>OY282507.1:23548112-24748112 GCA_958295605.1 Ajuga chamaepitys
ATGGCAGTATTGTTCTTCCTTTCTCTTTATACTTCCTAGTCCTTCATCTAGCTACTTTCTTAGACATGTCCCGCATAACTGAATCATTTCATGGTTATTGGGAGCATGCTAAAGTAGCATCATTGAGATGAAGAGTAAAGACACAGGAAAAAGTCTTAAGGACATACTATAAGGTAGTTCAAACCTCTGGATCTTACACAATGAGAGAATATGGACTCATTTCTCATTAGCTATTTTGGTTACAAGCACATACGATATGAAACGCACGTTACAATGTGTCATTTCCCTAAAGGAAGCGTATGTCATTCACTGAACACATTGTACATATCTTGGTCTAGATACTTTTCAGCTGCTAACCTGAGTTTTCTCCTTAGATGTCCTCAAGTTAACGTCTAACTCGAGAAAACTCACATCTGGCTATACAACAAGTTATAATTGGATAACCAAATATCCAATTTGATCACATGTTACTAAACATCGATCTCATCTTAGTCTACTAAGGCAACACTTATAGAATAAACTAAATGGATTATATATTGGTCTCATCTCCCATGTCATTCGACATTGGAGGCGATTGCTCGTGTGAGAGAGCCAAGCAATTCTCAACTTGTCTCACATACTTTTGAATGAACCATCAATTCATAAATGTACATAACTACCATAATCACCTCACATTATGTGACAATATCCCAGATAAAGTCAAGTTGTGATGTGCTTGGTTAGTGTTTGGAGTCTCTCATAAGCTACCGCTCATTTATGGGTTGTGAGTTGCCAATGTCCCCACTGAACCGCTTATCACTCCAAAATTACTCAACCAAAACATCTCCACACAATATAAGTAGAAGTTCCAAGCTATGCTCTGATTGTGGAAATCGATACATTCACCCAATACTCTCATCTCCCCAGGATGATCTTGCCACTTTGCAAGAATAACTACTTAGACACATATATCCTCTAATCTATATCACCGTACTGAGTATTAGCTATGCATTATTCCAACAAAATCATAGTTCCTCCAGTTAGGAGGATGTTACAATGCTACTAAGACATCACAAGAATCCTTTCAAGTGTACTCCTACGCTTTTACTAGGATTCAATTAATGCTCAGTTACTAGACCCATGGCATAGCCTACACTAAGGCACACATATCTTAAAGTTATTTGCAGCTCTTAGCAGTACTAGAATATTGTACTATGGACATTGTAAACTTCTGTTTAGAAGTTATTGGACACATTAAGTGGCTTCAAAACTTCGTCTTGAACTAATACGAGTATTATCGGATGCATGGGCATCCACAAGGAATCAATGTAAGACTTTTACAAATGATGCTTATTCAATCATGAGTAGTTTTCTACATGGTCTCTTGGAAATTTTACTTATCCCATAAGTAGCTCTATCCATGTCCTTTAACTCCAAGTTGTAAGACAACTGATCTCTCAATGGTTATAAAACTCGATGTTCTTGCCCAACTAACAAAATTAAATTGCAAGTTTCCTCATGATGTGGCAACTCTCAATGGTATCCATTCATCACGATGAAACTGCATGAGATTGTTACTTTTATAAAATCTCATATACCATTGACTTGAGTACTGTACTAGGCCACATACTTAATTTCTTGCCTTTGACTATAAACCTCCTTGATAAACCAATTTGTTTATTAGTTAAGTTCTCCACTGAGAACTATAGTCTCGCAACCACCTCAAAAATGAAAATCTAATTCTTAGTTGGCTAACTAAGGACGAATTGTGGTAAAACTCATCATTGGTAGGAATGTCCTCAGGGACAAGCCTTCCACTCAAGGTGTAACTACCCAATCAATTTGAGATACATATGTTTAATAGTTTCAACAACCCTTTTAAGTACCATTTGTCCATAATCTCTCTATGTCCAACAGAATATCAACCAGTTCCCGGACCTGGTTCCAACTACACCAATTAGAAAACTATCATTTTCCCTAGTCAAACCTATCTTGCAACCTCATAGATTCAAGCATGCATTTTCCCAGTATTGTTTCAATGAAAAATTCAAATAGATCCTGTTATCTCTGTTGACCCCCACTAGAATCTTGTTTCAGGATATCCTTTTGAACTACTCATAGTTCAGTTGGATACAGATCTTCATTTGAACACTTCATAGAAATATCTCAAAAATACTAGTATTTGTTATTCTACTTTAGTAACAAGCTTATCAACAATTCATCTTTGAACATATAACCTTTTGACCGACAGAGTATCCTTTAAGGATACATTTCCTTTATTAAGGTTTTTAGCTTTCCAAACTTAACTGGAAAATGTACCTCGCCTAAGCAATTGATCCATAGGATCCTCATTGACCCTAAAACCTTCATGTGCTCAAATCTGACTATCTATAAGTCCAAAAGTTTACAAAATATGTAAGTTATTGGTTCAATGAATAACTTGATTAGGTATGGGTCGCAATCAATGTTCTTTTCCAATAGAATAAACTACTTGACTTGTACCCTTATGGACCTAAATATTTATCTAGCAACATCTTTCCCCCATCTTTACCACAATATATTGTCAAAAACGTGTGTGAAGAACGGATGATTGCTTGATAATGTCTCCGTTACATTGATCATAAATTGTCATGAGATCGTTTACACCTGCAATTAGCCTACGAGCACTTATGCCTTATTCATTTTATCGTTGTCTTAAACACTACAGTGTCTGGACTTTCATCGAATCAAATAAAATTGACTAATTCATGTGAGCAATCCTCATATGTATCAGGAGATTAGGCTCCATGATCAACCATTACATCGTGGAATCACAAAACATCACAATAGATTAATTGCAAAAGAAAAATTATCCTAATTGGCTACAAAATGTTTCAAATGTTGATGAAGCAAAACCAAAATCCCCCCTAGGATTAACAATTTTGAAAAAATTACTCCTCAAGTGTATTACTCCTTGATTGAAGAATCATGTTATGCCTAACGTAAACTAGTCTAGTGCACATTTGCACTAATCAGTCCACTTTTAAAGGTATACACATATGATTACTTCACCCAACAACACGAAACAGTCTCATCATGTCCATCTACAATATTATCTTAATGTTTATCAACCAATCAATCTCTCATTATCTCAGGTTATGTCCAAATCTTAGAAGAACTCCAACTAAAATAAAAATTCGTCCGATTTCAAGATTTTTAATGATAACAGGCCAAAAAACTTTAGACCATCATGCAATTCCAAATTGCAAGACATCAAGCCTAATTATCAACTTTGGCATGTTGCAAATCCTATTTGCAGTGATGAATGCCTAAAATACCAATTATGGCATAAACTCCTGTGTTCATCCTTATAATCCTATGGAAATAGATAAAAAAAAATGTCCCCCGAATTTTTAGTTCTGACATTCATTGCCTTAAATCCCTTTACCCGAAGTAAAAGAATTAATTGACAAGTTTGACACTGTCTAGCATTTGCAGTCATTCAAGTTGAGTGTGCACTATTCAATGCTTCTCAAGAAGTGTTCAGGTATCAAATACCTCGCTTAATGATACCTCACTTAATGAATCATGCCATATGATTAACCCTCGTTGTCAACTCATTTGGCAGGTGTATCAAGAACTAAGAAATATACTTTGGATTAGCACGATTAAGTGCTTCTCCAATTGCTTTCAGCACATTTGTTGAGCCAAACACACTAAACTGCATTTGCTAAAAAACATGTATTTCCCAAAATGACCCATTTGTCTTTTCTAGGAAAGGTTTTTCTTTTTTTAAACCACTGTTAGTATCCTCTTTGATCACATTCCTCTTATGTTTAAAATCCAATTCTAAACTGGGAACATGTAATTGACTAACTAGCGGCTTTGGCCACTTATAATCACTATAATGAGCGACATCCCCAAAAAATGAGCCATCTCAATGAGCATAATCGATTTTTAGATGCCCCTACTCAATGGGAAAATACTAGACTCTAACCTAAGCCTTAATTTATTGTTTACAGAGAAAGCTTGGGCTATCAACCTCTAACTGGTGGTGGTAGAGATCCAAACTTTTACTCTGATATACCCTGATATCTTGAGTTAAAGTATTTTTCTCATTAAATGAGAATTATTACCAAGCGCAGAGTCTGTTGAACATCTAAAGTTTCATCGATAGAGGAATCGCCTTCAATTCCATACTACTAGAACCACTTGGTTCCTTCTTTGTTCCAACGCTAGTACCCTCCTAGGGTTCATATGATTCGGTTGAAGCCATTCTAGACTATTTCTAAGTCTAGTACATATCTAATTGTTATGACCTCCTAGTCATAAGTATCTCGCCAACTACTCATCACTAAAGACAAGGTTAACTTAGAAGCAACTAACTTTGTGTTTTATGCCATAGTCTACGCATAAGGGAGGTAAATGCACATGTATGTGCTTACTAGAACTAAATATACACAAGATTTTGTTCTTAGAATTAACATTATCATAACTTAATGGAAGGTATGACCTCGAAAGTTCACTATGTTCCTAATCATCACCCATATCCAACCGTCGCTTTACCATAACTCAATCTTAAAAGGAAAACAAAATCTTCAACTTTTATGGGTGAGAATGCAAAGATTCTTCCAATCCACAACCCCCCACTCAAGTAACCAATCATGTTCTCAACATGATTTTACTATGTTGATCACACATAATGTGGGGTTCAAAGTGAAAGAGAACAAAACGAAGGTGCTGGATCGCATCATACCCTTGCTACTCCTTGTTCAATGGCTTCTACTTGTCTAGCTAACACCCTATCTATAGGCTATAGGTTGGGGCTAGGGGTGTTCACTATTCGGTTGAAACCGAAAAAACCGTCCGAATCGAACCGAAATGTAAAATTCGGTTCGGTTCGATTTTTTTCAATAAAAACCGCATTAGAAACCGAAAAACCGAATTAAGTACCCCTTAAATTAAAACCCCCTCCTCATTTGTCTTTCATTTGCATTTTAATTTTATTTCATTTAAATTTCATTTTCTATCTACCAAGTAACAACTAAGGGGCAAATAAAACCTAATCTGTAGCACCGTAGTTTGTTGTTTTCTCATGTTCATTCTGATTAGCCTCCTGTACTCTTTTGGATAACAAGAAAAGTTGACTCTTCGACCAACTCATTTTTATATCAAGAATTTTTATTTAAATGCATTTAATATTCAAAGTTTTATTTTAGTAAAAAACTTAAAAATTAGTGTAAAAATTCGGTTTTCGGTTTTGACAGCAACCGAACCGAAATATTTCGGTTCGGTTGATTTCGATTTTTTATAATTTTCGGTTCGGTTTCGGTTATCAATTTTTAAGAATTTCAGTTTTCGGTTTTGTTAATTCGGTTCGGTTCGGTTCGGTTTCAGACCGATGAACACCCCTAGTTGGGGCCTTTTTAATTTCAATAAGGCTAAAAAAAAAAACAATATTTTGAAGTTGGTAAAGACCCACCCCTTGTTTCAGTCAGAATGTATCCCGGAATCTTTCTTTTAATAAATGGTTATGAATTGCCAAGGTCAATCACCTCCTTCCCCCACACAATCTTGCAACTAATCGGAAAATGAACCTCAGATATTGATCCTCCGTGTCAACAAACGATCGGTCCACAATGTTCAAAAGGGGTTTCATGACATCATCCTGCCCATCAACTATATCCGTCGAAATAATACGGGGGACTGCTGGTTTTTCCTCCATAAAATGTCTTTCTTCTCCAGTTTCCTGCTGAAGTCGTAGGGCATAATTCGTATCTCTTTGTCTCAAGGTTTCAAGTCCGGTCTATTAATTGACTTAGTTTGTTACTGAAACAAGAGCTCTATAAAAAACCTTACATGAACGAGATTATGAACTCCGCTTTCCATCGAGTAGTAAGTAATTGGCTCTCCCAAGAACGGAGAACAGGCCACTCTTCGGCCAGGATAACGACAAGCGTGGGCTTCGCCTTGAGTAAACTCCTCCACCATTTTGGATAGCTTGTGTGGTCACACCACAGTTACATCGATATATATTGAAATATCACTAGTATAATTGAATTGACTACACTTTAGGTATCTTTGAACTTCTATAGATTTGAAACCAGATCTCTACTTGCTCACACTGGCAGATCAAATACGAGATCTGAGAATGTATTGAAAGATAAGAAAAGTGATAAATCGGTCACACCCACGACAAAAGACAAGACGGCATTAGCTGGCTAAGAAGCTAGGAATCTGGAGGCAAGAGTAAAGCAGGGGTATAGTCAAGGGGTCCCACAACCAAGAGTAAGTCAAATGGTTGTATAGATAGCGTCTAGAATGCGTTACTAGATCTCTGCTCTAGAAAGCTATATAGGCAACAACAAATGCAGCCCCAGTACCCTAAAGTCAACACAATTCTTCCATCATACAGGTGGGCGGTTTGCCTTTACTTGTGATCTAATGAAGTATTTCTTGAGTGAACCATCTAGTGTCGGCGATCGGACCTAAAAAAATGAAGCTCTCGATAAATCGATGTATTCTGGTCATTTATTTATTTTGTTACTTGATTATAGCTTTGACATTACAGAGAGTGAGGAGACTTGGTTTGAGAACTCTCTGCTACACACAGTTGAATGTCAAGGATCATAATACATGCACCGTCCTATGATTAAGAATGCAGTTTGAAAGCAAATTAATGCTCTTAACTATATCCCATTTATGACAGATGAGCTTCCTATAACATGTTTACGAAGCATCTGTAAAGATACTTGTATCAGCATGGTAGTAAGGTCCATCTTTATCTATCGGCAGATCTAACATCTCTCCGAATATTGACTTAGTTTTGTGATCACTTTTGATCTAAGCCTAACACTTAGTCAGCTTAAAGGAAAGCCAACCAACTCAACAATGTCGAACAATAGAGATAGGGGTTAGATTAGACATATCCAATCAACAGTCGTTGTAAACTTATTTTGAACATTCACTAAGTGGATATTTGGACCGACATTGGGCAATCCGGATTCGAGATGACCCAATCTGCTCTTATTTCACTTTATGGATCGTCCCCATCCACATCCTATTATCCACATCATTATCTACATCACCTTTTAAAATTCCAAATTCACTTTTTTTCCATTACCTAATATCCTATATCACCTTTTACAATTCCCAATACACCTTTTACAATTTTCAATACACTTTTTTTATCATTACCCAATCAACCAATCATTACTTACATCACCTAAAACCTATTGATTATACATCTACAGTACACATCCTACCATACTACACCCTCAAACAAAAATACTTATATGGATGGACCGGCCGTGGATGTGCCCCAGCAGACGGGGCACATTCTTCTACATCCCAATCCAAATATCCTCTAAGGAACATGACTAATAATCCTTTATGATTCATTGCTCACTAGTTCCCAGTGTTGTTAAATTTGGGGAGATTGTATCGAGTACCCCTTTACGGGGCAAGAAAGCGATCATAGTTAGAGTACCCAACGTCTACTAGATAATAAATTGCGAACGGTGCGAATTAATTGTTAGTTTAAATTCACAAGTTATTGGTCATGTTGAGTTCTATAATGTATTAGGATTTTCATACTAACCTTCCGGTGGATATGGAAAATGTTCATCGTTCATGACTGCATGCATGAGGATGCGCGCATCGTGTACACTACCCTCCAATCGGTACACACTTATGTGAACTTCATATCGAAGTCCGCTACTGCCAACACATTTTGCACAGTTGTGCCTTTCTGTGATCGGTACGGGATTTGCTCATTAACTGAGACATGAGCAGGAATTAATGTACCGTCTAGCTCTCCAACACAATGTTATGGTATAACAACAGAGTTTAGGTGTTATGGTCAATATAAAAATTTAACGTAAAGTCTATTAGATTATTTAACAGCTTCTATGAGTAGAACTGGTTGATAAGAAATGTTGCCTCAAAGAAGGGAAATGCCTTCGGATCACAGAGAATTCGGTCAGGAATTTTAGTGTCTGGCCCTACAATTAGTTATGGAGAAAGGACTTGAAGAGCTTCTCGAACAATGTGGAAGTGAGTGCTTACGGTATGTGTCGATGCTTAAAGCGTTCCTCTGTGTCGCAAAAACGGAGATGCATACACACAATGCGTACAAAAATCAACAAAGATTCCGTGCAATTGAGCCTGGTTTTGTCATCTTCCCAGATGAAGCCACGGTCTCGCAACATATCGATGAGCCCAAAAAAACAAGGCCTTGACATCCGAACATTATAATAGATCCCCTCATGATTTTCAGTAGTGAGGATTTTGGCCAGGCCCTACTCTGTAGCATAGAATTATTTTTGGTGCGCAACCCGATAGCCCTTGTTTCAGTTAGAAGGACATTGTAGAAGAAGTGCGTCATCATATCATCCTCTTCCATTCTTTCCTCCTCGCTATCAATGTAAACGTCGCCATTGTTGGAGGAATTTGACATTTTACCTGTAAAAGTAGAGAAGGTAGGGTTCGCAACAGGGGTTACTTTTTGGTCTTCATATTTTTATCAAGTAGTGGTTTAGGGTTTAATAACATTTAAATTCTCTAAGTATTTGCAAAAGCATCGGTAGAAATTAACCAAAAGCTGTGAATATTAGAGAATGAATAGTACAAGAAAAGAAAAAAAAAAGTAGTTCTAAATGTCCTTAAAAAGTTTAGAAGAAAGGGAACAACTACAACAATCACTTAAGAAGCCTACTAGATTTGGCAAATTTTGGGCAAGACTACTCTAGATTGATTAGCCAGGCCCTTTTGTTAGCAGGGCTAAACAACAGAAACATCTCTCGCGTTAGAGGATCACGGAAGGCGTTACATTCAACCCTCTTCACATGTTTTGGGAGGTCCATGGCATGAACCTCATCAAAGACAACTCGTCCTGCTTCTAGCTTCGGAAATGGGGAGTTGGCGATCACGGCGTCGGACGTATTAGTCCCACTGGGTCATCGAACCAATCCTGGCGTCATGCTGGTCATCGGAAGTCCAACGTCTATGCCTCTACTGGTTACTGCCCTCAACAGCTCCTTACTGCTAGTTTGACCGAGGAATGTGAAAGTGTCGTATGACTCCTCTACCACGAGTTGTTTGAGCCACCACGAGTTGTTTGAGCCACCATTACCATCCCCTAGACCGGCACCCGATGATAGGGCCTCTGACCCAATTTCTTGACTATATTGCCACATTTCGTGGCACAAATTTTAGTCTGGGGAGCCATGAGTTATCAGCGTGCGGTAGTCCTTCGTTTGCTGAAGCGATTTAAGACAGGGTTAATATTTAGCTTTTTTTTTTATTATTATTCGAAAATTATGACATAATATGAGGGTAACCGTACTACGTAAATAGGCTCCATGAAATCAGAGGCCCTAGTTAAAGTTTCCAGCTCCTCATCCCATCCTGCTCCTGATTTTCCCCCGTTGTCGTGGAGTACCCTATAGCAACGCTTTAGTTTTTTAGCTTGCTCCTGATTTGTCTGACTGTGTAATGAGCTATACCCTCTCTATTTTCGTTAAGTTTACTACATATTCGCATGAGTGTCAGATCTGACCAAATCTGACCTATATAGCCTCCGAGCAAGTACTCCGCATAACAGAGAGTAATGAGTTGGTGTTCGATCAGACGAGTCCAAACCGCCCGCTCCTCAGTTGACACATTTTGCCTCCCACCACTGCGACTGGTACCTTTAGACATCTACGAAATAACGACTCCGTTTATACTATTATGGAACCTAATTAGAAGAAAACTGACTAGAAAGGATAAAGGAGTTATATGCTTGCTACTGGAGTTGTTATTCGTTATTGTAACATTTTTTTCTACAATGTTCCACCTATTAATTCTAATTAAAATCACCTAATAAAATGAAAATCTGGATTACGCGTAATTAGGTTAGTTGCCCTATATCAGGGTTATTTATGTGAAAATAATAGAAAATAAAAGGCACCACTAATAGCAATAAATATTGAAAATAAAAATCATTAAAATTTTAGATTACAATCCTCCGATCGTTATGACCTAATAATTGACAAACTTTATTTTCAAGTCTAAATATCATATACAGAGTTAAAACTTTAAAAGCATTAAAAGTTCAAAAGCGTAATTAAATTTGAGTATCAATTAATTTGGTAGTCAATTCTAATAATTTAGGGAAAATTTTCTATTTAATTAATTATGTTAATATCTTCAATTTAAAAACAAATCAACAGCGATATCGTCAATTGCACCACTACCGTTTTCATTTGTAATATTATTGTGATTTTTGGATTGCATTCAAAATTTATTTTCAAGTTTCAGTTTCGGAGTTAGGGTTATAATTGTTGCATTTCCAATGCAAAATTCAATATGTTTTTAAAGTTTTAATTGAATTCCAAAAGTTCATTTGTCCGCATCGATCTTCAAATCTATACTATATAATATAACAAAATCCGCCAAGAATAGTAATATAAACATTTTCCCGCCCAAAACAACTATACTATTTCTGGAACTTCAATATTAGCTGCATTAATTTATATTTATGGTATAATTGGCTGCATTAATTTATATTACCTTATATATGGTAAAACATTCAAATCAATTAATTCCGGAATTGCTTATATAGTGGTAATATGTTACAATTAAATTTCTGAAATCTCGCAACATAACAATTAATCAAACGTATTAAATTGATTATATTCAGTCAATCAATTACATTGAATTAATACATCATATCTTTTTATTGGAATAGTCAAGTGTCATATCAGGAATTTCGATTATGCCAATGATGAAGCTATTTCCCCATTTTAAACCAAATCTACAATAAAATATTATAAACTGATTTAGTCATCATTCCATAACAATACGACAACTACACGAGGTATGATTCAAATCTTTATTATTTTTCTTTTGCCCACACTATTTATGCGCTAATCAATATCCGAAAATAAGCTTCAATACACGAATGAATAAATTAATTACGTATCTATAAATACCTGCGTAATCAGCATAATATTCACCATATGTCGCTTACACAGTTGCTCATACTACACATTAATTTGCTATTTAGTTTTGAGTATCAGAGTTTAATAATAAACCTCTCTCTCTGTTTTTCCCGAATGGAAACCAACAATAAACACTCTAATAGTGTAACGTCTGGATTGCGGTCTAAAAAAACGTGTTTAAGCCTGTACAAGTCTCAGGATGCGTACGACTTCTATGTAAGTTTGTGTTTTGATTAATTCCGTTTGATTCCATTTAAGCGTATTAATGCAATCCACATCTATTTAATTCTGTTTAATCCACATCAATTTTTTATTTATTTTCAGGCTATACCTGCTGACTTTGTTGGCCAGTTCCCATCTGGTTTACCGGATGAGGTATATGTACGTAACATCCACTATACAACGTTCCGTTTGAAAATTCAAAAGATTCAGAGTCACTATTTTTTCACAAATGGTTGGACAAATTTTGTGTTTGGTAATGGTATTGCGGAGTCGGATTTTATTGTCTTCTTTTATGTTGCTTATCAATTGTTTAAGGTACGTGTGTTTAAGTGCGAGATGTGTCTCAAGACAAGGATTCCTCGAGCAGACGTCCCAAAGTTTATACTTGGTATTTGATATTTTTTTAATAATTACATTTGTATTAATTTTCACCAATTTATATATGAATTATCATTTAATTTATATGATTTAGTCAATATTATGTAATTTGTGTAGTTAAGAGTGGTTTGGATAATTTTAATGTGGGTGATCGTCTGGTTGGACTCGAAAGTTCAAGCATGCGATTTTATCCAGAAGCTGAAGTTGCATGTGAACGATATGCAATAGGTATGCACGTACAATCATGCATAAATATTATTTTATTGTAATATATTTTTTGTAATGTTATTCTTTCTTACTTTTATTTAAATAACATCTGTAGTTTACATGGATCATCCTGATGGCTGTGTTCGGTTAGTGAATCCCGAAGTTCCTGGTGATAGTATTTATGTTGAATGTTCTTCTAAGTTCGTTGGGCTGAAGTCAAACTTGGATGGTGTTGGTTGTTCTACCGACAATTTTTCCATTGGTGAACAAAAACCAGTTAGTAGTTTTAGCATTGTTGTCAGTCAAGATCGTCTTGAGACTCCTTTGATGGTATGTTTTGCGTCTATATGTATTTCCAAATTACATAAATTATTGATTTAGTGTAAAATGTTGTATGACTTATTTAAAATATTTTTCAGCTTATTCCAGCTACCTTGTGGAGTCATCTCGCAAAAAAGTTAGTTTATTTGCCCAGTTTGATGAGGGTGTCCATGAAAGGAAGGATTTGGACTATCGGTCTACGATTTCAAAGGACCCTTGTGTTTATGAGCGTGAAGGATCTTGGTAGCTTTGTGGACGGCAATAATTTGCCGAGGGGGTTCGCATACACTTTTTTTATGGTTGATGAAGATAAGCTCCTGTTTGAGTTGAGTTTGCCAAATATGCAGGTTTTGGAGAATTGATTTTGTCATACATCGGAATCCGAATTATAGTTTAATGAAAATGTAGCCGTTCACTCTGTCATGAATATTATTTTTTGTGGTTTTTTTTAGAGTAATCCCAATTATGAAATAAATCAGTTTGTTCAGTTATTCTGTCACTTTGTTTAGTCTCTATTATTAGTTGGGTTATCTATTTGAAATGAATTTCTCTAATCCTAAAAATACGTTTGTTTAATTTTTTATATATACAGTGTGATGAATTATCATTTAATTTCCGATCGTACACAAATTAAATAATGTATAAGAACTGTGTATTATCATTGAAAAAAATACATCTGCTCGCAAAGTAGTGGTATATTATTATCCATTTCAAAGTGTAGTTTATGATTAACAAAACTAAATGTGTTTGAATGAGTGAGATGTAACCAAATGAGAATATGCTTCTGTCAAGGGTTAGCAGGTGTAATTTGTGATTATTTTCACTTATACTTAATCAATCCCCAAAAATCTTCAAACAATCTTAATTAATTTTTTTCTATTCACATTTTGTAACACATGCTTAAAAACGGTTTTAATAATAACATTAGGTCAGCTGAAACATTAATTATGTCAAATTTCGTAATAATTTAATTTTATTCCAATTGCTTTATCTTTTATAATTGATCAAATTAATGAAATTGTTAAAAAAATCATCCTTCTGGGCTATTTTCATCTTCTACCAAAATATTCAGTAATTTTTTTAAAAGTGAAATCGATTTATTTTGTTTAGTTTTGGTTTATTTAGTTTAGGTTAGCTGTTGAATCAATTAAGTGTTTAGAAAGATTGTGAATTGATATCATGTTTCCTACAATGGCTGTATATAGACAAATTGAGCTCCAATTATAAATTAGTTTTAATATTTGATAGGTAATAAAATAATTATGATTTTGCCCTTGCAATATATTACTCCCTCCGTCCCAAATGAACTTGCATATTTCCCTAATCGGGGATAAAACACCCGATTGCATACTTTCCATTTCAGGAAATGAAACTTTATAACTCTACCCCCAAGTTATCACATAATTACAAAACTGCCATCACTTTTTAAGCTAATAAAGGTGAAAACAGACTTGACTAAGTCAACATTTATCAGAAAGCAACTTTAGCAGTTCACATCTTAGAAACAGACTTGCCAGTGGTACCGAAAGGGACTAGGCAAAACATAGTTCGTGCAACGATTAATTCTTCAGAAATATGGGAACACTGCACTGTTCTTAGACTGACAAAGAATATGAGACTCCTTCGTCGATCTTCTGGTAATGAAGATGAAGAACTTAAGCAGTTCACATCTTGGGTTGCAAGCATAGGTGATGGGACAATTGGCGGAACCCACCGCAGGTGTTCGGATATTGAAATACTGGATGATCTTTTGCTAAAGTTTCATGATGATCCAATTGAGGAAATTGTACAATGCATATACCCAGATTTCTACAATAAACTAGATGATCCACAATTTTTACATGAACGAGCCATTCTTTGACCAACTCTTGATTTAGTCGGCACTATACATGAACGCCATGATCCAAAATAATGCAAACGAAGAAAGGATATATTACAGCTCAGATAGTGTTTGCAAGTCCGACTCGAATGGAGATGTACTGGGTGAAGTGCACACACCAGAATTCTTAAATAAACTAAGGTGTTCTGGAACTCCAAACCATGAGTTGACTTTGAAAGTTGGAACTCCCGTCATGCTTTTGAGGAACATAGATCCTTCAAATGATCCATGTAACGGTACAAGGGTGGTCATCACAAACCTTGGTTTTCATGTTCTCGAGGGAAAAGTTTTGACTGGAAGTAATGCCGGTCAACTGATTTTAATACCTAAAATGTCATTGACACCTTCCGATCCAACCTTGCCTTTTAAGTTTCAACGTAGGCAATTTCCTCTAATTGTGTCATATGCCATGACAATCAATAAAAGCCAGGGTCAATCTTTGTCTCAAGTTGGATTGTTCCTAAAAAGACCCGTTTTCAGTCACGATCAACTCTATGTTGCAGTTTCAAGGGTCACCAATCGTCGAGGCTTGAAAATTTTGATCTGTGATGATGAGAACAAAAGTTGTAACAAAACACCGAATGTTGTGTACAAAGAGGTGTTTAGAAATGTATAAATTTCTTATGTTTTTTTCAAGTGAGAATGCTCCATAAAAATGCAAATATTGTTTTTTTTTAAATAATTAACTATAATCTGTATAGATTTTTTATATTTATGATTCATCGACCATCATTTACTTTTAGATATATCGACAAATAAATAGTATATTAATGTATTAAAAATAACGGAATAAAAATCAATATATATTCTCACAATTGTAAAACGTATGATAACCGTGCAACGCACGGGTGTTTTACTAGTTATGTCTAAAATTAAATTAATTCTTATAATTGACTCAAAATTATATAACATTCCTAGATTAAAAAAGATGCAGCCCTTAATGTGTTATCGGAACCACTATACTATTATTCAAATTATTTGCGTACTCATAATTGATCCAACTTTATTTTAAATCATCAATTGACACTTTAATTTTCAAAATATTATGCTAGTTTCACTTAATTATCATGTTTCAATTGCGTTCGTATAGGTTATTCACATTATTTTCGTTCTTACTATTGATCCAAACTACCAAAGAACCACACTGTCGTGCTGAAAATGGAATCCAAAATAGTGTTTGGTTGAAGTTTTTTGCAAATCAGCTGGCGAGTGCTAAACTACAAGTCCCGACTATATGTTTACCTTATCAAGCCAACCTATTTTAAAGTTGTACTAATGGGACTCAAATTGGGGTAATAAATTTATTGTTTCTTCTTATTATATATTAATAATAAGGCATTGTTGAGTTGTTTTGATTATCAGCCTCATGAAATTAAAATGATTAGTGGGTTGTACTAATAAGGCAATTAAATTTGTCTTAGGCGTTCGATTATATTAATTGATTGTCTTTGAATTTCTTATAAATTATTTTTAAATACTAAATTAACCACAAATCCATTTTATTGTAAAACTGTTGTTTATGTTATAAGGGAAAAAATAATATATATACAGACCGATATGTACACTTCACAATTCACATTACAAAGTTGAATATACAAAAAATACAAGACCCGAATTCCAGAAGAAAAAAAAAATACAAGACCCGAGTACAGTACTTTATACTAAACACTAAGGCCTTGTATGGTAGGCAAGATAAGGCCAAGATACCTTAGACAAATCCTCTTATCCAGTCGTTTGGTAGTTTAGATGTACTATCTGTTAGGCCCAAGATTATCCAAAGTCCGGCTTAATTTTACTGTAGCCCTTCACCTTACACATCCAACCTCCCAGCCGCGATACTCAATACAAGCGCAACAGTAACACAAGTTATGACAGAAAAATATAAAACATACCCCTCAATTCGACATTTGAAACCCACCCTTAATGAATCATTATCTCTAATAAGACAAGAACTTCTTCTCTCTTCTCAAAGTTTGCCCATCCTATGTCTGAACAACATCACTGGCGGTCGACGATCACTACGTTCAGCGGCGTGCCGCTACAGAACGACGACGGTCACTAATGTGTGGACGATGATTTTCTCAATTTTTTTTTCTTTTACTAATGTGCATAAATAATTTTGGTGAGTGTGAGTAGGTGTTCTGGACTAATTGATTTGGGAAAAAGTAGAGGCCATGGCCGAATTGATCTTGAATAAGTGGTTTCGCTGATGGGAACAAAGGTTGCAAAGGAACAAGACAACGATTCTCCGAAAATAAAAGAACGCAACATTTCAACGCTTCGCTAAAAAAACAAGGAAAAGGAATACAGATTTTTTCTTTCAATACCTTGACAATTAAATTTTGTTTCCTACATGAGTTGTGTTGTGATTTGTGTGTTTTAATTACACCGTAGACGATGATGAGTGAAGGAGAATATATATATATATATATATATTGGGTTATAATTGTAATTTTTTTATGAGGTAGGTATATAAATGTAAATTTATTATCTAATCTTGAGTATAATCTAGGCTACAAACATATAATTTGTGAAATGTTAACTGGCTATCTTGTCTATCAAACACCAAGATACGATACAAATCGCCCTTTATCTACGATACACATCTTAACATTAACTATCTTGTATTATCCTAGCATACCTACCAAACGAGCCCTACAATTATCTAGTATTAACTATACAACAAAACTTACAAACTTTCTAATCCCGACATCATAACACTTGCCATTATCAGTTGGGTATGAATTGTTTAAGAAATAGGTGGGATTGCTCGTTAATCATCATAGCAATTGATTTGCTACAACACGTTCAAATGAGCAACCTACATTTCTGTGGGCACCATGTTGGGGAATCGGGGATTTGTGTCAAGGATCTATTCAGGATGTATTTTGCATGTCTATTTTTATAAATTAAATAACTATGACATAAAACAATCAAATCATACAATTCATGTAATGGAATAAAAGTAACCATACAATAAGTCATAAACATGTGGAACTAAGGGATTATCGTATTTACCTTCGAATCGGAGAGACACCGTTGAGAAGAATTAATCTTTCAACCCAAATATCTTTATGAGTATTCCCTAAACCCAAGCCTGCCAATCCAGTGGGGAATCAAATGAATCGTTTAACACTTGAGGAAGGATTATTTTTCACGAAAAATAGGCACTCGCTTATGCATATGGGGACCAAAGCTGTTCCCCTATTTATAATGAGGAAGGGCCGAAAATCAGCCCTCTTTTAGGATAGGGATCAAAATACTCTCCCATTTGGGAGAGGAAAATATGGATAAAATCCCATCCCTTTTGAAATTAGATTTCTCCATATATTTTCTATCTTATCTCCCTACTTCTAATTAATCCTTATCCTATTAGTTAATGGACTTTTATTGGGTTACTCAATGGGCCTTTAGGAGGAATGGGATTTGGGCCTCCCAATGGGCCTAAATATTAATATTGAGCCATCAATATTACTCTAGCCCATTAATATTAATTCATTCCACTATAGAATTAATATTGAACTACCTATCCTAATCCATATTACGAAATATGGCTCTCGGTTATTTTTTTCCGTGTTTAAGATTCAATGTCCATCAATTAATTTAAGCTATTGAATGCTTTAATTAATTAATATCTTTTATTCCTTGAGAACAAGCACCTCAACATTATTATTATATCGGAAGTTAATCCACTGTACATGTTTGATATGATAAACATTCTGAGCCGATCAAGGGGACATAATCAACTTGCTTCGGCAATACACGATTTTCTGTATTAATTTAGCAATCTATCATATAATTAATAATATTACCCAAAGTACATAGCATTGAGTCTCAATGACTCTTTGCCCAAAATAAATCAAAGCAACATTAGTTAATTATATACAATCCCAATTAAGTGACAGAAATTAAGATATCAATAACCACTGAGATCTAAGTTTTCTATCAAGTCAGTCTAGAAATATTATCTCGTTGTTGATCCAATTCAACGTAACAAATGCACTAGTGTAATATCTTGGACAAGACAAACCAATCCAAGCCTTACACATCAACTTCTACCAATGGATTGTTCAATTCCATCTAAGTTGTGAATCACAATACTTATTACAAGGAACTGACAATGTGATCTTCTGTGATCTACTACACACCACATTGTCTACAATGTGAGGTATTCAAACAATATGTAATAAATAGGGAAAATTGGTAAAAATATCCCGTAAGTTTGCCTTGATTAAGAAAATATCCTTTAAGTTTGGCATTTTTTTAAGATATCCCCTAAGTTACAAAAAATTGACAAAAATGCCCCATGACGGGCTGTAGGCTGTTAACCAGCATGTCACATGTGAGCTTACTGTTATTTTCCTGCTTATGTGGCATTTTTTCCTGTTATTTTCCTGTTTATTGTTGACTTGACTTAATAAATAGATTTTAATATATTTTAAATAAGTTTATTAAAATTAAATACATTAAAAAACTAAAAAAAAGAAATACCAAACCTTCACCAACACCCGGATCCCCGCCTCCCACCTGCACCTCCTACCCCTCCTGAACTTATCTTCTTCCCTACCCCCTATAGCCTGAACCCTCGCCACCAAAACCCTCAAATGCTTCGTCAATCACTTTTCCCCTTTTCAACAACCCGTTCAAGCTTTGGTTTCGCTTTCTTAATGGTTTCTAAATTCTCTAGCGCATCCGCCGTTGCCCACTCCAGCGTGCTCGATGTCGTATCAATTCCGGCGACGATCAGATCTGATCAGCGAGAGTTCTTATGGTTACTGGAGCGCATTCTCAGGTGGTGGCGATGGCTGGAGCAGTGAAAGGAATAACCATAGGACGTTTGATAATTTGCTTCCCTAGTCTTCGAAATGGTAGGTGATGGTGGTGAAATTGACGAATTTTCAGATACGGTTGGGGGCGACGGTAATGGTGGAAGGGTTCTAGCCATAGGTGATAAGTATTAATTTACATTTGTATTTTTAGTTTCCTTGTTATTTTTATTTATAGTTTTGAATGTATTTGTTGAAAAATTTATTAAAACAAACATTAAGTTTATAATTCTTTAAAAATAATTATAGTATTTTAGAAATATGATAATATTATTAAACAGAAAATTTGTAAATTAAAAAAATTAAAAATTAATTTTATATATAAGTATGAATTTTTAACATAAAACTAATTTGTAAATATTTCATAATAAAGTCATGCCATTTTTGCTGACTAATAAATGAGTCAATAAGAGAAAAACAAAAAAAAAAAAAAATGAAAAATAGTACTGCCACATAAGAAAAAAATGACAACTCGCATATGACCTGCTGATTAACAGCCTACAGCCGGTCACGAGGCATTTTTCTAATTTTTTTGTAATTTAGGGGATATTTTCAAAAAGTGTCAAAATTAAAGGATATTTTCTTAATTATGACAAACTTATGAGACATTTTTACCAAATTTTCCCAATAAATATATATAACATTCATAATATTTAAAGTAAATAGTGATAATTTATTCTCATTAAATAAAGTGTAAGAAACGGTTTATAAACAAAACAACACTTAAAAGCATGATTTTTACAGTATAACCCTAACACACCACACTACATATTCCTTCATAAAAAAAGTACATAGGCTAACCTAGGCACATTTTGGAAACCAAACCAGTTTGGAACAATTAACACAACACAAAACAATTGTAGACATCTATTGTCCTATAATAACACTGAACAATCACAAATGCCAATTCACACAACACAATTTGCATATACTAAGGTCAGCCAACAAGGCCAAACAGATTAACAATTAAGAAGTAATAAAAACTTCAAATATGACCCGAAAGGATGATCGCATGTAGTGCCTACTTTAGGGAAATAACCTTTCTCTCTTCAATCTCTACTGAATATACAACAAACTAAACAAATTACAGTTAAAACAAAAAAAATCACACAATTCCAATTGTTGAGCTCGGGATAAAGTTTTACTCTGTATACTCGAAGGGTGTAAGAAATCCATTTATGGTGAACAATTGAAATTGTGGTTTTATTTCCTAAAAATAAATATTTTTCACAGTACAGTAACCAAACAATTCACAAGCTTTATACCCCGGAGATCAATCAACACACATAACTAAACACAACCCAACTGGAAATTTGGTGGGGGGGGGGGGGGGGGGGGGAGGGGGGCTTCACAACTGGAATCCGATTCTAGGGCAAGCATAGAGAGCATGTACAATCTTTTTTTTTTCCTGAAAACGAAGGAAATAAGGCCAAGACGGCCGAAGAGTGCAAGGTGTGCGCTTCATGTTAGAGCCCTTACAAATTTTCTTTTTAGTGCGAAGAACATAGGGGGAATTTGCAGAGACATATTCACAAGAATGGGTGGGTGCATGTGAAGGAGACATAGCTTTATAACAACACCAAAAACCACGTACACTACTTTACATATAGAGGTACAGATCAAACAACTCACACACATAAGAAACAAAAAATAGTACACATTAAAAAAGAGCAGGAATCCACGAAATTAAGATTTTCAGCCAAAAGACGAACAATTACATATAGCAGAGATTCTCTGCAAACGTGCCAGCACAGAGAAGATAATAACACAATAAATTAAAGACGAAACACAGTCGGCCGTTGTGGTCTTTAATTCTTCAACCCTAGGGATAAAGATGGGCTCAACAATGTTATATTTGATGCTAAAGCACGAGGGAGAATATCTCCTCAGATTTTTCTTTCTGAGCAATAATGGCAAAAACCCCTGCAAAGAGAGGACAAAGTTGAAGTAGAAAAATGATGAAGAGGTAAAGAGATGGTAGTGAAAGGTCCCATCCGCCTCTCAATTAGAGAGAGAGTGAAAAGCGGTGACAATGATTAGAGAGAGAGTGAAAAACGGGCGAATGAGGTTGCCAATGCCCCCCCAACCCTAATAAAGGTGGGGGTTGGGCCAAACTGCCAAAGAAACATCAACATACATTACCTCTTATTAGAATGGACATTTGATTATATTCGTTTGTTCATATAGAGATTTAGGAAAATATGTGTTTATTTAATTTTCATTAACAAAATAATTTGTTGTTTACGAGCGCAAATGTTTATGGACATAGTCCAACACTTTCAAGCACGACTCGACTTGAATTCCATTAAACAAAATGAACTAAATACGAACACCTACGAGCTCAACTCTCTTAGAGGATATTTTGGCTGGCGTTGAGCCATCTAGATTGGGGATGGTGCGTCCGCTTTTATTTCACTTTATGGATTGGTCATTCGGATTGCCCAATCCCTGCTCATCCACCTCTTATTATCTACATCACTTTTTACAATTCTCAATTCATATTTTTATCATTACCAACATTGACAGACCTACATGGGGGCCAGGGGGGCCCAGTGGTCGAAATGTTTATTATATAAGTGTATTTTAGTCGTTTTTAATACAATGTAATTAAATAAAATAAATAATTTTATTGTTTTACTTGAATATGATTTAATAACAATCAATCGATGTATTCTTAAGTGTACAGTGCCCCCCGGCCCCGGTCGAAATGTTTATTATATAAGTGTATTTTAGTCGATTTTAATACAACGTAATTAAATAAAATAAATAATTTTATTGTTTTACTTGAATATGATTTAATAATAATCAATCGATGTATTCTTTAGTGTACACAATAGAGATAAAATTTTCAAAAAATAGAGTGAAATGTTTAGAAATACTAAATCTTGATTACTCTTTTTTTTTTTTTTTTAAATAACTGGATCAATTTATTAATCTTATCAATATCATTAGTATTTTTAGGTATATATATATATATAGTTGAATATTGTTGAAACTTATGGACAAATTTAGATGCGCCCGTCCCTTTTTTATTTTCTAAAACTTTAGTTTTAAATGTAACTTAACCAAATGTCAAATCTAGAATATAATATATAAGAGTTTGTTTTCTAATCTTCTCAAAATGAGCCACATACTTGATATAAAATTTGTCTTAAAATCTTAGAGTTTAATTAAAAAAATTTAGTCCGATAAAACGAATACCTAGATTTGTCTATAAATGGGCCCCTCGATAAAATTTCTGGGTCCGTCACTGATTACCAACATCATACATCAACTTTTATAATTCTCAAAATACCTTTTGAAATTTTCAATATTCGTTTATATCATTAGCCAATCAACCAATCGTTAATTACATCACCTTTACCTATTATTATAAAATTTATTGATGAGACATTTACAATGCATATCATATCCTACTACACCATTAAAAAAAAATTAAATGAATAGTCCAGCCGTGATTTTTCGAACGAACGGGGCACATTTCACCTCATCCCAATTCCGTTTACAGCCATGAACTCTGCGTTAAAGAAAGCCAGGTTTATTTTTCTACGCAACGACGTCGTTCCTAATTTATTCCTACGAGCTACAGCACATTAGACAAGCCACTTCCACTTATACTCTCCAATCCCTTCCTTCTACCTCTACCCTGTTGAGAAAAACAAACCCTAGAAACATGTCGGGTGGATTTTTCAGGGTATAGAATCTCACTCTCGTTTTTGTTTTTTCTTTCAATTCAGAAGCATATAGTCTCCTTATTCGTGTCGTTTCGGTTCCTGAAATCTTGATTAACATCATGCTTCGCCTGAATTTGATGTTTTCGTCGAATTATTGTTCACTTTGTAATTAACTTCTGTTTTAAATAATTTGTGAACTAGGGCACGTCTGCCGATCAGGACACGCGGTTCTCGAACAAGCAAGCGAAACTACTTAAATCTCAGAAATTCGCACCTGAATTGGAGAATCTGGTTCGTCTCTGGATCTATTTTTCAATTAACATTCAGCATTTTACCGGGGGATGTGCTTTACTTGACCATGATTTGTCCTTTGTTCGTATTTTTTATTTGATGACTTATGAGAAAATAGTTGCTGAAGTTGATTTGACGGACTCTAGATGATATTTTTATTGGCAAATTGTAGTGGGAAACGGGAAAAGAAAGTTCATTTGTTCATTTCTGCCATGATACTGCTAGCAATAATAGGTACTCATATGTCATGAGATGGGAGGAACGCCAAACTTATTTGTTTCTTTCATTGCATTAGCGTGTCTTAGGGGAATTCATGTTTTTGTTTGTTTGTTTGTTTGTTTGTTTTTGATTTTGTTTTCTGTTTTATCATTCCTTCTGATCTTGTTTAGAATTTGCCTGTTTAGGTAGACATGACAAAAGTAAAGATGGATGTTATGAGGCCATGGATTGCAAAGCGTGTGACTGAGCTAATTGGGTTCGAAGATGAAGTGCTTATCAATTTTATTTATGGTCTTTTGGAGGGAAAGGTAATTCCCCTTATATCTACTAGTAGAGCAGAAATTGATTGCTTAAACCTATGGTACACTGTTGTCCTGAAGCTGATGACTAGAGTAGCAGCAAGATTTGTTTGTATTGAAGTGCAGGCTCACTGTTCGCAGACTAAAATTCCACTCTTTTGTCTAAAGATGAAACTTCATTTTTCTTTTCTTGGCCTCATTTTTTTCTTTTCATTTTTTAGAAAATATTTTTGGAAGCATATTAGTCTTAATGTAAATTGTCTTGTATTTTTATTTAATAGCAATGATGTGCATGTGCCTGGATTCAGGCAGTTAATGGGAAGCAGGTTCAGATTTCACTAACTGGGTTTATGGAGAGAAATACTGGGAAGTTTATGAAAGAGCTCTGGGTGCTGCTTCTCAGTGCACAGCAAAATGTTAGTGGTGTCCCCCAACAGTTTTTGGACGCAAAAGAAGAAGAAACCAAGAAAAAGAAGGTTGGTCTTGTGCTTTTTCAATTTTTTTATTTTTTTATTGCATCATTTTCTGTGTTATCTTGATCGATGCTTGAAATTGCAGGCTGAGACAGATCGTATAGCTAATGAAATTCAAAGGAAGAAAGAAAAAGAGAAGCAAGAACTCGAGGAAGAGAAATCAAAGATGGTAACTATACTCATTTCCATGCAAGAGTTTGATTGTATAGAAGAAGACATTCTTCCTTAACTTCTGTTTCTGTTTCATTGCACTCAGCTTGGTTCTGCTTCTGCAATTATTTCGGTTCATATCCTTTACCTCAAACTGCTGTAGGACGGTGATGGTACGAAGCCAAGAGATAAACATAGTGAATTGGAGCCTAATGTGAAGCATGTAGCTGGAGAAGAAGCAGCCGATGAAAAAGAACGGTATAAGAGAAATGGCCGCAGAAGAAGCAGTAGGTACTAGTTAAATTCTGTTCAACTGTTCATATATTTTTGAGGTAGATGATGAAATATGTATCTTATGTCTAGTTTTCGTAGTAGAGTTAATTATGATGTGCTGTTTGAGAACAAAAAGTAGTCTTGTTCACCCTGTTGTGGAAGTATTATTTTATCTTTTCAGTGCTTCACACACTCATATATAGTAAAAATGTGTTAGCTCATAGTTCTGTTTAGTTCCCTGAACCTTTTTTTTTTGCTTTGATTAGTTAATTATCCACAACATAAGCTGTTGCTTTTTGGCTACAATACTTGACTGGTTTGTATGGCCGAGGTTCTTGTATTATTCATGAATTGAGGTGCACCTTTTAGGTCAATTTGTGTCTTCTGATTGGGCATGCAGATGTTGTGTACATACTGTATGAAGGAGCTGTTAAAGGACATGTCAAGTTCTCTTTTTGATCCTTTGTGTCTTTTTTTGTTTATATTTTTGTCAATATGCAGAATATCATCCATGTCTTCAACCCCTTATTTTTTCCTGAAAGGTTTAACGATCACGTCAAGCACTTTTGCTGCTCTATATGATTTATTCTTCATTTCTTGTTCATTATCTTACTTTTTCTTTGCTTTAGTTTTCATGAATAGAAATTCAAACTTTAGAGATGTGTTGCTCGATTCTGTGTCTTATGTTAGACTAATCGCTAATATGCATCCGTCTTCACAGGGGCTCGCAGTCTCCAGGTTTATCTCACCTTTCTCCTTTGCGGTATGTATGCTGATCAATCTAACTGCTGCAAAGTAGATGTCTTATATTGCTCGATAAATATTATCCTTCTATCTCATAGTTTATTTTATACATTTTTGGGGCAGACAGAAATACTCAGTATCACCTATAACAAGTCAGTTGTAGGAGTTCCTGAGATTAACTTTCAGTTACAAACATTGAATTTCCTTGTCATCTCTTTTTCTGATTTTACCTCTAAATTATAGTACTTCCAGAGTATGTTTGCTATTAGTTTCAAGAGTAATTGTATGTTAATTCTTTCTTGATGCTAAGCCTCACTTGATTGCATAGTGGAAGGCGGAGGCCACGAAGCATTTCTAGGACACCACCATCAAGAAGTCGCTCCATTTCCTTGGAAAGACGAGATCGCTCTTCACCAAGACGGTCTATGAGTCCGCGTCGGAGGCATGTTGCCCGGCGTTCTCCTTCACCATGGCGTAGATCATCTCACTTGAGAAGAAGATCGAGATCTCATTCACGACGCAGATCTCCTACCCCTACACGATATAGGGTTCGATCTCCACGACAATACAGATCACGATCTCCTTTGCGTCGTAGGTCACGATCCCCTGTCAGGCGTAGGTCAAGGACACCACTACGGAGATCACCAGGGCGGTATAGGTCTCGGACACCATTAAGGCGCAGATCTCCATCTCCTATTCAAGGCAGATCACCTTCCCCTATAAGAAGAAAATCTCCATCTTTTGTACGTCGCAGGTCACGATCTCCAGTGCGTCGCAGGTCCCGTTCTCCAGTGCGCCGCAGGTCCCGTTCTCCGGTGCGCCGTCTGTCCCGATCTCCAGTGCGCCGTCGGTCACCATCTCCGCATCGTGAGTCACCATCACTTGCACGAAGGGGGCATCGGCGTCCTCTATCTAGGTCCATTTCTCCAGTTCGAAATACACCCTCTATGCATGGTAGAAAAAGATCCTTTACTCCAGAGAATGGAAGATCTCCTTCTCCACAAGAATCAGTTTCACCTTCACCAATTCGTCGCAGTTCTCTTTCACCAGTCAAGAGGGGATTGCTGAAAAATGCAAGATCATCTATAGAATCTCCTGGTGGAAATAACAGGTACTTCAGTTTGTTAGCTGCCTCCAGACCATAAGAGTTGATTTTGATGTCCTCCCTATAGTTGGAAACATGAATTTAGTCTTCTACTATTTCAGCGCAATTATGGGAAATATTTGCGACAATATCAATAAGATGAGAAAGATTAAAAGCTGCAAGCTCACATCTTAATAACATCTTCACATCTTAAGCACCATAAGTGTTAGAAACAACTATGACTGGCATGCTCCCTCTGATGCTAAGGTTAATAATATCATGCATAATACTTAGTAATTTAAATGTACACAATACTTAAGTGTAAATAAGCATTGTACTTTTTCGATGAAGTAGGTCACTCATTTTTTATTGATCAAAGGTAGTTACCTTAAGTAAATATGTGTTCGTTTCCCTTACAAATTAAAATATCATAGGGCATAAATGTACTCTAGCCTAACTGTTCCCCTCATATTTTCTGCATAGATAACCTGGTTAAAGATGCCCTATTTTATTTCCATAAGGATGCAAACTTGGTTGTACAACTTGATCAAACATTTCTTTTGGGCCACTTGAGCATACAAACGGAAGCATGTGCTTTAGAAACTTTAATGTAATTGTCTGAACAAGATGCCTGCCTCTGTAGTTGTGAAGCTCAAATTTGGTTGTGATTTACATCTGACGTCTGAATTTTTTTTATAGCCGTGTAGTAAGCATAAGACATGTAATGCGTTAGGTTCTTGCATGAGTGGTTGCAGGCAAGTTGGTAGTGATCTCATTTCTTTGCTCTGCGGTAATTGTCTCTCACTTGTGCAGAAGGCATGAGATGTATTCTCCTGCACGTCGTGCTTCTCCCAATGGAAGAGCTGAACCTGGTGTTGAGAAACGTAAAGGAACATCATCTGTGGAGCGCAGGCCTGTTGTTTCTTTGAGGTCACCACAGAGGGATATGCTGGACAGAAGTGAATTACATGGAAAGCGTTACTTGTCACCTTCTACGGAGAAGTCCCCATTTGGATCAGATGCTTCTAAGGGCAGAAGTGACAGTGAAGAACGAAGGTTTGCCATCTATCTACTCATGCCTTTTTGACTTTGCTTGACTTGAATAATTTTCTTTTTGATTGGTAATTTATGAAGTTTATTCTTGGAAGGTCTGTTAGTCCTCGTGGTAGCCATTACCAAAGGAGGGGAATAATTGTTCAACCTGATAGTCCAAATCCTTTACGAAAAGCTGCGGAGCCTAAAGCTCGTCATGATAGTTTTGGGACAAGTGTGGATGACGAGAGCAATTTACCAAGCAGGTTTTTTCATAATTTTTTAATCACGTATAAGCTCTATTATCTTTAGCATTTAACTTCTAAGTTTAGAATTGTTTCATGCTTTCTTAGGGGGGTTGGAGTGGACAGAGATAGATCCTCAAAGAGAATTTCTCCACCTCGTTCACGCCGTAATGATTCACTTGACACAGTTGAAATTCGTGGTGTCACTGATAGGACAAAGTTGACGAAGACCCAGCTGCCAAACAGGTTCCTGATGTTGCACTATTTTTTTCTCGGTCTATGGTATTCTGTGACTGAGTTTGTTTGATATTTATACTATGAATGCCCATGAACAGTGACAGGCTACGTGACGCTGAAGATCATAAAGAATATCGTGGACGTCAAGCCTTGTCAACAACTTCTAAAACTGCAGTGTTGAGTGTGAAAAGTAGGGAATCATATGATAATGGTGCTCAGGCTGATGATAAAAAAGTGGATTGGGGAGATGATAGAAAGGGTGATAATCAAGTTCCAGAATTGGAAGGTCTGCGCAAGCTGTCAGGGAAGTCAGAGCAGAATGATCGTAATAGTTCGTTGGACTCTCTCTCTAAAGAAACTGATGAGCAAAGAGGTAAAATCAAAGAAAAGAAGAAGCGCAAGAAGTCAGAGAGACAAGATGTAGAATCAGATGATTATTCTAGTTCTGATTCATATGAGGACCGAAAGGAGGCCAAAAGGAGGAGAAAAGAAGAAAAAAGGTTGAAAAAGGAGGAGAGTCGACGACGGCGGGAGGAGAAACGGCGTAAAAAGGATGAAAGGCGTGCAGAAAAGCAAAAGCTGAAGTCAGGTTATACTGGTAGTCTGTCTCCTCCAGATCCTGCTCGTGATCATTCTAAAGATGAAGGTAGTAAAAGGCACGAGTTGCGAGTAAGCGACGCTGAGGAGGCAGAGTTGGAGCAAAAAAAGCTTGAGATAGAGCTTCGTGAGAAGGCTCTTGAATCCCTTCGAGCCAAAAAAGGCTTTTGAAATTGGACGTTATGATGCTTTGGAATATTTTGCTGTTATTTGTTATTGTTATATTGTTCTCGTTTGCTTTGTTACTAGACATTGCATAGTCTTTGATGAATGTACCCTTAATATCTGTTTAATGCAATCTGTCTTTACTGGTGGCAGCTGAAATTGATAAATGAGGATTTCCTGAGCTAGTATCTTGAGTGAAACTTTGTGGTGACTTTCCTGCTAAATTTCTGGTAATATAAGTCTTTCCCTTTACTGGGAATGTATTAATGCTTACTTGAATTAATAAATTGTTTGCATATCGATCATCTTATTGCCTGGCTGAGGCCTGTCATGTTTCACTTGTACTGTTACAAATAATTACCCTTTCATTCACGCGCCTTTCCTAAGTCATGTTTAAGATAGAATATCAAGTACTTGCACGTGTTTAATCTTGCTTTTCTAATTTATTGAGCTGATATATTCATGGAGGTGTTGGCAGTTTTCTCTCACCTATAACTTTGTTACTAAAGGATCTTTGTGATTAATTGATAGATATGTATTTACCACATAGATGACGTGGTTGAGGCGGCTACTTTGGAATTTCAATCAGGTGAAGTTTTATATGTTTAATTGGTCTTTATCTAGTGATGAATCTAGTTGGCTAAGATAACTTAGTGCATTCAGATTCTGTTGAAGTACTAATTTATCCTCTACGTGGTTGGCAGCTTGAGGTTTGTTACCAGGTCATTACGCACCAGAAGTTATATAATCACTGCCATGGTAATGTTGAATTTCAATTTACTGCGTCAATTAGTCCATAAAGTAAGCTTGAGATTTTCTCAATTTGTATTTTTATTTTTTGATGCTTCTGTACATTGCAATTGTGAGTAGGTTAAGGTATATATTGACTTTGGAGGAGATGATGTTTATTGTTGCGTATTACTATTGATGTATTTACTAGATCATATGTTCATCTTGTTTATTTTCTGAGAAGTTGTTGTCTTGCGCTAGGGGCTTTGATCTGTGAAATTTGTTAAGTTGTATTCTATTTATGTCAGATGATGTGGTGGGTGGTCATGTCAAGTGGTTGACTGGTCATACCCAGACAACTTATTTTTGCATTTTAACTTTACAATTAAGAGTTGAGTATATGATTGAGTTTATCCTTCGAGATTGCTGGTATTATGTTTATTATTAAAATTGTAAGTTACAGACGTTATTAAAATAATGTGTGAATTCCTGTCAAACTGTGGTGCTGGGGTACTTTGCTTGCGAATTTGAAGTATGTTCGGAATAGTTTCGGTAGTATATTGTATTCTGCTGCCTAGTTCCACCTTGAGATAATTGTCCATATGACTAATAAGTCCACTTTGTGTCATTTTGAAGGGAATTCGCGCCCTATTATGTATTTGCATTCCCGGCATACTTATTACTTTGTAGAATATGGATATGCTACAATCCAATTTATCAATATTGTATCATAGGATAGTACGGAAAATGTATTTTAGTTTCGGTGTTATACTTTCTATTAAACTTATTGGATAAGGATATCTACTATCAATGCCCAATATTTACTTTTGCATACATTTAATGGGATAGGGGCATTTACTAAAATGTGCCAAATAAAAAATTCGGTTAAACTGCACACCCAGATCAATCATGGCTTCTTTTTTCTAATCTTCATCACTTCCTCTCTCAATCGGAGCAAGAGACCTTCTGTAAGATACTCAAATTTTCCAATTTCCATTTTCTTCTAAGAAATGACCCCAATTTAATTTCTGGAAGATGAGATTTTCCTTCGTCGGGTTAGAACAGTTGTTTGTGGTGGTTATATACAGACGGAGGTGAATAGGGTAGAGAACTTCCCTAAGGCCTCCATTTGGATGGAGGGATTTGATTTGCAAAGGGATTTAAAATGAATAGATTTTAAAATTCTTAGATTTGAAATTCATGGACTTAAAATTTCTTGTTTGGATTTATGGTGGATTTGTGAAAGGAGTTTTAAACTCAAAATTTTCAAATCCATTATTTGGCAAAAAACTGATTCAATATTTGTAAAATTTAATTTTTTCTTTGAAGTTTAAACTAACAATTTATATTTTTTATTACATAAAATAATATTTATCTACATCTAAATTAACCGAACAATTTTTTTTCCAATTATATATATATATACATATTATGTATTTTATGTCTCAAAAAATTATTGGGAGCATTTCATTGGAGATAAAACAAAAAAAATAAAAAAATAAAAGAATTAAAAAAAATATTAGGAGCATTTAATTGGAGAACGAGAGCGAGATATAGCGATAGGGAGAAGAGAAGAAGAGAGAGAGAGCGGGGAGGAGAGAGGGAGAGAGAGAAGTGTGAGTGAGGAGAGATTTGTAAATGACTACCTTTGTCAAAGGATTTGAAATCCACCAAAATATAGTGTAAAATGGAGAATCTCAAATCTTGAATTTGTAAATCCACTTGTTTAATATTTTATTCAAACACATGAAGTGAATTTGACAATGAATTTATAAATTGATAGCACAATACGCTAGAGAGCGTTTGAATGGTGTCTATCATTTTTTTGTCCGCGCATTCAGCCCTGCTTGCCTCCTCTTCTACACATGATGGTGAAGGCTTCTAGTACGTGAAAAGGTTGGAGTTCCTGTGGGAGTTTAGAATTTGGGGAATTATTGTCATGAGACTCACTTATCCAAATTTACAACACTTTTCCCTCATGTCACTATTTCTAATAAAGTATTTTATCACAACTTAAAACATGGAATTCCAACGACTTAAATAGGAAAAAATATTCTTCGACCATTTCTTTTTTGGATCTGGTTGAAAAGCTAGTAGCCTAAGATTTTGTTTGTGTGCTTTTAGTAAATGAGATTTATATATATTGTTGTCTTAATTACCTAAAAAATTATTATTCTTGATCAATTATTATTTACAACATAACATTTTTACTGGAATTTAAAAACGCATAATGCTCATTCATTTTTTTTTTCGAGAAAAATGATAGATGATTACCATAAATACACTAATATCACAATAAGAACATGCCAGTCTACTGACTGATCTATAGTCTACGGCAACTAAGTCTGTGAGGCGGTGACTACCCAAAAAAGAATACCAAAATTGGAGCAAGAAGCAATAAAAAAAAAAAGATTGTCGAACCCACATAAGACTCACAACCGAGGACTCAATAAAGAGAGCAAGATCTTGCAATTTAAAATCTACACTGGACAGATCATCAACTCCCCATAGAACGTTCAAATTATAGACCCTAAATCAACCATTCAAATTTCCAACAATAAAGAAACAACATGGCAGTAACAACGAAACACATCCACGACCGTACCCAATCTCGAGACTTCAAAAAATGGCTTCAGACCGAATCAACTCCGACCACAAAAACTCAAAATGACACTTGATCCACACTTCATACGGAGATAGAAACCCAGAAAAAAGTAGAAAAATTAAAGAAAAAGATAAAATAAAACATGATGATAGTAAAGAGAAAAGAACCAGTCCTCCCTCCCTCTCCTTTAGAACAACCAAAAGAAACCCTAGCTGCTCAGATATGAAAGAACCATCCATGAAACCGCAGGAGAAAATCGATGAAAAATGGGGAGATAGGGCAACCACAGGGAGAGAGAGGCAAGGCAAAACCCTAACATCTGTTTTTCTTTTCATTTCAATGTAACTAGACTAGTTTTAGGTTACATCAAATTTTTATTCTAACCTAACCATGCTGCATGTGTAGTTGTATTAATTCTTATAACCTTAATTTAATGAGACCAAATTTATTTTCTCACTAAATTAATCATCACATATCATTCTAATCTAATTGGGGTTTAAAAACATGGTATGGGTATACATATGTTGATGAGATGACACATAACAAAATATAGTAATTAAATATCGGGAGAATACGAAAATTGTACGTAGCAAAAGTAAATTATATGTAGAAGTGCATGCACTATAAAAAATGGTCTTTTGAGTCAACAAAAAGTGATCTCAAATGATGAGTATTTGTCACAACTTATGAGAAGTGATCTCAAATAATGAGTATTTGTCACAACTTTACTTTCGTCTCAACAACTCGGACGCAAAAAATATATTTGTGACGACAAAAATGGTCTCAATGTGTCTCAAATATTTTTGCAACTAATTGTCTCTAAGAGTATTCTTAAAATAATCTCAAATAATTTGTAGAGAGATTGGTGACGAGTACAAGTGGTCACAAATAACTTATTAATAGTGACCACAATCAGTGACAGGCCAAAGGAATTTTATGGAGGGGCCACAACTATAGTTAAATCTATGAACTCGTTTAACGGGGGTAATTTTTTTGAATTATACTCGATTAGAGGACTACCAAGTAGGGGTACACTTTGAGAAGGCTAAAAAATAAATTCTCATATATTATGCTCTAAATTAAAAAATTATTGGATAAATTACGTTATAAAATAGAATTTTGGATAATAAAAAGGGTGGACCACTGCTCTGGGCCCCTTTAATATATCCATAAGTTCCAACAATATTCAACTCTATAAATAATAATAGAAAGTACAAATAATATTGATGAAAATAAATAATTAATTCAATTACAAAAAATGAATAATCAAGACATAATGTCTAATCATTTCATTCTATTTTTTGAAGTCTTTATGACTTTTGTTTAGGTTAGGAAATTTATGTTCGAAAGTCAGAATACACCAATTACGAATAATAATGAAATCAATTCTCGTATTCTCGATTAAGCATAAGCTCTAGCTTAGCCATGGGTAATTCCGCCAGATTTTGATCCAATTCCCCTTGGAGGAAGCGGATATGATGATGACAAAACCTCAGTGTAAGGTAGGAACTAGTGCCCCCACTATTTCTATAATCGTTGTAATAGATAAGAGCTAGTACTATTTAGGCAAAGTCATATCATGCACACAACAAAGACATCAAGGTTACAATGCAGCAAGGAAGTCTAAGTAAGCCATAAGAAAAGAGAGACTAGAGTGAGCATGCAATAAGGTTGTTTATGCTACTCGTTGCATATAGCATTGCTTGCAGCAAGGAAGATACAACCAGCAAGCAAACATACGCCTTGTCAATAATGTGAAAGTCAAAGTAAAAAATCAGAGGTTCGATATTAAAAAATATAGCCAATATAGACAAGATTTAAATCTTGTACTGACTATCCAATCACATGGGACACGTTACCTGGCAAAAGCAAAAAGAACACTGTACACTCACATCAAGCCGTAACCACTCTGACCTGATCTCTACAGAAAGGACAAATGGCTCTAAAGCCGTACGAGGAGCATTAAAACAATGAAAATATTTTTCTCACTCTTCAACAATAAGAAATCCTAATAGCTATGAATAGAAGGAGGTGGAGGACGAACAAAGGCTACCATCTTATTGAGCAACTGAAATTACTTCGCATCAAGCACTCAAACAATCTTATTTAAAGCTTCAAAGCATACACCACTCTAATATTGTTACAAGTATTCGTGCAAAGTATACAAGAGCGAATAGCAAGCAAACAACAAAGCATTCAAGTGAAGATTCAAGCAACATCAAGATTCTCAAGTCAAGCTAGCTCTCAAGCTTTTCCTCGGTCCTAATCTTCTCAAACAAGGAAGCTTGCTCACATCTCAACTGATATTCAAGTTTAGAGGCAGCTATTAGAAGTTGAAGAGAAACTTTCATTAAACCAATCTAACGTGTGTATATTAGAGGAGTAGCCTTCCGAGGATAGAACAAAAACTACTGTAAGGAGTTAAGTTGGACTTAGACTTTGGCATATCTTAGTTTGAACTATGTGAACAACTTAGTGAATTTTCCCTGTGTGAAAGAAGAGTGGACGTAGAAGGATTACCCCCACCTTCGAACCACTATAATCTTTGTGTCTATTTTATATTGTCTTTATTTATCGTTGCTGGCATACTACTTACGTACTACATTGATTTGTAAGAAAACAGATTTGCATTATTCTGCTGCATTAAACTCTGCCTGAGCATTGCTTACTATAAGTAACCTAAGACTAGTCTGCTTCGTGTCTACTACCTTAAGTTAGTTTTACTGAATCTTCTTTATTTTAAGAACAAGTTTCTTGGAGTAAGTAGCAAACTACTGCTCAAAATATCTGAAAAAGAAGAACCGGGTTAGAGGTTTATTCACAGTCCCCTCTAAACCTCTACCACTTGGGACCGGCACTTTACACTTATTATTCAACAATTACTCAAGCTAAATAATATAATTATTTATTTAATTTAATTAGGTTGTTTAAAAGAGACTAAAATATACCTATATAGTAACAACTTTTATGGAGCTAAGGGGCCTAATGCCCCCCTCTTAGCCCCCATGTAGGTCCATCTATGACCATAATTATGGTCTAACAATATTATATAAAAAACCTCTATTATTGTAGGGATGTAGTGAAAACATAGATTCTTCTTTCTCGTTCTAATGACTATAATTTTTCAAGATACATAAGTCTAATCTCTGAGAATTCATTTGAGAGACTTTTTTCAAAGTGATGGATAACTATTAATATCTTAATATTATTAATATAAGATAACCTTCATCATATGCATTATATAGAACTAGTTTTGGGTGAGCAAAATGAACGATGGTTGGTATAAATTGACAATATAATTAACAAAGTTTAATTTGTTATTATTATTGTTGTTATACTTGATGTGAATAGAACACGAGAGAGAGAGAGAGAGAACAGTTCTATAATCTAATGGTAATTATATTGTTGCAAAATCCCATCCAACCCACTGAGGCGCATCTCCATTTTCCAAGTGAACCCTCTCTTAATTCCAGTTATGCCTCTTTTGACCCTAATTATATGTTAGATTCTAGTTTGTTGTGTCAGTGGTTAATCATTTTGGCAACATTTGATTAAATTTCTTGTAGTTCTTTTTGTGAATGGATTTCATCTAGTGTCAAATATATTTAATTAGTAAAAATTTATCATAAATAAATGTAATTTGCAATTTGTAGGTGGACATGTCAAATTTGTCACACTCTTTGATATGGACAGGCCCTCTTCAAGTGAGTGTGAGCTCCTAGATAGAGAATGAAGGTGAAAAGCTCTGCGAAAATTAGAAGAAAAAGTTCCATTACCAACAGCTTAGGGAATACAAATTTAACCCTTCTCCCTATTTATACTACCTTTTTAGGGTAACATCCATAGATGGTAATTAACTAACAAAATACTGACAAGAAACTAGGAAATATCAAATCACTTTTACTATTGAAGATAAAAAGAATATTCCCTTTCTAGCTCGTGGATTGTAGTTTCAGCAGGTAAAGTCCTCTAGCATGTTAGGGTCCTGTGGTTGCGAGGCTGCTCTCTTCTTGTTGGGCCATGGGCATTGGATCATCAATGGTGCTTTCCTCATTGTTGGACTTAGGTGATGTGGTTGTAAAATTCCTCTCCCCTCGAGACAATACTTTAACCGCAAAGTTTGAGTAAGAAAGGTTGGTGTCTGGAAAATCATCTTTGAGCTCCCAAGTGGAATTTTTCGTTGGGAGGCCCTCCCGTTGGACGAAAAATTGATGGAATGATTTACCCTTGGACATAATCATCCATTCTCCACAAACGGAAAGTGGACGAACCACGGGGTGGTTGTCTCGGCTGAGTGGTGGAAGGGGAACTGAAGGTGTATCCAGTGGGCAATGGTGGGTTTCAATAGGGCAACATGGAAAACCGAGTGCATACGGAAACCTTTCAGCAGTTGAAGTTTGTAAGCAACGAGACCAATTTTCTCAATAATTTTGTATGGTTGACGGTAAGGTTGAAGCTTCATCAAAACCACGGCGTTGAGATCGAGATCAACGGCATGTCAGTGTTTGTTTGATTGTGAAGTCATCTGAGCTTGGGCATGGCAAATGTTGTGCTTGAGGGTGGTTAGGAGTTCGTCTCACTCGCGGAGGATGTCATTGAAAGCTTTATTTTTTGTGCTAGTTGTGTGAAAAAACAGGTATAATTGGTAGTTGGCGGCCGAATAGGGCTTGGAAGGGACGCATTTTGGTATTTTGATGATAACTAGAATTAAATAATTGGTAGTTGAAGGCGGGTGTGTGACATCATCGGTTAGAGTGTCAGGGTTAGAGCGCCAATCAAAGGTCGTGGTCATGCCGCTATAGTTTTGGGTGACCTTGCCTAACTACTGTAACCATTGGATGCCCAAGACCATGTAAGGTCCTTCAATAGCCGAAACATACAGACTAACTTCGAATATGGTGCCCTGAAGAAGCACTGGAATAGTCGGGCACACATATTTGCATGAAAAATGATGGTTGCTACCCACATAAACTCGGAAGGATATGTTGTACTTTGAGTTTTAGAAGTTCTGCAATGTCGGGCTTCACAAAATTATGAGTGGAGCCACTATCAATCAATAGCATTAGACGAAACTTAACAATTGAACCCCATAAACGAAGGGAACGAGGATTAGCTTGATATGACAAAGAATTGAGACATGAAATATCACCTTCAACAGGCTTGTCTGCTAGGGACTGAACTTCAGGGATATCCAAGTTATCCTCCGATTCATCTTCAGTACCCAATAACAAGAGAAATTTGCTACGAAGTTTGTGAGTTGGGGGTGTATTTCTCATCACAATTGTAACAAAGACCCTTTCACGCTTATCATGAAGCTCATCCCGGGAAAGATGGCGGCTCAGTAAATTTGGTGAGGAAATGAGAGGTTTCCGTTTTGGGGAAAAGTTGTGGCGGTTATGGTGGGGATTTAGTTCGGCTGGTATCAGAGAAGGGTGAAGCATGAGTTGGTGATGGATAGGGAGAGAAGGGTTGGGATGGAGAATGGTGCTGGTGGGCTGATGCAGAGCCCAATGACCATTTTGGGCCAAATCTAATAGATAATCTTTGTTCAATGGCTCTATCTTCAAATGCTTTAGCGAGAGAAAATGCTTCCATTAAGGAATTAGGTTTCTTAGATACCATCTCTCTTCGAATATCCTGATGCAACCCCGCAACAAAGAAACTAATATGAAAAGGTTCCGCAATACATGTCACACAATTCATTAAAGTTTAAACCGCGATATGAAATCAGAGACAGTGGAAGTTAGGGAGAGTTTGGAGAGTGCCCCGCGCTGATCCTCATAAAAGGAGTGTCTGAATCTGTGAGGAACGCTGCTGAGAAATTCCGGCCATATTGTTAGCCGTTTGTTGGCCTTGATCCATTGATACCAAGAGGAGGTGTGACCCTACAAATGGAAAAACTATTTCTAACCGAAGATCAGGAGGTGTGGATTGGAGATCGAAGAACTCCTCTATTTAGAACAACCATGTCTCAGTGTCCGTACAATCAAATTTTTGTCTGTCGAGGCGGATTGAGCAGAGGAATTGTTGTTGTTGGTCAGGAGGTTGGGGCGAACAAATATCAGGAGGCGTTGAGGGAATAGGGACGGAAGAATGGCAATGATGGCAAAATAGGTATTTATTGGATTTTGTGAATGAATGTCCTCTAGTTTGGTTTCGATGGTGGCTATATAATGGTTGAAAAGTTGATTCATGGAGATGGTGTGCTATTGAAATCTGTCTTAGAGGTCTTGGATGACTGAAAGCTCAGTACAGAGAAAATTAGAGGAAAGAAGCAGAGAAAGTTCCATTACCAACAGCTTGGTAAATACAAATTCAGACCTTATCCCTATTTATACTACATTTTTAGGTCAACATTCACATATGACAATTAACTATCATAATACTGACAAAACCTAGAAAATATCAAGTCATGTTTTAGGAAGAAACATATTATATATCACTTGGTCGAAGCTTCAAACAAAACAATTTCCCAAAAGTGAGATGGAATAAAAGCACCATGAACAAAAGTATCAAAACAAAATGAGAAAGCTTCTGATCTAGACAATTAGCAGAACGCCTAACCCAACTAAATTTGCAACATTGGAAACGAGTTGAAAGATGTAAAATTTGATCCACGACATTGCCAAGATACAACAAATCTTCCCGATGCAGAATCAATGCATTGTACACCACTTGAGAGTCCTTTCAACCTCAATTTCGTTGATCCAAAGCTCCAGCGCCATAATAGTACCTCGACGACACATTATAGCCTCCGCAATGTCCATAGCCAATTGCGACTCCACCACCTCCACAAAGCATTTTCCCTCCACATCCTGTATCACCCCTCCTAACCCCGTTCCAGAAATAGCCAAAGAGGAGGCATCTGCATTGAGTTTAGTTCCAATCAATTTATGTATCTAGCTACAGTTCCAACCGCATGTTGAAAAGTCTCAACATCAGCTCCACACCTCTTACATCCCAACTCAACCTCCACACCCTTCTTACTAATTATACGGCAACCACAATCGACTATATGCACACCGCCATAAAAAGATCTTAACTTTCAGTGGGACATTTAGACCCCATGTTTCCTTCCATATACCAGGTTCCAGAATGTGTTGAGCAGCATCATCTCTAACCATACCCTTAATATCACAAGCAAGATGGTATCCCGAATTCACCAAATAAATCCCAGATTCAGTAAAATGCCACTCCAAATGATCTGTCCTTCTATACCGATGCAATGGGATATGGAGAATCATCTCACTTTCTGCCGGAGTAAAAATGTCACAATTTTTTTGCTTGTCTCAGGCTTCTAGATTTGACAAAATAAGGTCACGAACGCGTATATCAAGCGGCAAATCATTTCTAGGCAACTGAACTCTAAACTCGGGGTTATCCTTTAAACGCGGATCCTTCCATACATTAATTATCTCCAACAATCCACCAAATTCCTTTAGGAAATTACTCCTCAGAAAATACTGGGCCTTTAGTGTTCTATAAAGCAAAGAATTTTCATCTCTCAATAAGTGTCAGCCTTGCTTAACCAACTTTGCTTTGTTGAAACACTCCATATCCCTAAAACCCAGACGATCCTCCGTCTTCGCGCGAATCCTACGCTGCCACGAAACTTAATGAGTTTTTCTTTCATTTTCTTTTCCCCTCACTAGAAATTGGCAATGATACTATTAATCTCCCTAATTACATCCTGAGGCAACATAAAACAAGTCATCACATAGCTTGAGGTACTAACTTGATCAAAATCATCTTGGCAGGTTGAGAGAGCGTCTGAAATATGGAATGACTTTTACTATTGAAAATAAAAGGATATTACATTGGTAGGTGGTGGATTGTAGTTACAAATTGTAATGGTTCGAAAGTTATGGTTTGTAATGATAAAAAATAACATACAAATACAATTACAAACATTGTTTATAAGGAAGTCTTCAGTAATTTATAATTTGTACAATGATACTTTTATTTGTAAATGATATTTCTCACAAACTTTGTTGTTAATATAATTCAGGATAGAATCCGTCTAAAAACATTTCATGCACATGAAGTTCTAAAAAATATATTTTTCTATAAACATTATTAATAATTTATAAAATTAGTCTAACCCGTGCATTGCACGGGAGAAAATCTAGTATGTGTAATAACTGATTAGCAAAGATAGAAAAGATGGGTTTTCTACCATTCCCTTCTTATTTTCGCGAATTGATAAATCAGAGATTTCTTAAAAGGGGGGACGGAGAATGCGAAAGAAGTGCTCGAATCTTCAATAAAACTAGCAGTATCCCCCGTGCGATGCACGATTTGTAAATTTAAATTAATAAATAATAAGAATTTTAATATAATAAAATATTACAATTAATATATAATAAGAGATGAAAAGTTGTATGTTAATAAAAGAAGAGTAAATGAAAAATATTAAAAAAAATTGAGTAAGTTACATAATATCATATTTGTTTTTCTTAATGTAAGAATATCTCTAGCATCCATGTATATAGATCATGTTGATCATATTGTACAAATGATGAGTGTATATATATTTATATTTATATTTATAATTTTATGAGAAACGCCTATATTATCCAAAGTATCTAAATTTTTATTTCAAATATAATGTTCAAAAAATTTCAAAAGTTTTTAGTGAGTAACAATAGCACTACATTCTAAGTTTATTAACTTTAATTTGTAGTACAAACACACTAATAATTAATCCACATAAACAACCAATAAATAATTATTTATCTTTAATTTAATTTTTTTATACAATATGCTGTCAAACTATAGATGACTAATTTAATTTATTATACAGGAAAATCACATTATAAATGAAAAAAAAAAAATCTATTTCAAAAAAAATAATTTTTTTGAATAAAAAAATAAAATATTTAAATTATAAACTGAAATTATAAAATATTTACTGAATAATTTAATTTTTATATTTGTATATGATTAAAAAAATTAATAGAAAGAGGAAAACAAATTATAATTATTATTGATAAGGTGTAAAATAATGAGAATTATAATTAAAATTCTTATCCTACAGCTAAGGATAAGTTATCTAAGGGGGGAGGTGGGATAATTATCCCTTGTTTTATCTAGATTTTACCGGATTATTTCGGGTATCCGGGATTATGTATCTAAACAAGTAAACGTAGGATAACCGAGGATAAAAAAGTGTTATCCTGTGTTATCCCGAGTTATCCTACAAAGTAAACGAGGCCTCGGTAGACAAAGTCTTATAGCGATGTTGCGAGTGGGCTGTGGGCTGCTCTGTTCTTGTTGGGCTGAGGCGGAACACACTTTTTCCTGATTATTCATATAGTGTAAGTAGATAAATCAGAGCCACGTGGGTTGGTGTGATTGGTGAAAATGCTAAACCCCCATCCAGTAGCCACTCAACGTAAACTATGGTCTCTGGTTCTCTCATTTGTTAAAACATGATTCATGGATCACAAACAATGAAGAGAGATTGAATTTGTCGACATCTCTCTCATCCATTCATGGCGCCAACTCTGACTTCAAATTCCTTCTTCCTAACAACCGCACCTCATTCCAGAACCACACGCAGGAATCACAGGCTAACTGTTTTCGCCAAAAAGGCTGCCCCGGAGGAAGGCCAGAATTCGAGGCCATTCCAGTTCGATTTTGGGAAATTGCCCGATGTCAAGTCTCTGGTACCGGTGGTGACGAATCCGTCGTCGGGTTTGAGCTTTGGAGGGCAGAGGCGGAAGGATCCTGGGACGGTCTTTGTTGCGGGAGCTACGGGGCAGGCGGGGATCCGCATTGCGCAAACACTATTGCGGGAGGGTTTTAGTGTGAGGGCTGGTGTCCCTGATCTTGCTGCTGCCCAGGAATTAGCTCGTCTTGCTTCCACGTACAAGGTAATTATTATCCCCCTCTCTCTCTCCCTGTCTACTGATTTGGTGTCGCTCCAATTCTCTCGCTGTCAGACAAACAGCGATCAGGATTCTACACTAATAAGTTACTTCTTTAACTCCTTATTATTACCTTCGTCTAAAAAAGTATAAAAATAAACTCTGTTTGAATTAAGAACATTTTAGATTCCAAATACAAAAAGAACATTTTGTATTAGACTTGGCAATTTAGGAAAGATAGTTATTATCAATTTCTTCTTCTTTTTTTTTTTTTTTTTTTTTTTGTAACCTCCAAATTTTAAATAATGTCTTGAATTGCCAGCTAAAGTTTGTATATGAATATGACTAATTTGAGCCCAGTTAAGAAAATAACGCCCAATTTCCTACCCGAATGTATAGTAGGCTAGAAAAATAATTTTATCCTTAATGGTACAATGTCTAGATAGTCTCCTTTATGCTTAGGTCTATTTGGTTGCTTATCTGGTCCTCGTATGTATTTTTTATTGTAAATTGACCAAAATCAATGTTTTGGCATAGGCATTAATAAAAACCAAAGAATTGTATCAAGTAACACCAACGTGAAGAAGGGATGATACTACAACCATGAGAAATGCATTTTTATGGCATTGCAAAAGCTATGTGAATCATGCATTTTTGTCTTTATTTTCCGATTAGAAAAGATGCTTCAACTATAATTGCTTGCGTCGTGTAGCTTCATACATAGATATAAGATAATGCGATCTCTACCATCAGTGATCAACTCTACACTTTGAATAATATCATCATGGCAGATACTGTCTAATGAAGAATCAAAGAGGCTGAACGCAGTTGCTTCCACCTTCGCTGATGCAGAATCAATAGCAAAAGCAATCGGAAATGCTAGCAAAGTCGTGATCACCATTGGATCATCAGAGAACGGTCCAACTGCAGAAGTAACCACATCTGATGCTCTGCAAGTGGTCGAGGCTGCCCAGCTGGCAAATGTGGGCCATGTGGCTATAGTCTACGATGAGTCTTCAGGGCTTAGCTCCACCTATAACGTTCTTGATGGGATCACGTCCTTCTTCAACAACCTCTTTGCCAAATCTCAGCCCTTGACTATTACAGAGTTTTTGCAGAGTGTGGCCAAGACTGATGTTAGCTACACCCTTATAAAGACCAGCCTGACAGAAGATTTTTCGCCCGAGAGTACTTACAACCTTGTGTTCTCGGCTGAAGGAAGTTCTGGTGCGAACGACTACAAAGTAATGTAATGTATGCAATGTCTTTTTTCATTTCAGAAAGAAAAAAACATGAAGTTTTGATGTATCCAAGCAATATCTTTTGGTGTGTTAGTCCCTAACATATTGTACATTAAGTGCTTCAGATCCTCATAAGTTATCGTCACTTTTTTTCTGAGAAACAGGTTGCAAGATCAAGGATAGCTGCACTGGTGGCTGATGTTTTCTCCAATACAGCAGTTGCAGAAAACAAGGTACTCTCTAGTTTCTTTAATGTGGAGAAAGATGACAAAATTCTTCTCCTACATTTACGTGGTCAATAATAGTTTTGATTGTTTAAACTATATGAAAGATAGAATACGGAAAACTTCTATCTGACATTTGTGGTGTTGATCCAAGAAAGAGATGATGTTATATTGCCATTGATCCATCAATTGTCTCACTGTTCAGGTTGTTGAGGTCTTCACTGATCCATCAGCACCCTCAAAGGCAGTTGAGGAACTCTTCAGGTAATCACCTATATAATACCAATCTGCTATTTCTACTCTAGTGGTATTTCTCTGTAACTATGACGAATCTAAACTCGGGCTGACAATTTAGGAAAAAGTTTTGATTTCTTTTCACGCATTAAGAACATTCATGCTTGAAACGGACCAAGTTTCCTCAATATGCTTATGTTACAATGATCATTTCTGAAGAATTTCCATCTGCCATTTTAAGCAAGGCAGCTATTCAAATCTTTGATTGTTGCTCCCAGTGCAATTCCAGAGGACGGAAGAAGAAAGGCCTATGCCGAGGCCCTAGAAAAAGAAAAGGCCGAGGAAGAAGCTCTGAGAGCTTCAGAACAGGCCCGTGAAGCAGCAGATGCAGCAAAAAAGCTTGAGGAACAGGTGAAAATGCTGGAAAAGGAAGAAGCTCGGGCCTCCAGTCTAGCAGCAGATGCCCAACAGAAAGCAGAAGCTGCTGGGGCATCGGTTGAGGCCATCTTGAATAAAGCCAAAGGCCTAAGGTCTGGGATTTCTTGGGAAAATTTGAGCTCACAGCTGAAATCAGCTGTGCAAAAGCCCGATGAGGAGCCCAAGGTGCGGCTAGCCACGGTGAGGGGGCAGGCCAAGGCGCGGTCTCTGCCATCTCTCAAGGCAGTGGTGAAAACGGCAGCCCGGAAACCTCCTGCCTCTAAACCAAAAGGTAAAGTAACAGAGAGTAAGAAAGAAACGAGGAAGATGTTTGGTGGTTTATTTCAGCAGGAAACCATCTATATCGATGATGACTAGAGTTATAGACAACTTTTGAAACTGTATTTCAGATAAGGTATAGATGATACATTCAGTTTCCGGATTTATATTGAGATTCTGTTGTTGTACTGAGTGAATCTTTGAATGTAAGCTGTGCATAAACATAAATGCTTGCTGCTATCATCATTTGTCTCAGTATTAATTAGCTGCTGTCTAGTATACAACATTGAGTTTTCTTGACATTCCACAAAAAAAGATTTGAGACTTTATTTGAAATCCATCCTTCAACATAGAGTGGTTAGCTCGTGACCTCCTTTTTGGTTGGGCTGGGCCGGGCTTCATGTTCGCTGTGCTGGTGCTGCCGAAAATGTGCCCAACGGGCCTAATTATACCAGTTTCCAGTCTGATTCAATATCTAAGAATCAAAGTCAATCTGGCCGGCCCAGGTCAGCCCCTTTGTTGAATCCAAATTTTAAATAATTATCACCAATTTTGCCCTCTATAAACACAAGAAAAGGTGAAAAGCTAGAGTGGCCAAAACAAGGATACTACTTTAACAAGGTAAATAAATGTGATTCTTCATGAGATTTGTTTAGTATTTTCTCCATTGCTCATGCCAATCAACATCACGAAGTGATACACACACACACACACTCACACACGTATATTATATTAACTCTTGTCACAAACATTGTGTAGCTCCATCCGTCATCATTTAATGGCTAACCGGAGACTTTTCAACACAAAAATATGCAAATACCTCACCATCTCTTTTATGTTCCTCCTCATAATCTACATCTTCTTTTTGAGACAATACAACGTGCCACATCAGCTGAATCCAGCCACCTCCTCCACAAACATAAGCCACATCTTCTTCGGCATTGCCAGTTCATCAAAGACATGGACCAACAAGAGATGGTACATCCAATCATGGTGGCTACCCAACACAACTCGAGGACTTGTCTTCCTAGACAGATCTCCAATCGAGCATCTTCCATGGACTTCCACTTACCCTCCCTATCGCATCTCCGAGGACAACTCCCGCTACAGAGAGTACAACAAGCATATTATGCCCTTTGTAATAAGAATTGCTCGGGTGATCGAAGAGGCATTCAAGGCCGAACATGAAGGGGAAGTGAGGTGGTACGTTATGACAGACGATGATACGGTTGTGATGCTGGATAACTTGGTGGAGGTTCTGTCTGAGTATGATCATAGTAAGTATTACTACATTGGGATGAGTTCTGAATCTATAGTTTCGAATATTCTGAATTCGTTTGAGATGGGGTTCGGTGGGGCCGGTTATGCTCTGAGCTATCCCCTGGCAAAGGCTGTGGCTCAAAACATGGATTTGTGTCTTAAGAGATATACAAGTTTGTTTGGAAGTGATCATATTTTGCAGTCTTGTATTGCTGATTTGGGAGTTTCCTTCACTCAACACAGAGGGTTTCATCAGATTGATCTCCACAGGGACATTTCAGGTTTCCTATCATCCCACCCGCAATCACCTCTTGTCTCACTCCACCATCTCGACGCAGTGGATCCCATCTTCCCCTCCATGAACCGAGTCGACTCACTGAACCACCTCATGAAAGCGGCTTCACTCGGCCAGTCCAGATTACTACAACAAAGCATCTGTTACTACAAGGCAAAAAACTGGACATTCTCAGTGTCGTGGGGGTACTCTGTACAAATATACGAGGCCATTCTCCCGCCAAGCTACCTACACAGACCTCTCGAGACATTCATACCGTGGAAGAACGGCGCCTCGCCGCCTTACATGTTCAACACGCGCCGCCCTTCACCTCATCCTTGTCAGGCTCCTCATTTCTTCTTCTTTCACTCGGTCGAACAAAATAGAGTGATGGAGCATATTGTTACCACCTATGTTAGACCACCACGTGCTTTGCGCACGTGTAACCGTCCGGCGGATGAAGTGTCCAAAATTCGCCTTCTTTCGCCGCCTCACAAGATGACGTCGCACCAGGTACTAATCTATCTGCTATTTTACAATCTGCACACAACGGGATCGTTTTACAAATGTGTTATGTTTTTGGTGACAGAAAAATTAACAATTTACCTTCATGTTTTGTTAATTGAAATTAAGGAGAAGTAACCGTGATGATTTTGTTTTGTATGTGTTTGAAGAATGGAGGCAGAAGAGAGTGCTGTGATATTGTGCAGTTGGTTGGAAGGGATTCTTTGGCAGTCAAATTGAGAAGTTGTATGAACGATGAGATCGTGGCTTAACAATTATTTGCATATACTTCTGCAATTTCCGAATCAATACTCCATCTGTTTTTTCAATTATAGATATACATATTTCCGGAAAGAATCTAGTCCAACTAGTTGCCTAATTTTTAATTTAAAGGTTGGATACTGTTCACTCCTCCGTCTCAACTAACTTGTTACACTTTCAATTTCGATCTGTCCACTTAACTTTTTATACTCTTAAAAATCTCCTCATTCATTCTCCACCTTTAAAAAAAGTAAAAAAAAAACTAATATCTATTTTTTCTTAGGCAAAAACTTGTTGTGATCGCCACACGGTGTAACCAAAAAAAGTATCACCTTTTTTGAACACAAAAAAGTAGTATCACTTTTGTAGCAAAAGTATCTATCTTTATCTGTAAAAATATCAATCTATCTATACACTAATATAAAAGTGCCTTAAGTTTCAGCCAATTTACGTTTGGTCTATTTTACCCCATCTAAGTTTAAATATTTTAAGGACAATGTTGTAATTTCCTACCATACATATCCTAATTAATATATTGTAATCCTACGATTGGCCTATCTTACCCTCTTTTAATTAAATATTCTAAGCATAATATTGTAATTTCCTACCATACATATCCTAATTATTATATTCTAATCCTAATTCCAATCTTAATTGTATTATAATTACATATTATAATTATCTACACAAGCATTCACTTACTTGAGAATTAATTAAGTTTAAATAGAATAATGAAAGTTCAAATTTAAGTAAATATTTTAAGGATAATATTGTAATTTTCTACCTTACATATCCTAATTATAATATTTCAACCCTAATTCTAATTCTAATTGTATTATAATCATGTATACTCATTAAATACACTAGCATCGACGTATTTGAGAATTAATTAAGTTTAAATAACTAAATGAAAGTTCAATAAGATTGAATACTTATGTGTTTATGACTTTTGTTTGACAAAATTTACACTTGCACACGTTAGCATATGTCTTTATTCGAATAATAGAATGAGTTTGTTCGGATATTAATGTGATTAATACAGATCCTAATTGTATTTCAAGTCTAATTCAACGCATCCTGAAATCTACCAACGTATCAGGCAGAGAGGTTCAACACAAAAGTATTCTGGACAAATGAATAAACGAATCCAATCTCGATCTCTTATTGAACGATATTTCTTGAAGAGCAGTCTCGATCTTTAGCTAATCACAGAGAATTAAGAAACGAATTGAATCACTTATTTCGCTTCATATGTGTAGTGGAATTAGATTTGATCAATAATTTAATCTTATAATGTTCAAGATATGTTTTGCCTATTTTACCCTCTTAAAGTTTAAATATTCTAGGGACAATATTGTAATTTTTTAATATATTCTAATCATTTTATTCGGATTCTAATTCTAATTCTAATAGTATTCTAATATCCTAATTACATACCAAGATTCAGTAATATTTTAACCTCATGAAGTAATTTCACTTCATATGTGTAGCAAACTAAGAAATCAATTAAGTTAACAGTGGTATGTTCATGATTGAATAGTTATATGTTTGTGATTTTCGTTTGACAAAATTATTTACACTTGCACACGTTCGCGATTTATTTTTATTCTAATAATAGAATGGGTATATTCAAATATTAATGTGATTAATACGGAATTCAATTTGTATTCCAAGCCTAATTCTACGCATCCTAATTATGTACAGAAGTATCGTGCAGAGAGGTTCAACACAAAAGTATTATGGACAAATCAAGAAACGAATCCAATCTTGAATCGGTTATTGAATGAGATTTCTTGGAGAACAGTCTTGATCTTTGGCTAATCACGGAGAATCAAGAAACGAATTAAATCGCTTATTGATAATATTATAAAATTATTGTCCTACTATATTATCTAACCAATGTAGTTAACTTATTATTTTACAAGTATCAATTCATAATAGTAAAGTTATGGGAAAATATGACAAAACATAAAGGACAAATATTAGAGGAAATAGTCAATCAAAAGTCAATGATTGCCTCGCAAAGATTACACCAAATGAATTCAAAGATAATCAATTAAAACAATAAAATATAAAAATATTAGGAAACCGCAATTAAGCTGAAATATATTTTCATGTTAGGCGAGATTCAATTGCAAACAACACCAACTTCAACTATACAAACTAATCCACCCTCTAAAGAGCTTAAGGATATGAAACAATGATAAGAACTCTATATTTAATTTGAAAACAAAAATAGTATGAATAAATTATTTTAAAAAATTTTATATGAATAGTTAATATATTAAATTTTGTCATGCACCATTGATGATGCTTTAGATACGTGCAAACTATCAATGGTCCAAAGGATAAAAAATGCAAAAAGAGAAAACACTTGAACATTTCATAAAACAAAAGAAAAGTTTGACAAAGGTAAAAATAACAAAAAATATAAGTAAACGATAAAATATAACAAGAAAATAAAATCGAAATATACATAACCATGTATTTTAAAGTTGGTCAAAAACATATGCTAAGAAATCTGCTAAAAACAATCATTCAACTAAACTAAAAAATCAATTAACTTAACAGTGGTATGTTCAACGAATACCTACTAGGCTATTACTATAATACCGAAATGGTTGAAGGTGTTGAAAATGAGGCAAAAATATGATATGACTCCTGCAAAATTTGAACTAGATCGGTGCGCAAAAGTGAGACTACTACAATATGCAACAAGTGCTAAGATGAGCCAATGGAAGCAATACCAAGATATAAATGTCTATAATATAATCTTCGTGATACTTTTATAATAGGTTGGGTCATAGATCTCTTGGCCCGACAAACTTGACTCGATGGACTAAAAGACCGAAGAGTCGTGAGTCAACCGATAATCTTAGTATCTATAGGGGGCTAAGCTGGGCCGGGCTGACTAATTTTAAGTCTAATGAAAATTTGGCTCGGTCAGGCGTATGGCGTTGGCTCGGTCAGACTCGACCCGACCCGAGGAGCTAGGTCCGAACCGAGCTAGGTTGCCCTAATTGCCACCTCTACAGGTACATAATAAACCTAAACGTTCATCAATGAATCTATAACGCAACAATAACCATGTATGATCGATGATATAACAACATTATATCTTGGATGCTCAGCACATGAATGCATTGAGTCCATAGAAAAGGTAATAACTTACTTTGTAATAACCAACACTAATAAATTCATACAGTAAAAAATGTAATCTTACTAAGATAAATCTAATACATGGAAAAAATGAATCCAAATACTACAAAAAATTAATCTTACTCAATGCAAATGATGTGTGGTTCTTTGCCGCACAAGATCAAAATACTAATTAAAGTTGTCGAAGGAAGATTGAACACAATAATAGAGGCAACCGAAATGATACAACCCACAGAGCAAAAAGAAGATAACGAGAAATATACAACTACAGTAATACATAAGATAAACTACAAAAGTGGAAGGAAAGAAAACGAGGCGAACAACAAAGAAAAATTAAGAGGATGAAGAAACTAGAAGAATGGAAGAGAAGAAGAAATGACGTAACACCAAAACAATAGTAGAAGACTGCATTCAGATTGAAAGCGATGATAAGGTGATAGAAATCACAAAAGAAAAATAAAGAGGAACAAAACAACAACTTTAGTTTTGGAGGATAAAACTATAGAAGCTGAAGGGAAGAAAACAAGAACAAAATCCAAGAAAAAACAACATGAACAAACTGCAACAACAGAAGAGAAGAAGAAATGAAGAAATACAAAGAGAAAAATAGAGGACAACAGTCAAATAGAGCGATGATGAGCAAACACTCAAACAATTTTGAATAAAAAAAAGGTATCGATAACTAGGAAGATCAAGAAGGAGAAAAATTAGAAACAAGTGCATCCGTAAAAAGAAAGAATTATGCCATTTCAAAAGAACTTCCAAGACAAATAAGGTTTTTTTTTCCTCCTTTTTTTCTTTTTAATTTTAAATAACATAGATGAATATAGTTTCATATAAATCAATTTGAAGCAATTCATTTATAGGTACTAGGACAAAGTTGTGATGTCACAATTTTCCTCAGGTTACGTATATTATTTATTATTAGTTAATTTAGTAAAAATGTTGTATATCTTATTTTACATACTATGTTTAGACTTTTACTCAAATTAACATTTTAACAACTACACTATTTTCGGACAAAATTTATAGATTTTTTTTTTTTTAAATAGGGTACTGTTGAGATATCTCCGGTTTTACTTAATTATACATAAAAGAAGTAGGGATACGATAATATTATGATTTCTTATACAATTCTCTGGAAAATGATTTATTCTCTGAATACTTTCCGTTGATTAGAAATTGCTAAACAAATAAAAAAATAAATATAAAAACAAGTGCCAAAATATAATTTTTAAAATTAATATACTAACACTACAAGAAAAGTTCAAATTAGAGATGGAAAAATTAATTAGTAACAGATAATATCGGTCACTAAATAAAAACGAAATAAAAATAGAATAGTAACGAAAAGTGGTAAGAGATCATTAGTATCCGGTTAGTGAAGAAATAACAATCGGATATTAGAGACTGATTGGTCTCTTTTCTATAGATAATTTGGTCTTTAATTTTATAATAGAGATTAAAATTTCTTCCCAAAATTTAGAGAGGAAACTAATCCCTCTCTAAATTTTAGAGAAAAATATTATAGAAATAAAACATTTTGTTTCAAGTCAGTCACTACTTTAGTCTAGAATGGATACCATGTGATTAGAGATGAATTTTTCTGTCTCTAATTTAATTTTTTCTTATAATGTAAGTGTCGCACGTGCAACGCACGTGCCAAAGTCTAATGTAGTAAAAATATTACTTTTTCCTGTAAAAATATCAATGTTTTCTGTAAAAGTGTATTCCGTCACACGTGTGACCGTTCACACACAAAACTCACTCTTTTTCGTAATATCCGTGCCCGATCAACTGTGACAAATTAGCTGGGACGGAGGGAGTACTATTTAAAAATTTTGATTTAAACATTGATACATAGTAGTAATATTCTCGTGCAATGCACATAAGTTTATTTAAAAAGTAATGATTTTAAAATAAAACTAAATATGATATAATCTAATATTTAAATATGTAATTTTTTTTATCCTAATAATTTTTTTAAATGTAAGATAAAACATAAATAAAATTATAAGTAATGTAAATATCTGGATGTTAAATATGAATTTGATATAACTTAGTTTATATATAGGTGTGTGTGTGTGTGTATGTATATATATTACAGATTAACATTAAGATAAATATTAAATATATAAAATCTTTTTCAAACTGATCATTTCTTATCTTTGAAATCCAAACACACATTTAGTGTCTGTATCTTTCTTCACCTATATGCATAATAACTTAATTAATTATGAATGTTAAAATAAACATAAATATCTAAATATTAACTCATATTATTAAATAAAATAAACTGGATAATGTTATAACAAATTTATTTTTCTTTAATTTTTTTCATTTACTTTAAATATCTAAATTTATCTAAATAATTTTTTTCTAACTATAACTATTTACTTTTAAAAGATCTTATTTGCAAATTTTAACACTTGGTATTTCAGATATACAAAGAATAACAAAATAACAAAATAGAATTCAAAAGTTATTCAATAGTTGAAATAACAAAATAAAACATATAAGTTCTTCAATATTTCTTAATACTTTCATATATATGTTGAAAAGTTTCAATTAAATTATACATTTATATTGTAAATAGTAGATTCATTTAAAGATACACATTGGTTAATGTAAAAAAAAAAAATGCTTAGGTTGCAAAATGTGAAAAATGACATAATCGAGATTGGTTAATATGACCAAATATTGTTTAGGTTGCAAAGTCTAAAAAACATATAGTTCAAGTTGATTAATTTTTGCTAATTTAAAGGAAGTTTAGTTGCAACTTGTATAATATCATAGTTCAGGTTGCAGAGTGTAATTATTTATAGAAAAATAACATTAATATATGTAATATATAAAAAAATAATAAAAAAAAATTAAGATAATTATCATATAAGAAATTATAGATATGAGCAGAAGTCATAGTTTTGTGATTTATCAACAAAAATAATTATTATAACAAATAAACATTAGAAAATTGTAAGTTGAATATAATTAATATTAACTATCGCTTTTAATTCGATAAAGTATGCGTTCAATTATATATACATTGATTTTTCTCTCAATGTAATAAATTAAGAAAATTTGAGACAATTCATGTAAGATAAAACAAAATGATTAGTTGTGGTTTTAATGAAATAATCAAGCAAAATAATTTGTAATAGAGAATTATTGATTGTATTCCGCATCAATACTATATCTAATGTCAACCCACAATAAACACTGAAATCTTACTCAAATAATCAACGAACAAATAATATTTAAATAGAATATCTTATTATTATATATATCATATGAATCAAATCAAATATCGTAAAAAAGATGGTTAATTTGATATAGTATACATAATAGATAGATTTGAAATGAAAAAAGATACTACCTCCGTCCCAGCTTAACCTGCCTACTTGCCATTTTAGTTTGTCCCACCTTAATCTGCCTACCCCATAAATAGCAAATTTCTCTCACAATCTCCACCCTCAAAATCTTCATTCTCAATCTCCACCTTTAGAAAAGTCAAAGATTCTATAAAATCTGTTTTTCTTAATCCCCGTGCCCGATCAACCTAGGCAGGTTAAGCCGGGACGAAGGGAGTATTTGCAACTTTAGAAAGTAAAATAAATTTTGATTCTTATCAAATGTGACAACAACTTAACAATCACATTCTAAAATTTTGGGCTGGAAAGTATTACTTACAGAATGGTCCCTACTGTTGCTGACGTATATAAATATATATAGATTTTTTAATTCACAAAATAATTTTTAATTCTAACTATAAATAATTAAAAGTAACCATGAAATATATAATTAAAGGAACAATGATATTTTATTCGGATATTTCATATGTAATGTAAAGTTTAATATTTTTTCTTTACGTCCCTGCTTTTATTTTATATTTTTTAACTTATCTAAATAAACTTTGAAGTTCTAATTATAAATATTTAATTTTCTCTATCTAAAGTTAGATTTTTATTTGCAACTTTTAACGTTTCATGTGGTGATTTCAAATATACTTAAATAATTTTTATTTAATCAATTCTTATGTTAATAAAATAAAATTCAAAAGTTACCTAATAATTCGAATAACAAATTAAAGTCCGTGAGTTCTTCAAAATATGTGAATATTTCCGTATTGTATTTGGAATTATAAATTATTTATATAAATGTTATATTTTTCTTATAAATAGTTTATTTATTTGAAGATAAAATTTGATTAATGCGAACAAAGTCATTTTGATAAGAGTAAAAAAAGATGATTAATGTGAAAAAGTATTATATAGCTTACAAAGTGTAAAAACGTATAAATTAACTTTTAGTAAAAGTAAAAAATTAAAATTAAAATTGCAAAATGTAAAAAATGTCGTAATTTAGGTTGCAAAGAATGAATTTCCTTAAGAGAGTAATTTAACAAAATACACATTATTGGAAATATAAATAGGTAATTAAAAATAATTTCAATAACAATTTTAATACATAATTCTAAATAGGCTAAAAGCTTCTATACTTTCGTGAGGAAAAAAAACTATATTAGCAGGTTTGATGATTTAATAAGTTGATTATAAAGTAGATATTAATTTATTTGCCTTTGATTTAATAAAGTAGAACTATAATTATTTAAATAATGATTTTCTCCCTGCATAACTTAAATAACAAAAATATTTGAAAATTCATGTCAAATAAAATAAATTGATTAGTAGTATTTTTATTAAAAAAAATACTCATATTTTTTATAATCTAATTCATCGTAAACATCAATTCTAGCACAAATAATTAATCAACAAACAATCTGTTAATTCAGATCAAATATCTCATCATAGTTTATGTCATATGGATGTCAAATTGAAGATCGTGAAAAAAAATGCATAATTTGGTATATTATACATACAAATCAAATTTAAAATGAAAAAGTTATTTGTATCTAAAAAAAATAAAAGAGAGTTATGACCTTACAAAAAATAAGAAAAAGTTACCAATTGCATGGTGAAATTTTTCTGGAGGGAAAGTTGAAATGACATTAATACCCTCCATTTTACTTTTATATATATATATAGATTTACATATACTAATATTTGCAAAATGTATATTTATGTCCTTTAACTATTGACAAATGTTTTTATACGTTCCTTAATTATCAAAATGCTTGTTTTGGTCCTTTAGCTGTTGACAAATTTTATATAAATCCTTCAATTATCAACATATTCATTTAGCTCTTTGAGATATTAAAATCGTTGTGTTCGAGTTCCTATGCGATCGAGAGTGATAAAAGTTATCAAACCTATTAGCATATTCTAGTGTACTTTTCTTCAAAAGAAAAGCTAACCTGTAAAGATTTGAACGACAAAATAGACAGATTCAACCACTTCCATTATCTTTAATTGCGTAGAGGACTTGAACGAAATAAGTTTTAGTAGTTTAGGGATCAGAATAAATATTCTAATAATTGAGGAACCTATACAAACATTTGTCAATAACTAAAGAACCTGCACATGCATTTTACCTATTAGTATGTGTAAGCTATATGGAGTGAAACACGACAAGTGTGTTACACTTGGTGTATGTAAGAATCCTGACATGTGGGTTTAGGTACTTTCCAATTCATGAACAAAAATATCAAAAGGAGTTCAAATACATAGGACCTACCTTCAGATTTTGGTGGTTCATGACAGATTTTTATCTATCAAGGACCTAAAAGATAGGTCAACTATCAATTTCAGGTCCTGAAAAAGAATTTTTATCACTCTAGGGGCTAGAAGATTTGAAATCAATGGAAGACCCATAAGTCTAAAATCATTAGAGGGCATGTTTGGAAAATTGCAAATTCCACAAAATAAAATTATCTTGAAGTGATAAGTAGTGAACGTCAAAAGTCTTTCACGACATTTTTTTAAAATTTGTTATTTTTTTGAATTTTTCTGTAGTTTCATATTTGAAATTTTTGTTGTTTTTTTTTTTTTTTAATTTTTTTAAACATCTGTAATTTAATTTTTAAGTTATACGCGGGGAATTTTTTTTCTTTTTAAAAAAATCTGTAATTTCTTTTTTGAGTTCATAATATTTAAATTCATGTAAACATATTTCACTAAAATGTATTTTTTTCTTATGTAAATACCTTTTTTTTTTTAATTCGTATATTTTAAATAATATTGCAAATTATTTAATTATTTTAGATATATCATGATAATTAAAAAAAAAAAATCAATGTAGTGAAAGACTTTTGATGTATATTTCTCTACTTATCACTTCGAGATAAATTTATTTTTTGGGTTTTACAATTTTCCAACATGCCCTATAATGATTTTGGATTTATGAGTCTTACATTGATAGTTTCAAATAGTTTAGGCCCTGGATTGATAGAAGTTATCTTTCAGGACCTGAATTCATAGTTGACCTATCTTTCGGGTCCTTGACCAATAAAAATTCAAGGGTTAATTATTTATAAACAAAAAATATTAAGATATTTGTTTAATTTTCAATAACAACATAATATTTAATAATCATCAATATTATTTACCAACTATGATTTTTTAAATTACATCATCGTCTATTTTTATTAAAATTTGATTGTGTCGCTACCATCATTATTAGATGCGCCTTGATTAGACCTTCACTTACCCTCTAATTTCACAATCCGCCACCTCCATTGTCGTTCATTGGGAGTGAAAGACGTGACATAATAATTTTAATCACTGATTCACTAGAATTGTAGCAATATATGACATATTATGTTAGAACTGTAGTACAATTCCGTAATGACATATCCAATGGCAGTGGTGATGACACAATTAGCTATAAAAAATGCGTTTATGTTGTAATTGAAAATAATCATAGTTGGTGACTAATATTGATAAATTTGAAAGGTCATGTTATAATTGAAATTGGACCAAATGTCACAATTTTTTGGTAACTAACCCTAAATAATCAAGTTCCCCAGTTAACACTTTTTTCATACAAAAAACAACCGGAATATAGAGTAATATAACATTTCAGTTACAAACTAAACATAAATATTGCATCGGGATTCGATTTCAGGACTTACTTCTGATGAATTTGCTCAACTTATAGACCTTTAAACCAAATTCTAGTGTTTATTAGGTGATGCTCTAATAACCTAATCCTTCTCTCGAAGCGACTAGATCGTAGATTAATTACGATAATTACCCTCTTGAGTTAATTAATCATAATAACTCCCAAAAGCTCATAAACCAATGCCTACACAGTCATAGACAACTGCGCTCTATGTCGTATGTCTAATAACAATTCCCTCCTCTCGAAGCGGAATGGTTAAACAAGATGACTAAATCTAGGTGATCAAGCTAAATCTAGTTGAAAAAACAAACATAGAGATAAACACATAAAAACGGAGTCTATAAATTAAAACATAATTCAAACATTGTTGTAAAAATCCCTACTTTCTAAACCCTAGGACACAAATAGTTTAGCTACTCATGCCTAGCATAAATTCAATACAATAATTTTTGGAAAACATTGTAAAGAACAAAAACTAGAAAAAAAAAAAAACAACTAAACCGAACGAATTTGTCTTGTCGATCTTCGTCTTCTTCGTCCTCCAAGCCTTCTACTTCTTTTTCTAAGCGTATATGAGAATATGGAGTGAACCATTAAATTTGCGAGCTTGGGGTCCTATTTATAAGTTAGGGATGAAATCTTGAAAGATTAGGGTAAAAAGCGCAACTTAAACCCGATTTGGAGTTCTGGAAGGATATTAAAACGGCCTTGCATGGTCTTGACGCGTGATGCGCCCGCGTCGCGAGAGGCTTCCGTTTCACTCAAAACACACATTTTGACGCGCCCTTGAACGTGTCTGACGTGCCCTTGAATGGAAATACTGAAATCACCCCTAGAGGCTAATTTCGATGCAGCCTGGAATGGCGAAATTATTCTTAGATGTTCTTTTTGATTGGGAATACACAATGTGCTATTTGGAATAGTTGAAAATGGAGAAAGAGAGAGAAATATCTGCCCTGAGCAGTTAAAACTTCAGAGAACCCGAAAACAAAAGAAGAGAGAGGAAAAGAAAGGAGAGAGAAAAGTCACGTATTTTAAGGTGCTATAATTGATAAAGTAAATTGAATGAATTTAAAATTAATAAAGGATCCACTACATATTATAAAAAGACATCTACGTCCTTCAGCTGTATGGGTACAATAATTGCACAACAGAACTCCCCATAAGTCATAGCACAGATTGTTCTCGTGTGTAAGTCCTACCTCAGTACAATAAATCATGCAATATCGTGTTATTTGGTATATCGACTGTAAAAAATGTCTAATTAATTATGTATCATCCTAGGGCTCTCGTGTACATCATGTATGTGTGTGAAAAGACAACATCGTGTACATTTTACACGATATCATGTGGGTTCCAATTGAATATCGTGTATGTACCCATTTCGTGAAGAGAATCTTTTTGTGTACTAATTAACTATCGTGTCAAGATACTTTGTATATGATACTAAAGGCAATATCGTGTATATGAAACTATCATGAACATACCAAATTCGTGTTGTTATTTCATTATCATGTAAAGTAGCGTACAATTAGACATTGAAATACCGTGTAAGTGAATATCGTGTTATTTTAATATCGTGTACATAGTCAGTTCGTGCAGGTTTTCAATATCGTGTACCTATGCGTATAGTCTTATCGTGGCATATCGCGTACATTCAACAATCTGGTAAGTAAAGCCCAAGTTGGTTGAAGATACAAGCCGGCCCAAATCGTTTATAGTTGGAAGCCCAAGAATTGGCCCAAGTATGATAATCTGTTTGTAACGGCAGCACAAGAGAAGGAGAAGATCTGACCCACGATTTCCTCCAAATCACGATCCAAATCACGAAAGCGAGCTTCATGGCCTTGATTGTAGGAATATAGTTAGGGGCCTTAATTGTAGGAATTTATGGAGGGCTGAAATTTGTATAGTATAAATAGGAGAATGAGGAATAGAATAGGGGTTGGAACTTTTGAAAGAAAAAGGCACACTTGTAAACACTACTAGCAAAAGAAAAAGGAGCCCGGTTGGGACATTATCTTCCCGTGGACGTAGATCTCCGGATCGAACCACGTAAACCTTGTGTCTCATTGCTTAGTTATTTTCCTGTTTAATATCTTTTGTTAAGATTACGGTGATAGAACGGATCGCGCTTTATCAATTGGCGCCGTCTGTGGGAAGATAGAAACGATTAGATTTTTAGTCTTGATATTACGCTTGAAACCATGGTAACCACTCGATTGAATCACTCTCGTCAAGGTGATCAAGTCAATCAAGATCCACCCGTGGATCAAACCTTACCGACAAGGCAATCGATAATACGGGACGTCTCTCACCACCAGGGCCACCAAGATCCGGTTGTAAATCCAGGTGAAGGATTTTTATCCCTACCTCCACGAGATGTACCAAACCCTGGTCCTGCTACTACACAACCTCCAGTTAACATCCAGATGACTCCGGAACTACTTCAAGCCTTTTTACAGGAACATGCTCATGTTCTCCAAGATTGGGCTGCCAACCGGCTAAACCCTGATGGCCCTGTTGGGCCTAACATCAACCCCGCAGTGCAAACACCTCGTCGGAATTTGTCCAACCAACACAATCCCGTACACCACGAGAGACAAGATCGCCGACGAGAACGACCTGGTTCTCCCGAGGACCATGGAAGTTCTAACGGATCAAGACAGCGTCATGACGAACTTGTTGATGCTGATCGCCGTCGCCCGCTCAACGCAACTAAGAAAGCTCGATATACCGATCTCTATACTCCGGATCTTCGTGAGTATGAGAGGGTACAGCGGAATGCTGAACTGGACAGAATTTTAGGTCTTGACGCCAATGGAGATATTATCACTCCATTTTCCCAGGAAATTCTAGATACGCCTCTTCCTGAAGGGTTCAGAAGGCCCGCCATACCACCTTATGATGGTACTGGAGACCCAGCTAATTTTCTTGGAGCCTTCAGACATAACATGCTCAGTAGAGATCACACTGCATCTCTTCACTATTGCAAAATCTTCCCTGAGTACCTCCAGGATGAGGCACGAGTTTGGTTTGATTCTCTTCCTCGCAACAGCATATCCTCCTTCCGGGAACTCGCTGAACACTTCTGGGCACGTTTTGAAGCACGTGCCAAGCCTATGTCCACTTTGGCTGACCTGATGAACGTCGAACAAAAAGAAGGAGAAACCATCTCTCAATTCTTAGAACGTTTCACCACTGAAAGTCTGAAGGTAGGCAATCAGCCAGATGATATCATTGTCACAGCTTTCATGAACGGACTACGGGCCGGACCACTATACACTGAGCTGGTCCGTAACACTCCTGTTACTACCCGAGCTCTTTATCATGTGGTTGGACGACATGCCAAGGCCGATGAACAGACCCGACGTAAGAGGGAAAAATCTGTTGCCAAGAAACAACTAGATAAAGGACCATCTGGGTCTAACATTCGTACCAGTGCCTTTAACCGATTAGGTGGAGGTCGACCCCATACTCATCCCGATTTACCCCAATTAACGCCCTTAAATCGGTCCCGAACCGAAATACACTCTATTCACAAGGCTGATCTAAAGCCTTGTCCTCGTATGACAGCCCCGGCTGAAAAACGGAACCGTACCAAGTGGTGTGAATACCACTATGACCATGGGCATGATACTGAAGAATGCCGGGAACTCAGCAAAGAGATCGAGGAATGTATAAAGCAGGGCCATTTCCGTCAATATATTGCTCAGTCGGACAACAGGATACAACACCGAGGTGGACACCAACACCAGAACCGAGCTGGTAATAACAATCGTGGTTTCCAACAAGGCCGATCACCATGGCCAAATAACCGTTCCGGGAATAACCATTACTCGAGGCAAGATCAAGGAAGCAGACGCAATGTTCAACAACAACAACCTCGCTTATTGCCTGCTCCTCCTCCTCAAGAAGAAGGGACCAATCCCCCAGCTCGCGTTGTCAATAGCGTTATTTATATGATCTATGGTACACAGCCAGCAGGGATGTCCCGCAAAGCTCTTATTGCGGAAGCTCGCCGACCTCCTCCCGAGGAGCCCCGTCACAAACGTTTCCATAATAATGATACAGTAAGTTTTACTGAAGACGACCCCGTACCAGAATGCACGCCTCACACCGATGCTATAATCATTGATATGACTGTGGCAAATATCATAATCAAACGGGTGTATGTTGATAATGGTGCAGCTGTCAGCGTTATTTTCTCAGATTGTTTCCAAAAAATGGGCATATCCCGAGATTTGCTTCGGCCTGCCCCAGGACCTTTGCAATCATTCACACAAGGGGAAGTTCGCGTAGAGGGAATTATTAATCTACCAGCTTCGGTAGGTACTCATCCCGCAATCAAAACAGTTTTTGTTGACTTTTATGTGGTGTCATCTCCATCTCCTTATAATATGATTCTTGGACGGGACTGGCTTACTCCTGCCCAAGCCATATGTTCCACATTTCATTTAACGATGAAATGTCCTTCACCCTACGGAACCATAGCCATCCGTGGCGATCAGAAGATGGCTAAGCAGTGTATGCTTGTTGCCCTTAAACCACGAACTACGCAGATGGTTCAATCGCAGTTTCAAATAGGTACCCCCGAGCTTGAATCAATACCAATTCAACCTCTTGGTGAAGAGGTAGTAGAAGTCCCTCTTGACCCAAATGTGCCCGAGCGAACTGTTAAAGTCGGTGCTGTACATTTACCCCTACTTCACAGTGCCATCATTCAAGTGCTACGAGAATACTCCGAGGTCTTTGCTTGGTCACCCTTAGACATGCCCGGTGTTTCACCAGACCTGATTACTCACAGGTTGAACATTGACCCCGCAATTAAACCAGTACAGCAAAAACGCAGACAATTTGCGCCCGACCGAAAAGCTGCTATTCGTACAGAAGTTGAGGCATTGGTTAAGGCAGATATCTTGTTCGAAGTTCACTATCCGACCTGGTTGGCGAATCCTGTTCTAGTCCTGAAGTTTGATAAAACATGGAGAATGTGCGTGGATTTTACCGATCTGAATAAATATTGTCCTAAGGATTGCTATCCATTACCTTCTATTGATCAGAAAGCTGAAGCCATTACTGGGCATCCCGCGCTTTGTTTCTTGGACTTATACAAGGGATACCACCAAATTCATATGGATAAGAACGATGCGATCAAGACCGCTTTTATAACGGACTTTGGAATTTTTGCATACAAAAAGATGCCTTTCGGGCTCAAGAATGCCGGAGCCACTTATCAAAGGTTGATGGACCATGTTTTTCAGAACCAAGTTGGGCGAAATGTGGAGGTCTACGTCGATGATTTAGTCATCAAGAGTCGGACTTTTGATGCATGTGTTCGGGACATTGCTGAAACACTGGAAGTACTTCGACGCCATAATCTTCGTTTGAATCCAGCGAAGTGCACCTTCGGGGTTGGTTCAGGCAAGTTTTTAGGGTACATGGTATCTCCTCAGGGACTACAAGCTAATCCCTCTAAAATCAGGGATATACTTGACCTCAAGACACCCCAGAAGGAAAAAGATGTTCAACGTCTTACTGGGCGATTAGCGGCGTTAAACAGGTTCCTATCCAAAGCGGCCGAACGGCAACTTCCCTTCTTTAAGGTGTTACGACAGGCAAAGAAGTTCGAGTGGACACCCCAATGTGAGGAAGCTCTGACAGCTTTAAAGCAACACATCCGTCAACTCCCCATTATTTCCGCCCCGATTGCTGGAGAACCCTTGTATCTATATTTGTCTACTGCTGACGAAGCCATCAGCGCAGCCCTTGTCCGCGATGACCACGGAACTCAGAAGGTAGTATATTTTGCCAGCCGAGCTTTACAAGGAGCAGAAATCCGATACTCAGTCATTAAAAAGACCATATTGGCATTGGTTATGGCGGCCCGCCGCCTTCGTCCCTATTTTCAGGGACATGTTATTAACGTTCTTACCAACCTGCCAATCCGCCAAATCCTGAGTAAGCCCGATCATTCAGGTCGGCTTGTCAAATGGGCAATAGAGTTGGGAGAGCACGATATTCAATTTCTCCCTCGTCATGCCATTAAAGGCCAAGCTCTAGCTGATTTTTTAGCCGAAGCTACTTATGACAGTCCGGATTCCAACTCACTTCCCGAGCACATTTCTCCTACTGATACCAGTGTTGAGACCGAACTATGGCGTGTTCATGTAGATGGTGCTTCTGCCACACGGGGAAGTGGTGCCGGGGTCATCATCAATGGACCTAACAATGTCGAAGTCAAGTCCGTTTTGCGTTTCAATTTCAAAGTCACGAATAATGAGGCCGAATATGAAGCAATCCTTGCAGGCCTTCGTCTGGCGAAGACTTTAGGAGCTGCACATATTCAACTTTACACTGATTCCGAGGTGGTTTCCAGTCAGATCAACGGCATATACATAGCAAAGGAGGAAACCATGAAACGATATTTGGCTTTGGCTCAAAGTCTCATACACACATTTGCCTCCGCTAGTATTCATAAGATTCCTCGAGAAGAGAACACAAAAGCTGATGCTCTTAGCAAACTGGCCTCCGTGGCTCCCTCAAATATTCCTCCTGATGTAATTATAGAAGAGATGTCTCATCAGTCAATCCATGAACAGCCTATCTCGGTAATCACTGATCCCCAGGTTACATGGATGACGCCTATTATCCAATATTTACAGGATGGAACCTTTCCCGATGACAAGTTACAAGCCCGACAGGTAATCTTGAAAGCACCAAAATACACTTTACATGATGGAGTTTTGTACAAGCAATCTTATCTTCAGCCTAGTCTCCGGTGCCTTGGACCAGTTCAGGCTCGTTATATCCTTGAAGAACTACATGAGGGCTCATGTGCAAACCATATTGGTTCCCGGACTTTGGCTAAAAAAGCACTCCGATGGGGATATTATTGGCCTACTCTTTTTAATGATGCGCATGAGTTAGTGTCAAAATGTGAGAACTGTCAGCGGCATTCACGGATTAAACACTTACCTCAAACTGAACTGACAGGCATCCAGAGTGCATGGCCCTTTATTCAATGGGGCATAGATATTGTGGGCCCTTTCCCTTTAGCTCCGGGTGGTCTTAAATTTTTGGTGGTTGCTGTGGATTACTTTACCAAGTGGGTTGAGGCTGAGCCACTCACTACGATTACTGGGAGGAAAATTCTTAACTTTGTTTGGAAGAACATTGTCTGCCGATTTGGCATTCCTAGTACCATTATTTCTGACAATGGGAAACAGTTCGCGAATGATCCTTTCCGTTCTTGGTGCGAGGAGTTACATATCAAACAGGCATTCACTTCGGTGGCCCATCCCCAAGCTAATGGCCAAGTAGAGGTGACAAACCGAACACTTGTTGAAGGCATTAAGAAACGCCTAGGTGAATCTAAAGGACTTTGGGCTGATGAACTTCCTCAAGTGTTATGGGCTTATCGAACTACACCACATTCTGCTACTGGAGAAACCCCTTTTAGCCTAACCTATGGCTCCGAAGCTGTCATCCCCGCAGAAATCGGTGTAGCTAGCCCTAGAGTGCTGAACTTCAATCCCGAACAGAATGAAGATGCTCTTCATACCAACCTTGACGAAGTAGAATATCGCCGAGAACAAGCTTTTATCAGGCAAGCTAAGAATAAACAGCAGACAGCGAGGTGTTATAATGCTCGAGTTCGGAATACACAGTTCAAAGTTGGTGATCTTGTGCTCCGGCGAAATTCCGCCAGCAAGGCCGAGCCTGAGGGTAAGCTCCATGCAGTGTGGGAAGGACCATATCGTGTAGTCAGTGCTAATCCTCTTGGAAGCTACCAGCTTGCACGTGTTGATGGTACCCCGGTACCTCGGACTTGGCATGTTACAAACCTACGAAAGTTTTTTCTCTAACACACTGTTAGTTTTATTTCGATTTCTTGTCACTTGCATAATTTGTTATTATTATGATAAGTTTGTTTGATTAATCATGTTATTCCGGTCTGATTATTACTTGTTTGTGATACCGTGGGGACGCCCCGATATCTATATCTTAATGTTTCCGAACACTCATTTTCGATCCGTCGTATATCACATATGTCTCCGGACTTAATTAATCAATTCCCAAAATTGGTTGAAGTTACATATTTACACCTCAGGGTACTATTCAGATTCTATCTTACTCGATAAGAGACTACAAGGCGCTATTGATTTGTCTCCGGACTTCAAACTTACTTTCTTTACACCACTTCATCATTTATCTACGTGTATCTTTTTCAAAAAAAAAAAAAAAAATGTGTGTATATGCACAAGTCATATATAATACAACAAACTAATCACTCTTTCATTACATTAAATTTGACTGAAAAATTAGCTATGCTATTATCTACTTTTTTTCGGAGCCTTCTCCGAACCAGTACGCGAAACCGCGCCGTCTTGTCTCTGATTGACCGTATCCCGTCCTCCGGGATGATTCTTGCGCGTTTCGACGGCGTCCTGCTTCGCTTCGGCTACGGACTCCGGTCGCATACCTATGACTCATCTCTTGGGATCCCCGGTCATGTGCAGTGTGTTCGGTTCTTGTTCTTGGCCCTGACATATTGGTCCATTCTGCAGGGTTCCACTCTAGTGGTGCCAGTGGATCCATCACCTCGGGGGTTCTATTTATACCTTCCCTGGTATTTTGACGAGGAGGATTTACAGATTTCTGAGGCATAGAGTTTTTTCTCCTTTTTCTTCCCGGAGTGTTTGCCCATTCTACGGCATCCCACTCCTCGGTAGGCATCTCATCAATCTCCTGGGCCAATGCTACAACTGTCGATCCACTGGCCTCCGGCTCCACCATGGGATGTCCTTCCGGTTCCTGGGGTATTTTAGATATCACTTCGGCCGTGGTGTGAGTCTTCCCAGCATTTACAACTTCATCAGCCAACATTATATTCTTCTGGATATCGGACTTTGTATTCTTGCCTCGACGCTTTTTCTTGCGGCTGTGTTCTTGTTCTTCCTGCTCGGCAATGTTTAATGCTTCATTCCGAGCCTCGACTTTCTTTTGCAGCTCTACCAGAAATCCAAGTACCAGCCGGTCCCTTATGACTTCGGGATCATTGGCATCACCTCGCTCACTCCGTTGTTGAACATTTTCCCGGATTTCGTCTCTCCGGGCTTGAATATCTTTCATTGATAGTCGTCCGCTGTCCACAAGAAGATGCTCACACTCTTGCTGGTTGATACGAAGTTGTTCTAATTCAAGATCTTTTAAAACACACTGTGCTTTGTACTGCCTCATTTGTTGTGCAGATTCTTTCCATGAGCCCTCCACCTCGACATATCTCTTCTCTATTAAGGATAAATTCCTTGACAGTCGGGGGACTTCATGCAACATCAACATATCTCGCTCTTTCTGTAGCCAAACTATTGATGATTGAAGTTGCTTTATTACTTCGTACGGGTTTTCAATATTTTCCTGGCAAAGGAGACACCTCGGGTTTTTTAGACTTTATTAATATACATACATTGCTTGGATAAGAAAGTAACAACATTTGCTATCCATAAAAAAGAAGATTTTTTTATTTCTCCGGAAATACAAAGTATATCATTACAAAGCAAGTAACTACAATGGCATTCTCTTTACAGGACCCTCTATTCTACATTCTGCTCATGAGTTGGGAGGTCACTGACCTCTCCGGGGGTAGGGTTGGATTCTTTTCCTCCCGGGGCCTCCACAACATCACTTGTACCCTCCGCTGCCTTGCTAGGGCCTTCGATCATAACAGGGGGTCTAACAATCTCTTGGCGGGGAAGGGGAGCTCGGTTTCTTAGCTCCCGTACATAAAAACCGTTGCGGAAGCCCAAAAAGTCCTTATCCTGGTCTTCATTGCACCGTTTTATGATGTCGGGAGTGAGAATTGTGTTCTTCTTCGCTAAGGCCTCGATCAATGGCCACTTCGGAGCTTTCATCAGAGCCTCGAAATATGCGCCATCTTCGTTCCCGACTGCATCGTAATTATACCCGAAGTCCTCATCGTAAACATTGACCTCCGGGTATTTATCATGTACGACTTCCAACAGCTCGCTTTTGGTTGCCGTATCACCTGCAGCCACGAATGTGCTCAGAAACTTCAGGAACGTTTCTGTTTGCATCAGTTTCTCGGCGAACGTTTCTAGTACAGCTCCTTGGCCCACGATCGCCTTGTTCAGCTCCTCCCGCGTTGCAATCAGATCACCTCTCATAATGGCAACCTCAACGGCCTGTTCACGAAGTCTAGCCGCTTCTCTCTCGGCCAGAACTGCCCTATCTCGGGCTGCTTTAGCACTTCTTTGAGCCTCCACGAAGCCAGCCCGTAATTTGGCAACCTCGGCTTCTAGCTCAGCTACTCTGCCCTGGGTAGATTCTTTCTCTAATCTCCCCACTAGCCCGCGGATGGGCTCCAATAGTTTTTCAAGCTTGGCCTCGGCAGCAGATATCTCTACTCCTTGCCCCTGCATTAACTTACTATTATGATGGGTGTTTGCAAAAAAAAAAAAAAAAAAAAATATATATATATATATATAATAATAACATTATTTATGGTGATACCTCGTGAGCCGGGGTCATGTGTGCCTTTTTGGGAAGTGGTGGCGTTGTTGGAGAGGTGATCCTTCTCTTCGCACTTGGTGTTAGTCCGGAGAGGGGAATATTGTCTTCAGGGTCAGCTCCGCGGCTACCTTCCGGCGTTGTTCTTTGTAGCTCCGGAGTTTTCGAACTATCACCTCGGCCCCCTGAGCTGGCTTCGATACTCTTCCTGGAGGCACTTTTGAACTTACCCACTGCACATGGAAAATAAACATTCAGGGAGTTGACATTGTTATATTATACAACTTATGCAGGAATAAAAGCCCTACCCTCTACTTCTGCCCGGGTTTTTGTTCTCTCCCCCTCAGACATGCTCGGTGTCCTGTCAGAATCAGTCCCGGTGGGGGTACTGCTCTCGTGGGAATCCGAAGTCCCACCAGTCCATCTGGAATAATATGGACTCAACCCAGCGTCGTCTAGTACTTCTTCAGGGAATCTGGACTCCAATACACCAACTTTCTTCAGAATACTCACACCCTTGGGTTCCCCCGCCGGAGCACTATCCACCACCTCTAACGTTTGCCATTTGGGTAATATGGTTTTTTGCCTAACATATATGAATTTCCCTCTCCATCCTTCAATTTTACTCGGATTTTTAACCTTAAACTTTTTACCTGGCCTGGGGTTAAGGTAATACCAACCTTTATTTCTCCCCATCGTTTTCAGTTGGAAGAAATGCCTAAATAAGCTAATACTAGGCACTAATCCTCCCTTACTGCACTCCACTAAAAAACCCACCACCTGCCTCACAGCATTAGGTCCTAACTGTCCCAACGCTATTCCATAATAATCCAATAATTTTATTAAAAACTCCCATAGGGGAAACCTCAGACCTACGGCAAGTTGATCTATATACACGGATATGAATCCTTGGGGAGGACAACAGGCTTTGTCATTACCTTCGGGAATAATGAATTCCAAATCAAAGGGTAAGAAGAAATTTGGCACCCATCGTCTAATCTGCTTCTCAGTTACCGTGGGTCTTACCCCTGCTACCTCGAATCCCTCTATTTCCTCTTCACACCGAGGGAAATTCACTGCTTCTACTCTTATTTCACTAAGGTCACCGCGATGGATTTGCCTACTTTCACTGTTCACGGGATAGATAACTCGTATGGGAGGTGCTCTATAAGGCACTCCTTCTGGGACTACCTCTCCTACCTTAGATGAAGATGAAGATGAGTTAGACATACTTACTTGTTTTCTCTGGTTGATTGATGAAAGATGTTCTATCGTCACGATGCGGCTCAATAATGGATTTCTCTAACGCACGATTCAGATAACTGTAAAAGGAGAAGGTGAAGGGTTTTTTGATTTCCCTCCTTTTCTTATGCACTCAGCAACGGTGACGATTCGATGGTTTAAAATCAAGGATCCTGATTTTCACGTGCTACATACGCGCCTCGAAAAAAGCAATATATGTAGTTTCACACGCGCTTACTCGAATACCGTGTACAACTGTTTACCACGCGCCTTAGTGGTACTCATCACTCGTGTTGAGGAAGCTTCTTAACCCCGGTTAAAGGACTTCGGCGTTTTTACTTCTCCTCAACCCCGGTTAAAGGACTTCGGCGTTTTTACTTCTCCTCAACCCCGGTTAAAGGACTTCGGCGTTTTTACTTCTCCTCAACTCCATTTAAAGAACTTCGGTGTTTTTATGGCTTCTTAATCCCGGTTGAAGGACCTCGGGGGTTTAACTTTTTCCCCGTCGCTGGTGAATGACTTCGAGACTTACTTTGTTCGACTCCGGCACTCCTGGCTTACTCTATCTACTTTACAAAGCCGAATCCTTCTGTTTCGGCTTCTTTTGGGGGGGGGGGGCATCTGGTAAGTAAAGCCCAAGTTGGTTGAAGATACAAGCCGGCCCAAATCGTTTATAGTTGGAAGCCCAAGAATTGGCCCAAGTATGATAATCTGTTTGTAACGGCAGCACAAGAGAAGAAGAAGATCTGACCCACGATTTCCTCCAAATCACGATCCAAATCACGAAAGCGAGCTTCATGGCCTTGATTGTAGGAATATAGTTAGGGGCCTTAATTGTAGGAATTTATGGAGGGCTGAAATTTGTATAGTATAAATAGGAGAATGAGGAATAGAATAGTGGTTGGAACTTTTGAAAGAAAAAGGCACACTTGTAAACACTACTAGCAAAAGAAAAAGGAGCCCGGTTGGGACATTATCTTCCCGTGAACGTAGATCTCCGGATCGAACCACGTAAACCTTGTGTCTCATTGCTTAGTTATTTTCCTGTTTAATATCTTTTGTTAAGATTATGGTGATAGAACGGATCGCGCTTTATCACAATCCATTTCGATTAAATGAATATGTCTAATGGTTTCAAATTCGTGTACACGGTATTATCGTGTACATAGGGATATACTGAGGCAAACAGTTATCGTGAACATTCCACAACCAATGTCTTGTGTGTGTCCAGTCCAAGGGATTCAATATCGTATTCAGATTCTATTTCAGAGGGTTACTATGTACATTCCATAGTCCTTTTCGTGTAGGTATTTCAATCATAAAATCCTTTCAAATTCGTGTATACACTGTAATATTGTGTCATAATCGTGTACAAAAACATTATGATCTTCCGCTGCTAGATAAGCGGCCGACGAGGATGGGTTTTTCAACGGACGCCCTTCGTAGCCAGATTCCTGGCTCAGGTTCTAGCCTTCGCCACCGGATTCCTACAAACGACCTTCGTCCAATTGAATAAGAACAGACACACGATATGGCGATTCAGAGGATTTGGAAAGGACATGATGAAGGAGAAGAAAACACAATTTTTGTTTGTCTACAGAACATACACGAAATGAGTGTTGTGACTCAACCTCAAAGGATTGTTATCTCTCTTCCATATATAGCAGGAGCAATACTGGTATTGTGGGTACTTTAACGAAGAGTGACACTCATGTGCATAAGATGCACATTAGTGTTATTGTACACCTTGTGGGGTCCACTTGTGATTTTTGCGCGTGTGATATATATATATTAAGGTGTGTTTGGAATCACAAAATATGCGCTGACTTAGTTGGTAAAGGCGCGACATTGTACCCTTCAGTGCACGGGTTCGAATCTTAACAACACCTTTTTATTTTTCACCAACAGTATATTCAAATTCCGAGCATAGTATATGTTATAAAGCCTGAGAGTATATGAACACCACCTTTTTATTTTTCACCAACAGTATATTCAAATTCCGAGCATAGTATATGTTATGATGCCTAACAGTATATTTAATATTTCGATGTAGTATACGTTATGTTGCATGACAGTATACGTTGTTTTAATTAATTTTTGTTTTATACTGCGAAATATTTATTTTTTCCTACTTACAATACTCACAGTATATTTAATATTTCGATACAGTATACGTTGTGATGCATGACAATATATGTTGTTTTAGTTAATTTTTATTTCATACTGCAAAATATTTATTTTTTTCAACTTACAATACTCAAATTATATTTAATATTTCGATACGGTGTATATTATGATGTATGACAGTATATGTTTGGTTAGATTAATTTTTCTTGTATATTGTACAATATTTATATTTCGAACTTACAATACAATTATTGTTGCATTATAAAAAAACTTAATAATACAATTTACAATTTTTTCAGACTCACAGGAAGGAAGAAGGAAAAAAGATGCAAACAGAATTGAACCCTTGCCCTCAAGGTTGAGATATTTACGACTACATTAAATACCACCAGACCACTTGCTTTTAATGTTCAACAAACATGTAATTAAGTATATAACATGCGCGCCCAAAAAATATTAATATAATAATAATTGGCCGGTTCAGATCGGTCTGAACCGCCCGATTTTTTTGGACTGAATCGGTGGGGCCCACAAAATGTACAATAACATTATGGTGCATCTTATGCACCCAAGTTTTTGCCTTTTAAGGAAGAAGAAGGTGAAATGATATAAAAGTATTTTGAAGATTCGGAATGGACACAGTTACACGAATGCGTATTGCCACCTTATCTTAATATAGTGGTTTAATTGATAGTTTTTTTTTTTTTTTTTTTAAATTTTCACCTAAATTTGTATTTAAACCCAAATATTGTTGTTGTGTTTTTCTTTTTCTTTTTCCAATAATTAGGCCAAAAAAGAAAAGAAAAAGAGTCTTCTTTGTTTTGTTTTGTTTGATCTTCGTCAACATAAAAAGAAACCAAACACACCCTTATTAACACCCCGGAATCTGGCTGAATGTTGCAGTAGTGTGAGAGAGAGCACATTCCGCATATGATAACGAAGACGCCACTCGCCCCCGCCCATCAAGATGCCCAACAATGATCAGCAATCTGTGGTAATTGGAGTTAAAAACTCTCCATAGCATTTTCGATTTCGGAGATATATCGGTTTATTGATTTGTTGTTAAGCAGGAAAAAGTGTACGATCACCGATTCCAGCGCACTGACCAGTGGATGCCGGTTTACTCTTGGCTTGAATCACTCAACACCGATGAGGTTATTAAGTCTAAAGATGTAATCGACTGGCTCACCCAAAACCCTCAAATCAGGGACCAATTGTACGCTAAGCATTCCCGCTACCATTTGACGCACTACATTAAGAAATGCCATGTTAAAATCTTGAAGCGAAAGGAAAAGCAGGTTCCTTTTTCTTATCTTTTATTCTCTTTTTTTGGTTCACTGCTATGGTTGTTCACAAATTCAAATATTTTCCATTTAAAGTGCATAATGTTTTCGATAAATTGCTTGAGATGATCTTTATTTGAGTTAATGGAGAATTGATTGCATAAATTGGAATATATATGGGTTTCTTATTCGGGTTTGAAGATCAACTTTAGATTGATGGTGCATCACACTTGAAATATCCAAGATTAAGAATGTGGATTTTTAGATTCATTCAAGTGAAGGGGCTTTTGTTACAAAATTGAAGTGGTATACATACTTGGATTTTTCCGACATTCAATTCTAAGGATGAACTGGGTTGCTTTACATTGTGAATGTTAAAATTGATAAATCTGCTGAGTCAATGGAAATGGAAAAGGAACTTTACTTTCTGCAAGCGATTCCGCGACTTCTATTGTCAATGTTGTTGTATGTAGCATACTTGGTTATTACATCGCGGGTTGTTGGAAGCTAAGTTCGTAAGAATGATGGCATGGCCTTTTGTCTTACGAGAGAATTGCACTAGTTATGATTTGGGGTAATTTTTCTGAATACTTCTTTCTCTTTCAACTTTTCTTTCTTTTATTATTTTTCAAGGACTGTCTATATAGTGTTTTTGTTTTCTGATTAAAGTTTCTTGTTCTTGGAATCATTATATGGTCAAGAATCAGGCAGAGAAAATGCTGTAGCTTATGTAATTCAATAGGGTGCTCTTTTGTTTAATGAAGGATTCAAACATCCTCATAGTTTAGATGTACATTACATATTTCTAAGTATTCCTTTCCAATATTGTGGTTCAGGAGTTTCCTGTTCTGCATGTATCATCAAATTATCAATCGCTTCAATGTGAAAATTCTTTTCAGGCTTGCTCATGTGCAAGTTTTTATCATCTTCATTTCTCTGGCAGTGATTGGTACACTGATGCTTGGTCATTTTGTGGAAAGAGCATATTCTTTCAATTGACCCTTCATTTGGACCATTTTGACGACAATGTTGTGTACATGCTAGTATTCCCTACGTGTTTTTCTGGCCTTGATTGGACAGTAACGAAGCGCACATGGAATTCATCACTCACTGAATGCCTCTCTAGTTTCTTTCCTTTCCCCACTTTCCTTCTTGAAAGAATTTTTGCTTTGTATCTGGTGCGAATTGATAATACTCTAAAACTTAAAGATATTGAATTACAATTGATAATGCCATATTCCTCTACTTTGTTAAGTCTAGACATGTGATATGTTCTTTGCTTCTCGTGAGACAATCTTGTTTGAGCCTATATACAGTGGCTCTTGGACTTTGTGGTTCTTTCTGGCGTGGATAAAAATAAATTGATCATGTATGACAGTATGAGGTAACCATTACCCTGGATAAGCGAGTGTCAAAGAGGGAAAAAGAAAGAGTAAAGACAATTTTCTATTGAGAATTTTATAAGAAATTTTGTATTACAAGGTCAGATTTGCTACATGTAAATGATTGCATTATTGTACATAATGAAAAGATGCATTTTTTTTTTTTTTTTGTGTTTTAAAATAGCTTATGCAATCCATAAGGTATAATTGTTCTCTTGATGCTCTCATCTGCTCAATCATGAAATCAATATGCAACGGTGGATTTGCATCTTCTGTTCCCTCATTGCAGACTGGCAAGCGTATAATTTTTTTACTGTTTCTAGTGGTCTAATGTTGCTTCTTACTTCAAGGAGCATAAACAATTTTACAGGAATACAGGCCTGATACTTTTGTTAGTATTTTACTGGGTAGTTATGCTTATATAATTTTGTAATACCCCCCGCCCCACCCTGTCCTGCAGTTTGGTCATAAATAAAGTGTGATGATAGGCTATTTAGCTCACTTTCTATTTCACTAAAACAGGGTTTGATTGTTGCTAAACTACCTTCATCTAACGGTGATCAGAATGTTGAAGCAAAAACTCCGGGTTCACCTCATTTTACTGGTAACTCCACTTGCTTTATGACGATGCAACAAAATTTGATGAATATATGTGCTGAAGTTGATATACTATCCATTTTAGCTACTTTCTTTCTCTCTGTAGTCTGTACCACGGTTTCCCCTTTTAAAGTCAACATTATGTTTAAGAAATAGCTTACACCATGTAAGTTGAATCACCTGCTAGTATAGTATTTGACTTTAGAAACTCCTGGTCCACTATGTTTTGAATTTGTTCTGATCTTTTTACTAGAGAAGAAGCCACACTTATGCTTTCTGATGTATTTAGTTTAGAGGTTCGAAGTTAGAAAGAAGAATACTTTTTTGAGTTTGTCCCTTATATGATCATTCCGACGTTTCTTATAACAGGCAATAACTTGAGCAATATTCCTAAAGACAGTGAGCTATATAAAGCGAAACGCATTGAAGCTCTACGCAAATATGAGATGTAAGTAAATTAGTGAGTTTGTGTTGAGTTGAATCTGGACATTACTAACTTGATTCTTATTCTTCTCCAGTTTAGTAGAGTTGGAGAAACAACTTATACCGCTCTTTGGTAAACATGATAACTGATATTCACCTGGAAGCCACAGATGTCTGATGAATATATAACTGTCATGGGAAGTAGTTAGAGCATGTATGATCACGCTGTTTCCAGGCATGTAGCTGTATATTGTAAGGTATGGTGGTAATTTTTATGTATCAGTTATGGTCATCACCATCAAATCAATTGTTTCCATCTCCACTGGGAAAGTAAAAATGTATGGATTAGTATTATTTAGTGAGAGAAAGAGTATCAACTGTCAACAGTAGTGTACAAGTGGATTCTAGAAGTGTTTTGGCCCATATGGTATGGACAAAGAAGCAATTTAATTATAAGGTTGTAGCAGCAGCAGTAGCAGCAGCAGCATTTGAGCGATCGAACAAAACTCATCACGAGAATGAATATAAGATTTTGTTCCAAGTGGCCAATAAATAAAGGGAACTCAATTATCCAATCCGCACGTACGCTATTAATTTCTTCATACAATCATCAAAATAATTGGTGAACATGCCTAAAAAATAATATTTGTTTTGACAAAAATAACTGTTTTTGGAGTAGACAAAGCTAAAACTTTCATTATAAAATTAATATGTATCCCAAAACTAACATTTTTAAAAATAAACAAAAGTACCGGTATCTATAATGAAAGTAATACTCTTTTTTATAAGAAAAGTAACAGTATTTGTGATAAATGTGACAGTTGCAAGAGTAAACAAAAGCAACATTATTTATAAATAATAGTTCTTATGAGTAAATAAACTCACATATTTGCTCTATAATAACTAACAGTTTTCTATAAGAACAAAAAATTATCAATTTTTCATGACAAAAAAAACAACAATTCTGGGGGTTAGCGAAAGTACAATCGTCATAATAAAAGTACCAATTTGTGTAAGAAAATTGATAGTGTTGTAAGAGAAAACCAAAGGAGCTATGGTTGCTTACAATACTTTCTATGATAAAAGTAAAACATCAAAAGTAACATTTTTTACTTAAGCATAACTTTTTTTTTTTTTTTTTTTTGTATTACACTGAAAAATGTTTGAACTTTATAATATTATTTTCAAAAGCAATACGTTTTACCTTCAAATTAATAGTTTTGTGATAAAAATAATATTTTTTAGATAAGAGTACCACAATCTGACATGCTTGAAGATTTCTGCAGCATATCAGACGGATTAAGGAAGTGCGCAAAATTTCCTTTCTTCTTATTAACTGAAATTTAACCCGTTTTACAAACTTGAAACAGAAGAAGGCTTTACACAAGTACTATTCAACCAACAGAGATATTTTAAACGTTTTACAAAAAAAATTGTAATAATAATTTGTGTATTTATTATATTTTATGTTTTCTCTAAATTTTTTTAAAAAATCATATAACTACTTGATTCGATTATATATCTTTTAACTAATTAGACAATCATTGTCTAACGATGGTCTTTTATTGAGGAATCCAATTTTAGACCATGACCGGTTGTATTTGTTCTTATCGCGAGTCACTGAATGTAATTAATTGATTTTAATTTATTTTTATTAATTTATGACACAGAGGTTTGTTGATCCCATGTGGTAGAAGTTTAGAGATAGGAAGGGTGAATAAACCTCCAACCTTTTTAAATTTTCTTTTGAAATAGACAGTAACTATTTTCGGTTGTAATTTGGTTCTTAGAACCGAGCTTATAATGGTAAGTTCCTACAGAACTGTATGCTTTAACATATTGTTTTTATTTAAAATTAAAACAAACACTGCCTTATGAGCTTTACGCACAACAAAAATAGTTCACAAGTTTTAAAATCAAAGTAATAGACTAATAGTAAGTACAACAACAATTACAAAATAAATTGAAAGATACAAAAAACATAGACACAAGAAAGTATAGTGGTTTGAAGGTGGGGGTAATCCTTCTACTTCTACTCTTCTCTCACACAGAGAGAATTTTCACTAAGTTGCTTACACATTACAACCTTACTAACGATGCTCAAGTCTCAATTTGATACCTACAACTAAATTCACCAACCCTCAGAAGGCTACACCTTTAGCTATACCAGTTCCATAGAACTAACTAGTCTAGTTGAACAGCTAATTCATACAAGACTCCTTACTATACCACTCGTTGAAGTTGGGGATATAAGTTTTCTTAGACTTAAAGTTGCTTCTAAATGTTCATGAATAACTTCAAAGATGGGTGAACTTCAGTTAGAAATGCTGTAAGATTGAAGAGCTTCTCGAGTGTTTGTTTTTTGGATACTCGAGAATCTTTTCAATTCTGAATTGTAAGCTCGTGAGAATTAAGTGTGCTCCTTTGTCTTCAGCTTCCGCTATATATAGCAAAGGATTTCTCCTCACTGAAGGGTAAAGAGATTATTGTTGATATTAATGCTCTTGTACGACAAGGAGCCACTGTTGTCCTTCAACTGGAAAAGTAGATTGGAGTGGATGTGGCAAGGTCAGCATGTAGTCTTGCTTTTTACTTTTTTTCGGATTCATGTCTTCACATTATTGCTCAGTAAGTATAAGAATGGTTTTTGTCTCTACATGCTACTGAACTTGGACCGACGTACTATAATAAATGGTGAACCACAAGGAGGACTTCCGTGTGAATCAACCAAATCATAAATAAAGTGTAAGTTTAGCTAACTGGAAATTAAATATCGATTAAGTGCTAAGATCGCAATATAATAAATATGAGACAAATGATGGAAATAGTTCCCCAAAACACCGGTTTCACCCTAAGCAATTGGAATAGATATTTGAATGTCGATTGCAACAAATGACAATGAGTTTTAATACGGTTGAATTCCTACTTAATTAGCGTCCTAAGTAAGCATAATCCTAGGGTAACGCATGAGGTGCTATTACCCCATAGAATCAGTAAGTAAACATGATTCATTATGGAATACCTACATGAATTAGAATTATTAAGTTAATCCCGAGCCCGGCGGGTCTCAATTACGTAAAGTTAGAACAGATTAGACTGAATTCTTCCACATCAAAGACCGATGTGGGGGTGTACCAATTTTTACACAAAACTAACCCAATTTCGCTCATCAATCAGAATTCCCTAAACACTACTCCCCTTCCCGGTGAATCTTCTCCTTTAAGTCTCCCCTTCACCAGTTAAGTTCTAATTAATCTAATTTTTTCGAAATTAATCCTCCACCCGCAAAGTCTAAGGCGTAACTATTAATTCATAATCTCATTTTATGCTCTAGTTCGGACAAACGTCGAATGATTAGCACCTCTAGGGGTGGTTTGGTACGGTATACCGTACCGAATCGCCCATACCTTTACCGTACCGAAAATTTCGGTATACCAAAATTCGGCATACCGAAAATTCGGTATGATATCGGTAAATACCGATACCGTACCGAAAATTCGGTATACCAAATTTTGTATCGGTATCGGTATATACCGATCCATACCGTTGATTTTGGTATACCGAAATTTTGGTATACCAAAAATTTACGGTATACCGTTAGAAATTTGGTATACCGAAATACCGAACTACCAAAATACCGAAAAAAATTCGGTATACCGACATATACCGAACTTTTTTCGGTATTTCGGTATATACCGAAATACCGAAATTTTTAGATTATCATACCGTTACCGTACCGAAATTTTCCGGTACGGTATCATACCGTACCGAAAATTCGGTATACCAAAAATTTCGGTATTTTCGATAATTTTTCGATACGATACGGGCGGTATTTTGGCATTTCAGTATTTTTCCCCACCCCTAAGCACCTCCAAAGCCTAGGGGCTGAACTATCCTTTCCCAAATGCAGAACTAAGTAATTCATTCTTAAGCTACCGAAAGATAGGCTACCAGTCAAGCTTGTGAACTTAATTGTGAAATTTCTTGGAATATACAAATTAATTATACTTAAACCTAGGTTACCAAAACCCATATCAAATCCAACAATCAATTCAACAAACATCAACCCCAGAGCTTAGGCTACTCCCTAACTTCATAAAACAACTAAAATTATTCATGCATTATCGAAGATAAATCAATCAACAATATTATCAAGCAAGAATTCAAAGAAAATAAAAATGGAGAGAACGAGCGATAAAAATGTTCAATAATGATAGAATCTTGAAATGTCTTCAATAATCTTCACAGTTGTCACTCCCTTGGAGAAATTTCCCAAGAATCCACCAAAAACCCTAATTTCTTCCTTGAAGAGGAAGAACCTTAAGCAAAAATCTGAAAACCCTAGCTATTACAAGTGGAGAATGATTTCTAATAGTGAAAGTTAAGAAATAAAATGGAAGGGAGGGATATATATATAGAGTTCTAACCATCCTAAGTAAAAAAGATTAAAAAACTGTAAAAATTAACCCTTTAGTAAGGGTACACGAGTCATTTAACATATTAGAGCGCAAGGGCCTATAAGTTATTGAATCGAACCCCTCAATAGCGCTTGTCTCGACCTTCTCGAAGATTATGGAGATGCTTCGTCCGGAATTATGCTGACCCAACTACAAAGTTGTAGATCTTTGTCTCGGCTATGCGTGAAAACTTGAATCGCCTTAATTGAACATCAGATGAGGAAATTACGATTGAAAAAGAATAGGCAGCGACCAACCGAGCTCGATCGGACTGCTGGACGAATACCGCACCATAAGGGCGTGGTACCGCCAGTGGGATAATATTTTTGGACTCTAATGCAGCCAGTTCCATGGCCTGTACAGCCACCGATCGTCGGCTCCCATTGCCAACATTCGATCATCGAGCATATCATGTCCTATCTTCGCGCGCCGTTTTCGTGCATCGTATTTTTGACCCCTTTCGCTCGTTTTCTAGATTCGACCCCTTCATGAATTTTGTTCGAGATCCGATGATCTTCAACTGGACTCGGCTAGAATCTAATTTGGGCCCGTTTGGGCTTCAGTATGTGGGCTGGAGTGAGGAATTGGATATAATCGGCCTTTTTATTTTTCCTAATTTTCCTATTCTTGAAAACATAACTAAAAAACACCAAAAAAATGTTAAATCATATCGAATGGAATTTCAACCCGAGAATTCGATAAAAACACGTAATTATACTTAAACATGATGAATCTCGCATTTCATACTAGAAATTGAACGTAGATAATACGAGAAAAATGAGTATTTTCACTTTCATCAGCTACTATTAAATTTTGAAATAGCTTACGTAGTGACTACTTGTCCGTTCTTCGGACTTTTTACTGCATTAGTCGGTTGTACGATCCCGTTTGCTGCATGCATTGGATTGTGCTACCAACCGACTGCTGTATGCATTCTTTACGCTGACTACTGCTCGTAGCCTTCTTACATCGAGTTATCTTATCTTCTTACACCAGATTTCCTTGATGTTTGCTGCTGATGATTTTGTTGTACCACCTTGCTGTGATTTTTGTCTAAGTAGAAACTAGCACTATCTATTACAATAGATTATATAATATTTCGGGGGCACTAGTTCCTACGACAATGCGGTTTTTACATCATCAAAATTAAACATAAATTCCCTAACAATTTTTCCCTTTTGATGATGTCAAAACTTTAAGCAAAATAAAACTTAAAAGTTATATGACAACAAATTGTTAATCATAACAATTAAAGAAACAAAATAACATATGATGTAAGATTACTAGTTGTAATCCTTTTGACAAAAAGTAACTATTACAATATATGAGTCTAGGTATTACTGTTGCATCAGTGATGACTTAGGCAAAAAAAAAAAAAAAATACATCTTACATCAATACAATAGATTACATTCTCCACATTTGTTGAGAATAGTAATGCTGCTTAGGCTTCTGTTCTGGTGCCTGCCTCTACTCTATTTCTCTTCAACCTGATCGTTTCACCTCCTTGCCTGATCAGGATATTCATTAGTATACCTCCACCACTTATTGTACTTAACATGTCCAAGGTTGTTGTACTCGTGTCGTGCTTCAGAGGTTGTCTCTTCCATTAGCCACCACTCTTCAGAATGAGAGATTTTCTTCCTAGTTATCTTCCTTCCTTTGAGATCAATCTACTTGGGTTGTTTGCCTAACTGTAGTTGCTTCCTAAAAACATCTAATTGCTTCCTTGTACCTTGAACCACTTGTAATAATTGTCAGTCTGTAGGGTACTGAAGCATCCGACTATCTCTATCAATCTCCATTCATCAACCTCTTTCGCAGTTGGATTCTTGTCGAGAGGAATCTCTGTAGCTAGCAAGGTTCTCACTTCTGCTTCAATCATGTTTTGGAACTTGTCCGTAAAAAATACTCAAATAGCTTAGGAGTTGAAGTGGCTTAAGTGTGTCTAAGGGGTTGCTGGATGGTTGGAGTTGCTTGTTGGCTTAATGATCATCCCTATCAGCTGAAAGAGGGAACACATCCAGTTTTGAGGTATATTTCGTGCAATATTTTATTAGATTTATGCAATGTTGGACTTCAGCCTCTGATCAGAGTGTGCAAAAGATTATGCAAGCTCCTCCTCCACTTGAGATTTCATCTCCTCAAACCTCATCTTTAAGTCCTCCGCTTGTCTTCTCTGCTTTGCAACAAAGGCTTGATCCTCTATCTGTTGCTGACGCTCACCAAGCCTTCCTTGTGCTTCTTCTTCCTCCTATTTGACATCATTAATGGAGCTGCCTGACATCGTCTCCGAAATATTCTCTATGTTACCCAGCTTGGCCCTATTGTCCTTGTTCTCTTCATGCAATAGGGAAAATTCTTGCTACACAAACGTGAGTCCAGCAATTTTCTTCTTCATCTTGTCCCAAAGATTTCAGTGAAGGTACCGATTTCCCCTTCAAGAAAGGCATTCTTTTCTTCCATGTTCTCCTTTCCTCTTCTACTACATTCATGAACTTTGTCACGATTTCATATGTGCTTTTCGAGAGAATGGACACATTTTCATTAATTGCTCCTAAAGCAGTAGTGACTCCAGAAGTGTTGCTGCCAATTTCTGGACATAGGTGTTGTACTGAGTATTAGGTGATCAATACAGCGTGCTCCTCATAAAAGTTGTCCTTTATTTATTTTGTCTCTCTTTCCACCACATCCTTGATTACACTGAGCCAATGTCCACATCAACATGAGACTGCCTCATGTCTACACCAGTATCATTTTTCCATTGTTGAGACTTCTTCTCCTGTCTCTCTTCACATCTGCCTGCAATAATGATTACAATGTTTAAGTGCTTCAGGCACTTCTGATGGATAAGTATCATGAAGGGATCTTGGCCACTTCCTCCTGGGGATATTTTATGCATTCTCTGGATCTACTGGCTCCTTCCCATTCAATAACCATCTAGCATTCGGTCTATTGACAATCGCTCCAACTGGGGTTGTTGTAGACTAGTCTTGTTGTTCTTCATCTGCTACAACATCATGTTCAAAAACATCATCATCGCTGGTTTCTTCCCCCTTAGTTGGTCCAGAGGGTTGATCATCAAACAAATTTATTTTTAGTGGGTTTGCTTCATTACTTGCAATGACTTGGGCTACAACTTCATTTTCTACTTTTGTTATTGCAGCATCAACTTGCTCCTTGGCTATCCTTGCTTCTTCTTGCTCTAACTCCATTGCAATAGCCTTCATCTTTTTAACATAGTCAGTCTTAGTTTTCTGGCCCATGCTTGTAGTGGTAGAGTCAATACTGTGCTCCATTACCTTATACTTCTCTTTTAGTAGATAATCTTCAACTTCATCATTATTTCTCTTAGAAGGAGATGCCTTTGGATTGTCTTCATAGTTCAGATGTTCGTCTTATTCTTCTTCTTCTTTTGTTGGTTTAGCTGAGAGAGTGTTTAGAGTGCCAACTAGCAAAATACTATTTTCATCAGTTGAGACCGGGTCAACAGCAGTTGAGATGATTGCAACATGAGTGTTGGGTGCTTGCTCTTCTTCACATCTTATTGTGACTACGTGATGCTCGCTCAGAATATCCTCTGCTACTTCTCCATACTGGTAATCCTTGGAATTATTCTTATGGTGCCTAGGTTTCTTAAGGATAGTAAGGTAAGTTCTACTATATAAATTTAGGCTATTGTAGGTTGCCTTTGCTTACAAAAAACTTAGCTTGATGTATGCTCTGGTTTCCTACAACAATGTTACCTCGTTGGTCTATACCAAGTGACTTCCCCTTATCAAAACTCCCTCTTGTCTCTAGATTGGATAGCACTAAAAATACATTAAATATCCCTCTAGGTATATCCTTTTGCTTTGGGAGGACCATTTGTTTCTCACTAGTATTCACTATTGGAACACCAATAGGCTTACTAACTGCTTGACACTTAGGAACTGCATTCGAGAAACTTATCACTATCATGTCGGATAATTTCTTCTAGACATTTAGTATCTTATCCATATTTCTGGAGAATCTACTGAAAGTTCTTATGGTAGACATCAATTTCTTTTTCTTCACTTCACAAAGGATCATAATCTCTTTCAACTTGCTTAGTTCCTCCTAGAGATAATTGCAATCAATTGCTTCAGTTGTAAATTTTTCAACTTTAGTTATCAAAAGCGCATTCTCTCCAAAAAGTTGTATCTTCTCAACCTCCAACTCTTCATATGACTAATTGACTAGGTCAAAGTCAGCCATAATTTGTTTGAACGAGGCGAGGATTGTCACTGTGTATATGCTCAATATGTTAAGAGGTGATTGGAGAAATTACCTCTTCATGGGCATCTACCTCCTTTACTAAGGGAAACAAGAACTTGACAATCAGAGTATGAATGGTCGAAGTCTGACTCTTCATTAGTTTTAGGCTCCCTTGAGGTAAGTGTAATGACTTTGATTGCTTCTGCACCTCCTAGGAATGTCTTGAGTTTAGCTTTCTCAATCATCCTCTTCTCTCTTCTTTACTTCTTGACTTCTTCAGAATACTTGTACACTTTAGGATTTGAATAACTTCTTGCATAGTTTCCTGGCTTCCTGCAGCTGTACAAAGGTCTATGGTTTCCTTTCTAACCTGTGGAGGTACTATTGATCTGGGTGATAGGATTTGGATGGGCTGTCTCTGGGTTTTTTTTTTTTTTTTTATTAAAGAATCATGTGTAAATTTTCATAAGAAGATACCTTATAAGGCTTTTAACTCCTCAATGGGAATAATTGTGGTTGTTGTTGTGGTACGATGGTGGTTACAAGAACCACATACAATTGTCGATGCGTGTAGTTGGCTACAAGAGCTTTGGTGATAGCCTTATTTTCTTCTTCCCTCCTTCTCCGATATACATCATATTCAAAGGATTTGATGAATCCTGTGTAAATTTTCATAAGAAGACACCTTATAAGGCTTTAACTCCTCAACATGAGTAATTATGGTTGTTGTTGTAGTATGATGGTTGTTACAAGAACCACGTACAATTTTTGATGCGTGTTGTTAGCTATAAGAGCTTTGGTGATAGCCTTATTATTTTCTTCCCTCCTTTTCGGATATACATCATATTCAAAGGATTTGATGTCAGAGAAGAGTTCATAGATAAATTTTCTACCAAATTTCTTGGAACTCCTTATCGAAATGGTACGAACATCCCAGTCTGATGTAAGAGTCTTTAGTAGCTTTGTGTTAATATTCTTCTGGGCTTAAACATTCCTAATAGAGTCTAGCTCTTTGAGAATTTCTAGTGAACCTCAGACCTATCTTGCTTAAAGATTCTCCAAGCTTGGTCTTGAAGAGCTCAAAATTCAGGGTTGTAATTTCAACCCTATTATCGCGAAGTAGAGATGCGCCTACACAAATCTCTTTCAGAAAATCCTAGATAGCCTTAACAGTCTTGCACGTCTTGACTTACTTGAAAGTTCCCTTTTCTAAAATGGCAAATAGAGCGTTCTTAGCCAGGTTATCCAAGTTGGATCTACTTTGGTCATCAACTGTCAATTCATGATGTATATTTTCCACCATGGGTGTAGGTGATTACCATCCAATCTGGCAGATGTATCCGCCTTCATGATTTTGGTCGACCTTCTGCATAGATGAAAGATGTGATTGCAGCCTAATAGGTCAATCCTCATATTTCTCAAAGAAAGACATGGATCTTTAGAAGAAGAGGTTTCCATTGTTGTAACTACTTTTCTGGAAATAGGGTTTTGTACAAATTTGACTTTAAAAACTCTTTAGGATCTGGTTAGGTTACCAAAGATGTTTGCGGTGTTAAACCAACTTGGCGCTGATACCACTTGTTTGTCCCATGTGGTAGAGGTTTATGAGGGTTGTGAATGAACTTAATTAATTTTTCTTTTGAAACACTAGGCAGTAAGTGTTGCCGGTTGTATTAAACGGGTTCGTACAGCACAACTTACACGTAAGTTCCTACAAAATAGTACCTTACAACAAGCTGTTCGTTTCAAAACTTACAACAAGCAACGCCTTATGAGTTTTATGCACAATAAAAATAGTACACAAGAGAATAGTAAGTTAGAATAGCAGTTAGAAAACAAATAGAAAGATATAGGAAATAAAGACAGAAGAGAAGGTGCAAGTAATTAACTAAGTTTCTCGCACAGTAAACCCTTAGTACACGATACTTAAGTCTCAATTGGACACCTACACCTAATTTTCATCCATCCTCAGAAGGCTACACCTTTAGCAATACCAGTTCTTGAGAACTAGCTAGTCAGTTATATCCTGATTCAGACAAGACTCCACAATATACTACTTGTTGGAGTTGGGTACATAAGTTTTCTTCAAATTGAAGCTGCCTCTAAACGTTCTTTAATAACTTCAGAGATGAGTGAACTTCAGTGAAAAATGCTGAGATTGAAAGAGCTTCTCGAGTGCTTACTTGCAGATAGATGCTTGCGAATGTTTGCGATTCATAATTGTAAGCTCATGAGAATTAAGTGTGCTCTTTTTTTCTTCAGCTTCTCTATTTATAGTAGTAGGGTTTCTCCTTGTTGAAGGGTAAAGAGATTTTTATTAACAATTAATGCTCTTGTACGGTAAAGAGTTGTTGTTGTCCTTTAACTGAGATAGTAGGTCAGAGTGGATGTGGCAATGTTAGCCTGTGGACTTACTTTTTGTTTTTGTCATGATACGTGTCTTCACGTTATTTCTTAGTCAGTACAAGAATGATTCTTGGCCCTACTGACTACTTTTGAATTTTGAAATATCTTATTTTGTGACGACTTGTCCCTTCTAGTAATGACATGTGGAATTAGTCTGTAAGATCCCGTTGCTGCATGCATTGGATCGTGCTACCAGCTAACTGATGTATGCATTTTTTAAGCTGACTACTGCTAGTAGCCTTCTTACAATGACTGATCATATCTTCCTACAACAGACTTTTAGCTGCTTGATGTTGATCACTAGTCCTATCTAATACAATAAAATATAAAATGTTTGGGGGCACTAGTTCCTACTACAAATGTCGTTCTACTTCATAAAAACTAAACATAAATTTTATAACAATGTTGAAATTAGTAATGTGACTAAAACCATTGTTTATTAGGAGATATCCAATAAAATGTAGTATTCATTACATATGTGTTCATCTAACATAAGTTTTTCATGAGGTTCATGATTGTGTATTAGTAGTTGGTACATGTATTCATGCATGCACTTTAGGCCGCCTTAAATGTCGTTTTAATGACATTTGCATGCATATTCAACCATGTATCGTTCATATTTGTATTATTGGGCCACTTAATGTGTTTGAGCTCGTTTCAGGACAACACAGGCAATATAAAACCAAGAAAAGTCTCGAAGAAGTCCGAAACGAAGAACTGAGCCAAGGATGAAAAAGAGTGAACATGCTTTGTGCAAGCGGTCGTGGTCGCGCTCACGAGCCAAAGATGCGGCTGTGAGCAACCCACCAAAAGACAAAGTCTAAAATTCCTCACCGAAGGTTCACGGCCGCGACCAAGTTAGCGAACCAAGTGTGTTTCCAGCCTATAATTGGGGGTCGTGGCCGTGATCTAGTACCCTATTTTTTTATCCTGAAACACGTTTTTGGTCCATTTTTCAACCGAACACTTTCTCTTGTATTTATATATATATATATATATACGCACATACATACATACATACATACATATATATAAGGTCCAATTCGAATTTGACCTAACGAATAGCCCATTTTACACATACCTTCAACCACTATTCATCATTAGAAGCAAGGAATTGGAATTGGGTTGAAGATCAAGATCATCAACTCAATTTTTTGGTTCATTCTATCTTATTTTAATATCTTCTTTGATTTTAATTTATTTTATCTTTGTAATAGTTGATATGAGTGGCTAGCACTCTAATTTCAGCCCTTGACCATTAGTTGAACCTTGGATTTAGGATGTTTATGTTTTTTTTTTTTTTTTTACGGTTATTAACCGATTAAATTATGTTTTGGAATGTTCTATGTTATTTGGTATTGTTGACTCACACTTATGAATTGAATTGTAGTTTAATCACCCATTTGGATATTTGTTTGTGTGTTGCTAGAATTGGGTTTGTAATCCGTAATTGTAATGAATCCGATTCCCGTGTAGCAAACAATAGATTTATTCTATTGGGGATAACATATAGTTCGACCACAAAAACCGAGTTTGTGAGTTTTATGTCAAATCTACTATGTTGTCTTGATTCTTAATGCATTTGGCTATTGATTCTTAAAGAGCTTGTTTTAGGAATTAATAAGTTGTGTAGGATTAATTGAAGAACTTGTTTTGATTAATTATACTTAAGAGATAACAAGGTTATAGAGCTTGTTATTAATCTTGGAGTAGGGATTCTAAGCTAAATCAATCGGGTAGTAACATCAATTATATAGATTATCCGGACCAAGAGGATACTTGATCAAGGGTTGAATCCTTTTATCATTTATAATACTAAAAATCATTCTATTGTCTTTTTTTACTTGAATTGTTTACTAAAAATCAGGTGCTTTTAGAGTAATTGTTACTCCCTCCGCCCCGAATAAACTTGCACGGGGGGGGGGGGGGGGGGGGGTGTCGACACACATATTAAGAAAAAGTTACTTTTTGAGATTTTGTTGACTTTTAAAAGGTTGATTGAGGGTGGAGATTTTGAGGGTGGATATTGTTTTATAACTTTCCTTATTAAGAAGTGTGGAAGTTTGCTTGAGACGGACGAAAATGGAAAGTGTGCAAGTTCATTCGGGACGGAGGGAGTATTTAGTTTGCTTAATTGCAATTAGGTGTTAGTTGTGATTACATCAAAACTCTCCCCCACATCTTTATTGTTTTCTAGATTATCTATATTCTATTGCTTAAACATAATAGTTTAATACATAAAGCAAAATTGTTTGACTATTCCTTGTGGGATCGACCCTTATTTACCACTCCACTAGTTAGAGTAGTAGATCAAGGATAAGTGTGTATGTGTGTGTGTGTATATATATATATGTATGTATGTATCTATATATATATATATATATATTAATTTCGTGGTGAAACGACCCATTACAAAATTTTGGCACTGTTGCCGAGGAACGGTGTTAGAACTATTTTGTTTTAGTGTTACACACTATTTTATTATTCCAGTTAAGTGTTTTTGTTACTTTTGTTGCTTTGATAATCACTTGCTATTATTTTTTTCTTGATATAGTGGATGTTCAGAAGTGCTCAAGGGCACAAGGACCTATTGTATGAACCCGATATATTTCTTTGAGAACGAGTTTTGAGGAGGCAAGCAAGAGCAATTGAGCAATTTCGTGGGGAACTTAAAGGTGTACACCTTGATACCGAAGAGATCAATCTAGAATGGAGAGAAGAAATGGCGAATGAAAGGGTACCCGAGAGGACCATGAAGGAGTTGGCAAATACCGGGGTCGTGCACCAACCATTATGCATCACATTTCCCGACTTGAGAGATGACACTATTTTTGAATTGAGGTCCGGCCTCATCCATCTATTGCCATCCTTTCACGGTCTTTCCAGTGAAGACCCGCACAAGCATCTCAAGGAATTTCATATAGTGTGCTCAATTATGAAGCCAACGAAGGTGACCGAAGTGCAAATAAAGTTGACCGCACTGTCGCGATGCGGTAAAATTATTTAAACCTAGCTACCCTTCTAGCTCGTAGAAGTGGTAAGTAGGGTCGATCCCACAGGGAGCAGGAAGACTCTTAGTGTTTAAGTAAATCCTAATACTAGCAACATATATAAATATATAAATAATGGGGGTTTATGAATTGATGTATATTAACTAAGGAATTAAAACAGAAATTAAGCAAATTAATTATGAATTGTTCTGCTTATAAAATAACGAATCCCAGCCCTTAATCTTATCTCCCCCTAGTTATTACTACCCTGTGATAGATGCAATTATTAACCAATTTCAACCTTAAAACTCCTACCCCGAGATTAGCAACAAGCTTTGCTAACCTCGTTACCCCTTATGTTTAACTAACCAAAACAAGCTCTTTGGTTAGTCTATCCAGTTGAGTGACCTCAGAATAAGCTCTCTGGATCTCATTAACCGGACGCCTAGAGTACTAGGATAACGGGATAGACACGGTGTGGATCTCGTAAGCTCGGACCCATTCAGACCGAGCTATATACTACCCTAGCAATATCACTCGCTATTCGCTACTAAGTGGCTATAGGTTCGTAACAATTACGGATTACGATTATAACCTAGCGTTACTTATGCAATTATAATCCTAGGTGATCAATCTAGCATACAAACACACAAGCATTGAAGGATAAACAAATAGTATAACAACGTTTCAAGGAATCAACTGATTAATAACCACTGTAAATATCACAAAATAGTAAAACTAGGGTTCGACTCGACTAAGGACTGAAATAACCTACTAGCCGCTCATGGCGGTGACAAAAGACAAATTAAACTGAAAATACATAATTAAAAGAATTAAGGACTAGAAAACCCGAGTACTGCCGATCTTGATTGCTCGTCCCCTTCGGAATCTCCCAATCTTGCTCTCTCGTAATGTCCAAGTCTCCTATTTCCGAGCATAAGGGTCCCTTTTTATAGAGGAAGTCAATTTGGGTTGATTTCGGGCTTTAAATCGGAATTCTTGTGGCCCAAGGATTAATTAGCCGCCTTATTGGGCTGCGACCGCGCTCATGGGCCGCGCCCGCGCCCGCTCTTGGTCCAGCAGCACGCCGCGGCCGCGCAAGTATGCCTCGGCCGCGCTACTTGTCCAGAACTTTTCCCCGATTCCTTTAGTTTGACTGCGGCCGCGCAACTGTGCCGCGGTCGCGGTGGTCCGTTCTCATTTTCCGAGGCTTTCTCCATCCTTTTGACATCCGGACTTCATTCCTTCGTTGTGCATCCGGCCGAGTACGAATACTTAGCCTTAAATCACCTATTAAGCTCAAAATGAAAACACAAACATCAAATAGTCCAAAGGCATTAAAACAAGCTAAATACTCTCCATTCTACACGCAAACATCACAATTCATCACTCTAACAGACTTAAAGTGCATAAATAAACGCGTGTACCAATTATGAAGCCAACGAAGGTGACCGAAGTGCAAATAAAGTTAAGGGCATTCTCATTTTCTTTGAAAGAGTTAGCCAAAGATTGGCTATATTATCTCCCACCTGCTTCGATTACCACTTGGGATCAAATGAAAACACAATTTCTAGATAAGTATTTCCCGACCTTTAGAGCCACGAACATCCAAAAAGAAATTAGTGGGGCTCGACAGATGCAAGGGGAAATACTATATGAGTATTGGGCTATTTAACAAGCTTGTAGCGAGTTACCCTCAACATCAGATCACAGAACAACTCCTAATTAAGTATTTATATGAGGGTTTGTCATTATCTGATAGGAATATGATCGATTCGGCGAGTGGATGTGCTTTGGTAGATAAGACTCCAACCGCCGCCCGAACATTGATTTCGAAGATGGCTGCGAATACTCAACAATTTGGTTGTCGTGAGCCAATAAGGATGGTGAGGGGAGTTCATAATTCTTCCATTGATGATAAAATTGAGCAGTTGACTAACTTGATAAAAAATGTAAATGTCAGTTCAATATCATCAAGTGTTCATGAAATGTAGTAGAGGTTTTGAGGATTCCAGAACCGGGTTTGGAATGTGGAGAACCGGGTCAGAGGACTCGATTTTAACCAGATCAGTGAAAGAGGTTTGAATGGTAACCGGGTTCAAGTTTGTTATAACTGCCGTTTGCAACAGTTTTAAACCGTTGCATGAGAAACCATTGTAGAAAGCCCGCGGCAGCAGTTTTGAGTTCTTGAGTCAAAATTGGTTACAACTTCCTCAACTCCCTGATTCGAGCTCCGTCATTTATATACATTGTAAACACTTGAAGTTGCGAGCAAATTAACGTATCTTTCCCTCTGTAAACATTACTCAATCAAGAGAATTAGAATGCTAGGGTTTTATGCTCAATTCAAGCTGTGAATTGGGATTTCTGGTGTTTCTGGATATTTCTTGTAATTGATTGATTAGTGGAGTGAATTGAGGTGTATAGAACCTCCGTGGATGTAGATCACATTGATCGAACCACGTAAAATCCCTATGTTCATCATTTTTCTTTCCTGTTCTTGGTTCGATTTCTAGTGACCGAATTCTTTGTTGTTTTTCATTCAATACTGGTTGTGTGTTGTTTGTGTGTGAGTGACGCTTAATCATAACAAGTGGCGCCGTATGTGGGAAACCTCCTCACGCAATAAGAAGATAAAGATGTCAGGAATGAAGATGGATGTGGAAAAATTCTCAGGGAGGAGTGACTTTCATCTTTGGAAGATCAAGATGAAGTCTATTCTGGTTCAAACGGGCTAGTAGGTGCTCTTAAGCGTGAAAATGAATGGATGGAGACAGAGAAGCCTACATATGCAGAAATGGACCAAAAGGCTTTAAGTTTAATCATCCTGTGTCTAGGAGATAAGCCATTGAGGGAAGTTTAAAGGTGCTCGACTGCAATAGAGGCTCGGACCAAACTGGAGGATCTATATCAGTCTAAGTCTGTATCAAATAAGCTGTTTCTCAAACAGAGGTTACTGGCTTTCAAAATGGTGGAAGAAAAAGATATTTGATGAGTTTTCAAAACTTCTTGATGAGCTGGAAGGTCTTGGAGTAACTATGGAGGATGATGACAGAGCTTTGATGGTGTTAAATGCTCTACCAAGTTCCATGGAAGGGTTCAAAGATACTTTGATGTTTGGGAGGCAGGATAAACTGAGTTATGACTCAATAATCACTGCCTTGAAGACCAAATGCCTATAGAATCAAGGAGACAAGAAGGTAACTCAATCTGGGGAAGGATTGAATGTCAAGTTCAAGAAGAATTACCAAAAGAAGAAGGGCCAAACCTCAAAGAATCCCAAAAGTGGCAACAATGCTCCAAAGAAACATGGAGAATGGATAGAAAACAGGAAATGTTTCAAGTGCAGACAAGTAGGGGCATCTAAAGAAAGATTGTCCTCAGAAGATGAAGAAGAAAGAAGGACATGGTGGAGAAGCTGCTACTGTTGAACATGGAGAAGACACCCCAGAGGTCTTGAATGTTACTGAGTCAAAAATGGAGTTGGAATGGGTACTGGATACAGGCTGCTCCTTTCATATGTTTCCTCATAAAGAATGGTTCCAAAACCTCAAGCAAGAAGATGGAGGGTGTGTACTGCTGGGAAATGACCAATCCTGCAGGGTTCAAGGCACTGGATCAGTAAGCATCAACATGTTTGATGGGGTTAACAGGCAAATTACAAATGCAAGGTATGTGCCTGGACTTAAAAGAAATCTGATCTCCCTAGGATCTCTAATTGCTACTGGGTGTAAATTTAAGTCAGTTGATGGCCAACTACACATAACCAAAGAGAATAAACTGGTAATCAAGGGAAGACAACACAATGGATTGTTTATTTTGATAGGAAAACCAGTGGTTGGGAGTGTGAGGAATATCTTGGCTAAGGATGAACTAACCCTGTGGCATAAGAGGTTGGGACACATTGGGGAGAGAGGACTGAAAGAGCTATCCAGAAGAGGGATAATAGGAGAGGTTGGGAATCAAACACTTGAATTTTGTGACAAATGTGCATTGGGCAAATCACAGAAACTGCCTTATGCTAAAGGGATTCACATCACTCAAGAACCTCTAGATTATGTTCACTCTGATATATGGGGACCATCCAGGACTTAAACTCATGGAGGAGGAAAGTATTTCATGTCTGTTATTGATGATTTCAGTAGGAAAGTATGGGTGTTTATCTTAAGAAACAAGAGTGATGCCTTCACTAAATTCAAGACATGGTTACTTCAAATGGAAACCTTGAAAGGAAAGAAACTCAAACGTTTAAGAACTGATTATGGCCTAGAGTATCTATCTACTGAGTTCACAACCTTCTGTAATGAAAGGGGAATTACCAGACACAGAACAGTCCCCATGAATCCACAACAGAATGGTGTGGCAGAAAGATTCAACAGAACTGTTCTTGAAAGAGTAAGGTGTATGTTACTTGATGCTGTTTTGCCAAAGGTATTCTGGGGAGAAACAATAAACACAGCATGTTACCTAATAAACAGATCACCTACATCAACTCTGGGGTTCAAAACACCAGAAGAAGTATGGAATGGAAGAGTTCCAGATTACTCAGGATTAAAGGTGTTTGGATGTTTGGCATATGCTCACATGAGATCAGATAAAATTGATCCTAGAGCTTACAGGTGTGTGTTTCTGGGATATCCAGAGGGAATCAAGGGTTACAGGTTATGGTGCATGGAACCTGGGAATCAGAAATTGATGATCAATAGAGATGAGAAGTTCAATGAATCCATTATGGGATATCATTTCTCTGGGAATCAAGGAAAGCATGATGGAGGCTCTGAATCAGAAAGGGTATCAGTTCAGGTGGAGACTCGGGAGGATCATGAAAAACAGAGAGACGAAAACTTGGCTGATCACTCCAATGATAGTTCTTCAGAAGAAGAAGACATATCACCTAGAAACCCAAACCTGAGAGATTACAGCATTGCCAGAGACAGACCAAGGAGGCAAATACAAAAACCAGACTTTTATGGACAGGCTGGAAGTGTACATTATGCACTCAGTGTTGCTGAAGAAGTAGAAAAACATGAACCACAAAACTTCAAGGAAGCAGTCAGTGGTGATGAAAGTAAATACTGGATTAGTGCAATGATGGAAGAAATTAAATCTTTGGAAAGAAATGGCACCTGGAAACTGATGGATAAACCAAAGGGACAGAAGCTGGTAAGTTCCAAATGGATTTACAAGAAGAAAGTTGAAGCTGGAGACTCAGACAAGATAAGGTATAAGGCAAGGTTGGTTGCAAGGGGTTTTACTCAGAGGGAAGGTATTGATTTCAATGAAGTTTTCTCTCCTGTAGTAAAGCACTGTTCAATTAGACTACTTCTATCAAAAGTAACACAAGAGGATATGGAGTTACAACAGCTGGATGTGAAAACAACTTTCTTACAGGAGACTTAGTTGAGAACATTTGTATGAAGCAGCCTGAGGGATTTGTGATTCCAGGAAATGAAGAGAAAGTATGTTTTCTCAAAAAGTCATTATATGGATTGAAGCAAAGTCCAAGGCATTGGAATAAGAAGTTCAATGAGTTTATGTTAAAAGTTGGTTTTGTTAGAAGTTTGTATGATAGTTGCGTTTATTTTGATAAAAGTTTAAGTGCTTATCCTGTATACCTGTTGCTGTATGTGGATGACATGCTCATTGCAAGCAAGAGCTCACATAAAATACATCAGCTTAAGCAGAAGTTGAGTTCTGAATTTGACATGAAGGACTTAGGAGATGCCAAGAAGATTCTGGGAATGAGTATAATCAGAGACAGAGCTGCTGGATGTTTATGGTTGTCTCAGAAGCATTATCTTCAGAAAGTGGTGGAGAGGTTTCAGATGCATGAGGCTAAGACACTGAGTATTCCAGTAAGTCAACAACTCAGATTATCAAAGGAGCAGAGTCCTAAGACAGCAGAAGAAGTGACATACATGAGAAGTGTGCCTTATGCTAGTGGAGTTGGGAGTCTGATGTATGGGATGATATGCAGCAGACCAGACTTAGCATACTGTGTGTCTTTGGTAAGCAGATATATGTCAAATCCAGGGAAAGCTCACTGGGAGGCTTTGAAGCAGGTTTTGAGGTATCTAAAGGGAGTAGTAAGTCTGGGTTTGAAGTTTCAGAAGCAGGCAAACATGGTTATTCCTTTGGAAGGTTTTGCAGATGCTGATTTTGATGGTAATATTGATACCAGGAAGTCAATCACAGGATATGTTTTTCACATTATATGGTACTGCAGTTAGCTGGAGAAGTGTGCAACAATCGGTGGTGGCTTTATCAACTACATAAGCTGAATACATGGCTTTGACAGAGGCAATTAAGGAAGCTGTATGGTTAAAAGGTATTCTGAAGGATCTGGCGGTAAAGCAGGATTGTGTTACTATATATTGTGACAATCAGAGTGCATTACATCTAGTGAAACATCAAGCCTTTCATGAAAGATCCAAGCACATAGATGTCAGGATGCATTTTGCAAGAGATGTGATTGATGCAAGTTCTGTAGAGGTTAGGAAGGTTCACACAAGTGACAATGCTGCTGATTTTCTAACCAAAGCAGTGTCTGGGAGTAAGATGATAAATTGCTCAAGCCTAATTAGGCTTGAATGATGTAGTTAAAAGGTGAAGAACAAGGCAGGTTGAGGTGATGAAATACACTTGAGTTCATTGAGGTGGAGATTTGTAAATGTCAGTTCAATATCATCAAGTGTTCATGAAATGTAGTAGAGGTTTTGAGGATTCCAGAACCGGGTTTGTAATGCGGAGAACCGGGTCAGAGGACTGGATTTTAACCAGATCAGTGAAAGAGGTTTGAATGGGAACCGAGTTCAAGTTTGTTATAATTTCCGTTTGCAATAGTTTTAAACCGTTGCATGAGAAACCGTTGTAGAAAGCCCGCGGCAGCAGTTTTGAGTTCTTGAGTCAAAATTGGTTACAACTTCCTCAACTCCCTGATTCGAGCTCCGGCATTTATATACATTGTAAACACTTGAAGTTGCGAGCAAATTAACGTATCTTTCCCTCTGTAAACATTACTCAATCAAGAGAATTAGAATGCTAGGGATTTATGCTCAATTCAAGCTGTGAATTGGGATTTCTGGTGTTTTTGGATATTTCTTGTAATTGATTGATTAGTGGAGTGAATTGAGGTGTATAGAACCTCCGTGGATGTAGATCACATTGATCGAACCACGTAAAATCCCTGTGTTCATCATTTTTCTTTCCTGTTCTTGGTTCGGTTTCTAGTGACCGAATTCTTTGTTGTTTTTCATTCAATACTGGTTGTGTGTTGTTTGTGTGTGAGTGAGACTTAATCATAACAAAAAAAGGGGCCTCGGGCACCACTTAAGCCCATAGGCCGTGTAGGATTTGTCAAACCACCGAGCATAATACCGACACATGCCCAATCATGGTGAAGAGATTGAAGCTCATGCAAATGTTGTTGGCAACTTCAACGGGGGAAGGAGGTATGACCCTTATTCTCAAAGTTATAATCCCGAGTGGAGAGATCATCTAAATATTTGGTATGGTACCAATGTGGCCAACAAAGTGACCAAGGTCAAGGTCGAGCACCTCAACCGAGAGTGATGTACCAACAACAACAATCGACTGAATTATCATCCGGTCCAACATTAGAAGATATTATGAAGAGCCTAGCAACCAACACAGTCCAGTTTTAGAAGGAGACTCAATCGAGCATCAAAAATCTTAAAACACAAGTGAGCCAACTTGCAATTGCCATGAGTCGAATTAAAAGTGCAAATAGTGGAAAAATGTCGACTCAGTCGAAAATCAACCCCAGAATCGTCAGTGCCATCATCCTTAGAAGTTGAGTGATGCTTGGAGAGCCTAACATGCCCAGATATCCTTTGGAGGATGGAATTTAGGGGGAAATTGAAGGAGAAATTGGAAATGAGGGTTGTTTCGAAGAGAAGGCCTCGCCCGCGACCCCTTGTCGTGCCTGCGACCAGGTCAGTGAAACACCCCCTCCAGCTTCGATGTGTCAGTCGTGACCGCGACCCCTGCTGCTCAAAATTCTGAAGTTTTACCTCCTATCCTGACTCAACCACTCTCGTTTCCAAGCTGAGTCGCAAAAGCAGTGGATGAAAATAAGGATGAAGAGTTGTTGGAAGTGTTCCGAAAAGTGAAGATCAATATCCCTTTGATTGATGTCGTAAAGCAAATCCTGAGGTATGCTAAGTTCCTCAAGGAATTATGTACCAACAAAAGAAGGCTAAAGGGAGATGAAAAGGTGATCATGGGAGAAAATATCTCTGCCATTTTCCAATAGAAACTTTCACCGAAATGCAAGGATCCCAGTATGTTTGTCATCCCTTGCAAAATAAATAACTGAAAATTTGAACATGTTATGCTAGATTTAGGAGCATCAATCAATGTTATGCCTCGTTCTATTTTTCAAACTTTGAACTTAGGGAAACTAAAAGAAACACGAGTCGTCGTTCAACTAGCTGATCGAAGCATTTCATACCCCGATGGAGTGGTCGAAGACGTGCTAGTTGAAGTTGATGACTTAGTGTATCCGGCTGATTTTTATGTTTTGGAGATGCAAGGTGATTCATCAATCTCCACGCCTATCTTATTGGGGAGGCCGTTTCTAAACACCTCCCGAACTAAGATAGACGTTCGTGAGGGCATACTCACGATGGAGTTTGATGGAACAACCGTGCAATTTAATATTTTTATGCTATGCGGAAAGATGCCCATCATGTTTTCCCTCATAATGTTATTAACCCTCCTGTTGAGAAAGAATTTGAGATGAGGTGCAGGAATAAGTTGAATATTTCCACATCTTTGAGGCATCGTAAAGAGAAAGGTGAGAAGCTATACGAAGTAAAGTGCTTGAATTGGTCCGGGCTGATACATGCTAGTTTTACATGTATATTAGGTCAATTAAAGGTCGTAATATGGGACATATGCATGTGTATTTGGGCGAAAAGTGATTAAAATCCATCTTTTGAGCTAGATGACGTGTTTCTACTTGTTTTAGTGTTATTCAGGTATAAAAAGGCCAAAAAGTCCGTTTGGGCTAGGTTCGGATGAAAAACGAGTAAGAAAAGTCGGGAATAGCAAAGAGGAGTTGAAGCATGATCAGAAAATCTGACTCGGTCGAGTGAGAAATGAAGAGAAAAACGTGAAGTTAGTCAGAGACTCCAACTCGGTCTAGGGGGATTCTGCCTCGGTCGAGTTGACCCAACTCGGTCGAGGGGGATTCTGACTCGGTCGAGGCAGCTTTCCGAGTTCAAAACTGAATGTGCGCGTTTTATGATTTTGAGCCCATCTTGGGCCCAATTTAGCCTTAACTATATAAGGAGGTTCCTAAACTCGAAAAAGAGAGTTAGAGATCATTAGAAGGCATACTGAAGAGGAACGCAACATCAAGGGAACAAGATCAAGACGACGATTAGGGTGCTTATTCATTGTCTTATTTTTCTATTTCAAATCATGTTTGTCTATGAACATATTTGTGTTATAAATATGAACATGAGTGAGTAGTTCTTTATTATTCTAGGGTTTGGAAAGTAGGTTTTAACGATGTTTGATTAATTGAAGTTTTCTATTCTAGTTAATGATTGTTATTCGTTATTTATATGTTGTGATTTATTTTCATGAATGGTTAACTTGATCACTTGACTATTTCTACATAATTCATAAGTTCGCTTTGAAATGAGGAATTTGTGAATGGAAAGACAATATATAGCGTATGTGTTGAGCGCTCTGAAAGGAGGTGAGATAACTGCGTAGGCATTGGTCTAAGATCGATTGGGAGTTCGTTAGGTCTAGTCGACTTGAAAGGGTGGCTAGGGATAATGAATATACAAGTTAATTGCTTCGAAAGGAGAGTTAATATATATAAGTGCCGTCTAATAACGATAATAATCATTGCTAGTTTAAAATAATGAGATTGTCATACTTAGTTAATTCTGAAATCAATTCTCTAGAATTTGTCTTCCAATCTTGAGTATTTGATAAATTATTTTCTTAATCTTGGATTTAAGCGTTTAGCAATAGTTTAGTAAAATTAGTTTAATATAAAAATCAATCCAACTGAGAGCCTAGTTAGGAGTGTTTTAGGATATTTAGAGTATCAAACTAGTCATTAAGTCAGTCCTTGTGGGATCGACCTTGCTTGCCGTTATATACACTTGCACCCGTACACTTGCGGATCGTTAGGTTATAAAATAGGCGAACAAGTTTTTGGCGCCGTTGCCGGGGACTGAGTTTAGTGTTTTAGTTTTTATTCTGTTAACTAGAACAAGACTAGACTAGGCAACAATTTATTTTTACACATTTAATTTCTGTTTTTATTTTTATCTATTTCGATTTTACGTGGGTATTTTCTTGTTAGTGTTTTTTCAGGGATTGTGCATGCATACCAGGTCTAAGGGAAAAGAACATCTTCTTCCGTGTGATCCGGAAATTGAGGCTACAACCCGAAGACCCAGAACAAAGAGAAATCAACCAGTTGAGATGGAAAATCCGCCGAACCAAGAAGAGGTTATGAACCGCATTCTATTGGCACTGGCCAATTTGGATGACAGAGTCACAAGTATCCAACAACAACAACCTCCACAGAATCCAGTACTTCCAGGAGGAAATCAGAATAACAATGAGAACGATGATGAGGACACTTCTCCAATAAGTGACTGTCTTTGTCCTCTGCCTAATCAGAATCCTGGAGGAGTACAACGGCCACCACTCAATGCACACAGTTTCGAGCTCAAACCAGCGCTCATCAATATTGTGCAACAAAATCAGTATGGCGGTACTGCTTTGGAAGATCCGAACACTCATTTAACTAAGTTTCGGAGACTAGCTGATACGATAAAAATCAACCATGTACCGCATGAGCAAGTGAAGATGAGGCTCTTTCCTTTTTCCTTAAAGGATAGAGCTCTGCAGTAGTTTAATTCATTAGAGGAGATCACTGAGTGGGATGAGTTAAGTGAATGGTTTCTATTGAAGTACTTCCCACCCAGCAAGATGCTAGAGCTGCAGAATAAAATCACACAGTTCAGACAGTTGGATCAGGAGCCACTGGGTGAAGCATGGGAAAGATTCAGAGATTTACTCTGAAGCTGTCCTCAGCATGGGTTCACCAGGAAGCAACAAATCTGTAAGTTTTACAATAGCTTACTTGCACCAACTAGAGATCACGTAGACGCTGCGGCAGGAGGGAGTCTGATGGAGAAGAGTGTGAATTCTGCGTTTGCTATTCTAGATGCTATGTCTAGAATCAGTTATCAATGGCAGAACGAGCGTAATCAACCGAGGAGAGTGGCTAGTGTAGTTGAAGTGGAATCAAATCAGAATTTGGCTTCTCAGATATCAGCTTTGACGACCCAAATGAACTTGCTAATTAATCTGACGTTAGCACAACATTCTGAGCAATCACAACCGCAACTAACTCAAGAAGAGATGGAAGATGTGAACTTTGTGAATCAGTGAAATTTCAGTAATTACCAAGGTAATCAGCCAAGGTATAATCAATATTCACAAGGTAACCAATATCCGCAAGGGAATCGGAATTACTCCAACTTGGCTTATGGAAATTCGAAGAACACCCTTACTCCTCCACCAGGGTTCAAGGTCACAAACGGAATCATACATGATAAAAGAAACCCAACTCCAGAAGAGTTAATAGAAGCACAAGTAGAAAAGTTTGATGAGAAGTTAGTTCAGTTGGAGAAGAAGATGGAAGGAAAACATAATGAGCTGAATAAAAACATAGCATGTATGGGCGCAGAATTGAAAAGTGTGGCATCGGACATCCAACACCTGATTAGAGCATTAGTAGCCCAACATAAGCAAGGACAGTTTCCCAGTGATACAGTGGTGAATCCAAGAGAGCACTGTCAATCCATTCAATTAAGGAGTGGGACCGAATATGAAGGACCAAAGAAGCCTGTGGTGGAAGGAGAACTCGTTGAGAAAGAGCACTTGGAAGAACAAGCTAAACTGAAAGGAAAAGGCAAAGAAGTGGAGAAACTGATAGAGAGGGGGATTACATTTGAAGGTGGCCCTAAATATGTTCCTCCCATTCCATACCCTCAAGCACTGAGAAGAAAGAAAGTGGACGACTAGTTTGCTAAGTTCTTAGACATCTTCAAGAAGATTCAAATTAATATCCCATTCGTAGATGCACTTCAACAAATGCCCAATTATGAAAAATTTCTCAAGGAAGTGATAGCAAAGAAACGAAAGCTTGAGGATTATGAGACTGTCAACCTGTCTGAGGAGTGCAGCGCAGTGATTCAAAGGAAGTTGCCACTGAAGCAGAAAGATCCAGGTAGCTTTACAATTGCTTGCAAGTTAGGTAATGTCACGTTTGATAGAGCACTATGTGATTTAGGAGCTAGCATTAATCTTATGCCCTTTTCTATTTTTGAAAAACTAGGAATATGCACGTTTAAACCTACCACCATTGCACTTCAAATGGCTGACAGATCTCTGACTTATCCTAGGAGAATAGTAGAAGATGTTCTTGTGCAAGTAGATAAATTCATATTTCCTGCAGATTTAATTCTAGGTCGCCCGTTTTTAGCAACGGGCAGTGCTTTAATTGATGTCCAAAAAGGAGAACTCACACTTAGAGTAAATAAGGAAAAATTGACATTCTCTATTTATAAGGCCATGAAAATGCATGATGATGAACATGTTAATCAAGTTGAAACATGTAGTGCTATAGATAGTTTAGATACTACATTTCATGGAAAAATTCTTGCACCAAGTGATTCTGATGCATTAAAGAGTCATATTACCAATTCAAATTTTTTTGTGAAAGACTGTGAGGCTACTAATCTTGATCTCGTGGATGGGGTTAGCGCTTTGAATGATTTGCAGGGAAAGAAGATGGAAGATGCAGCGAACGAGGACATCCCTGAGATAGTTGTGAAAAAAATATCCAAGGAGAAGGTACGCGGACCTAAGCTAAAACCACTACCGGAGAATCTGAGATATGAATTTCGTGGTCTTGAGAAAAAGCCACCGGAGCGCACAAAAAGGGTCCATGGTCAAATGATAAAGAATCGACACTTTAAACCCGGTGAACAAGTTCTCTTGTTCAACTCGCGGCGGCGATTGTTTCCCGGAAAGTTGAAGTCACGATGGACGGAACCTTTAAAAATCAAGCATGTTCGAAAGTCGGGCATAGTAGAATTGATGGATGCACAAGGAAGCACATTCCTTGTAAATGGTCAGAGGATCAAGAAACAATACATCCCGAGTCAAGTTGTAACCGTAGATGAATTACGGTTGACCGAGCTGAACTAAAAATCCAACAGGTCGTCGAGCTAAAGACGATAAAAGTAGCGCTTGTCGGGAGGCAACCCGATGCTTTTGGTTTATTTTAAATTTTCATATTTTGAAGTTTATGTTTTGAATTATCTTAATTTGTTTGTTAGTGTGCATAGGAAATACGACGTTATCGAAAAATCAAGGAAAGAAGTGAAAAGATGCGAGAAATAGGAGTAAAAACGGAGAAAAAGGCTAAAACAGGGGAGATTCAGCGAGTTCAACTGGCCCGGGGCAAAATCACACTCGCCCGAGGCAAATTTGAAGAAAAAAACGGAGAAATTCCAGCAAGTTTGACTCGTCCAAGGTCACCGAAACTCGACCGAGTTGTGGACCAAAACACGGCCGAGGCGTGAGTAACTCTCCCGAGGCAAATTTGAAGAAAAAAACCTGAGCCGTTCCAGCAAGTTGGACTCGACCGAGGCCAACGCTACTCGACCGCGTCAGAACCATAACTCGATCGAGGCCATATTCACGCGGTCGAGGCGCAGTACAGGGCAAAACGGGGCCGTTTTAACCCACCCCCACCACCTCCGCCTCAGTAGCACTGTGAGTAGGCACCAAGACGTATCACTCTTTTTCCCACAAACTTGGTTTCAACCAAGTTTGGGGGAGGGGGTGGATAGTGTTACGTCTTGGCCGCTTTTATTGTTTTTCCGTTGTTATTTCATTCGGTGTTATTGAGGTCATGATTGTTCTTGGTTGTGTTTCGTATTTTATATCTTGCTTGTGTTAGTTGGTAAAGGGTCTGTGAGCCCTATTGAGTATTGAGTAGTGTCGGGTCTGTGTGCCCAAATAGCTGATTTGATTAATCCGTCGTATTAGTTAGTGCTATTTTATGTTTTGCATTTTAATTGTGTTTTTAGGTTGATTTTAAATTTCGTTGATTAGGAGTCGTCAACTTGGTTCTTGATAAGCATAAAAAGGGTAGTAGATGATAATTTGTCGATGATGAAATTTATTTTTGGAAGTAAATGAGGGTAGGACATATAATAGAGCATGATAGGCAGTTGGAGACAAAATTGAGCTTAGACTTGAACAATAATCACAAATGAACCTGTGAGGTTTTGAGCTGTATATGTACTCTTATCTATAGAGTAATTTTATCATTCTTTCGGTGTGAAGTTATTGATCGCATAGTATTTAGTCTCTAGAACTTGCCTTGCGTCTTTATAGGAATGTGTCGAGTACATGTTGTGGCATAGAAAATGATATTAGGCATTCTTTTGCTAAAAGCCCTATTTTTGAGCCTTTAAAAATAATCTTTTGTACCAAAAAAAGTGAAAAAAATCCCTAGTCAGCCATTTTGACCTTTAAAGCCTTGTTTTTCAAAGCCATACATTACAAGCTAATACCTTTCTTTTATCTTTGGCCTGAGTAATTGGACTAATTGAGTAAGAGGGAGGTGTATTGGAAGGTAGAGGGGTAAGAGTATCAAGGTGGAGTGGATGTTTGGGATGATGTGGTAAAGAGATTCGGAGAGGCAAAAGAGAAAGAAGAGAAAAATCCCCTCCTAGTTAAAAAAAAAAAAAAAAGGAAAGGATAAAGAAAAAGAAAAAAAACTTGGAAAAGAGAAAGTTGGAGGAGGGGTTAATGAAGAGAATATACATATGCCTATGTGTGCTTTAGTTAAAAGAAGAACGAGTAGTCCCAAATGTGGTACTCGATTGGGTAGTCCCAAAGTGGTACCTGAGTGAAAGTGGGCATAAATAATCTTGGTTGATGCATAAATGCTTTGGTAAGGTGAAGAAGCCATAGTAATTGGTTTTTCTGAGAATTGAAGATTGAGATTGAGTGAACAAAGTCGAGGGGTAGTCGGGGTAAGAATAGCTTGATTAGTCCAATGCATAGTCACTTATATCTAAATGTATCCCACCTAACCATAAGCCAACATTACAGCCAAAAATAAAGACCTATTGGTTCTTTGTCACACATGTCAAGTATGAGGTCTAATTTAGACAATAGGCAAGCATATGGTGGATGATGCATGTGATTCAATATGAGCGCAAATACTTTCCATATCATACACTTGAGAGATGAGCGATACACTTATCCGGTGAGGATTGTTGTTTTAAGTTTAATGTCTCGAAAGTAGTTGAAACCTGCCATGTCATTAATGCTCAAATGTTATGTTGTTGGTTTTGAAAGGGGAAAAAAAATAGAATTTCTGAGACCATAAGTGTCATTTAATTGCCCTAAAATTTTGTGGTCATTGTGATGTTATGCTTTGTGTTTATTGTTCGGGACGAACAATGGTTAAGTTTGGGGGTTTTGATACATGCTAGTTTTACATGTATATTAGGTCAATTAAAGGTCGTAATATGGGACATATGCATGTGTATTTGGGCGAAAAGTGATTAAAATCCATCTTTTGAGATAGATGACGTGTTTCTACTTGTTTTAGTGTTATTCAGGTATAAAAAGGCCAAAAAGTTCGTTTGGGCTAGGTTCGGATGAAAAACGAGTAAGAAAAGTCGGGAATAGCAAAGAGGAGTTGAAGCATGGTCAGAAAATCTGACTCGGTCGAGTGAGAAATGAAGAGCAAAACGTGAAGTTGGTCAGAGACTCCAACTCGGTCGAGGGGGATTCTGACTCGGTCGAGGCAGCTTACCGAGTTCAAAACTGAATGTGCGCGTTTTATGATTTTGAGCCCATCTTGGGCCCAATTTAGCCTTAACTATATAAGGAGGTTCCTAAACTCGAAAAAGAGAGTTAGAGATCATTAGAAGGCATACTGAAGAGGAACGCAACATCAAGGGAACTAGATCAAGACGACGATTAGGGTGCTTATTCATTGTCTTATTTTTCTATTTCAAATCATGTTTGTCTATGAACATATTTGTGTTATGAATATGAACATGAGTGAGTAGTTCTTTATTATTCTAGGGTTTTGAAAGTAGGTTTTAAGATGTTTGATTAATTGAAGTTTTCTATTCTAGTTAATGATTGTTATTCGTTATCTATATGTTGTGATTTATTTTCATGAATGGTTAACTTGATCACTTGACTATTTCTACATAATTCATAAGTTCGCTTTGAAAGGAGGAATTTGTGAATGGAAAGACAATATATAGCGTATGTGTTGAGCGCTCTGAAAGGAGGTGAGATAAGTGCGTAGGCATTGGTCTAAGATCGATTGGGAGTTCGTTAGGTCTAGTCGACTTGAAAGGGTGGCTAGGGATAATGAATCTACAAGTTAATTGCTTCGAAAGGAGAGTTAATATATATAAGTGCCGTCTAATAACGATAATAATCATTGTTAGTTTAGAATAATTAGATTGTCATACTTAGTTAATTCTGAAATCAATTCTCTAGAATTTGTCTTCCAATCTTGAGTATTTGATAAATTGTTTTCTTAATCTTGGATTTAAGCGTTTAGTAATAGTTTAGTAAAATTAGTTTAATATTAAAATCAATCGAACTGAAAGCCTAGTTAGGAGTGTTTTAGGATATTTAGAGTATCAAACTAGTCATTAAGTCAGTCCTTGTGGGATCGACCTTGCTTGCCGTTATATACACTTGCACCCATACACTTGCTGATCGTTAGGTTATAAAATAGGCGAACACGGGCCAATATGGAAACCACATTGGAACAAATGCTAAAGGTAAAGAGATTTCGTCGAGCCAACGATGTAAAACAAAGGCGCTGGTTAGGAGCCAATTTTGTAGTTTAGATTGTTCACATATATATTTAGATATTGTCTTATTAATTTCTTTTAGTATGCAGGGACTATGATGACAAAAAACCAACCAAGACATGAAATTCAAAGAGATAGCACCAAATGGGGGTAACGAAGCCCAAAAGCCACTGTGAGTTGGAGCACCAATTCGTACCCTTTCTTTCCCAGAAACTTTGGTTTTCAATCATGTTTGGGGAAGGGGGGTGGTAGGTGTACGTATTGGCCACTCGCGAGCTTATTTTTTGTATGCTACTCTATTACTCCTTTTGGGATTGATTAGATTTGGATTGGATTTGGTATCTGTGTCTGGTTTAGTCATTTGCATTGTTAAATTGAGTCAATAAGAACCAATTGGTAGTGTTGATGGATTGTTTGTTGTAGAACACCAATTCGTACCCCTTTCTTTCCCACAAACTTTGGTTTTTCAACCAAGTTTGGGGAAGGGGGTGGTAGGTGTACGTATTGGCCGCTCTCGATCTTTTTTTAGATGGATCATGTTTGGGATTGACATTTGGCGAATGGATAATGATGAGGCAATTTTTGAAAAAATAAATGGCAAATGGTGAAGCATGCTAGGCAATTGAGGTGAAATTGAACTTGTACTCAACTTTGGATCAAAATTGTTTTTGCCTTGAGAGTTTTTGAGCCTAAAATTGTACTCCCAATTTTGGAGTTACTTATACCTTCTTTTGGTGTGTATTTCATTCATTGCATGTGATTGTCTCTAGAACTGCCTTGATTCTCTATTTTGAATAAGTCGATACATTGTGTGACTTAGAAAATGATCTTAGACAATTCTTTATTTTGAGCTTATTTGTAAACTTGAAAATATTACACCTTTTCACTAAAAATTGGAAAATTGCCCCTCATTAGCCCCTTGAGCTTTTAGCTTTTTGTTTGATAGCCCAACTCTACAAGCCGAATAGTTTGCGATTTAGCCTTTGACCCTAATTGAACTATTTGAGTACGAGGGAGGCGGTTGGAAGGTAGTCGGATAAATTTTGGGATTAAATAGGTAAAATTATTATGAATCTTGAAGGGTGGAGAGAATCGAAACAATAGGCAAAGAAATGGAAAAACTAGTCTCTCCTAGTGTTTGTGAATATTTTTACAATCATTCAAAATTGAAAAGAAAAGAAACATAAAAAAAGAAAGAAAGAAAAAAGCCGGATGTATATATTTAGTTCATTGTTTTTTATTGGGAGAGACAAGTAACATAAATATTTCAATGTTCTCAAAGTTGGAAAATTCAAAAGAAAACACATCCAAGAGAGATTTGGGAAAAGCATTTAGGTTTTGAATTTGTAGTAGGGTGAGGAAATCAAAGTTTGGGATTAGTTTACTAGGGAAGTGAGAGAGTGAGGAAAGAGCGAATGTTATTTGAGCGCTGATTGAGAATAGCTAACTCAATTAGTCCAAGAATTAGTCATTTTTACCATATCTATCCCACCTTACCTCAAGCCAACATTACAACAAAAAATAAGACATTTTTTATTCTTTGTCACACGTGTCGAGTACGAATTCGGATTTAGAAGATTGACAAGCATATGGTAGTCGTTGCATGCATTTCAATGTGAGTGAAAAACACTACCTATCTGATACACTTGAGAGTCGAGAGATACACTCACCCAATGAGGATCTTTAGATGAGGGTTTTCAAGACTCAAAAGTGGTTGTAGTTGTTATATCATATATGCTCATCATATCATGATTACCTTGCTTCTGAAAAATTCGTCTGAAACTGAATTCGCTGCATAAATCTTCCCTAGCACGTGCCCTTTTATTCTTTTTCTTTGTTTCAATCTGTTTGGGACGAACGTAGGTAAGTTTGGGGAGATTTGGTACACGTGTTTATGCATGCACTTTAGATCGCCTTAAGTGTCATTTAATGACATTTGCATGCATATTCAACCATGTATCATTTGTATTTGTATTATTAGACCATTTAATGTGTTTGGGCTCGTTTCAGGATAATACAGGCATTATAAGACCAAGAACAAGTCTCGAAGAAGTCCGAAACGAAGAACCGAGCCATGGATGAAAAAGAGTGAACATGCTTCGTGCAAGTTGTCGCTCCCGTGAGCCAAAGATGCGGCTGCGAGCAACCCGCCTAAAGACAAAGTCTAAAATTCCTCAATGAAGGTTCGCGGCCGCAAGTCAGCAAACCAAGGGTGTTTCCAACCTATAATTAGGGGTTGCGGCCGCGATCCAGCTTCGCGACCGCGATCAGGTACCTTGTTTTTTATCCTGAAACATGTTTTTAGCCCATTTTTCAGCCCAACACTTTGTCCTCTATATATATAAGGTCTTATTCGAATTTAACCTAACGAATCACCCATTTTACACATACCTTCAGCTACTATTCACCATTAGAAGCAAGGAACTAGAAGAGGGTTGAAGATCAAGATCATCAACTCAATCTTTTGGTTCATTCTATCTTATTTTAATGTCTTCATTGATTTTCACTTATTTTATCTTTGTAATAGCTAATATGAGTGGCTAGCACTCTAATTTCAGCCCTTGATCATTAGTTGAACCTTGGATTTATGATGTTTATGTAATTTTTTACGATTATTAACCGATTGGATTATGTTTTGGAATGTTCTATGTTATTTGGTATTGTTGACTCACACTTATGAATTGAATTGTGGTTTGATCACCCATTTGAATATTTATTTATGTGTTGCTAGAATTGGGTTTGTAATCCATAATTATTATGAATCAGATTTTCCGTGTAGCAAACAATGAATTTATTCTATTGGGGATAACATAGAGTTCGACCACTAAAACCGAGCTTGTGAGTTTTATGTCGAATCTACTCTGTTTTCTTGATTTTTAATGCATTTGGCTATTGATTCTTAAAGAGCTTGTTTTAGGAATTGATAAGTTGAGTAGGATTAATTGAAGAGCTTGTTTTGAGTAATTATACTTAAGAGACAACAAGGTTAATAGGGCTTGTTATTAATCTTGGATTAGGGATTCTAAGCTAAATCAATCGGGTAGTAACATCAATTTGATAGATTATCCGGACCAAGAGGATACTCGATCAAGAGTTGAATCCTTTTATCATTTATAAAACTGAAAATCATTATATTGTCTTTGTTTACTTGAATTGTTAACTTGTCAAGTTCTTTTAGAGTAATTGTTATTTGGTTTGCTTAATTGCAATTAGGTGTTAGTCGTGATTACATCAAAACTCACCCCCCCCCCCACCACCACCAACATCTTTATTGTTTTCTAGCTTATTTATATTCTATAGATTAATCATAGTAGTTTAATACATAAAGCAAAATTGTTCGACCGTTCATCGTGAGATCGACCTTTATTTACCATTCTATTAGTTAGAGTAGTAGATCAAGGATAAGTGTATATATATATATTTCAAGCCAAACTTATTTGAATACTAACCATTAAACCTATTTATAGAAGATTGGTATGTTCTTTTGTTTTTTCTAGTAATGAAGTATTTTTAAATTTTATATACCATTAAATATTTTTTTCTGGGAAGTGTCCATGCATCGCACCGGAGTATTTATGAGATTAGTTTATATATGTGGTATGTGATGTTCACTATAAAATAAGTAACACGTAAATGATAGATTCTTTTAATAAATTAATAATATGCGACACATATATGGCGAACTTATATAATCGAAATATTAAGATAATATATTTGTGATTTTTTTTTAATATGTAACACTCATGTATAACATTACTAAACAAGTATCATTTTTAATTTGTAACATTCTATGTAACATAATTTTGTAACATTTTGATTAAGAGCATCTCCAACAAATTGTTCTACTCTCCAGCAGTTTTTGCTCTATATTACAGCAAACTGCACTCCTTCTCCAGTGTTTTACACTAAAAAAGAATATTCCTTAAAAAATATTCTTTTACAATTAATTATATTACTTTTAAAAAAAATGTATTATGCAAGCAATATTATTACATATAAAATGTTATATTTATATTTTACTTTTATAGATTCTAAAATAATTAAAGTTCACTGAACACACAAAATAAAATAAAAATATTAATATTACAACCGAACATACATGACACTGCTTATTTCATGTGTTATTGTATTGGAATTATACATTTTTTGTTTTTTTATATAATTAGAACAATCTTAAATTAGTTTTTATTAGATAAATTATTAATAGGAAAAGAAAACAAAAATATACATCATAACTAAAATAAACATAAAAGATTAAATAAAAAAGGAAAGTGGGATTGTGGAGCAACACATCCATTGTGCCACTAGTGCAGAAATTAGGGACAACGACATACTCCAGCAATAGTGCAGCAGTCCGTTGGAGAAGGAAAAAGGCAACGCCATCTCCAGTGTAAAGCACCACTAGAGGTGCTCTAAATGACACCTAATTCCCATCTAACATTTGCATTATTAGAATCACTAAAACGTAATACAGGAAAATAACAATTTTGCTCGAACCTATTAATGTTTTTGCACTTTGGAATATAAACTATTAAGTTTTGATAAATCGCCTTCAAGCATGCCATATGCTTGGCTGATAATTGATACGACAGCTTTGGAAGCATAATATTTATATAGGTTGGCAGAGTTTAGCAAAACTTAGTAGTTTGTATTCGAAAGTGCAAAAGCGTCAATAATTTCACGGTAAAATTGTAATTTTTCCAATAATCAAACACAAATCTTTATAAGTAGAAAATGGATGCATTCTTCCGTCCATGTATCATCCTATATTAGAAGATCAAAATTTAGAATAAAAATTATAACTTTATAAATCACAAGCTAACAACGTGAAGTTAATTTCTTATAGATTCAAATTTTTTGTTTCTTTTTTTTAAGAATAATTTTTAAAATGCAAACAAGTTTTTCATTTCTAATTCAATTTTTACAAATAATATATCTACTTAATCATCATTTAATGATCTTTAGTTAACACTCATATTGCATATGTCAAAATAAAATATTAATTTAAAAATAACCAATTATTTGTCGTTGACTTTTTATGCTATGTAAGAGTAATTATTATTGGTTAAACTATTTGTCTATTATATTTTTTTTTAATTTAGGATACCAATAGATATCAATTCAATATTTTCTAATAAATATAAGATACATTCTTATATTCGCACATTTGTTCATACAATTTTAAGGGAGAGGAATTGGTGGAAATCGATCTCAATCAGTGGCCTAGATTTTTTGGACCCAACCAACTAAGCTTCATTTGATTCCCCTTTAATTCGTAATAGAAAATCAAGATGCGAAAGAAACTACAACATCTCCAAAACAAGATGTCCCTGAATTTCCAACTGGTAAGTGATTTTTCCCATTTCTAGAGCAATATAAAAGGACGAAAATCTTGAGAATTTTTATAATGATGAGTAATTCATACTTTATAATATATGTGTGTCTATATATAATCATTACTAACTACCTCTGTGAAAGGATGAAAGGCATATCCATATCTTAAACAAACGAATATAAATATTTCTCGACTTACTCATTTTCATATATTTAATCGTTTTTATTGGTCTTTTCTTATATTTAACATATAATTTTTCATGACTTATTATATGTTGATTATAATATTTCAATATTTTTTAATGATATGACTATATAAACTTTTATTGTAAATTCATGTTAAATTTATAAATTGTGCATCATATGTGGATGATACCAGTTTATAATAGGAAACATGAAATTTAGTAGGTTACTTTTAAAAGTAGTCGTGCCCAAAATAATTTCTCTAATTTACCTAAAACTTAGAAGATTAATCTTGCCAAAGTACTGTAATAGTCACAAAAGGCCAAACTCATAATGGCATGTTAAATGCAACTATACCTAAAAAAGCAAGTTTCTTTTAGGGACACCGAGGAAAGCAAGTTAAAAGGTATGTTTTTAATTTGCATGTCACATTAATCATCAACATCTCACACAAAAACACAACATCTGCTTATCAAATATTCTAGAAACAAATAAGCTGGCAAAAGCCCTTCATGACTTTTTAACTTTTATCTTGCAATAATCTCCATCTTCTACCCCACCACTCAGCTAAATCAAACGATGTTGTTATATGGATCCATGTATTCATTTATCTTTCCAAAATTCAATAAACTTATCCCCAAAATACAAAAAAAATTATTCAAGTTTGTACTTATTTGTGGACTGGTTTTGTATCTCATCTACATCATATTCTTCAACAATTCATGGTTTTATTTCTCAATTATTGGCCACCCTAAATCAACCACGTATTCACCCTCTCCTACCAATATCAACCATATAGTTTTCGGAATCGCAGGCTCAATAACCACCTGGAACAGCCGAAAGTTGTACATTGAATCATGGTGGAAACCGAATACAACCCGAGGATATGTATTCTTTGAGAAGTTTCCAAATGAGCTTTTTCCGTGGCCCCAGTCTTGGCCTCCATTTCGCGTGTCAGAAGACACGTCCAAGTACAAAAAGTATGATAAGCATCCGACTCCACAGGCCATCCGGTTGGCTAGGATCATATCAGAAATATTAGAGGTGGAAAAAGACGGGGTTAGGTGGTACTTTTTGGGAGATGACGATACGATTGTTTTTGTGAACAATTTAGTCGACGTTGTCGCAAGATATGATCATCGGAAATATATGTACATTGGTATGAATTCGGAATGCCATGCTTCGAATTATTACCACTCGTTTGGAATGGGTTTTGGTGGCGCTGGTTTTGCTTTAAGTTACCCTCTTGCTAAGGCACTGGTGAGGAACTTGGACATGTGCATAAAGAGGTATCCGGATTTGTATGGGAGTGACCATATTTTGCAGTCTTGTGTAGCCGATTTGGGAGTCTCTCTTACACTTGAAAAAGGTTTCCATCAGATTGATCTGCACAATGACATATCAGGCCTTCTATCATCTCATCCACAATCTCCTGTTGTATCCCTACACCACCTTGATCAAGTGGACCCCATATTCCCTTCCATGTACCCTAACCAATCTCTAACACACCTCATGAAATCGGCGAAAGCAGATGAGTCGAGGCTATTGCAGCAGATCATCTGCTACCACAAGCCTAAAAACTGGACATTCTCCATATCTTGGGGATACTCTGTGCAAATTTATGAGGCCATTATTCTTCCAAGCATTCTTAAAAAACCCCTCCAAACATTTACGCCATGGAGCAAGTCTGCAAAGCCTTTCTTCGTTTTCAACACGCGCTTTCCATCTAAGGATCCATGTGAAGCTCCCCATATGTTTTTCTTTGATTCTGTGGGGAGTGGAGGAGAGCGTAGTTATGTTATTACGCGATATAGGAGAGGAAGACCGCGTGGGCTGCCGCCTTGTGCCAACTATTCTGCTGATTTTATATCTCAACTCCTAGTTTTCTCCCCGACAACAAAGTATGATCCGGTGAGTAACATAATTTTAAATTTGATTGATCTTTTATGATTTATTTATTTTAATGAAAATAAGTTCGTTGTCTCAGATTGGAAATAGAAGAGAATGCTGCGATATTTTGAATGTAATGCGTGGGAATGCTACAGAAATCAAGTTCCGGGATTGCTTGGAAAATGAAATGCTTCCTTAATTTATTAATTATTTTTATTTTTAGTTAACATTCTCAAAATATTGGCTATTCAAATACACTTGTTTTGCTTCACCATTAATTACTTGCCAGTTATCCAAACAAACTCTTGTATTTTCTTTAAATCTTAGAGATGTTGCTATGTCTAAGCACTCACAAAGACCCTGATAATTTTATAAATGCTCACACTAAAAGATAGAATAAATTAATCACATATCATCAATCTCTACAATTACATAGTGACGCAGTTTACAAAAGATGTTTAGTTTGCTAGTTGCTAAAATTTAGAGATGGAGAAATTATATCTCCAAATTTAATGAGGATTTTGCCATCTCTAATCTCTAATATGAAATTAAATATCAAATTAACTACGTAAATCGAGACATATATTGTCTGTATCCAATACTCGGTTGTCAATTCATCACTAATAGGACATTGCTAATATAAAAACGTTTTATGTTAATTTCTATCACCGTTTTTATTTTTATTTCGTTGTTATTTAGTGATCAATATTGTCCATCACTAATTTTCATTATATATATATATATATATATATATATATATTTATATTACCCTTTTTCTGGTCGAAATGGAACAAAAATTGCACAAGTATTTTAATTATGAGAGTGAAAGTGTAAAGATCTAATTAACTACAACATAAATTGCAAGAGACTCAGACCATGGTATTAAAAAATGGAAAAACATAAGATGAAAATATTGACAATATATTAAAGCCAAACATACTAGTACATTTTTGCTATAATTTCAAAAGAAGTATAATTTCTACCATTTCACATTCAAGTTGAGATTCATAAGAAATTCGATGTCTTTGCTCTATACTTACGTCTCTATATACGTTTATCTACATATACTGATATACACATTTATAAAAATAAATGAAGCAAATTTATATGTTATTGTTGTATGTTTCTTGCTCACACACACACGCGCAAATAATATATATATATATATATATATATATATATATATATATATATTTGACAAATTATTTATAGATTCTAAAACTTCTAAGTTCATAACAGTTTAAAGATTATAGATAAAAACATACATAGTATTTAATTTTCAATTTATTTTCTTATTATCTTTTCTTTATGAGAAAAAAAAATTATTACTTTGGCAATCCCTTAATCACACATCTTATATTTCCAAAAATTATTTCAATTTATTTGTTGAAAGTGCAAATAAAAAGGTATCAAATTGTTTGAAAAACTTGTAATCAAGTGAGACATTAAATTTTATCATGAAACTAAACATACTGCAAATAACTCAGCATATATATATATATGTGTGTGTGTGTGTGTGTGTGTGTGTGTAATATATGTATATGTACAATAAATATTCAAGTTCAACACAAGAATTCTACTACATAAATGCATTATGCTAAAAATAAATTAAATAATTATATTTCTAAAAATAATAATTTTCTGTAATCTAATATTTCCAATTATTTAAAAAAATTAACTATGTATTTTGTAAATTTGGATTAAAATATTCGCCATCACACACACATACACAAATACTTCAATCCACCAATTAAGACAAAGAAAAAGACAAAAAATAATTAACAGTGACAAAATCTAAGCCAAGTGCATGCACCCTAGCTGCCCTTGGCAGATCTTGGCAAGTGCGATCATGGTGATTGCACAATCTAGGTGAAGACCTTCCATGGGAAGCATAAGTGACCTAGAATCCAAAAACTGAAACATGCAAATGCCAAAACCAAGGAGAATATATACAATGACCCTAAATGGCCCATAGATTCAATGATGGCATGGACACATAAAGAATTGAAATTTGATGTTGATAGGCTAACAAATTATGGTAAAACAGGATTCGGTGTGTACGTGAAGAGCATAGTTTGTTGTGGTCCTATATACTAGGAATAATGAGAACTAACCCAGGGTCCATTGTCAAAATTAAATGTAAGTCATATGTTGAAGGTGTGAGGTTTAAGAGGATGTACATATGTTGGAGGCATTGAAGACGGGGTTCTTACAGGGGTCTAGAATAATTATTTTTCTTGATGGTTGTAAATTGAAAACGGGGTCAGGGGGCATAGTACGTAGTGCTGTTGGAATTGACGGGAATAATGGTGTCTATCTCTTTGCGTATGTTGTTGTAGAGGAAGAAAAGAAAAAAAAATTGGCTTTATTTTATGTCCTTTTTGTTGGACGATTTAGGGATTCAAAATTCGGGGGGTTGGATAATAATGTCTGATAAACAGAAGGGTTTGTTAGATGCAATAGAGGCACTGATACCCAAGTATAAACACCGGATCTATGTCACAGACCTTTAAGAAATTTCAAACAAGTCGACAAAGGGTTAGCATTGAAGAATAGTCTGTGGAAGGTTTCTAGGGTTATGAGGGTAGTTGATTTCGACCAAAGCAATGGGGGAATTGAGAAAGATAAATCAAGTTGCATTTGATTGGTTGATGGGAAGGCCTCCAGCTCATTAGTCTAGGTTCCACTTTAGGATAGTGAGTTTGTGTGACAAGTTAGAAAATAACATATTAGAATCATTTAATGCCATGATACTTAAAGCTCGAGTAAAACCAATTATCTCAATGTTTAAGATTATTAGACATGGGCTGATGAAAATGCTGCATACTAGGAGGGACAAAGTTAGGGCCTATCATGGAGAGTTGTGCCCTGCTATTGAGAAGCTGTTAGAGGAATAGAAAATGAGAGCCATAGATTTTGTTGCTCACGAGAATAGTGAGAACCAATTTGAAGTGCAGTCTCTTTATGGAAGCAAATGGAAAGTGAATTTTGTGCAAAAAAGCCTATGAGGCCCAAGCTTTACAAAAGAAAGCTTCAACCAACGGAAGGAAAGGCTGAATCATCATCCACAAGGAAGCATATAAGCTGATTAAGATATCAAGAAAGGGGACAATTATGACATATTCTATATGTCATAATAAGAACCACAACTCAAGAATTTGCCCAGCAAAACTTACAACCCTAATGCCAACAAGGTTTGTGCCCCCTGTAAGAAGAGATATTCCTGCAGCAAATCAAGACAGTTACAATAATGGCAAAGAAGGTAAATAACTTAACAAACTTTAAATTGTTAAGTTATGTCATCATATTTCTTGCTTTCTCATATTTACGTTTTATCCATGGAAAGAAGTGAAAAGAGTCTACTAGTTCTGAGGGGGTGACAGTTACCCAAACTGAAACACACAAGGCAAGTCGTAGTAGATCTCATGTGGCGGCAATCCAAGTTAAGAAACTTGTTGGGAAGGTAATTGAGAGCTTACTATGACTGCTGCAACTGTTACTGCTTTGCTATCTACTGCAAGTGTGAGACCACCCTTCCATCTATCATTTCGTTTCTTACTGGTTGTTACTGTATCTACTGCTTTAGGCAGTTTTTGTTGCGAGTTTGAGAACTAATTTTTGTTTTTTATTTTTTTTCGGTCGTTTCAGGTTGTTGCATCTAACTGCCAGTGTCAGAAGCTTGGTTTCACTTCTACTACTTTTACAATCTACTGAGTTTATACTAATTAAACAATAACAGTGTTCATTTCTTTGTGTTTTGACTAATTATATGTTACTTGTCTTGTTACGTATTACTTGTAATTATGTGTTACTTGTTATAACAATGTCCAACTCTTTGTGTTATGTTGTTTCTACTGCTTTTACATCTCCTTCCATCTTCTTTGCAATTAGTCACTTATCGTTACAGGGACAAAAAAAGGTAAGGGGCCAGTGACAGTTGAAGATAATATAGTGCATGAGGATTTGGCATTTATCCCAGATCAGTAGCAGAATATCACTTCACAAGAAGAGGCCTCTGAGCTAACCCAGGTAAGTTCATTTTGTAAAGGGTTAAATAATATGTTAGTTTACAATTGAAACATTATTTTTGGGGGTTTGACATCTGGCATCTCAATCTCAACAAATTCCTACAAGAGTGTCAAGGAGCAAGGCAACATCACTTATTGCAACAGTTGCGACAGGGTCAACCAAAAAGGCTTCACCAAGAAGGGTAACACCAAGTAGAGTTGCAAAAAATGTGACTCAATCACCAACCACAATTTATCTAGGAGGGTAACACCAAATAGAGCTGCAAAAGTAACACCTGGGTTTTCAGAACCCAAAGGCACACAAGAATCCACGAGTGCACAAACTACACTAAAGAAACCAGTTAGAAGGAAGCTTCAGGTGATTGAATTTACAAATGACGGTTGTTTAGTTCTACTATATTTTTGCTTAGATAATGTTTTATCAGGTAAGAAAGGAACCCGAAAAAGAAACTGGGATTGTCTCGACAAATATTCAACCCGTAATTGAGCAAAATAGAGGCCAGGGACTGTCTAAGCCCAATTTACCTCTTGGAAGCAGCAAAATAACCAACAAAGTGAGATTCTCTAAGGATTCATTTGAATATGAAAGTCGGAAGATGTTCGTAGAGGCATCAGTGGAGACTTACACATAATCCCTGATGCTCATCCAAAATGTACCCAAATGTAGAATGGATATTACTTGTGTAATTGGTATTTTGACTACTTTTTGGTGCAAACTAGCAGATTGTCATGTTTGGCTTTTGTATGGAACAATAATAGATTATGTTCTTTTATGGTCAAAAGGAGTGTGTTCCTCTGTATTTTGGCATGCCAAGTCAATGCTGGCTTTAGTTAAGCGGGTTCAATAGCCAATTGTATAGCAGGTTATTTTTTTGTGTGTAACAAAGGCATGGTACATTGGTTGTCTATTTGATGCAAATATATGAATGAAATGATACCTTTTGGGAATTAATTGTTCTTTTTTAACATTGCTTTGTTTTATGCATCTGTATATGTACAAGTTTTAGTCTTCCACTCATTCATTGTACAGATTTCCAGTTGGTGCAAAATTTAGGGATGAGATGAATATTTTGTGAATCAATTATTCTTCTTCGCAATGATTATTTTTGCATTATAGTGTATGTAATTGCTCTGTTTTTGTCAAAGTTCTTATTGCTTTGTTTTTTTACAATGTTTTTCGTTGCTTTTTTTTTTTTTTTTTTTTTTTTTTTTTTTTTTTTGCAGTATTAAATTATAACATTACAATTGAACATAATTTGCTACAAATTAAACCAGTTTCAACAGATTGGAACAAAGTACATCAGCAAGCACTTAAAACCAAATCCAAACCCAACATAAATTCACGAACATTGAGTTCATTACATTACAACAACTTCAAACGCATCCAAATTCCATACAACTTCTGAAAACTTGAAATTTTTAGTCAATGTAACAACATAATACCAAATAACTAAGTATAATCACTAGGTTACTGCACAATTTTTTTGTGAAATCTCAAACGAACTTTTCAGCAGGAAGATTACAATCGCAACTAACATTATGAACCAAACCCACTTCTTCCTCCTTTTCGCACGCCCAAGCTTTGCTTCAAGAGAGGAAATTCTAGCCACTTAGTCCCCAAGGTCGTTGGACCTCTGTATTTCAGCTTCCTAACGATTGACATGCCAAAATAAGCCCGGAATTATCCGACGGGCTCTCCCACCAATCGGCGGGTCCAACAAGATGAAAAGGTTGCAACCATCTGGGGCCTGCGTTTTTTTCACCTAAACACGTAATGTTCAAGGGTTGCATTATCGATCGGAATCCAAAATTGAAAAAGGAGGACAAAATTAGGGTTTTGCGCAAGCTATTCCAAAATCGTTGGCAACTCGCATGTCAGCGCATTGGGTTAAGGTTGGTCCACGACGTTCTCTCAATGATAGGTCGTCGTACTGTAATGAAGAGCCATTTCTTCTACAACTTATTTCTCTCTCGAAGGTCGAATAAGTTGGGGTGAAGATAACCCCCTATGTAAGATTAGTAGATTACCGTTGCAATTAATAAAGAATAATTCGACTCCAGAAATAAAAAAAAAATACAAAAAGAACCCTAATTTGACCATATGCAACCGAAAATGAAATTCGTATAGTATAGTGGCAACGGGGGTTTTCGATTATCAAAACATGCTTAGAATAGAGATTTTATCGTATATTTGTGTATTCTAAGCTCTCGTTTGTCATATAATTCGTGTTTTCTTTCTTTTATCGAAAAAATTGGTTATTGAGTATTTTGTAGGTAAAATAGATTAAAATAATGATGAACATAAAGGAGTAGAAGAAACGAGGGTGAAAGAGCGAGGGGCAAAAATGTCAGGCGAAAAGAGGCGAAAGTGTAGATTGTTAAACTGACACACCTTTGGTATTTTGGGCATATCTTGAGATATACATATCCAATAGAGGTGAAATTAGCAGCATTAGAAAGCCAACTGAAATGGCTACAACTTTATCTGAGAGAATAAAATCCCAATTCGGATCCAAAGACCTCGAAAAATGGCTTAAAAGTTGGACTACAGGTGCAGTTTTAGCCTTGCACAACCATGACCGTGCAATAGAACAGAAAATCCACTAATTTTGGGGTCTTGCACGGTCATGACAGTGCACCCTTGCACGGACTGTGCACCCTTGCACGGACTGTGCAAGACCTCCGGAATTGGATGGGCTTTAGCTTATTTATGTGATTTTTTTAGCTCAATACCTTAAAAAAGCCCTCAAAGGTGTATAGACACCCTACCACTTTAGTTTTTAGGGCATCATTCATCATTTGTATAGTTTCTAGAGAGAGAAATTAGAGAGCAAAAGAAGGGGAATTGAACTTGAAGATCAAGATTAACGTTATAATAGGTTTTATCTTTCCATTTTTTATTTAATATTTGTATGAACATGATTATGTCTATATATTTGTGTTTATCTCTTATTATGATCATGGTTGACTAAATTTCCTTAATCTAGGTTTAGAAAGTAGATTATGGATGATTAGTCATTTTTATCCGATTAATTTAATCTCGTGTTATGCTATTAGTTGACTAATGGTTTATTAGCTTGTTAAATAATTTGGCCAATTATTTAGCAATGTATTGGGGATTAAATTGGAACCGAGAGGGGAGATTATATTCATTAAATTGGAACCGAGAGGGGAGATTTGATTCGAGATCACATTAATTGACATTATTAAATAATAGAACCGAGAGGTTTGAGCTAATTGTGGGAACTTTGGTCTTAGGATCGATTGGGAGTTGTATTTGATTAATCGACCGGAAATGGCGAATAATCATATATAATCAACACGTAATTCGCTCGGAGAGGGGGTCTTTCATATAATTGTGATAATTTTCTAATATATAGTATTTGGTTTAAAGGTTGAATTGATCGGGATAATAATTGTTAACTACCCTTAATTGAAATCTAATCCTAGATTATTTGTATTAATTGGTTAATCCTTATTATTTGTTCTCTAGTCTATCTTATTAACTTTAATTACTTATTTATTTTAGTTAGTTCTTAAAATATCAAAAAAACCTTACCACTCGATCTTCTAGTTAGTCATTAAAATGTTTATTTCGATTTGTTTATCCGATATCGAGCCGATTCCACGTGAGATCGACCTTGTACTTGCTTAGTACTACTATTGACGCCGTACACTTGCAGTTGCTCAATTTTAGTTGCAAAACTAAGTTTGTGTCAATTTTTTGGCGTCGTTGCGGGGAAATCGATAACGATAGCCGGATAGTGTTACTATTAGAATTTTGTGATACTCTAGACATTATATATATAATATATAAAATTGAAAAGAAACTAATAAAAATATGTATTCTTTTCTTTTGATCATTGATTCTCGTTGTTGAAGCTAAAACTTGTGTTATTTTGCGAGATCATTGGAGAAAGTCATAATGAGTTTGGGAAATGAAATGTTGCAGTAGGTGATGAAGATTATGGAACAACAACAACAACAACAGATTCATTCTCTTAAAAATTGGATGTATACTCATAATCAATCATTGCAGAAGGCTACAAATTCGTCGTGTTATCAATGGTTTCCAATCATACCAATGGTAGAAAGAGTTGCGGTTGAGCCAGCAATAGAGATAGATCTGGGAGCTCAAATACAATCTTTGAAGGATCGGTTGGATACCATTATTATGAGTCAACAAAATAAAAGCCAACTTGATAGTGAAGCTAATAACCCAAATGAACAAGGACTTGTTGTCGGCGAATTCGAGAATGAAGAGTTTTGTGAGGAGAAGTTGTGTGAGGAGGTTGAAGATAGGAACCAAGAAGAAATTCACATGCAAAATCCTCAAGAACAATTTCCAACTATTCCACACGTGTTAATGGAAGCCATCGACGAAGACTTCTCTAATGAGTGCCCCTTGGAGGACAACAATGAGGACAATGAAAATTCAAAAGAAAGAATACCTCATCATATTGAATCAGGGAGTTTAATCTTTTTATATCCTTTCAATGAGTCAAATTATGATTATTTGTGTGATAAGCATGCAAGTTTTGAGTTTTGATGTCTCTATAATTTTTAGAAAACTTGCATCGCAATTGGGCATGGAATTAATTTTCTTTAATAAATATAAAACACATAATGTTGTCATGGATCTTTCTTTCCATGTTTGCAATGAAGATTCACCAATCCTACTTGAGCAAACAAAAGCATGGCTAGAAAATATTTCTTTTTGGATCCTGAATAACAATCATGAAAGTTGGGCCGTTGACTTAAAAACAAGCGTTTGTCGGGAGGCAATCCGGTGTTTTATTTCATTTAATTTCGTGTTTTAGTTAACTTTATGTTTGTAGGTGTTACTTTTATGTGTTGGGGTTCAATTTATGTAGGTAAATGAAAAAAAGAGACGAAGGAGGGCAAAAATGAAGAACAAGGGAGGCACGGTCCAACCCGTGAGCATCCTAAAGGGGTCGTACAGACCGTGCACCCTTATACCGAAAATCAGGTTTTCAGTTTTAAAACCAAACCGGTTCAATTTCTCCCCAATTTCTTTGCGATTCTTCATTCAAAACACTCACAAAACACATGAAATCCACGCACATTCACTTCGGGAACTCGGATTGAAGGTAATTCCATCTCTCAAAAGTTAAGGCATGTCTTTCAATTCATTTTATTTTCGAACTTTTTGGAGTTCTTGGCGAATTAGAATTCTTATGCTAGATTGCCTTCACTTCGAATTTCTTACTTTCTTGTGGATGGAATTATTTGATTAGCATTTATTGTTGTACAATGACCATGAGGAATGCATAGAAATCGAATTTGAGCATTTTTGGGATTGAGATTTCTTTGACACAAATTGTAGAACACCTTGTGGGCAACCAACTTTGTGCTTAAATTGATGATTTAAAAGCTAATTGGTGCCTAATCTAGTTTTATACCTCATTGAAATATTCCAATTGAATGAGTTGATTCTCGAATTCAAGTTGTTTGATGAGTGCATAGCATGTAGGTGAAAGATTAAGTCATGTCTTGTGAATTTTTAGCTTATTTCGTATTTTTTGGGCTATCATCCATGATTCATTCAATTAAGTGTCGGAGTTGTGATATTGATTAGCCATCAAAATAATTTTAGGACATGTGTTTATGATCATTGCTTAAGCATTTTAATACATGCCTCGAATTTAGTTTGAGGGAGCTTATTTGCATTAATTGGGATAGTTTTGATTTCTAAGATTTCATATCCCATGAACTTGCCAGAATTGTGTGTGTTATATGTGTTGAGTGGGTTTTTCAAACTAGTTATGAGGCAATGTGTACAAGATCCTTAATTGTTGAAATTTTCACACACATGCCTCAATTCTAGTTTGAGGGAGTTGGACTCGAATTGTTGGATATTTGTAAGTTCTCCTTTCCTATTAACCATGTCTCCAAAGAGAAAGACATTTGCTTCTGGTGTGAATGGAGGCACCCACCAGTCAAGGAGTATCCTCTAGACAGCTAGGAGAGGCCTCGGCCTTTCGACAGCGCGTAGGTGATATGAATGTTGAAGATCAGTTGATGGCGATTGAAGGACCACTTGCCGACATAGTGAAGACCCTGATCGACATGATGCAAGTCCAAGCAGCAAATTCTAAGGAACAACGGTGGATGGCGAGAATGCTTGGATAACTCGAAGATCTCAATGTGCAAGCTCGGCGTTATGAGCCAACATTGCCCTCCCTTTAGGGGGAGTTTGTAAGTAAATTCGCACCACTTTTCACTTTTTAAACTATTTTTTTGCTCTTGGAATATAGCTAAAAATAGTTTGAGGGGCGTTGTGGTTGTGAAAATGATTGAGTGTGCTTGGGTTTGTTTAATGCCTTCTTCTTGCATCTACCGAATGTTTGAACCTTGTTTTTAGTTAATTAGGTTGTTTAGATTAGTAGTTTATTTTTTGGATTTTGTTTGTTGATGGTTGTTTAATTTCTGTAATGTTGATCTTGATAAATTTTGTTATGATTTTTGAGAAAAAAAAAATTAAAACCTTTCTTGAAAGAGGAAATATTCGGTTGATAAGATATTGGAAGTGTTGTCAATGATGATATACAAACTTGTGTTTTGATTGAAAATGTGATTTATGCACATACTTGTTTTGGAACAAAGAGATTAATCATATATAAGCCGGTGAGCTTTTTAGCCAAAATGAGGAACTCCTATTTTTGGAGTTCAATATTTTCCTTGATTTGTGTGATGTTGATCATATGCATAGTACCTCTAGAACTTGCATTGAGTCTGCTTGAAATCACGAGGTATTTTTATGAGCATTAAAAATGATTTTAGGGGATCTTTGATTATAACCTGTTTTGAGCCTTTAAATCATCTTCCTACTCTTTCTATATGAATTGTCTCTAGTTAGCCAAGTTGAGTTTGTAGCCTTGTTCTTCATAGCTAAAAAATGTAAGTCATATCCGTCTGTTAAGCCTTTTCCCACACATGGATAGAATGAGTTTGAGGGAGGAGGTTGGAAGGTAGATATGAGTGAGGGCTACAAAGATGATGAGAGTGAGATGATGAATATAAAGTGGGGAAGAGAAGAGAAAAATACAATAAAAGTCGAGCGTTGAATTGGAAAGGGAAAAACAATCTTAGATGGGATCCTTTTGACCTTCATAAAGAAAAAAGGGGGAAAACAAGTCGAAAAACGTCATTAGTTCGACTGAAAAAATAATCGTGTACATTTCATTTCGATTGAATGTTTATAGTTTAGGATCAAGAAAAAGGTTAAAAGAATCTAATAATAGATCTTACTTTAATTGAGTTAGAAGTCAAAATTTTGCTAACTCACATTTTTTGTAAAATAGTTGGTTGGGGCGATTTGAAGAAGGTGAAAGGAACATAGAAGTGATAAAGTGGTGAAAAGAGAGTGAGAGTAAACCTTATGTGAGGGTTAGTTGAGTGAAACTCAATCGATCCAAGTTAAGCCACTACACCCAAACATGTCCTACCTACTCCAAAAAGCCTACATTACAACCGAAATAAAGACCTTTCTGATTCTTTGCACGTTTATCAAATGTGATGGAGAGATGAGACAATAAGCAAGCATATGGTAGGGCATGAATATGTATACAACTCGAGCGATACACAACCCTATTATATATACTTGAGTGCTTAAGTGATACACTTATCTGTGAGGATATTGTGATGATTTAAAAAGTTCCTTAACTTGTGATGTTGTTGCATAAATAGAATGTGTTTTTGGTCTGAGGCATACATTTCCAAGTAAAACCGATAATACCTATATGTTTTCCTCCAAATGATAAAGAAAATCCCCATTCCTTTGTTCTTATTTGCTCAGGGAAGAGCAAGAGTTTAGTTTGAGGAGGTTGCCAAACGGGGTTTTCGGCTATAAAAACACGATGAGAATAGAGATTTTATCGTATATTTGTGTATTCTAAGCTCTCGTTTGTCATATAATTCGTATTTTTTTTCTTTTGTCGAAAAAATTGGTTTTTGAGTATTTTGTAGATAAAATAGATTAAAATTATGACGAACATAAAGGAGTCGAAGAAACGAGGGTGAAAGAGCAAGGGACAAAAAATGTCGGCGAAAAGAGGTAAGAGTGTAGAATGTTAAACTGACACACCTTTGGTATTTTGGGCATATCTTGAGATATACATATCCAATGGAGGTAAAATTAGCGGCACTAGAAAGCCAACTCAAAGGGCTACAACTTTGTCTAATAGAGGAAAATCCCAATTCGGATCCGAAGACCTTGAAAATGGCTTGGAAGTTGGACTACAGGTGCAGTTTTGGCCTTGCACGACCATGACCGTGCAACCTTGCACGACCCTTGCAATTGAATAGAAAATCCACTATTTTTGGGGTCTGACACGGTCATGACTGTACACCCTTGCACGAACCGTGCAAGACCTCTGGAATTGGATGGACTTTAGCTTATTTATGTGATTTTTTAGCCCAATACCTCAAAAAAGCCCTCAAAGGTGTATAGACACCCTACCACTTTAGTTTTTAGAGCATCATTCATCATTTGTATAGTTTCTAGATAGAGAAATTAGAGAGCAAAAGAAGGAGAATTGAATTTGAAGATCAAGATCAACGTTAAAATAGGTTTTATCTTTCTATTTTCATTTAATATTTGTATGAACATGATTATGTCTATATATTTGTGTTTATCTCTTATTATGATCATGGTTGGCTAAATTTCCTTAATCTAGGTTTAGAAAGTAGATTATGGGTAATTAGTCATTTTTACCCGATTAATTTAATCTCGTGTTATGCTATTAATTTCCTTAATCTAGGTTTAGAAAGTAGATTCTAATAGTAAATGCAATATTATTAAATAACTTTCAGCTTTTATTTTCTAATTTAATATTTATTTTAATCTTTTTTTTTTAGATTTTAAAAAGTTGACCATTAATTTGTACGAGTTGGCACAAAATTTTCTTCTGAACCCAGCCAGAGTACACGGAAGTTGCCACATAAATATCCCCAGCCGCTTTTAGGTTCAAATTGAAAAAAAATACTACATGATGGACATAAAGTGCGCTGCCCAAATAAGTTGAGCATGAAATTCTAACCCCTTATTCCAATTTAATAGTAACTTTTGCAAACTTTTATCAAATATTTTAATAATTTTTCATAGAAATGATGGAGTTGTCCTCTAAAATTTAATTTTAGCGAGCAACGGGAGAGGGAGGGGGGGGGGGGGGGAGGGTTTCAGACATGAAATTTCACACTTTGAAGTGAAATTGAATAAAAAATATATTCTATATAAAAAAGTAATGAAATGGATACTTCATGGAACAATTTGATAATCCATCTGGTTCATAAAAAAAAAAAAAAAAAAAAAAAAAAGCCATGTTTGAATATTAAAGTTAGTCTATAGGTATAACTCTTTAAAAATCATCAATATCAATATACACTAACACAACTTATATTAAAGTTTTAGTTGACTTGTCCAATTATATTTCACGTAACAGATAAAAATTAATTTTTTTATTGTTTTACTGAAACTAGTAAAACAAGGTATTAACTTTTTAAATATAACGTTTATTTTGAAAAATAAATTTTATTATACATCACTTTTTTTTTTTATAGAGGAGAGAGTATTGAACCTTAGATATTTGTTTTTTTAGTTTGATGGGTGTCACACCGCCAAATTAAATTACCTACTAGCAAATTACGAGTAAAGTGGTGAGTAGGGTCGAATCCACGGGGAACGGGTATTACTTTCTTTTAAGCGAAAACGAACTAACAATGGGGGGTTTTGGATTGATTTTATCTAACTAATCTAAATTCCTAATAATTAACTAAAACATGCAAATGAAACAATAAAATTGTAAAGACGAATCAAATTCTACCCGACTCTGATCCAATGGTGTTGACATTCAATTATATTATTGATCATAGGCTCACATATATATTTTCTTGCAATTCAAATAGTTCAACCAAAGATTTATTAGGATAGCCATAATAAATCTTGCGTTTTCCTAAATTAATTGACCAACCCCAGCAACCGATCAATACTTATCATTAACGAGTTGGGCACGATAGCGTTCCATACCACGTTAATGATAGCATTACGATTTATGAAAATAGTTAAACCTAATTACTAATAGTCGAGATAGCTGCAACTATCAATAATTAGCTTGTAGATTCAATTAGGTTAAATTAATTTATGATAGCACGATTAATTCAACATATTGCTACTATGGTTCAATCCTTCATGACAATTACGGATCATGAATTCATGAATAGCAGTAAGAAATTGAATAATCAATTGAGTTGTCAATTCAATCAAATAAACAATTCCTATATAAATAAGTTTGCATCTACAAATACTTAAAATTAACAAGAACAGTTAAAACGTCATAGCATTACAATAACATAATTGAAATCAACCCTTGAACCAGAAAATAACCTTAATTACTGAAGATGGAATCCAAGGTCTTGAACAAAAGATGAAAACTAGGAGAAAAGGAGAGAAAGTGGCGTGATTTTTGGTGGGAGGAGAGAGAGAGCGCGTATTGGAATTCCTTTTACTGGACTGGCGCCTCTCCTCTATATAAATCACGCTAGGAATTCCTTAATTCCTATTCCTACTCCTAATCAAATCTTAATAATATCCAATCTTATCTCTAAAAAGGAATATCTAAATAATATCTAGATAATTACATAAAAGAAATAATAAGCCTAATTAAAATAAAGCTCTTGATGGGCTTCCCCATAAAATTGAAGACTTTTAACAAATCCAAGCTCATCTTCTCTCTATCTCAGCCCGCTTCTTCACTTTTCAGCCCAAAACATCAATTTAAGCCTAATTTTGTTCCAAGTCCAATTATTATTCTCCTACATGAAAAGATAATTAATTAAAATCAATAAAGAATAATAATCAACCAAAAATAAGGGAATATGGATATAAAATATGGAATAATATATGCACATCAAATTCCCCCACACCTAAACCATGCTTGTCCTCAAGCATGCATTAGAACAGATCAGCAAAAGGTGAAAAATTGTAAACCTCTCTTATATCATCCTTATCTCCTCACTCAAATATTTTCCATGACAACTCAAGCTACCATGCAATGAAGAAATCAAGCAGACGACTTTTTTCAAGAGTAAGTGATCATGATTTCGATTTTGTTCAATGAAATCCATATGCCCCATCAATACTTAACAGCTTCAATAAGCTCCAGTGTGACAATAAACAACACCTCACCAAAGATATCACTCATTCCGCTCTTTAAAGTGTATGATAAGGGTATATATATGTAATCACTCAATATCAAAACATACATACCATTACCATATGCTTGTTAATATATCAAATCTCCACCACTGAAGTATGAAATATGCATTAATCAAAGGGTCTTTTCATTGGTTGTAACGAGGCCTTGGTTAAATGTAGGATAAAAGGGAACATTGAAGGCTAGCAAGTCAAGAAGTTATGGAAATTCATATCACGTTGTCTCTAATGACAAACACACCTTCATTCTCAACAAGATCAAGAGACCATTTCCTACCAACCACACTTGGTAATCTCACTATATCATAGGAATCATCAAAACAAAATCAAGTAATAGCCTAGAGGTGTCAACTCTCAAATAGCAATAATATGTCAAACTTTTTATTTTTGACATGAAGAGAATAATACAAAGATATTGACAACCTCACAATTTCTCTACCCTTTCTTCATTGTGGCAATCTCTATTTTTCACTTCTTTTTTTCTTTTCTTTTTTTTCTCTTTTTTTTTTCGTTCTTACTTTTTTTTTTCTTTTCTTACTTTTTTTTTTCATTGCCACAATGTCCTTTGTACTTCTTTCCCACCTCTTTTATGTTCACAACAAAAATCCACCTTTTGGCATGCAATTCCACACTTCTTGAAAAGAAGGTTCAAAAATTAAGGTAGACGGTCGTAAACAAGAAAAGAGAATAGGCTATGTATAAACAAGGTAAAATCAAAGAATAGGCTAGAAGTTCAACGTGTTCTCAACTAAGGGACAATGTTCGGGTAGGTTATTCAGAAAGAAAGGCCATCAAAGGGTTATTCCTAAGTGCCGTTATCATTTTAATGCACAATTCATGAATGTGGTCTCGAAATGCATAACAAAGCAAGTTCTAGAATGTACATGATATGTTTGATTCACACACAACAAAGAAATAAGAGCACAATCGTATGTATTGCTCTTAGGCTCAAAAGCTCACGGAAAAGGCTAATTTGTGTTGAATCTTGCACACTTTCATTCTATCCACTATCAAGATCAAAGAGACACATTATTTTTTAAGTATCAAGAAAAATAATCAATCACACTTGACTCTTTTTATTATGCCATCATACTCAACCCAACAGAGACATAGCAACTGAGCACATTATTAACATATATACACAAGAGTACCCTAACCAACAACAATTTCAGATCTTCTTGGGCTGTACGGGAAAAGGATACAGTAACTAGGTTAAAAACATGGTGAAATTACTCCTTTATCCACGGGGACAACAAGTGTAAATAGACCACCCCTCCCCTTAAAATAAAAAAGATCTTCTTTTTCTTAACTATTTTATTGCTCTTATTATCTCGTCATTTTTCTTCTGCATATTACTAGCTTAAGCTTAGGAGGCTCTTCCACGGGAACACCTTCATGGCGAGTGCTGAAAGTTGAAATCCAACGCGAAAATTTATTATCCTTTTATAAATTATCTTATATTTCCTTTGTTTACTATTTTAAGCGTATGGATTATTAGTTTATATGATACATCCTAAGAAAAAAAATGAATGAAACACATGAATTCAGAGAATAGTTGGAATAGTTGTCTCGAATTCAGGGAATGTTGCCAAAATCATTGATTCTGACCTGGAAATAGGGTAGAAAAGTAGACAGTGTTGTCTTGTCCATGTCGCGTTATGTATTACATGCCATATTTAGTTGTATTACCGGATTTCTATGGCTATTTAACGTTTTTAGCTGAAGATCTAGTGTTTTTTCAAGAAATCCTGTGGTGAACTATCATGGAGATGGCGGATAAGGACCACCCGAACATTGTGAGAAACTTGGAGGAGGAAATGATCAGGCAGCGGAAGCACTTCGCCGGGACGTCGAACAGACGCCACTCAGTAGATTGGCTCAGACGACATAGGGCCCCGGAATGGTTATAGTCGGTGCAGAACAGTTACACATTATCGATACCCTAGTACGGAGCGCGTTGGCCAACCAAATGATTAATCGAACCCCATTCCTCTGCCAACTACACCACCCCCTGTTCCCTCTCCACCACTTCCCCCTCCTCAGCCACAGAGAATGAGGTATCACACATTAGAGAACACCAATCAAGCAGGCAGAGTGACACAAGGGGTGCCAACAGGGAGAGGATTCGTCCACAGCGTACTAGACGTAATCGCAAAGTTGACAGAGAGGAGCGAGAAGATTCGTTCCATAGATCTGACTGGATCGAGGCTCTCCAGCGTGAGGCCAACCAGGTGAAAAAGAGGTTTGAGGAACCAGCCAGAAAATAGAGACAACTAGCTGGCTGTCAATTGGCGAAAAAACATTCTAAGGGACGAACTCCCAGCCAATTCAAATAGTCGCCTTTCGAATATGATAGGACCACATACCTTAATGATCACTTGCTACATTTTGAGAATTCTGCACTGTTGCATAGGTATACAGACGGGGTCAAATGCAGGACGTTCCTAGCCTTTATCAAAAGCTGCCTATAAATGGTTTGGACCGCTCACACCTAGCTCCATCCGATCTTTCAGGGAATTAGTTCCCTCATCCTGAATCAATTCGCCAGCACTAGAAGAATACAGAAGATCGCACTGTCACTTTTCAATCTAAAGCAAAGAAGTTCGGAAACCCTCAGGGATTTCTTTAAACGCTTAAACACAGAAGCCCTAGAAATACCTATGGCCACTTCTAAGGTGAAGATAAACGCTTTGGCCAACAGATTACGTGATGGGGACTTTTTTTGTGTCACTTGCCAAAAGGTCAGCCGCAAGTTTCGAGGAGCTCCTGATAAGGGCAAAGAAATTTATAAACTTATAAAAAATATGGAAGACGAAGAGGATGGACGAGCGCGAGGTGGAGAGGAGAAAAGAGCATGAGAAGGGTCGTCTTGAGAAGGGCCCTGGTCAGGATAGGGGAAGTGTGGTTACAACCGTCTATGAGAGAAAGTCACACATTTTCCCTCATACCAGAGAAGGGCCTCTGTTATGAGAAGTATACCCCACTCAAGAATATCAGGGAGGAGATACTTAATATAGTCGGGAACCATGATTCTTTGGAATACATACCAACCACCCTAGGAGGCAAAAATCTAATTTTTTCTGCAGATATCACAATGAAAACGGTCACACCACCGATCACTGCTTCCGTCTTAAGGATGAGATTGAATGCTTGATCCGCGCGGGATATCTTAAGAACTTTGTTTACCAGGATCGTGAGCAGCAAGAGCGAAAGAGAAAGGCTACAGAGGATAACTATGGCAGCGCTGAGAGAGACAAGTGAAAGGCTCAAGTTGGGTCGGAGGGGAAGGAGGTCCAACTTGCTCCACCTAGGTGGGGACTCAATGGGGAGCCCGGATGGCGGTTACTCTGGATACGCTTGAAAAGCCTACTTACGAGCTGCAATCCAGGAGAGGACCAGGAAAGTATAGGTGTGTCGCAGAGTCCCACGATAGGCTTTAGTCCCGAGGATGCCATCCTAGGAAAACAACCCGGAAATGATGCGTCAATGATCACAACAAAGATAGCTAGTTACACAGTGTCACGGGTCTTCATCAATAGGGGCAGCTCTGCAGATATAATATTTATTGATTGCTTCAAACAAATGGACCTGAAAGTTAAAATAGAACAGGTGGATACCATTATTTATGGTTTCACAAGCCGATCGTACAACCCTTGGGACAAGTGACTCTAACTGTGGCCTTAGGGTAAAATCCACGACAGCAAGTCAATGCAGTGAACTTCGTACTAGTGGACGCCCTATCTGCTTATAAAGTAATTTTAGGGAAGCTTACGTTGAACGCCTTCCAGGCGAGTGTGTATGTGATCCATATGAAGATTAAGCTTACAGCAGGAGATACATAATGTGAGGTCAAGGACGGCCAGAAGAGTGCTCGGAAGTGCTACGTAGAACCCGTCAGAACAGCAGTAGTGACAAGCTCACAAGTGTTGGGAAGAACCGAAGACCTAGGGGGTAAACGCTATAAAAAATAGGAGGAGTAAGAAGAATCTCCAAAACGAGAGTCTAGCCTCAGAAGGTGTTGCTGGCTGTGGAACTGTTCCCAAGCAAGATGGGGTTCTCGACAATAATAGGCACTCAACTCGTAAGAGAGGAGGCCGAGACCCTGGTGGGTGTTTGAGGAGAAACGCAGACCTGTTCGCGTTCAGCTTGAAAGAGATGGGTAACATAGATCCCAAGTTGGCTACTCATCATGTCAATGCTGATCCTATGTTTGTGGCATTTTGGAGCCGATAAGGAGAATGCCATAAGAGAGGAAATATACAAGCTGAAGGAAGGCAAGCCAATTGAGGAAGTACAATACCCAAATTGGTTATCAAACATTGTAATGGTGTCGACGGGAACGGGCACATGGAGAATATGTGTGGACTTCTGCGTTTAAAATAAAGCCTGCTCCAAGGACCATTATCCTTTGCCAAGGATTTATCAATTGGTAGACTCTACATCCGGATGACAAATGCTCAGCATGATGGATGCCTACCAGGGATATCACCAAATTCTCTTGAATCCTGCAAACAAGCCCAATAAGCCTGGTGGTGTCGTGTGGAACGTTTTTCTATGTAAAGATGTTCGTTTAAAGAACACGGGCTACATATCAACAGATGGTTGACATGACCTTCAAGAGGCAACTATGACAAAATATGGAGGCGTACGTGGATGACATGCTCGTAAAAAGCACCAAATCAGTGGACCATGTCAGGGATTTGGAGGAAACCTTTGGTGTGGTCGGGACACTGGCAATGAGGTTGAATTCGAAAAAATGTGCCTTCGGCGTTCGTGCAGAAAAGTTGTGCAGCCCAAACAAGTTCGGCATGAAAGTCCAACCCCTTATTCCAATGTAATAGTAACTTTTGCAAAAAAAAAAAAAAAAATCAAATATTTTAATAAATTTTCGTAAAAATGATGAAAATAACCTCTAAAATTTAATTTTCGCAAGAAACAAGGGAGGAGGTTACAGACATAAAATTTTACACTTTGAAGTGAAATTGAATACAAAATATATTAGATATAAAAAAGTAAATTTGATAAATCCATCTATTTCATTAGAAAAAGTCAAGTTTGAAACTACAACTTTTTATATTAGTTAGTTTATAGAAATAACTCTTTAAAAATGATCAATATATATTTATTTTAAAGTTTTTAGTTAAGTTGTCCAATCATAATTTAAGTAACACAAAAAATAATTTTGTTGTATTGTTTTAGTTAAATTAGTAAAAGACGAGTATTAATTTTGATTTTGAAAGAGGAGAGTGGAGAGAGCATTGAAGTAGATATTTATTTGTTTAATAGGAGCAGCAAGTTTGAAATTTGAAGAGAAGCATTGAAATGAGGCACGAAACAAGAATCGAAACGTAACTATCAACTTTCTCTTTTGGGAGGAGTACTAGTACACACACCTATTCAAAAAAACGTCCTCTCACCCCAAAAAATCAGCAGAACCTGAAACGTGTCCCGCGCCACCGAATGACGGGCCGGATGCCCATCCAGGTGTCGCAACTGCGCCGGGAGCCAGTCCCCATCCTCACCATTCGCTGGTGCTTTCTTATTGGTCCACGTATTAGTACACGCGTTCTCTTTGAACGGACGGGTGGAACTATAACCCAATTGACGGCGCTGATTCACTCTTCATTCCTCTTGACACATGCATCTTACCTATTCAGCCCCACCTATGCACAATTCTATATTTCTTTCTTTTTTCCTTTTTTAATAATAATTTTCAAGGACTGATGAACTGAAAACCAGGACAACTCCTTTTCTTATAGGGTCACTCTTCCATCATCTTTCTCCTTTACTTTGCATTTTCGATTCTCTTGCTCTTCTCTTTACCATCAATCATTGTTATTTTTCGCATTGCCGGTGCTGGTGAATGGCGGAGATCTGTTGCGGTGTAGTTAGCGAGAGCGAGGGTTCGTGCGACACTAGTAGCAGGGCTGCCAGGAGGCGGAGAATGGAGCTCCGCCGCGTTAGGGTGGATCCCGGAGTGAAGCGTCGTCGTTTAGAACTTTGCTCCCCTAGGGATTGCGATAACGCTCCTGATAATTGTGGACGGCAAGGCGAAAATGGCAAGGACTATCAGCCGATCCTTTTGCCTCCGATTTTGAGTCCGTTACTGCCGCCTTCTACTGTCACCGGCGACGGCAGCGATGATTTATTACCGAAATATGGTATCGCCTCTGTCTGCGGGCGGCGACGGGATATGGAAGACGCTGTTGCGATTCACCCTTCTTTTTGCAGGAGAGAACTCGACACAGATTCCGACGCCGACGACGCCACAGATCTTCATTACTTCGGCGTCTACGATGGCCACGGTTGCTCTCACGTGCGTAAGCTCGTTAAATCGAATCAAAACAATGAAACACCAAACCCTACTGTGCCTAACAATTTGATTTCCCAATGATTTCAGGTAGCGACGAAATGCAAGGAGAGACTGCACGAGATGGTGAAGGAAGAACTGCTCCTGGACGACGTCGTAGAGAGCAGCAACAACACCGACTGGTGGAAGTGCGTGATGGAGCGAAGCTTCACCCGCATGGACAAAGAAGTGGTTGCATGGAACGAGAACGTCGTCGACAACTTGAGCATCACGTGCCGCTGCGAGCTCCAGACACCGGAGTGCGATGCCGTCGGTTCCACGGCGGTGGTTGCTGTGGTGACCCCGGAGAAAATTGTGGTTGCCAATTGCGGCGACTCGAGGGCAGTGCTCTGCCGAGGCGGCAAGGCTATCCCACTCTCTACCGATCATAAAGTGAGTTGTGGCAAATTGGATTTTTTTGGTGTGATGCTTTAATTCGCGTTTCTAACAGAACTTGGGCATGGGTTTGTAGCCGGACCGGCCGGATGAGATGAACCGGATACAAGCGGCCGGAGGCCGAGTTATCTTCTGGGAGGGTGCCCGGGTTCTTGGAGTTCTCGCCATGTCCAGAGCCATTGGTAAGTTAAAAGAAATTTGATCTTCGAATTTATGATATTTTTAATCTATTTTGGGTTAATAACTAAGCTCAATTTAGATAATTTAATCAAGTGTTGAGATCTTCAAAATGCATGCCCATCCGAATTTTAGTAACAACTAACAAGTTCTTACGGATCTGCATTCTGCAGTTCTTCCCCTAGGCTACTCATATATGGTACTATTACCCACTTACCCTCCATTCTATACGAATTTCCAAACTATTAGAATTAATGATTACATTTTTCTAGATAATAGGTGTATATGGCATGAATCTCGAAAATCAAAGGTTATTTGGATAATGTGTCATATGACACATACATCATGGTCATGTTGAGGTCTTGCATAACACCTCGCCGTTCTCGCTAACTTTTCACAGTTGACCGTGCATAGATGTTAAAAAAAAAATAGATTTTTTTTTTTAACTTTTTTAGAGGTGGAGGTTGTGGCAGGAATTTTCTTTTAAAAGATGTGAAAAATTAGCCGGAACGGATCGAAATAGAAAGTAGAAAAGTTAACCTGGACGAAGGAAAGTAAGATTTTTTGTTTTTTGTTTTCTAAATTCTTTTTTAAGAATTGATCGGGTCACTAGACTGGGTTACAAATTGCGCTACTAATTGAGCTATAAGTAGCTATAAGTTTATAACATATTCCCTTAGGCTCCATTTGGATGGAGGGATTTGTGCTATGATTTATAAATCCATTGTCAAATCCACTCCATGTGTTTGGATAAAATACTAAATGAATGGATTTGAAAATCCAGATTTTTAAATCAACTCATTTGCAAATCCAAGATTTGAAATTCTCCATTTTACACTATATTTGGGTGGATTTCAAATCCTTTGACAAAGGTAGTCATTTCGTCCTCTCTCTCTCTCCTCCCCCGCTCTCTCTGTTCTTCTCTTCTCCCTATCGCTATCTCTTCCTCTCGTTCTCCAATAGAATGCTCATAATATTTTTTTAATTCTTTTTTTTCCTTTTATCTCCAATTAAATGCTCCCAATAATTTTTTGGGATATAAAATACATAATATGTATATATGTGTGTATATATATATTTAGAAAAAAATTATTCGGTTAATTTTGATGTAGATAAATATTATTTTATTTAATAAAAAATATAAATTGTTAGTTTAAACTAGATAAATATTATTTTATTTAATAAAAAATATAAATTGTTAGTTTAAACTTTAAAGAAAAAAATTGAATTTTACAAATATTGTATCAGTGTTTTGCCAAATAATGAATTTGAAAATTTTGGATTTCAAAATCCTTTCACAAATCCACCATAAATCCAAACAAGGGATTTCAAGTCCATGGATTTCAAATCTAAGGATTTTGAAATCTATTCATTTTAAATCCTCTGACAAATCAAATCACTCCATCCAAATGGAGCCTTATGTTTTTTTAAATTCTGAAGTTCTGGAAATTGATATATAAAATTGAGGGGAATTTTACTTTTTTCTCCTAAGCTGATCTAGGATTGATGCCCAATTATAAAAATAGGGGAGTACGAGAATATGGAGTGAGCCGGGGTTAAGATTTAAGATTTGATGCTAAGTAAGCAGATGATAAAGAATGGGTTACGAATCACAGACAAGATCTTGAATATGTTTTCTTATATAAATGTAGCAAAAGATGTTAGTACCATTATGATGATCGGTTGATATGGGCATTACGGGACAGGTGATAATTATTTGAAGCCATACGTAAGTTGCGAACCGGAGGTGACGGTGACGGAGCGGAGCGAGGAGGATGAGTGCTTGATTTTAGCAAGCGATGGGCTGTGGGACGTGGTGTCGAACGATACAGCATGTGGCGTTGCACGGATGTGCCTGAAGGGGACGGGGTTGGCATCGTTGGCGGAGAAGGAGGGAGATAGTTCAGACAAGGCGTGCAGCGACGCATCAATGTTGTTGACAAAGCTGGCTTTGGCCCGCAGAAGTGCTGACAATGTAAGTGTAGTTGTGATTGATCTGAGGAAGAAGGCCACGTGACATGTGCTTCCCTTTCCAATGTTAATTCCTACCCCACCTTTCTTTGTTGGTTTCTTTTCTCTTGAAGAAGAGAGTGTATGTTGTAATCTCTCCCTTTTCTAGTTACTGCTTTTGTTTTCCCCAAAAAGGATGGGGTGAAGGCATGTGGTAGTGCCGGGCTGGCCTCAGTTTTGTTTCACCTATCAAGTTTTTAGCCTACTTCGGCTCATATTCTCATTTGGGCGGCCAAAACAGTTAAGGTTGTATTTTGGGCCTAGTCAAAAGGATATATAGCCCAATCATCTACCTTTGTTTATAGATGGGGCTGTAAACGAGCCGACCTTATAGGGGTTCGTGTTCGTTCATTTATTATTTTTAATTGAATTCTAGTTGAATCATGAGAGTGTTTGATAACAATTATGTTTGTAATTAATTAATTACCGTGCTTACGAATATAAAATAAATACATATTTCCTAAATTTTTATTCAAAAACATAAATGTAACCAAATATTTGCTAGTACAATAAGTAATATGCGAAAATTAGATTATATATAGTATGAATATTATTATTGTTATTATTATTTTATTAAGTGCACCTTGAATGAGCTTGTTCACCAGCTAATGCTGAACGAGTTAATCAGTGCTCAAGCTCTGTCGTTTATAAAATGAGCTAAAAAATTTATTCGTTTATTCAAATGGACGAGTTTCTTCACAAGTTGTTCAACGAAAATTCTGTCAATTTATAACCATATTTATAGAGGTTGAGGTGGTTATATGTGACTATAGATATTAAAATAGACTGTTGTTTGTGGGTTGGTTTGATCCATTTCATCTAAATGGATTATAGTCCGTGGCTGGATCGTCCCGTTTTGTATAATAGGTGGCTTGGATCAAGATTTTTAGTATTTGGTTACTTTTGCGGCAAGCCTTGTTATTCCGCTGACACGTCATCTTACATATTATCACAATCTTCATCCCATAATAGTCGTAATCTTCAAGATATTAAAAAATAGAGCAATCCCATGATTCTAGTCATCTGTTAGGATTTATCATAATTTGTTGTCTCTCTTGTACTATAATACAGACACATACAGAATGAAAAACAGAGCAACTCTTTACACAAATCCTTCTATGAACTCTTATAATCTCATATGGTATCATTCGTCGATCTCTAATGACATTCTCCGATCCTTTCCTTCCGTCATGACTACCAAGAGTACGTTCGTTTCCGACACATCCGGCTCTTCCGCATACTAACCACTGCCGATTATTCCGACTCACCATCATCTTCCCATAAAATTGACCGCGTCCAACTTCCCATCTTGGCGCAATCACCTTTGCTTACTCAATGGGTTCTCGCTGATTGGACATATCACGGAGAAAACTCCTCAGCCCGATCTGCAGTTGATGCCGCCGCCACCGCCTGCTGGTTTCAACAATTCTTCACACAAATCCTTCTGGTAATTCTTATACTCTCATATTATACAGTTGTATATTATGTTATTTATGTTTGATGAATGTTGGAAAATGGAGAAACCTTAAGAATTATTTTGATTTGTACTATTAGCAAATGATGAATAAGATTATAAGAGATATAATTGTTAAATTAATATATAGATATTTTATATTAATTATAGTCTATTTGGTTAGTGATATTATCTATATAGATATATACATAAATACACATGTTAGAGAGATGGAGTATTTGTGTGATTGAGAGAGTGGGTTGGTCTATCTCAACTAGGGACATGTGGAAGGTTGCGGATTTTGACAGCTTTACCTGTAACAAATGAAAAATAGAAATACAAATTTTCTGATTGGTCTTCTAGCACATTCCAACATCTTCTAGCTCATTTGTGCTTTTGTATTTTCACATGACTACTACACTTTCACGTGCTTCATTTAGCTCACGTAGCACGTGATACACGTTAATTATGCTTGTAATTAGGTCGAGTTATGATACTATTTTATAGGAATTATGTGCATAGATGGTCAAGAATTGGATGAAATGTTATATAAGTGACCAATTAACGTACTCGGCTTGTTTTAAGGTGTTTTTGAGCTGTTTCAGGATAAAAGGTTGTGATTTACGACTACCGGACAAGGAAACAAGTTGGAAAAGAGTGAAAACCGGCCCAAAATAGTGAAAATCAGTGAAAACCGGTCCAAACCGTCCAGGAACCTGCCTGAACCGGTCCAGTAGCAAAACGACGCAAGAACCGACACGGCCGCGTCAAACCTTCAACACGGCCGTGTCAAAAGTGATGTGAAAAGGTTAAAACAGCTCTGGATCAGAACACGGCCGCATCACAATTGCAACACTGCCGTGTCAAATGTTGCGCAGAATGTGAAGTTTACAAAGCAACACGGCCGTGTCACTTAAGCAACACGGCCGTGTCAAAAAGGCCGCCGATAAGAGAAGATCCTGTTTAATAGGGATTTGATTTCCTAATAGGATTTGGATCCTATTTTCTCAAAGATTCGTCCCCAACTCTATAAAAAGGACCTCAAGCTCTAGGGAAAAGATCGAGAACATCAATTATATCATTATTCTACCTAGAAGGAGTCTTGGAGGACAAAGAAGACGAAGATCATCGAGACGGATTCATCCGGGTTTAGTCGTTCTTTCTTAGTTTTATCTTTTACAATGTTTTTCGTAGAATTTTGTATTGGATTATTGCTAGGCATGAGTAGCTAAGCTATTCGTGTCCTAGGGTTAGAAAGTAGGGATTATTATGACAATGTTTTGATTTATGGTTTAATTTATTAATTCCGTTCTTTACATGTTTTATCTCTATGTTTGGGCTTAAAACTGAATTTAGCTTGATCACCTAGATTTAGTAATTTAGTTTAGCAATTCCGCTTCGAGAGGAGGGAATCGTTATCAGACTTAGAACATAGAGCGCAGTTGTCTATAACTGTGTAGGTCGTGGCTGAGGATCGTTTGGGAGTTATTAGGTTTAATTGACTCGAGAGGGTAATTAGCTTAATCAATCAACGGTTTAATCGCTTCGAGAGAAGGGTTAGATTATTGTCGTGCCGCCTAATAAACACTAGAATTGGTAAATCAATAGGTTAATCATATTCAACATTGAAGTAATATCTTGAAATCGAAGCCCTAGGATACCCTTTCTCATTGATTGTTAGTTCTTTGTGTTTCCTAAGTTTGAAGTTATATTTAATTGAGTACTTTAATTAGTAAAATCAACCTTTTACAACTTAGTATCTAGTTAGGACATTCCTAGAGTATTGAGGTATCAAACTACCTAAACTATTCCTTGTGGAATCGACCTTGATAATCGTTGCTACACCTACATCCGTACACTTGCGGAACACTAGGTTAGAAACCGACGTGTCAGGACGCATGTTACTCCAATCCTTCTGACTGCTCATTCTTTCACTTTTTTACTAGTTTATGTACAATGCAGGCATTCTGTTCAATCCCTCACCCCCTAAAGTTACAGGATGAAAGAAATCGTTCATTTCCAACTTGACAATAAGATTGCAAAATGAAGCACCACACCATCGTAAAATAAAACAGCAAGCCCGATTGTGCAAGAACATACTAAGGATGTACAGAGCCGTACTTGTACTGATCTCTAACTAGATGTCAATCGATCTCTACATACTTAGTCCTCTCATAGAAGATATGATTAGCAATTATATCAAAAGTGACTTTATTGTCACACCAAAGTGGAAATGGTTTAGGTAATGAAAGATGGACATCTTGAGCAATATAATCCTCTCATTGGAGCTGACAAATTGAGGTACTCAAGGCTCGATATTCAGCCTCAGTCGAAGAACATGAGACAATATGTTTTTTCTTACTTTTCCAATAAACTAATCAAGATCCCAGAAAACACGGTAAAAAGTGATTGAGCGATAAGTATCTTTGCAGTCGTTGAATCTGCATCATAATATACTTCAATCGTTAAAGGACCATATGTGGGGAACAATAAGCCAAGAGATGGAGTTCCTTTAAAGTAGCAGAGAACATAGAGAACAATTTCCCAATTTGAGGCAGTAGAGGCATTGAGAAGCTGGATAAGCTAATAACTGCATTAGTAGCATCTAGGCGAGTTAAGGTAATTAGGGTAGAGAAGTTTGCCAATCAATCTTCTGTATGAATCTTGATGCTCCAACAGATTTCCATATTGGAAGTGAGTTTAAAACCTTGAGGGAAGAGGTGTAGTTGTATGTTTACAACCTGTCATTCGTATTTGAGTTGAAAAATCTACGACATACTTTCTTTGGCACAAATAAGTATCACTTGTACGTCTTGATATTTCCATCCCTAAGAAACTTGGCATACCCTTTAATTGTAAACTTGTTGTCCAGAAACTCCTTAAGAGCGACAATATTAGCTTCATTAGACTCTATAATCAGCCAATCATCCACGTATACACGCATAGAAAGAGAGGAGTCATTAGTAGCTTTAGAAAACAAACAATGATCATGCTTAGACTGAACTAAGTCGAATGAAAGGAGTGTAGCACATAGTTCAATGTTCTACTCCCCCGAAGCTTGCTTGAGTCCATACAAGCTTCTAATGAGCTTACAAACGTATGTAGGATTACCTTTGGTATATCCTTTAGGAGGCTTCATATACACCTCTTCATGGAGACGTGCATGCAGAGATGCACGGTTAACATCTAACTGATGTGCAGGCCATTTCTGAATAGTAGCAATAGCAAAAAACATACAAACACTCACCAATTTTGCAACTGGAGAAAAGCTATCAAAGTAGTCCACCCCATATTCCTAGTTGTAGCCTTTAGCTACCAATTCAGCCTAATATCTTTCCATCAACCTTTCTCTCGACCTTATACACCCACTTTGAACTAATAACATTCTTCCCAACTGGAAGACTCACCATTTCCCATGTGTGGTTTTTCAGCTGCAAGTTATTGGTTCATAACATCTCCATCCAAGATTCTTACTTGACTCGTCACAACTAGAAGGCTCACACTTAGGCCCAATATTGGTAATAAAAGCAAGATTAGTGTTGTTAAACCGAGGGGCTGGGGTGTAAGGAAAAATTGTAATGTGATATGACTTTTCAGAAGATGTTTTCAAGAGTGCAGCGTACACAGTAGCAAAAGGAGGATCTTGAAAATCATCACAAAGTCACATACAAAATCTTGTAACAATAAAAGGTCTAAATCTAACTCTAGTACCACTTATGAGCATTTGTTCATTAGGAAAAGAAAAAGTAGACTCCGGAGCTTTAGGGGATTGAGAAAACTTTATCTTTAGATGAGGAGAAAGGCTGAGGCTCTAAAACAGTGAGAAAAATCTATGGCTCAGAAGTAGCCATGGGATTATAAGGAAATAAAGCAGAGTTATCATTAGTGTGTGAAAAAACCTCTTTAAAAGGAAATTTATGCTAAAAACATGACATCTTTAGACACAAGAGGTGTATTTACTTCAATATCAAAAAGTTGATACCGTTTATATCCAACAACATACCCTAGAAAGATACACTTATGTGGTCTAGGAGCAAATTTTAAGTTAAAAGGTGTATTGTTGCTTACAAAAGCCAAATATAGGAAAGGTTTCAATTCATGATAATCTGGTTGTTTATCATATAATAGGTGTCAGATTAGAGTCCATCATATATTTGCATTTCATCATATATAATTAGTAGTTATATATTTTAGAGAGATAGAGAGAAATAAAATGAATTAAATCGAAGATGTCTAAGGAAGAGAAATGATGATCTCTAAGGGTGCAAGTGGATATGTGTTTAAATGACTATGTTCAAATTCATTGCAACCATTTATGAAGAGATACCTTATTGTTTCGGATGTGTCCATTCAAAACAACTCTTTAAATACTATATATACCACCACGAGATTAATCAAACATAATTTCTTATCAGTACTAAATTCCTCCACACGAGATATCTCTCCATTCTCTCACATATTTACTTATTTTCAAATAAACCTTGTGATTCTTGTTCCATGTACAAGTGAAATAGGCTTTGTATTTTGGAAGGTGAATTTCTCTAAACCATTGCACCATAGTGGGAGGAATTTATACCTTTAAAGGTTACATCTTTTGAGATGTGCCTAGCCTATACAAATCCATCACCCACTACAATTTTGTTCAAGGTTTTTCAACATACAATATTTGTTTATGCTTCCTCTCAAGAACTCCATTTTGTGCTTCCTCTCAACAACTCCATTTTGTCGAGGAGTATAGACCATTGATACAAAAGGTGGTCTAGGTGGCGCCTAGGCGCCTCCAACCCGCCTCCGCTTACGCCGAATCAACCCCCTTAGGCATTTTTTAGGCTAGACGGGCTAGGTGGCACCTAGGCGCACTAGGCGGTCGTCTGGGCAGGGTGGCTGCTAGCCGGTCCTAGGTGTTTATTTATTTATTTTATTTTATTTTATTTTTTTATTGAAAACATCGTTGTTTTTTTTTTTATAACTTGGGACAGTTGATTAAATTAAAAAGGTAAATATTGAAAGTTAAAACCCTCACTCTCCTTATTCCAGCGGCAGAAAAATAAAACAAAAGTTAAAATCCTCTCCCCCCACACTTCAAGTTCCTCCGTCGCCCCCTCTTTCATTCGATCTTGCATAATTAATTAACTATATGAACCTTTGTAGTGAATTTTGACCCACTAGAAGTATAAACATATAACTTAGACATGTAAAAATTAAATTTAAAAAAAGAAAAATTTGGCGCAAACCACTCCGCCTTTGCTTTCCGCAACCATGGTATAGACACAACTTCTCTGATGTAAGATGACAAAGCTTGTGAACAAAGATTGATACTCTTCACTAAAACCTTCACATCCATTATCACTTCTAAGTACCTTAACACGTTTGCCACATTGTGTTTTAATCATTTTGAGAAACACCCGTAAAGTATAAGTAGTCTGTGACTTGTGATTTTATAAAAAAACACTAGAGTAGCTCTGCTGGAATCATCAAGTATAGTTAAGAAATAGGGTATAGAAGTCACAATATCCCCTTTACAAGGCGTCCATATATCAGCATGAACAAGTTCGAATGTGGTTTTAGATTGAATATGACTCAATGGAAAATATTGTCTACGTTGTTTGGCTTTAAAACATATTTTAGGACATTTAAATAGCAAAACAATCATATCAATGAAAATCCTTTATTTAAATAAAAGACTATTCATGTATCAGAGTGTTAAAAGAACTATATAAGCATAAATTTATCAAATATTTACAATAAATGCATCATCAAAAATAAGATTTTATAGATTATAAATAGTAGACAGAACACATAAAATAGTCTGAATGTGTATATAATAAATTATTATAATCTCTCGCAACGGAACAATATTAATCTTATTTAAATCATAGACATGCTTCTAACAAAATAAATGACATCATAATATCATGATATCTTCAACTAAGGACCATAAAAATAAATCGTGCTTAGCAGTGGAAACATTAATAAGCACATAAGACATCAAGTGCTAACAAATAAATTACAGTCCTAATAATTCTAAGGCTAACAATTGTAACACCCCAATATTTGCATATGTATATCACGTTTACGATACGCTTTATTATGTCATCTCATGCCGCCCAAACCAAATATTTTAATGGTTAATATGGCATTTCATTTTAAGTTGGTACCAGTAACGTATTTGCCAAGTGTGCAGAGACATCAAGACGACCACAGTCAACAGCATGACAACGAATTTAGATACGAATGACTAGTAAATAAATTAAGTGACCAAAATGATTGAATGAGGCAAAAGGTTAGATATCACTCACACTATAAACTAAATTTGAACAAATAAAATGATATAATCAACAAATGGACCTACTATACAAGAAAATACATCTGAAGGGATCAGATTGTTTTATTTACATAAAATGTTTGTTTGACAACACAATCTTATGTATGCATGCTTTAATGGCTTCGAAATTGTTAGTAGATAAAATTAACAATTGTTGCTTTTAAGATATGCACATTTTTATGACCTATAATGCTTCATTAACACAAAACAAATGAGATATACAAATGATCCAAAAGACTTGACAATTTATTTAAAAGTGGAAAACTCTTTTTATACTTTTTATGTTGGATGCCATGAAAATAGTAACAACCACTTTTGAGGTTATCTATAAACACATGCAAACATCCAAATTTATCCTATTGCTTATATTTATATGTTCGATTTCTTTCTCCAATTTGTGCAATGAGAATTATGTGATTTAAATTATAAATGATAGTTCTCATGACTTTATTATTTGGTAAATGAAATAGATGTTAATCAAGGTGTGTCCCATTATATTATAGGATTTCTTAATCAAATCTAGAATAGGAATTCTTCCAAACTCAACTAAAAACACAATGCACGCATCACTTACTTGTGATTTTATAGATTCAAATAATACTACATTTTTATGATAAGTGAGTAATATCTTTATGGAATTCATTTTAGGAAATGTTTCTATATATAATAGGACAACAAATTCTTTAATACGGACAAATGCATATTTTGAATGTTAAGAAATGACAGCACTAGCTCCAAGTATAAGTGTTTAGATAATCAACTAGTGTTCTAGTCCTTGAGTCGTTGACGGCCTAATCAATCCCACCCTTTGGACCAAGCCTAAGCCAAACCATGGCTCAACCTTACCCTCGCCTTGGCCTTAAGCATAGTGAACCCCTCTCCACTATAACCAAGCTTCTATATTTTATTTGGCCAATACCTTAGTGCTTTAGACACACTACTACACAACACACCTCATTCAAGAGAACAAGGTGACACATCAACAGTTTGAATAACGCCCCCGAGTAACCCTTGCCAAGCTTCGAGCAACCCCCTCCCCCCCCCCCCCCTCTCACCTCACTTCCACTTCATCGACATCTCTCTCTCTCTCTCTCTCTCTCTCTCTCTCTCTCTCAATCTCCTTCAAGGTCAAGCTTCACTCTACCATTCCCTTGAAGAAGCAAAGCTTCGCACAGCTTCAACATCCTCAAGCTAAGCCTAGTTCCTAAATTAGTCACTTCAAACTCCAAGCCTCAACCAAGCTCGGAGGTGCAAGGACAATTGGAGCAAGAAGGAGGCTAAGCAAGGTGGTAGGAAAGCCAAGCGACGAAATACTTCACTCTTCACCTCTACTTTAGAATTAGGATTTACTTTGAGTTAAACTAGAACCCCTCATCACTCACTCTCTTGAAGGCCGAATTGTGGTAGAAGGAGTCATGACATGTAGGGAGCAAGATATATGCTAGTTGATGCATGAGTTAGCCTTGCATGTGTTATATGAAAGTTAAGATTGCTATATGTAGCTAGAATGCATAACTCTTATGTTAGTCCTTGTGTAGTTGATTATTTATCAGATGCATGATTTGATCTATCTTAAGAAGATATGATATAAAATTTAGAGAGGGGCATGATTCCAAACATCTTATGCACTTGCATGATTATCTTAAAGAAATTATGGTAGTTTGAAGATAAGCATGTTAGGGTGTGCATGTGTGGCTTGTTGAAGGGATGATCTTGAGAAGGCTTTGATTTCATGTGTTATATATGCTTCGAATTAATTATGGCATAAGAATGAATTAAGCTATAGTTTTTCTTGGTCTAAGAAGAATCAACAACATCAAGCAAGAAATCAATAAAAACCGAAATAAAGAGAATGGAGAAGAAAATGCTCAATGAATAAAGTATCCTTGTAGTACTTCAATAATGTTGAGGGTTGTCACAAGCCTTTGAATAATCTCCAAGTTCTCCTCCAAAGATGGCTTTCTCCTTGAAGAGGAAGAAGAAATCTCTAACTCTAGACTAAGAAAATCTGAAAATCAAAGAACTAAAGCTAAAGAAAGTGAAGAAAAGTAGAAGAGAAGATTCTAATGGAGGCTTCTTAAAAAATGAAAGGGGGAGGGGTATTTATAGATCTCCAACCCTACACATGTGAAAATACATAAGCCCTACAAAAATGGACCTTTAGTAAGGGTAAATGGATAATTTGGTTAACTAGAATGCTTGACTCCTTTAAATGTTGAGTCGAGCCCCTTAAACGCGCACGTCTCAATCTTCTCGGTAATTATGAGAATTTCTTGTCTGGAATCAGCCTTTGACTTTTTCTACAAAGTTGAGGATATCGTCTCATCTACACGTGGCAACTTGAATCATCTTGATCGGACATTATATGAGGAAGTTATCGCTGAAATACAAATGCACATCGGCCGACCAAAGCTCGACCAAACTGCCGGCCAATACCGCCTATAAGTGTGGTACAGCTAGCGAAGTCTCGCCTCCGGACACCGTACCGTGGCCGGTATCGCCGGGGAAGCTGCTTTTCACCTGGCGTTAGATCGTCGGACACGTCGTTCTCCAGTCGCGCTCTGTTTTTGTAGGTCGTCTTTTTGTAGCCCTTCAACTTATTTTCTTGGCCTGACTTCTGCATGGCTATTGTTCGTAACTCGACAATCTTCAAGCCGGCCTGTTTGGGCCTCATTTTACGGGTCGAACTGAGGAAATGGGTGTAAATGATCTTCTTGAGCTCTCAGATTTTTGTAATCTTCAAAACACGACTCAAAAGCACTCAAAAGCACCCAAAATCGCATCAAATCATATCAAAATAAAATTCTAACCGAAAATGAAACAAAACACAAATTTGCAGTTAAACGTAGTAAACACTCGCATTTCATAATCAAATATGAATGTAGATAATGCAAGAAAAATGAGTATTTCGACTTTCATCATTCCCACAAACTTAAGCTTTGCTCTTCCCCGAGAAAATTTAACAATAAAGCACAAAAAACGAGGTTGGAAAAACATTTGGAAGCCACTAGAATTCAATTTCACTTTTTGGTTGAGTATTTTTCCACTTTTCGATTCACCACACTTGCATTAATCATTTGATTTCAAGGAATATGACAAACAAGCAAGGAATAAAGAGGCATAAGACTTAGAAAAGCAGGTAGTATTTTTATTTCACTTAGTACCCTAGATCATGCATTAATGTGAATGACTTTGGAAGATGACACACACTCACCCGGTGTAGGTCATGCGACTCTTTTCTCCCTTGAGCCAACGAGTTTTCATTTTTATCTTCCAATTTCTCTTTTTCCCTAGGGTTAGGTCCAAAACAAAATGAATGCTAAAATTCTAGTTGTTGCTCCTTAAGACTTCAACACTCTTTTTGAGTCACACACGATTTTCAAGGATTATCACACTCGATTTCTACTTGAGTCTCCTCTTTTTTTCTAAGCTTCATAAAATGTATATTTTCTCTTTACAAGCTACACTCAATAATTGGAGTATACAAATGTCAACTAGAATCTATCAAGCAACAATTAATTGCAATGCCTTTCACTCGATTACCTTATCCACCTTATAGCTCCTTCCTAGCCTCGCTCTTTTTTACCACCCAAAGTCAATCAATTCTAGCTTTCACAAGAACGCGTACAATCGTGTTGTGTGTGTTTTAGAATCACAATAATGCTCACAAGTGACACAACTTCGGGCTAAGTTATTTTATTTACTCTTGCAATCCTATTCGTTATGCCTTCTCTTACTCGTGAATCGCATCAATCTATTAATTTTATTAATTTTAGGCAGGGAATCCCCCAATTTCTTTTATACTTAACTTTTTATAGAATTCAATTTGAAAGTTTTCAAGATATGGGCATTTCCATTTCTACTCTTCATTTCTCAACAATCAACCCAAACAAGAAGTCGGTCAAGCATTTATTTTACCCGCAAGAAATTACTAACAAATGATATACTAGAATGTAAGGTGGTAACATGGTATAGGTAAAACTATAGGCGCAACGTCATTCAGGCGGGCATGCGTATATTGTTAAATTTCTAGATATCATTTAGTTTTATCTAATGAGTCCAAAACTCATGTTTTCGACAAAACTCTTTTTCAGGTGATGGCGACATCGGCTTCTGTGGGCAGTGACTAAGTGCCTCATAGGGCGTTGTTTATGTTGTTCATTTTCTAGTTGTGTAAGGGTATCTTTAATAAGTATTTTCCGTAATCTTGACTGCCAGAATTTAATAATAATATTGTGACAACGTAACTTATATATATATACTCTACTGTTACCTTGTCTCTTTGGTGTGTGTATATGTTTGGTATAGCTTTCTTCGGCTACGAGTTTGCTTCTGTGCGTTCTTCGATGAATTAAGTAACATGTGCAATGAACAGATAAGTAAAAGAAAAAGAAAAAAATGGCTCGATTTTTCATAAGTGGTTTCCAAATTCCTTAACGGGAATGAGGCGCTACAAAAACTTAAGCTAATAAGTTACCATATAGCATGCCCACACAATATTCATAAATCAACCTTTGACATATGAAAGTATCACAAAATTCGAATTTATCATTACAATGCTGATAATCTTCATGCGATAGCATATACACTTAGGGTTCGTTTGCTTAAGATTGGGCTCAATAGATTTAGAGGACCGAATCCCAATAAAGCACACTCATTAACTCTCCCAGTCTTAAGCAAACAGACCCTTGTATAAATCAAATAATTGACTAGAAAATATTCAAAATTGAACTTCAAATAAACAGGTCACGAATATAAATAATTCTAAATATTATGTTATTAAATTAAAATTACTTCATATGCTTTCATCACATCGTCTTTGCCTCCTCGCCAGCTCCTCAACTTGAGCTTGAAAATGTTAATTGTGAGGGCTAAGCTACCTCCAACTTCTTACAATTCCATATTAAAAATTGGTACACGTGTTTCGTGCACACACTTTAGGGCACTTTTAGTGTCATTTTAGTATCAATAATGTGCATAATCACGTGTATTTAGTGCTTTTATACTCTCATGGGCAAAATAATGCGTTTGTGCGATTTTTGTGTTAAAACAGGTGAAAACGGGTCGAAAAAGAACCTCAAACGACCGCGGAGTCGAGGGATCGATCGAGGCAACAAAAAGAAGGGTTAATTGAAGATCTCGGCCGAGACAGGACTCAAATCTCGGCCGAGATGAGTCTCCAGGGCATTTATGAAGAGTTGGGCAGAAAGAAGATCTCGGCCGAGACACACAACAGATCTCGGCCGAGAAATGTTGCCAGAGAATTTCAAAGTTTTTCAATGACCCAGATCTCGGCCGAGATGATACTTAATCTCGGCCGAGATAGCCTTTCGACCCATAAACCCTTGAAAACCCCTTTTCACATCTCGGCCGAGACACACTCCCGTCTCGGCCGAGATTAAGTACCCTGTTTTAAAATCCTGAATGCGATTTTGCCTATTTTCGACTAGCACTTTCTCTCCTTATATATATATCATCCCATTCGAATTTAACCCAACCCTAATAACCCTAATAACCCATCCCCCACACATAATCAGCCACTTTTCTCCATTGGAAGCAAGGAAATGGAAGGGGGTTGAAGATCTTGATCTTCAACCCCTAACCTTTGGTTCTTTCTATCCTATGTTCATGTTTTTTCTTTAATTTTCTGTTAGTTTATCCTTGTATTAGGTAAAATGGGTGGCTAACACCCTTAGTTCACTCTTGATTATTGTGGAACCTTGAGTCCAAGACATTTATGTGATTATTACGGTTAATGTTACCGAAAATATTGTGTATTCAAGTGTTTTGTGTTATTTGCTGTTATTGACTCACATTTATGAATTTATTATTGGATTGATCACCCTTTAAGGGATTTGTGAATGTGTTGCTAGAATAGGAGGTCACTATCCGTAATTGTAGGATTTCCGATTCCCGAGTAGCAAACAATAATTATTTATTGGTGATAAGACAAAGTTTAACCTCTAAAACCGAGCTTGCGAGTTTTATGTTGAATTTATCTCGTTGTCCTAGTGTTTAATGCATTTGGTGATTGAATCTAAGAGAGCTTTTTCGAGGATTCGGTTAAACCGAATAGGGTTAGTCGAAGAGCTTGTTTTGATTAACTAAGATTAAGGGATAACAAGGCTATTAGAGCTTGTTAATAGTCTTGAGATAAGGGCTAGAATCACAATTGAATAGGGCATTGACAATAGTTACATAAATCGTCCAAGACCTCGGTGAAACATGATCAAGGGTGAATCGTTTTGTTATTTAAAAACCAAAAACCTATAAAAATCTCTTTATTTGTCTTTGTTTATTTAGGTGTAGTTGTTATTTCATTGACCCCCCCACTTCTTTATTGTTTTCTAGCTTATTTACTTTATGTTTCTTCATAATAATAGCTTAACACAACGAAGCAAAATTTGTTCGACCGTTCCTCGTGGGATCGACCCTTGCTTGCCACTCTACTAGTTAGAGTAGTCGGTAAGGTTTAAGTGTATCTTCATACACGATTTAATTTGGTAGTCGGAAACGACGCTACCAAATTTTGGCGCCGTTGCCGGGGAATGGTTTAGAACGATTTTGTTTTATGTGTTAAGCGTTAGTTTTATTTACATAGCTAGTTGTTTGTTATGTTTATATAAAGAGCATCCGTCGAGCCAACGACGTTAAACAAAGGCGCTTGTCGGGAGGCAACCCGACGGTATCTTTTAATATTTGCGTTTTTCAAATTCCTAGTTAGTTGTTTAATAAATGCCTTGTGGCATATTTGATGTTTTTTTTTTTTTGTTAAGAAATATGCAGGTATAAATTAGAATAATCAAGAGATAGCATAAAGTGGAGGTGAAGGGAAGCAAAATTTGTTCGACCGTTCCTCGTGGGATCGACCCTTGCTTGTCACTCTACTAGTTAGAGTAGTCGGTAAGGTTTAAGTGTATCTTCATACACGATTTAATTTGGTAGTCGGAAACGACGCTACCAAATTTTGGCGCCGTTGCCGGGGATTTAGACTAAGCTACCTCCAACTTCTTACAATTCCATATTAAAAATGCATGGCCGAAACATTATATGAATATCAATTAATTTACAACATAACAGATGTGTGCACAGGTTCCCCCTGACCACCCCAAGATGACATAGGTATTCACAGGTTGCACCGTATCACACCAACATAACTTATATGATTGATCAATCAAACTTATATCTTAAATTGGTAGACTTATAATGCAACATAGGTCTTGCATTCCATAAAATAATAATCATATTACATAAATGAGAGAAACACATATTATCTAGACTAATATAATAACAAAATCTATCCATTTTTAGAAACTAAATCTGTTTCCCACCAATATTTCTGGAATCCCCTTCTAGTTCATATTTAATTCGCTGGTTGACTAATAGATCTGTTTTTTGTAATAATTGACTAATTAAGGAGCATAACAGTTTATCCTAAAATAGTGCAATTATGCATCTTAATATCGTAAAAACCTTAATCTGCCTAAACAAATATACATTTGTATATGGTAAATTTTGACAAAATAAATTTTATATTGATAATTATCTCCAATAAACATGCACTATTTACATAATTACAGATGATAAATTAAAAGGTATTGCATTATTCAGTGCAATGATCATGCATAACAGCTACAAAATATGCCACATTAATACCCGTACAAACCGCATCATATCGCGATAAATATAGACATTTTGGGTTTGATTGATATAATATGTAATGAGATTATCTCTACCTCTAACAATAATAATAACCCTATTGATGTGGAAACAGACGGAGTTTTAGAGATCCAGTACGGATTTGAACCTGGCCGCTAACTGGCGACCGTAACGAGCGTTGAACTTAATTCGGTGTCGGAACCCTAAACCCTAATCCGCTGGTGATACAACTGAATTGGGAGAGCTAAATGGTATATATGGCTTGGAAAGAATGGTGATGCCATATACTGATTTCAGCCTAGGGAGCATTTGGTCTCTGACTCCCCTTCGTCCACTAAATTCGGAGAGTCCTCTTCATCTTCGACAGCTCCTTCGATGTCCACTACGCAGGCCCGTCGCGGTTGGGATGACATTAGTGGTTTGCGGTCCAAGCTTGATGTGTGTGTGTGGGGTGAGGGGGTGGAAGGGGTGAGGGGGCACAAATTGGGATTGGGGCTTGGACGAATTTGAAAGGATTTTACATTTCCTGACTTAATGACCCTTATCATTTTTTCATTTTTTCGTTTATTCCTTTATCGAGTTATTAGTGTGGAGTTTGGTAATTGGAAACCGGTAATCGAATGATAGAGCTTGATGATTATAATACTACTCCCTCTGTTCCAGTTTAATTGACGTTTTAGGATGTTTTCTTCTTTTCCTATTAATTGACGTTTTACATATTTTTCATTAATTCTCCCAGTTTTCTCCCTGCACTCAATCCTTTAAAAATCTTTACTTTTAAATCTATTAGAGATATTTTTATTTGATCAAATCTTTATCCCCTAAAATATTCTCTGCTGATTATAGCGCCTTCTTCCCTCTCCCTCCTTATTCCACGCTTTCTTCCCCTCTTCCTCCTTCATTCCACAATTTAAATTGAATTAAAAAAAAAAAAAAAATCTCTCTTTTTCTTAGTATAAATCTCTCTTTTTCTTAGTATTTTCCTCCATTTTTTTCACGTATTAATGTTTTTAAATTATATATAGAGGGTAATGGTAATACTCTAAAGCATGATGAATGCAAATATGAAGACAGAAAATAAAACTTCAAAGACATACATAGTTATGCAGACCGAATGTGCATTTGAGAAGACCGAAGATAGAGATTCAAAGACATGAGTTGTGAAGACGGAGGAGAACCAAACAAATAGCTTAATTTAATGATACAATGTGAAAGTTAAATAAATATAGCCTTATGGAATTGTCTGGGATATATGTCTAATAGTATTATCCAGAATTGTATAGTATTCTTTATAGACATTATGGAATTGTCTGGGATATATGTCTAATGTGTATGTTAGTTGTTGGATGGAAGATGAATATGGGTGAATATGATAGTTGTAGAATAGAGGCTATGATTATAATCAATCAAAGAAAATGAAAAGTGGAGTACTCATATGTCTAATTTTTCACATAAATTTTAGAACCAATTCTTAATTCTTGAATATAGTAGAGCTAACGTTTATTCCTTTTGAACTCCATAAGTTTTAGAACCAATGAATTAATTTAAAGGAAATTCAACATCTGCAGCAGTCATTGATAGTTTTAGAGAGAGAAAGGGCAAATAGGAAGAGAGGGGGTACGAAGAATTGGAGAGAGATGAAAAATAGAACAAACAGAAGAAAAGTTCTTTTAATGGTCACTTGAATTTGATGGGTTTGAAAAAAGCCAATTAATTCTCCAGTGCAAGATTCCGGCTCAGTTTTGCAATCCACGCTTACAGACCACCCCATGTCGTCTTCTTCGGTGCAAGATTCCGGCTCAGTTTTGCAGTCCACGCTTATAGTCTCTGCCATAGACGTATAAGAGATATTTCCTCCACAAAATGTTGTCGAGTATCTGGTGCTGGCTATTGATTCACCAGAACAATTTGATTTCTTAACCTATTTAATCAAATTCTATTCGAAAATAATTGTTGGAGGGGGAAGTCCATAAAAAATACGATGATCCAGAGAAAGAAGATGGAATCTTGAGGGAGAAGACGGAAAATAATTATTTAAAGATGCTAAATTTTAGGATTTATATGAGAGAGATAAATAATTAGGTGATGGTATATCTGTAAAAAAAATTCATTCTTAATTCTTTCCTTTCATTCTAAAATGTCAATTAAAATGGAGCGGAGGGAGTATGAATTTAATTTAATGTATCCCAGTTTATGGTGTTTTACTAAAAACATAAAAAGGGGGCCTGGAAGCACTACAACAAAAGAGGTCTTTTGTATAACATTTTTTGACACCACAATTGTGGTCACTAATAATAAGTTATTTGTGACCACTTGTTGTCACAAATCTTTCTACAAATTATTTGAGACCACTTTAAGACTACTTTTAGAGACAACTAGTTGTTGCAACAAATATTTGAGATGCATTTGAGACCACATTTGTGGTCACAAATATATTATTTGTGACTGAGTTATTGAGACGACGATAAAACTTGTGACAAGTGCTCATAAGTTGTGGCAAATGCTCATTATTTGAGACCACTTCACTAAAGTTGTGGCAAATACTCATTATTTGAGACCACTTTTTTTGGTCTCAAAAGACCCTTTTTTCTTATAGTGAAGTGTGAAATTAATCATCTACTCATTATTGTACATATCATTATTGTACATATCATACTTATGTGAATCTTTAACGAAAAACAACAAGTAAAATTTAGAATTTGCAACTGCTGCATTTTTATTTATTTCTTAATAAAATTTGAATGTTGTCTCCTATAGCTGATAGTGAAATTGCTTCACTTACTTGAAATTTTGTAATGGTTCGAACCGCTAATATTCCTCCTTGATTATACCGTAATTCAGACTAGTCAATGTAGTAGTGATGAAGGGCAACAAATTATGAATTTTCTTTAAGAACATAATGAAGCATTCAACACAGAATATTAAGAGACGTTGTAATATACGAATGAAATATCAAGATAGATATTGCGAGATAATGGAAGCCCCAAGATTTGTGGAATTTAGCAACCATGTCTTTGTTGCTTCATCACCCAACTGGAGAATAGTTTTGGATGGTGTGGTGGAGACATATAAAACAATTGAACAAGTAAATCAATTTTAAATTTATATTGAAAAAATGTTAGATAATGGATATTTTTGGAACGACGATATAATAATAATAATAATAATAATAATAATAATAATAATAATAATAATAATAATAATAATAATAATAATAATATTATTATTATTATTATTATTATTATTATTATTATTATTATTATTATTATTATTATTATTATTATTATTATTATTATTATTATTATTATTATTATTATATTTGACAAGTCATTACAAGCTAGGTACCAATTGAATAGGTAACTAGTTAATTGATTTGATGGCTGAGATCAAATTGAGAAAATCTAAGGGTTATCATGTCTAGGTGTATTAATACACCGGGTATACTATAGAAGGACCCATTTTTACCTTGCACATTACTACCGGAAATCAAATTTCAAGATAGAGAAATTTGAATCTAAATTCCGCATGTCCCTGTGATGAAATACTTGATTCAATAGAGCACCAAGAGGGAAAAACTTTTATTCAACTTAGATAAATTATTAACTTACCTTTAAACTACAGTAATCTAAATAATAAATATGCATGACACACGGAACTAAAAATGAAAATAGAAGCAATTGGATGCAATACTACCTGATATCTATCTACTCAATTTCGTCGTCTTCAGCCCCTTCAATTTTCTATAACCCTTATCGCTTCCAAATATCCTAACAAAATAATAGTACTTGCACCATTTAGAGCATTCACAGTGCACAATCAATTGCTACCTGACACATCACCGCCACGTCACTGCCACGTCAAAAGTTTAAACCTCAGTCAAATGCTACCTATTTCCCCCAATGCAATCCAGGTCCAATTAACACTATTTACCACTATTTGAGGGTCCCACCATAAAATCACCCTATCTATTTTCCCATCTTCAATTTAATTAAATCTTATTTACAATTTTAATATATATAATTAATTCATTTAACATTGATAATTTGTAGATAAAAAATTTATTATCGAATATTTTTTAAAAAAACAAATTTCGGGAAAAAAAAATTAATTCCGATTTTAATAAAATATTATTAAATATATTAAAATTTAAAGAGGGCTAAACAATACAACACGAAGTATTAACTAAAAAAAAAAGGAAACAATAGTGGATTGTGTTCCCATTCTCACACAACACAAATAAAAAAATAAAAAAATGAAAATCCGAAATAAATACAAAATAAATACAAAATAAATAAAATCCACTATTGTTTCCTTTCTTTTAAATGCATAGCTGAATAAAAGCATAGCTGAATAAAAATAAATAAATGCATAGCTGAATAAAAAAAAAAATGCAAAGCTGAACAACACAAAATAAATGCATAGCTTAATAAAAAAAAAAAATGAAAATCCGCTGAATCAAAAAAAAAAAAAAATTGAAAATCCGGATTATTTAAAGAAAGTAGGGGACAAGCATTAATGGCGCGGGCCCCACCGCCCCACTCACTTCAGGGGCGCGTGGAGGCCACGCGCCAATGGGGTTGCTTGTTTGTGCGCGAGTGCGTCGCACTTGTGCCTAGGGGTGGCAAACAGGTCGGGTTGCGGGTTCGCGGGTCGGGTTGAGACCTGCTTATTACAAAAAAATAGCTAACCCGAACCCGACCCGAATATGAAAATAGGTCGAGACCTGCAACCCGAACCCGACCTGTTCGGGTTGCGGGTCAACCCGCCAACCCATTTTTCAACCCGAATTTGTTAAAACTCCATATTCAGCAGCATCTTAGGTTTCAAATCTGCGTCTATTTTCATCACAAAAAACCAACCTCCAAAATAGAATTTAATTCTGACAACTGCAAAGGAGAAAATAGTTCACACACTATCTACTCTACTCTTGTCAACTGTCAATCCAAGACCAACTAAAATTGCACAAAGTTGCTAAAAAAATAACACAATCCATCATAATCTTCATGAGTCTGTTGATACCTGCAGAAAAAAAAAAAAAAAAAAAAAAAGAAAAAAAAGAAAAAAGAAACCAATTAAACAATTTGTAATATAAATCAATCAAAACTCACCAAATTGTAATTTATCCAAGAAACATTTTATTATCAATAAATATAAATAAAAAATATTAGTAAAAACTTACCACATTTGAATTGGAATCTACTGCACTTCCTTCTCTAGTTTCTCTTGTGTCATTGACATCCAAATGCATAATGTCTTGAATCACTTCATTGATGATGGATGTTGAGGTTTCTACAAAAAATAGTAAAAAGTTATAGTTTTAATCAATAGGTTGTGAACAAGTTAGGCAAATATTAGTAACAATTTAGTAAAATACCTTTCTCTCCAAATAGCCAATCCCTAGTGCAAATCAATGCTTCAACAATCTCGGGTGACAATGAACTACGATATTGATCAAGAATCCTACCACCAAGGCTAAAAGCGGACTCCGAAGCAACAGTTGATACGAGAACACAAAGAATATCTCTAGCAAGTCTACTCAAATCCGGATAACGATATTCATGATCTTTCCAATAAACAAGCACATCAAGAGTTATGGCCCTATTTGTTCTTGGCTCATCTAAATAAATTTCCAGCTGGCTCTTGTCTCTACTAACATCAAACTCAAAACTATCAAAATTGTCAAACTCCTATCAATCAACAAAGAGAAATAATAAGTAACATATTATAACGTGAAAATAATATTTCAGTCAAACAAAGAGCATTGTGTTTATACCTGAAGAGGATCTGTCAGTTGTTGCACTTCTCCAAAAGTCTGCATATTATTAGTACCTCTAGAAGATGAAGGGGATGAACTAGATGCTTGGGAAAATGTCATATATTCAGCAAAGAGAGCAAAAAGTGTATCTCTGATTTTTTTCAATTCTTTAGAACCAGCCCCATATAGCTTATTATAGCTGAACTCAAGAAACTGAAACTTATATAGAGGATCAAATACCACCGCAATAGCCAACAACAGATTGAAATCACACCAATATTTATTGAATTTCACAAACATTTGTTCAGCCATTTTCTTCATAAAACCATCTTGACTCTTGCATTCATTAACTAACTTAAGCTGAATCAAAAACACTTGAGGAAAATACAAGTTTGATGTTGGATACTTTGACCCTGAGAAGGCATTAGTTGCTGTGTAGAAAATCTCAAGAAAGTCACAAATCTTTTCAACCTTTTCCCACTCTTCAACTGATGGACAACTTTGAAAGTTTGAATCACTCAATTGCAAGTGACAAAAAGCGAAGCGATAATAAAGAGCACTAGAAAGCATCTTATATGTTGAATTCCACCTAGTGGGAACATCTTGAACCAATGCTTTCTTACTATCAAGAGATGTTTGCTCTACACACTTGGTGAACCTTTGCTTTCTAACTTGAGAACCCTTGATATATTTGACACATTCTCTTACTTTAGCAATAGCACAATCAATCTCCTTCAACCCATCTTGCACTATCAAATTCAAAATGTGTGCACAACACCTAACATGAAACAAAACTCCCTCATGCACCAATGAATTTGTTAACTTAAGTTGATTTTTAAGAATCTGAACACAAGCATCATTCACAGAAGCATTATCCAATGTGATAGCAAATAACTTCTTTTCAATACCCCAAGAACTAGCCAAACTGAAAATTTTTTCAGCAAAACAAACCCCATTGTGAGGAGGTGGCATATAAGAAAAGGCTAAAATTTTCTTATGTAACACCCAATTTCGATCAATGTAATGTGCAATCAGACTCACATAACCATCAGTCACAATAGAACTCCATGCATCGGAAGTTAGACATATGCGACTAGGACACTCTCTCAATTCATTACTAAGTCTTTCAATTCCACAATTGTGCATCTTTTTTATGTCTGCCCTACATGTGTTCCTAGAGATATGTCCAACTTGTGGTTCCAAGTAGCTTAAAACTTCTCTAATACCTTCATATTCCACGAAAGAAAATGGCAAATCATGTCGAATAACTGCTTGAACTAGCAATTCCCTAAATTTATCATAAGAGAAGTTTGGATTTCTAGCCACCATACCTTTTTGATTACCAAGAATCATCTGCCCTATGTCCTTATTTATGATTTTAGGACAGACTGGAATGTGCCTTTTTAAGTTACCTGTGCCACATCAACCAGAAGCATTGTACGTTTTTCCACATTTTTTGCATGCACATTTCAACGGCTCATTTGGATCTTTCCTTTTAAGTATTTCAAAATACTTCCAAACCATAGAAGTTCGCTTCTTCGAGGTCCGAGGTGCTTGGTCCGGGTTCCCTGCTCCATCATTAATCTGGGAAGATTGTGAATCGTCGAGTTCCATCTCCTCCATGCTATCATTATTTTCATCAACATCAAGTGGATTTGAGGCACTTGCATCCATATCTAACTTCAATAAAGAAAAAGAAAACAGAGGAAAAAAGGTTATGATAAAATCTTTCTAGCATAATCAAATCAACTTAATATAATTTGTCAAATTCACGAAATTAGTAAATCTAAAGGGGAGCTGCTATAACAAAGTAGAAAACGAAGAGAAATGGTGAAATGAATCTTATTCCCTTCATTGATTGTATGGATGTAATCCAAACATTAAGTCACCACGTATTGCCCAGATGTAAAGCTGACAAATTTCTTAAACTATTCTTATGATACAATGACAGATTCATCATTCATAGTTTGTTACCAACAAATCTAAAACCAGTAACAGCGCCCACAGTTTGAGCTTTCAACCCAGCTTCTATATGCTCTATTCATACTCCCTTCAACTCACATACTTACACACACATCTGTTGCAGAAATCCCGACTAATTTTTACATAGACGCTAGGCTTTCATTGATCGTCTGAACGATGGCACCGACAGCAGCGATGATGATACTGAGCCACCACACAACAACAGTGGCTCAACCATCTCACTCTAAAGCATCAAAATCTACTCCAATGGCGTCGTTATTAGCAAACTGGGTTTCCCACATTTTTCAACAGGAGAACAAGGGAAAAACACACTCCATCATTCCTCATCTCCCTTCTTCACAACAAAAGTAAAGCAGGAGGACATGAATACTCACTTTTTTTTTTTTTTGTAAATATGTGTTTTTCTTTGGCTCATGGTATCTACAGTAAAGGATCATGTATTTGCAGTTCATAATGTCAAAGTTGTAAAAAAATTGCATAAAAATGTCAGAAAAAACTCGGAAAACTCACTGGAAGAAAAATGCGAAGTTGCGGAGGACGGAGTTGTGGCGGCGAAGTCGCGGAGGAGATGCAGCCGCAGTCGCAGATCGACGAATATGAAGATGGAGAAAGGGTTTGTGAATTGTGTCTGTGAATCTGAGAAAGGGTTTGTGTTGTGACACAGTGAGAGAGAGACGACGGCGGAGGAGTGAATCTGTGACTTTAGTTTTAACTTTTAAGTTTTCTTTTCTTTTTTTTTTTTTTTTAAAAAAGGGGTTGCGGGTTGACCCGCAGGTTGACCCGACCCGACCTATATTTTTTTCGTGTCAGTCGGGTTCGACCCATTTCTGACCCGACTCGGGTTCGTGTCGACCCTAACCCTCAAAATTCGGGTTCGGTCGTGTCGGGTTGTTCGTGTCGTGTCGGAAATTGCCGCCCCTACTTGTGCCTCAGCTGAGGCACCCCGCCCCCTCCCCCTTCCCCCCCTTTCCCCTCACTCTTCCAGGGCCAAGTATTTGGACCTATTTGAATTAAATTGAATGCTACTCCTCCCCTCCAATGGTTTACTACCCCAAATCACCACCAAAATAATTCAAAAGCACTCCCCATTGTGGGTGCCCTTAATCGGCATACACTCCTTTACAGGCAGAAGAAGTCAAATGAGGTCGTAATAAATTGCTATGACAAATACATGTGAATGACAAGATTTATATCAAATCAGCCTTCAGACCACTTATCTTTTCCAATAATATTTTGTTAAAAATAATTCCTATTCAAGATATATGTACGATCATCTGCATCGCCATCTGCGACTCCCAGCACTGTTACAAAATTAAACTGACAGATCTCCATTTGATATGAGTAAGGTTTCTTTATTAGAATAATGGATCAGAACACAAATATACATTAACTTATGAGGAAGTAAACAATATTATGTTTTCTAGAGCGGCTATCTGGGTATCAAACATATACATGCTTTAGTTACACCCGAAAGGAGTAGGACCATATTCCACCAGCAAGCAAGAGCATCTTTAAGTCTGCGAACTTGCAATGAGTTCACATAATAATTATTAGAATAACAAGCCGATCAATTGCCCTACGTCAAGGATGGCCATTAGAAGTACTAAAAGAATATAGGGTAACAGACTATAAAAAGAATTATGAAATGATGCAAATAGAGGCCTTTGACCACCAGTACATCCATCTGAAGTAGCACCCAAAGCCTTATAACTAAGGATTAATTAATGATTCCATGTCTATCAGAGAAGCCAAATGACAGCTATAGTTTTTTAAAGGACACCTGATCCAGAATACTCAAGTCACAAAAATTGTCCCACATGCATCGTTGTAGCTCCTAAATTAGACTTTTACAACATAAAATTACCCTTCTGAATTGCCCTCTCAGTTGCTCATTCTCGACTAACATAAGAAACTTAATAAGGTTTCCTTACTTTCATATGGCAGTCCAAGTTAAGCATATCTTTTGGTGGGGAAATTCAGTGATCTAGCTACATTCAGATGCTTAGTAATTTTCAGATAACTATAATGTGCACGATTTATTCATCGTTTCTTCTGTTTAATGCATCACTATAAAAAAATAGCAAGTTCTCATATCAGACTTGGGAAATGCATGTCAGGGAGCAGTGCATCAAAATCTCACCAGTCCATGTAAACAAAAGTTAATGAATAGTTGCCACTCCTTGTTTATAGCAGTCGGTGATGATAGTCATGAAAATCAGCACTGAGATTTCAGATGTTGATAATATAAAAGCATGAAAATCACAAATTACAGATAAGAGTAACAGATGCATGAGCACCGACCCCCCCATATAAAGGCAAGAAATTTGAGAGGCGGCACGGGAAATGGTATCCACAATGTGTTTCAAGGACTCTAAGTACCATCCACAACCACAGAGTTAGCATATGGGGACCAGTGATGGCAGGACCAATTATTGTAGAAAACCTAAGAAACAGAATCTCGGCAGCGTGAGCATATTCAGAAGTCAAGCCAAAAGGTGTTGCATATCTATACACATTTCAAGCATATATTAGCAAACACGTAAGTAATCTCTTGTATCTAAGGGACAATTTTAAAGTACATGTTGAGTGTTACTCACTCGTGATGGACACTGTGGACATGCTTGTAAAGCCATTTTGTATGTAAAATCTTGTGGCCCCAGTAGAAAACAAAGTCCTCCAGGATGAAGTAGAACAAAATCTGAATTGACATTATTTTCCTGCAGAACCAACTCCAACTCAATGATTCAATCCCCGAAGATCATTGAACGAAATGCTTTTGCAATTTACAAAGGCATCTTTCCAAAAGGAGAAATAAATAATGAAGATAGCACAAAAATCCAGTTTGGCTTTAGTTATCAACTGCTCAAAGGTTTCTTGATTGATCTGAATTTAGGGAGAGAAAAGCAGATACCAATTTGATTGATCACCGACAACCTCAAAGATATTAAATCCATTCTGAATAATCAGTTTAACTGGCTTGACAATGCATGACGTTGTTGCCTTGAGGCTTTCACGAGATTTTAAGGACAATGAATTTGTCAAACTGCAGGTAAATTAGCGAAGCACAAAATCTCTATGTAGTGCAGCACAATTTAAATGTTAAATGAACTCATAGATGTCATAAGGATTTTTAATAGTGTCCTAACAGGAAAAACATTGTAGGACATCTGCCAAACAACCTAAAATATGATTTATCAGTACCATCTAAGATATTAAGGTATTTGATAGCCAAGTTATCAATTGTCAAACAATATCAATTTGGTAAATGAAGCTTGAGTCTATAAAGAACCTGAATATACCAAGACGACAATGGGAGAGTACTTAAAGACAGGATACGATAAAATCATAACAGGTAGATTTACACAAAAAATGATACAGCAATAGCCGAGTGATGCATTTTGTTCTTAGTCTGCAACAAGAAGAAACTAATAATAAACAAATTATCGTTTCTGCATATAAGCTCCGATGATAACTGCAGAAAGAGCGAACAAAAGAGAATATTGTAAGATGCTCGATTTTCACGTCTAATAATAGGAGAAGCCCACACCTTATTATGCTACACTCATAAGATACTGTGTTATAGAAAAATCATCCTCGAGTCAGTGGCGGATCTAGAAATTATAAACAGGATATGCACAATTCCTTGAAATACTAAAAGATAAAACCATACAGTTCAAAAAAATGAGGAAAAAGACTGTGAAGAAGGTGTACTGTAAGTTTCTATGTTTTAATTCTAACTAGACAAATAGTGTATTACCATTATTTAAAAAAAAAATTGATTTAAGTAAAAAGTGGCGAGAGCCACTTTTTGGAATTGTTACTTACTTCATCATAAGTTAGTGGGTGTGGTGGGGCCCATTCACTACAATATAATTTAATTAATAATTTCATATCTTAAAATTTTGTGAATGAAGAACAGATATGAGATATATAATATATGTACTAATTTTTTTTCAAAAAATAGGGTATGCACATGCATACCCTCTTCCTTCTGTCCGTCCGCCACTGCCTCGAGTAGAAACTTCCGTCCATTCCTAAAAATCTGCTTTCACCAAAGACTTCTAACCCCAATTTTAACTTCATATTCCCCTTTAACTCACCATTACATAGTCACATGAGTCCCTGCCCTCTCTCACCAAATTGTAGTGTTGATTACCTTGGACATTTCAATTGGATCCCAGTAGGAAATCGTCAAGTCTTAAACTTTTAAAGGGTAAGGTAAATTGCTGACAAACTAGAAAAAAACTAGGCAAGAACCTAATATATAAAGGAATTATACATGTAATCCATTCCAAGGATCACAGAACTTTGGTTCAGACTAAGATGGGTGGTCTAGTAGATGAATAACCACCTAAAGGAATAAGAAAAAGGCAACAGGTTGAGGTTCAGTCTTGCTTTGCTTTCTAATCTAGTTAAAAGAAAGACAAGACTTCATCATAATTAGCTAAAAGGCACTTGAGTGCTTTCTTTTCCATTTTTAAAGAATATTTGCTCATTGCTATTGTTGTCTTATTTGCAAGAAGTTGCTCATGCTAGAATCAATGATGAAAATCTCACGAAAATGGGCTTGGTGATATGAAATTCACTGAAATCTCTTCCTGTTAAATTCTCGCAAGACCTCGCCAATATCTCACGAGAATCTCGCGCCTCCACGCGTGCCTTAGTCTGCGTCGCCAATTTCGCCAAAATCTCGTCTATTTCTCGCTTTTTTTTATTTCCCAGCAAAATTTTGTAAAAATTCAGTTCAAACCTTCACGAGAACCTCGCGCCTCCACTCCTGCCTTAGTCCGTGTCATCAATTTCGCCAGAATCTCGCCTCTTTTTTTTTTTTTTTTTCAGCAAAATTTTGTAAAAATTCAATTCAAACCTAGGACCTATTGAATGAAGGTCAAAACTTTAACCACTAGACAAGTCAACAACTTGTTATAATTTATATCCTTTTTAATTTTGTTTAGTCTTAGCTTTTAAATATTCCTCATTTATTTGGGCTTAACTTTTAATTAGTGTTGCTCTTGAATAAAAAATGTTATAGGTCAATCAAGAAAAACTCTATATATTTTAAATATTCTCAATGCTTTAACTTACATGATGTTGAAATAATTTTAATTAAGACTTAAATTTTATTTTATATTTTTAGCCTATTTAAATTCTCTTAGCCTATTTAATCATACATATGTATTGTTTCTTATTTACCAACTAGTTGTATATGCATGATTTGACTCAATTTTTAGATTAAATATTTGAATTTAAGTAGGTTTATAATAATCTATAAAATATCGTGATAAATTATCTGTTTTAATACATTTTCTGGCATTTTTAAAAAATTGCATCGATCTTTCGATATTAATCGAGATTTCACCGAAATCTCTCCAAATTGAAACACCGACATCTCCGTAATTGTCGATATTTTCGTCGTTGGCTAGAATACAGAGAAAATAGGATCATAGACAATTATCAAGAATCAGGAAGGGCCTGAAGGCACACAACAAAAGTCATGATCACACGTTGCTTAGTTATTCTTAATCACTTAGCTCCATCAAACCAAAACTTTCCTCTCTAAGCTTTCTGAAAGAGTTGATTAGGGAATGATTGGTTATTAATTGTGTGTTGGGCATTGAGTTTGATTGATGATGTGTAAAAGAGTTAGTTAGAGAATTGATGGGTGATGTTTTGTTCTTAGCAATATATTGCTAGCAATCCTTAAACAAACACGGTTTGTTTAACAAGAGTTTGTTTCTAATCTATTTCACATATAACATATCAAATCAATCATTTTTTAGTACAATCCTGACTGGAAAGGAGTTTGGTGAGATTCAATATATGATCTATGACCTGGGCTATAAAGTGCTCTGCCAACTGAGTTGCAATCGAATCCCCAAATCAATCATTTTTTACCTTGTTTAAGTTGAATTAGATTTAATTTTTTTATGGATTAAACTATTTATGTGAACTAAGGTACATAAAAGTGAACCAATTAACTATTTTTAACAATAAAAATATGAGATCATTTAAATAGAAATATATAACTTTCATATATATATTATTTAATTTATTTTTATTATTATCTTATTTTATTTTTAATAAGTTGCGAGTTATTATATTTGTGTTTGTTTTAACATATGTAATTAATTGTATTACTTGTGGTTAAGAAAGATACAACTAACAAAACATATGTTTGAGTTTCAAAAAAATAATAATTTGAAATAGGTATTTTTATTTGTTATATTTAATATTTATTTTAATTTAATTCAGTAACTATAATTTATTATAAATATTAAGTATATATTCAATCCAAAAATTGCACAGGAGAAATGGATATTTACATTATTCAATACTACATAACATTCAAAACTTGGAAATATTTATTTTATCAAGTATATAATGTTCAAAAAAATTTAAATAATAAAATTATACTCCCTCTGTCCCGGTCTAATTGGTTTACCCTGGCCGGGCACGGAGACTAAGAAAAAGTAATTGAGTGTGATGTTTTGTTGACTTTTTTAAATTTCACTATTTTTTTGGGTGAAGGATTAGTGTTTTAACCATTCCCTCCAATTCCCTAATATTTTTAAACGTGAATGAACAGTACATTTTATGATATTACAAAATAAATTTATGTTTTTACCATTTTTTCATGTTTTAACCTTAATTTTAAAAACAAAAAAGCTAACAAAAACAGAAAATATTAAAAAAAAAATTTGTTGCATTCAATAAACAGAAAAAAAAAAAAAAAAAAAAAAAAAAAAAAAAAAAAAAAGATGGAAATTTTTCATTGAAATTTTTTTGGGGGAGAAATCCCTCAAAAAAACTGAAATTTACAGCACAGCCAATTTCCCAAACTCTTTGGGATTACATTTGAAAATCTCCCCCTCAATTTCAAACTAAATTTCACCTAACACTTAGATAAGTTCATAAATAGGGTCACAAATTCATTGAATGCATTTTCGGCTAACTGTTACAAAAAGAAGAAAAAAAAAAAAAAGATTACAGAAATTACGGAATGCCTAATCACGAGAAGGGCAAAGATGTTGCTCCATCAGACCAACTTCGCATAGCTCAACGTCTTCTTTTGAACAAGAAAGACGGCGCTTTGAAACACGAAATCACTAATGAAGTGGCTGCATCATATGGAGTTTCAGTCCGGATGGTTCGGCACATTTGGCAAACTGCGAAGAAACAAGTTTCAGAAGATGTTCCCATTTCGTTTCCTGAGGTAAGGCCCCGAAAGCCTTCATCTAGTATTCAAAAACTAGACGAAGTCACCATGAATGCGATACCGTTCGAAAAGAGGGGTACATTCAGACGTTTAGCAAATGAGTTAGAGGTTAATAAGTCACAACTAGGCAGATGGATCAAGGCAAGTAAGATTAAAGCTCATACCAACTCAATAAAACCAACATTGACTGAGGCAAATTAAATACAAAGGCTGAAGTACAGCCTTTGTTAGTTGCATCAGGTCACAAGTAGCATGAAATGAAAATATGAAAGCATGCACAATGTCATACACATAGACGAGAAATGATTCTATATGCAAAGGGTAACCGAGCGAGCAATATAAGCTAGAAGGCAAGGAATAACCGTATTGGGCCTGTAAAAGCAAACGGTTCATCCCGAAGGTCATGTTCATGTGAGTGGCACGGCCACAGTATTCAGAGGCTGGTGAACTTGTTTTTTATGGGAAAATTGGTATTTTTCTATTCACAAAACAAGCGCCTGCCATCAGAAACAGCACAAACAGAATACGAGGGACAATGGTTACAAAATCAATTGACTCAGTAAATAGTGTTGTGATAAAGAGTTGCCTATTGGAAAAGGTAACTCTTTCACTCACTATCAGAAAAAAAAAAAAAAAAATCATCATTTAGTGACTTAATGTTAGTAAGTCTCCAAAATTTAACACATTTTTTAAGGTTTAGAAAAATGTGTTGAAATTGATGACTTTACAAAACATTAAAGCTGTGATAAATTGCATTCTGTTTCATCATTTGGCTACTCGAACTAGGTTATTCCAGCCATCAAAGCAATATGGCCAAGCAATGCAAGCAAAATAATCATAATTCAGCAAGATAACGCAAGACCGCATCTAATGGACACAGATCTTGAGTTTAGAGAGGCTGCAATAGCTGATGGTTTTGACATCAAGCTGATGTTTCAACTACCTAACTCACCGGACACCAATGTGCTGGATTTAGGCTATTTTAGAGCCATTCAATCACTACAAATTGAGACACGCAACTATAATGTGGATAACTTGGTGTCCAATGTCGTCCCTTGAACTAGCCAAATTGGACAACATATTTCTAAGTTTGCAGGGTTGTATGGTGGAGATAATGAAAAAGGAAGGAGGGAATAGTTATAAGCTGCCACATATGAGAAAGGTTGCACTAGCAAGAGATGATACGGTACCTCAAGCCTTAGAAGTTGAAGAAGAGCTTGTTAGGCAGACCATCAAGTACTTGATAGAGCAGGGCCAAATGGGAGAAGAGCTTGGTGGAGGGATTACGGGAGAATTGGGGTACTTGGTAACATTAGTTTTTAATCGATCATGCAGTTTTTTGGATTTGTTTACAGTGTAAACACTAATGAAAGTGTTCATTTTGCTTAAATGTAAACTTATGAATCAAATGAAAACAAGTGATTCAATTTTCTTCCCCCTTAGAACAAATTCATCACTGGGGTTGACCTAATTACCCACCAATCAAGCCAAAAGACAACATTAATTTGGACAAATGGACTGACCAAATTAAGCTACACAAATGCTTTTAAATCAAGCTCAATTTCAGCATAAATGTGATGAAACTGTCTTTTATTTGGCAATTATAACATCAATCAGCAAGCAAAAATAATCTTCATTTTGATTAAGCTACCAAACAACAAAGACAAAACACGCATGCATTTGTCAGCAATCAAATTTCATCATTTTTAGTATAACAAGGGGGGAATTCATCACTAGCGTTGACCTAATTACCCACCAATCAAGCAAAAAGGCAACATTAATTTGGACAAATGAACTGACCAAATTAAGCTACACAAATACTTTTAAATCAAGCTCAATTTCAACATAAATGTGATGAAACTGACTTTTATTGGGCAACTATAACATCAATCAACACGCAAAAATAATCATCATTCTGATTAAGCTACCAAACAACAAAGACAGAACACACATGCATATAACAACAATCAAATTTCATCATTTTCAGCATAACAGGCAGACAGCAGAACAACTTGATCAACAAACTAGGGTTTGCAGAAGACCCCCAAACTTCATCAACAAATTAGGATTTTCAGAAGACCCCCAAACTTCATCAGCAAAAAATTCAGAAAAATAACCTCTTCACTAACGGGACCCAGATTGCAACGGACTCGTAGATGTGTCGTTGCATTTTTGGGGAATATTGCCAGAAGTGAATCAGGTGAGGGAGGGTGGGAGGGTGCTCCTCCATCCCAGGAGGGAGAGCTTCCACTCCCTCGTGCTCATCGGACTTGGTTTCTGGCACAAATGACTCGTCTGAGTCGTAAACAAAACCCTCGGACGAGTTAGGGAACTCGATCTCCATAGATGAACAGATTCGGCACTTCTCGTCTTCTCGAGCCCAAATCACCAATCAAAGCATTGAAATCGGGCTAATAAACCAGATTATGTGTAGATCTGGACAAATCGGGGGGAAAGGAGTATCAGAGAACAAAAATTCAGAAAACCTAAAGATTAGGGTTTCGAGATTGTATGAGTAAGAAGATGATATGAGTGAGAAGACGAGAGGGTGAAACAGATACTTCATCCGTCTCATATATCTAGGTTCATTGGTTTTTTCACAAGGATTAATAAAAGTCCGTGGAAAAGATAAATGTGTAACCAATATAAGAATATACTTATATATATTTATATTTAATGAGTATTATACCATTCAATATACTATTTAATGATCATATGAATAGGGATATATTAGTAAATGAACTAAATAAATACTATGATGTATAAAAACTAGACTATATATTTGGGACATCCGGAGAAGAAATACTCACCTATGTATTTAGAGAGGAGGGAGTAGAAAACGTAGCTAAAAACTTTGTATGCACAACTTACCGGGATCAAAATCGACCCTCCATCAGCCCCTTACAATAACTACAACAATATAATCTAGTGGAATGATATCTAAATCAGAAAGGTGTATCAAAGGCTGTTCAACCGCCCCCCCCCACCCCCCAGGACAATTTTCTCTCTCTAGACAATTACTCTCCCCTCTCTCTAAACACACGCACAGTCGGTCATCTTCTTCAACAGCCGCCGGCCAAACACTCGTTTCTTTTTCCTTTTCTTCTTTATTTTTTATTTTTTGTCAGTCTCGTCTTTATTTTTCATTTATTTTCCAGGCACTGTTCATCTTCATTATTGGATTATTTGTGTGGCTTGCTTCATTTCGGATTCTGGTTTTTGATGCTGCGGCATCATGTTTAAGACCACCAGGCCTCTTCAAGTTCTTCCTTATATGAATATTTGATTTTCCTTGCGTTTTCGTGACTAGGCAGATTCAGATCTGCAGATTTGATTTTCTCTCTTTCCTTTTTGATTCAATCTTGCAGATTTGGATTTCGCCATTGTTAAAGGACTTCGAGCTTCAGTCATGCTCTGCGTTTGATTTCACGAACATCTCCCACGCGACCACAGATCTACAAGCATGAGTTTCAGATTCAAATCGAAGATATGGGTGGTCGTTCCTCCAGCTCTGCAAAAGTAGAGCGGCGCCGCCCCGACCACACGGCGGCGATTGGCCCTGTATTTCAGGGCAGCCTGATTCTTCTGAGTCAGCGCCGATTCAACTCAGTGAGTCTTCGTCAACCGACCTGCTTGAGCCCACTAAGTTTTCTGCAGGGCTGAATCCGAGCCTCTCTCCGACGGATCTTTGCTGAGCTGGCAGTCTCACAGGGGTGGGCCGAACCGGCTCCGGTCCAAACCTGATGCTGCAACTGTCCACCGGCGGCGCGCTCCTCTTGACCTCGTAGCAATGACTGCAGGTAGGGATTTCAGTCGTCTCCTCACCTAAGGAGGGAGCTCTCCAGCACCTTTCAGTCGTCTCCTCACCTAAGGAGGGAGCTCTCCAGCACCTTCTCTTATCTTTGCTTTTGCACCAGCTGCCCAGCAGCTTTCCTGCCTCACTTCCACGGCGTTAATGGGGAATTTCAGGCGATGAAGACTCATTCTAGCCTCATTTAATATATTCACTATCATTGCCTAGGATTGTTTCTGGATACATGTTTTTGGGACAGTGAGTTTTTATTTTTGTTCTGTTCTGCGCATTTGAGGACTTGATTGACCATGGGGCTGCTATGATTATTGCTCATGGCCATGGTTTGAGATAATGTGACCCATATGACCGATGGACACATCCTCATTCTGATTGTGGCGTTGATTTCGTAGATTAACTTTCTGATTTTCCGTTCTTTTTCTATTTTCGAAAGCTTTTTATCTGGATTTTGGATTTGGTGCTTTGGCTCGGCAATCTCGGGTTTTATTTGGAGGCAGTCCCTCCATTGTGCTTAGCAGGGCTGGCTACATGTCACGATCATGTTTTGACATTTGATGGATTTATTGGAATTGACTACAATTCCAACGCTTTGACTCGGCAATCCCGGGTTTTGTTTGGAGGCAGTCCCTCTATCTTTAGCAGGATTTTCTACTGCTTCTTCGGGATTCTGATTTATTTAGCTGGACTCTATTGGGTTAGTTTTGGAGATTTGTACACGTCTTGGGATTTGTTGTTGGGTCACAATTACAGATTTTACGGCTCTGAGCTAAGGCATTGAAATCCTCAGAGGGACTTTTAGACTCACACCGATGTGAGGAGCGTTGCTAATTCCCCACGCTCGGGTTTCGTGACATAGAACAAAATGATTGGGAGCTCGACCTCTGTAGTTTGCTCGGCGACAGTTCTATTTTGGTTCTTCTCTCCAACCGAACCGGTCATTTCCAGTTTTATTTACACTAAATTGCCTTTATCTTGTAATTGCTTTATTTTAATTAGCCATTTTTAGTTTATTCTGGATACCTTTATCTGCCGGCTTGTGGCATGGAAAGGATTTTCGTTTGACCCTTGTGAGTGACCAACTTGTGGTCTCCACATTTCTTGTTCCCTTTGTTTTCTTTTCTTTATTTATAATACTACCTATTTAGTGGAATGATATCTAAAAGAAATCATTTACACAATTTTGATAGATGCACATATCAAGGAAGATGTGTATATTTAAGAGCAGTCTCAATAAATGTGTATTGTACTCTTTTTTACTTCGACCAAGATTTCTTTTCACTGGATTTTATTATTTGGCAAGATTTTTATCGAGACAACATATTATGCACCATAACCCTTTTGACTTGGCACAAGGGGGAGTGTTAAAGGAAAAACACAATTAGTGTGTTCTCGTTAAAAGTAACTGATGATGAAGGGCAATTTAGATTTTCAATTATATTTATGTATTCATGAAACATTTATATTGGTACCCTATATATAAAGATATTTGATGAATGAAATAACCCTAATTAATGCATCTCTCTTTCTTATTTACTTTTTCGCTTTTCCTACAACATAACTAAATATAACATAGTTGAATGCAATAATACTCCCTCCATCCCGGCTTAATTTGTCTACTTGTCTTTTCGGTTTGTCCTAAATAACTTTGTCAGTCCCAAAAAAGAAATTTCTCTAATAATCTCTACCCTCAAAATCCCCATCCTCAATCTCCACCTTTGAAAAAGTCAAAGACTATAAAAAATATATTTTTTCTTAACCTCCGTGCTCGATCAGAGTAAGTAAATTAAGCTGGAACGGAGATATTATAAAATAATACTACATTCATTCCAGACAATTTTTTTTAACATGATATAATAATTAAATAAAAAAATATAGTGAAATATAGTCTAACATAATAGAATTTATGGAAAACCGCCAAAAAGAAGAAATCTGAGAACTAAAATATATTTTCATCCCTCGAAGAATCTGGCAGTGTCAAAGGCTAAATGAACGTTTTGCCAAAGCTTTTGCAAGAAGTGAAAAAGATGAATTAGGTTTCTCCGTTACAGTGAATTTTGATCTTTTATTACATTTAATTTAATACACAATACATATTAATTTATGATATCATTCAACATATGTGTCAATTGGTGAATATATGAAAACACCAAAATATAACAAATGATCTCAAAACGTGAAAAGATGATCAAAGGACGCATAGAATAGGCCACATTTCCCCAAGATGTCCATGGATAGTGATGGAAATTAAAGAAGACGAGATACAATTCCATCAGATCATCTGAGTGATGTTTGGCTTGGCTGCAAATAGGAATAAGCAAATCCAACGCACAATATCTTTAGCAATATCAAGAAACGAATTAATATTCTTCCTTCAACAACCAATTGTTGCCCACCAAACAAATATTGAGTGAGTCTTGGATGCACCCAATGCACAATAATATTTATTGTATATTTTCTTATAATTACCCCACTTGGTTAGAAAGGAAAAAACTCAAAATAATGGAAAAAGTCAAAAGTCACGTCCAGTCAAATTTCGTGCACACCCTCCTTAAAAATTTCACGTCAATTGAAAAAAAAAAAAAAATCGACAGTTTACAGTAGTTTCTTCAGTTTAAGAGTATAATTTACTGAGCCTAATAGTATAATATTATAATCAAAGTATATTTCGACAGTTTTAGAATGTACTTCCTCCGTCCCGGTTAACTTGTCGCAGTTGACCGGGCACAGATGTTGAGAAAAAAACAGATTTTGTGGAATCTTTGATTTTTTTAAAGGTGGTGATTGAATGTGGATATTTTGAGGGTGGAGATTGTTGCTTTTAATTGCTATTTATGAGTGTGACAAGTTAAGTGGGACGGACCGAAATGAAAAGTAAGACAAGTTAACTGTGACGGAGGGAGTAGTTTAATAGATACAATATAGTTTGTCCAGTCCAATAATATAGTTTATTACGCCTATCACTATAATGTTATAAGCAGAGTTATAATAGAATTTTTTTTTGTGAATAAATAATTCTACTATAAGTTGTAAACTTTGTACATTTATTCTTCCACCTTACAATATAATTATTGTTTGTTCCCTTATAATATATATTAGGTAGCTTAAAAGTATATGTATATTTATTTTGCCGACATTCGCTCCGGGACTTAAAGTTTCAATATTAAATTAGTACTGAAAGTATATATATGATCTTATCCTCTTCTTTGAAGATAATATCACTAGAAAAACCAGACATTATCCCCAAGCATGTCACAATACAAACTCGCACGCTTTAGCTATTCTTTTGTAATGAAATTAATGGTAACATAAAGAGATAAACAATATCAAGGACAGTCTATCTATAAACATGCACCCGCCACCCTTCTCTGCCTCTTCACTTCACCACCAAAATTAGCGAATCACACTTCATTTTTCCCCTTCCTAAAACACGAATTTCCTTTTCTCCCCTCAACAATGACGACTCTCTCTTCCTCTTCTCTCACCAGTCTATGACAACAACACATCACTAACCAAATTTCGAGCCAGAGGAGGATGACCTCATGGACGAGGATGTCAACGATGGCTCTCCCAGTAGAACGGCCACTGCGCCTTGCCTGAAGTCTGCCATCATCGGTGACGGTTCGGCAAAGACCAAGGTCCGCGTTCTGTGGCGAAATTGTCGAATATGTCGACGCCTACCTCTTCGCAAGCCCAATCTTCAATGACTACAACTCTGTCGGATACTCGTTGTTGCTGAAGAAGGAGAAGGCCATCATTTTACAGCAGGATCGAGTCGTGATCGCCGTTCGAAGGATTTCTTGGGACAATTGGCAAAGGAAGTGAATAAGGACACTATGGCTTTTGAAATTACAAAAAGTAGAGCGTGAGGCAGAGTAAAATTTTCATAACCTCTTTGTTGAAATATTATGACCTATCCAAAAGAAATCTTGGATCACCAGTCCAAACAAAATTAGTGGGAATTTCTTTAATTTTGCCTACACTTTATAAAGAAATCTTGTGGTGCCACATTGATGTTAATTATTTAATTTTAATTCTTGAATTTCTAGTTCTTACCACACCAGGAGATTATTTTTTTAGGATTCTTCACACACAGTTCATACTTTCTCATAAACTCAAGAATTTATGCACATTTCTTCAAATCTCACACACAAATTCAAAATCAAACCTAAGGCCCTATTCCCAAAATGCATGTTATAGAACATGCTTAGGTCAATCAAAACATTAAAATCATAATCAAAACTCTACCTGAGACCTTGAAATTTTCTGCCTAATTCTCTTTTAAACAATTTTTTCTTTCATTTCCTAGTTCCCAAGCAAGATTATGATGTTCTAACATGCTTTTTCCCATATTCAAGAACAAGAAATTTAACACATCATTTGGTGCCACCATCACTATGTATTATATTCCGGTTAACTTGATAACGATCCATACCCCATAAATCATAGAGAAATTAAAAAAAAAATATATTATGTGGACTCGTGTGCGCTATTAAATCGTGTTAAAATTGCCACCCGTACAGTAGGGACCCGATAAGCAACTTGAAACTAATAATGGTCTGCAGTATGGTCACGTATCCTATATAAGGCTTTCAAGGGTGATGTGGAGTGTGCATTGTCCAGTACATTAAAAAAGAATCATATTAAAAATCCTCCTTAAATTTCAAGTTATATAACATAAACCTTCAAATTAAAGCAAGCATACTTTTGCCATATGTGATGCGAATATTAATTAATAATATAGATAATGATTTTAGTAAAATTATATGTCAAAATTCATTCGTCTCAGTTGGGTCAAAAGTATGGGTTGGTCGTTCTGGAGCTGTGGTGTATTGTTACGAATGGATTGTATGATTGTATCTACCATTTTTTATAAATAGCATTGTTTCAATCTCCAAACCGGCTGCTACGCCTAGGCTGGTGACTGGAGCCTTTTTACATCATTGGTTAGACAAGCTATAGACAAGCAGCTGCTTCTCAAATCGGATGTTAAAAATATGAATTATAATCTCACCATCCAACTCAAAGATTGATTCAGGATGCTCCTTCCAAATCACAGTTGGGTTCTTTGAAAATGATCTCATTTACTATTTCAGTGCCACAAGTACAAGCCCTCCGTTTACGCATACTATACAAGACAGGTATAATTTGCAGTTCCCAGAGAGAGGGAAAGAGAACAGATTAACATTTCCTGCAAACTTGTTTCTCGACCGAGGCACAAGTAAATTCAATGCGCATCAACAAGTGCAGATAATCTTAATCGTCATTAGCTTCACTATGGGCAATGTACTTCTTCTATTTAAGCAAATAATACAGACTTACAATAATAAATTGAACAAGGATCAGAGCAACTCATGCACCCATGCTACTAGTTTTGTATTTAAGAGAAATTTGATATCCCAAATGAGACAAAAAGAAATCCCAAGATGACGAATATTTTACCCGTACTTCATCAAGTTATGCAAAGTAACTATGCAGCCACCCAGCTTTGAAATAAACACACAGGCAGAAGTGATATGGTCCAGCAAATTGGTCTTGTATTATTTACGTGTACTAATCATTATTTAAGCACACTGTGTTCTTGAACTGGAATCACTACAAGACAACACTTTGTAACATCAAATTGATTAAACATACATACATTATATATAGCTATAACTGAACGAGCAGCTAATAAAACTGTACCTCTATGGCCATTTGGCTTTCCAGTAAAAGCAATAGCTGTAGGCTTGAGGCTGATAAATCTGATGAAGATGGCAAATTCAGCATAACCTGTGAATATTTGGACTATCAGTGCATCGCACAACCTGATTTATACAGATTCCCAATGTTGAACCTTCTGTATATAGTCTCCATACATGGAAAGTTTACACGTACAGCCCTGATGCGAGTGCTCATAAGGGCACATATCATAAGCTAGGTAGGTTCCGATTCTCTTCACAAGCTACCAATAATCCTTGCATGAACATTCACCATCTTTGAAATGGTGGAAGCGATTAACATCCCTAATCAGAATCTCTCTATCTGCAAACTTGGACATGAACTTAATGAAAGAGTGACAATCTTCACATAACCTCAGATTCTTGGTGATCCTGATGGTTTCTCCTTTACTGCAATTTATCAATCCAAATGCAACTGCTAATTTTTCACTATGGCCCAACAGTAAACGTTGTTTTTCCTCCGTATCAAGATCATAAAGAACAACTTTAGTCTGTGGAACATAACCCTTCTCCATCATCTCCGTTGACAACTTTACCAGCAAAGCATGTAGTTGCTCGATTTGTGGATTTAATTCGTCAACGCACTTGAGCGCATACATTTTCCTCTTAACTTCAATCCAGCTAGAACCAGAAACCTTTTGCAGTCCCTTAGCCTCTAAAAGCTTCTTCACTCTTTTCACCTCATCCCACATTTTTGCCTCTGCATAAATGTCAGCCAGAAGCATGTAATTCCCTGCATTTTTCGGTTCGAGCTCAAAAAGTTTGCTGCATGCCCTCTCCGCGAGTTCAACGTTGCAGTGAATCCTGCATGATCCAAGAAGAGAGGACCAAACTACAGGGCCAGGTTCGTCCCGCATATCAGCAACCATTTTAGCTGCTTCATCCAATCGGTTAGCTCTGCCAAGAAGGTCAACCATACATGCATAATGCTCCTGAGTAGGGTGAATTCCGTGCTCTTTCACCATGGACTCAAATAACAATTTGCCTTCATCAACAAGTCCTGAATGACTACAAGCTCCCAGAACACTAATAAATGATACTGGAGTAGGTGACATGCCCAATTGCACCATCTCTTTGTAAACCGCAAGAGCTTTTGATCCAAAGCCATGAAGTGCATAACTTGAAATCAAGGAATTCCAAGTAACAACATCCCTCTTATTCATTTGATTGAAAACATTTTCCCCTAGTTGAAGATCACCACATCTAGAGTACATAGTTATAAGGGCACTCATAACTGGTAAAATGGAATCAAGGCCTTTCCTAAGTATATAGCCATGTATCAACTTCCCCTGTTCCAATGCAGACAGTGCAGCACATGCTTGGAGGACACTGACCATAGTGACTGAATTAGGCAACATATCGCCACTCCCAAGCATCATGTCACTGAACAGCTCTAATGCTTCTAAAGGCCTGCCGTTCTTTGAAAAGCACGCAATCATAGCGCTCCAAGAAACCAGATTCTTCACTGGCATGGAAGAGAAGACAAGTTTGGCATTCTCAACACACCCGAATTTGGCATACATATCAACTAAAGTAGTCATAATATGGACATGGCTTTCATAGCCGTGTCGCAGAATATGTGCGTGAATTTCCTTTCCCCGCCACACCGAAGAAAGCGCATCCTCCGACACGACACATGCCTTGAGTGTATATGTGTAGGTGAACCTATCAGAAGGCATTCCAATCAGGTTCATTCTCCTGTACAAGCTCAGAACCTCTTCTCCATAACCAGATAGAGACAAAGCACGAAAAATGGCATTCCACACATATATTGTTCTGTGTGTAATTTCATCGAACACCTGGCGAGCGTGTTGGATGGAGTCGAGTTCAGCATACATGTCTATAAGCTTCGTCGCCAAGAAGGAGTCCTGATGAAACCCATTTTCAGTAAGGTTTCTGTGAACAGTAAACGCATCTGAAATACTCTTTTTTCGGGCACAAGATTGTATGAGAACCTCGTAAGTGTGCTGACTTGGGTTCTTCTCGTGTGATAGCAAGTCGATGGCTTTCTTTAGATGGCCCTTTTTGCAGAGGGATTGTATTGAAGGGTTTTTGTTGGTGGTAGAAATGGGGACTATGAGCGTCGCAGAGGAGGTAGGAGAAGGACGGTAAGAGGCGGCGTTGTGACGGCGCCGGTGGTCAATGGGTGTTGAAAGGTAAGTTGGTTGGGGAGTTTGGATTTGCAACATTCGGATTGACTTGCTATTTTCTCCTCAATTCACTTAATTATTTTTTGGTTTAATGCCCTAACCCATGCCACAGATAGTAAATTCAGAGATTTTTCCTCCTTTCAAAATTACTCCAAAAGCTTCACGATTTTATTTTGTTATTTTGCAGACTGCACCATAAAAGTCGCTCTCACTGCTAAGTTGCACCCGGAAACTACTAAATGTCAACCACCTTACTTTGTGAATTTGAGTTCACCCTAAATCGACTATGGTATTCGAAGTACCAAATTCCTTGAGCTGCAGAGATTAACAATACCCCTAACAATGGCTTCATTAGTTTAAGTATTTTAGTCGCGGTAACTGGTGCTGCTCGACAACCCTAAGCCACAACCGCATATTTATTAACCTTACTAATGCTAATGTGTAAACTCACTTTTTTTCTTTTAATCTTATTGATTTATTTTATCAATTGCCATAAAAATAGCCACGTCACCATGTTGGTCGAAAAGCCCTTATTTTAGGGGTCACGTGTTCGATTCCGATAAAATTTGTTACAGCATCGATAATTGTCCTTAAATTGAATATTGGACTAAAATTTAACATACATGATTTTGCTAGACAAGTATGTTCTTAAATTGAATATTTTTCAAAGCATATTGAACTAAAATTTAACGGACATGATTTTTTCTAGACAGCCCTAACATACGGGACCAAAGATGAATATTTCATTTTTGTTATTTCCTTTTATTAAGTACAATTCTTGATCGGGATAGGGTTGGTGGACACCGATCCTGGACCGCTAGCCTAGGTTACAAGATGCTTTACTAACCGAGTTACAATCAATTCTCATTTTTATTATTTCTTTTTACTAAGACGGCATTTGGAATATATTATTTATTTTGTGTTATGTACTTAACTCTCATTTCCCCAAAATAATAATCTTGTTTGACAAAGACCTTTTCTCTCCAAAAAGAAAAGTGTTGTTTCAAATCTAATGTCTCGTATTTAAAAACATAATATGTTACAAATGATTAAATATGTCAAATCAACCAAATAAAAGAAGTCGTACATAATTGCTGTGAAAGATTGTTTGTTATCGAATCGACCATATATATATATATATATATATATATATATATATATATATATATATATATATATATATATTCATGTGTGTACGAGTGTTAGATCGAGTGTGTGGGTGTGTTAAGTGACACATTTACCATTTTAAAGACGCATGCAAAGGCATTTATATAATGACTCAACATATTTATTTGTACAAGGAGATACCCAAAACATAATGTCCCTATCAAATGCAATGTCAAAATGATACCTTTTGCTACAATGTGTGTGTGCGGTTTCAACAACAAGGGTGAGATCTCACTTTGTGAACATATAGAGTTAGGCTGAAACATAGGGAAGGGAGTGAGGCCCGCTCCACCCGTTCGAGCATGGCCCGCACGGGTCGGGTACCTGAATGCATAGGTAGAATGCCCACCCCTAGGTAGATCTCCCAACAACACTAAAAACCATAAAATAACTCTCCGAACTCCTTAACTTGACATCCCTTCTATGCCTTTTTCTTCTTTTTATAATTTAACCTTGATAAGTGGCCTAAACATCATAGCAAATACACATACATTTTGTGAAAATATGGCCTATGAAGGTTTTGGCCTTACATGTTTCGAGTATGATTATTTTCTAAATGTAACATGTGTTAAGTTGACTTATTTACTTTGTTTGTGGAAATTGAACTATAAGTTGGGACATGAAGCTCTGGTCATATGTGACTTGTGTGTTAATACACCTTAATTGACTAATTTTTTTGCCGATTAGCCTAATGTATCCTTGCATGTATAAAATCAAGATGAATTTTCAAATACAGCTTTCAGCCTCTTTATGTTAAGTTGATGACGTTAAACCTACTATATGTTTCCTAATATGGAATTAATATCTTGTGTTATATGTGAGAATTTATGTTCCTAAAATGGTTCAATCATGTTATTTGTTAAATTTAACTTTTGCATGTGTCAATAGGTTCTTTTTTTTAACTTAAAGTCTTGGCCTTAAGAGAGTATGTGACAATATGTTTTAATGGTCATCCTAAGGGAATAAGATATGTGAACTCCTACTAGGTCATAATACTAAAGGCTTCGGCCTGGTGAAAAAATGAGTATTATGCCAAACTTATGTGATTTTTTAACAATGGTATTAATTAGTGTGCTTAACCAGACGTGATATGGTAATGTGTATGTCTTTGTAGATTTTGTTAACTGGTAATCTTGAAGTTTCTAGGCCTCGGTCTTGGACTAAATGTGTAAAACTATGGCTAAATGTGACGAGCTTGTGATTATGTGCTAAAGTATAGATTTCATGCGCAGAAATTTGGGACTTGGGAGGCTTTGGCCTTCTTACGAGTTTTAGAACCATTATGCTTATCTAAATGATGTAATCGTTAACTAGTCTTACATGAAACTTGTGAATTTTGTTGTAAAAATCAAGTTTTTTCGAGTTTCATCACTAGCACAATGAAAACTGTTAAAATTAACATTTGTTAAGTTATCTAATTATTTCTTTCTGACATGATATTTTGTATGCAAAGTAATTAAATTATGGTTCCATGTCCAAAAGAGTTGGTTTAAGCTAATGTATATTACTTAAGAGTAGTTTTATATAATTAGTTTATAGTTTTCAATTAGATGTAACAAAGTGTATCAAAGGCACTAATATGTATTAGCTAAATGGGAGTGTGAATGTATTTGATCAAGATGTTTATAGTTTCCAATTAAATATAACAAACAGTATCAAAGGCTTTAATATGTATAGGCTAAATGGGACTGTGAATGTATTTGATCAAGATGTTTGATATAAAGTAAATGGATGACATGTTAAATGAATTAAGAGCAATGTTATTTATGTGGAGTTTCTTTGATTATAAACATAATGAGCCAATGTGCTATTTTAGGGACTTATGAAGTTGATTGGGAAAATACAGAATATAAGGAAAAGAGAGATAAGATTTTGATATATATGAAGGAGATATATAAGAGAGGAAGCTAGAAATAAATTTAAACAAAGGAAATTAATATGTAAATCTTAGCCTTGCGCAATGATATAGAGTAATCTGTAGAAATAAAATAATAAAAAATTGACTAAATTGATTAGGAATATGATTAATGAGACTCGAACCAAGCTGATCTACCTAAGAAGTCAACTAAAACTAAGCTAAGGAAGTGGGTAACACTATTTATTACTTGCTTAATTGTATGTATGTATGTGTCCGTTTAGAACCTAGGGGATTATTTACGATGAAAATAGTTTTGCCAACCACCCTAATCAGATGCTTGACTCTACCTTAACCTACGTGTTCCTACGATGAATGAATGAAAAGGGGCATACGTGCCAAAAGTCTAACTGACGGGTTACACTATTATATGAATGTAGTCCCGCCATGCGTATACTGTCAACGTTACAAATATTGAATAGTTTTATTCACTGAGTAAAAAACTCACATTTTTTTTTAACTAAAAACTCATTTTCAGGTATTGACAATTGAAGGGGATCGGAACCGCCACCGTGACGCGTTTCCCACCTTAGGATCAATTTTCGCTATGCTTAAGTTGGTTATGTAACGCAAAATGTATAAATATATACTTTGTATTTTCTGCACATTTTACTTTATGAAGGTTTAAGTAATAATGTCTTTAATTAGGAGTTCTTATGTACACCTACTCTCAGGATGAATGTTTAATTAAGCGAAAGGGAAAAAATACCCCTAAAATTTTACTTAAGTTATTAGTACTCTAACCCCTTTATGGGATTGGGGCGCTACAATTTTTGTCTTTTTCACCTGAAGTTTTAAATGCTTATAACTTTCTTGTCCTATTAGAAAATTTAGGCTTAAATTTTGATGATGCAAAACAGCGACTTAGTAGGAACTAGTGCGCCCAAACATTATGTAATTTATTGTAATATATTAGGGTTAGTTTCTGCTTAGACATAAACCACTGCAAGAAGGTACAACAATGTCATCAGCAGCATGCAACAAGGAAGTCCGTTGTACGAAGATAGTTTCAATCGTTGTAAGAAGGCTATAAGCAATATTCAGCGTTAAGAACACATACAACAGTGAGCTGGCAGCACGATTGTTCACCTATTTTATAACCTAACGATCCGCAAGTGTACGGGTGCAAGTGTATATAATGGCAAGCAAGGTCGATCCTACAAGGACTTACTTAATGACTAGTTTGATACTCTAAATATCCTAAAACACTCCTAACTAGGCTCTCGATTGAATTGATTTTAGTATTAAACTAATTTTACTAAGCTATTACTTAACACTCAAGTTCAAGAATAAGAAAACACTTTATCAAATAATCAAGATTGGAAGACAAATTCTAGAAAATTGATTTCAGAATTAACTCAGTATATGACAATCAAATTACTCTAAACTAGCAATGATAATTATCGTTATTAGACGGCGCTTATATATATTAACTCTCCTTTCGAAGCAATTAACTTGTAGATTCATTATCCCTAGTCACCCTTTCAAGTCGACTAGACCTAATGAACTCCCAATCGATCTGAGACCAATGCCTACGCACTTATTTCACCTCATTTCAGAGCGCTCAACAAATACGCTATATATTGGCTTTCCATTCACAAATTCCTCCTTTCAAAGCGAACTTATGAATTATGTAGAAGTAGTTAAGTGATCAATTTAACTATTCATAAAAATAAATAAACACATAGATAACGAATAACCATCATTAACTAGAATAGAAAAACTTAAATTAATCAAACATTCATTAAAACCTACTTTCAAAACCCTAGAATAGTAAAGAACTACTCACTCATGTTCATATTCATAACACACACCAATGTTCATAGACAAACATGATTTGAAAATGAATAAGCACCCTAATCGTTGTCTTGATCTTGATCCTTTGATGTTTCTTTCCTCTTCAATATGCCATGTAATGATCTCTAAGTCTTATTTTCGAGTTTGGGAACCTCCTTATATAGTTAAGGCTAAATTGGGCCCAAGATGGGCTCAAAATCATAAAACGCGCATAATCAGTTTTGGACTCGGAAAGCTGCCTCGACCGAGTCAGAATCCCCCTCGACCGAGTTGGGCTCTCTGACCAACTTCACGTTTTCCTCTTCATTTCTCACTCGACCGAGTTGCTAAACAACTCGACCGAGTCAAGACTTCTGACCATGCTTCAACTCCTCTTTGCTATTTCCGACTTTTCTTACTCGTTTTTCATCCGAACCTTGCTCAAACGGACTTTTTTGCCTTTTTATATCTGAATAACACTAAAACAAGCAGAAATACATCATCTAGCTCAAAAGATGGATTTTAATCACTTTTCGCCCAAATACACATGCATATGTCACAAATTACGACCTTTAATTGACCTAAAATACATGTAAAACTAGCATGTATCAACGATCCATTGCTTACAACAACTGGGATTGAACAACAGACTATGAAGCAAGCAATCGATAGAAGAGATAAGCAGTCACTAAGTCAACGATTCAAAATTCAAAAGTAGCTAGTAGAGACAATAAGCATTGTTGTCCCGACTAATTAATAACGTGAAGACACGTGTCCTGAAAAAAGCAAATGGCAAGACTACAAACCGGCATTGCCACAACCACTCTAACATACTCCCTAAGTTGATGTACAATACTCTTTATCGTACAAGAGCACTAAATGTCAACAGGAATCTCTTTACCCTTCAACAAGAAGAAACCCCACCGCTATAAATAGAGGAAGCTGAAGACCAAGAGAGAAGTTATGATACAACAACTTCTCACGAGCTGAGCTTACATGTTCTAAACTGCCAATTCTCAAACATTTACAAAGCAAACACTCGAGAAGCTTTCTCACCTTAGCATTTCACACTGAAGCAAACCCATCTCTGAAGTTATTCAAGAACGTATAAAGGTTGCGAGATGTTGAAGAAATCTTTTACCCCACTCGAAGAGTGGTATACTGGGAGTCTTCTCACGAATTGGGGATCCAACTAGACCAAGATTTCTGAGGAAATGGTATAGCTAATGGTGTAGCCTTCCAAGGATAGGTGAAAATTAGTTGTAGGTGCCAAGTTGAGACTCGAGCATCGTGTACTCAGGTTGTATTGCATGAGAAACTTAGTGAATTTTCTCTATGTGCGAGGAAATAGTGGACGTAGAATAATTTCTTGTGTCTTTATTTACTTTATAATTATCTTAATTTTCTATATGTTGCATTAGCTCTTCATAACTTATTATTTTATGTTGTTTTTATTTGAAAACTGGTGTATTATTTTCATGGTGCATCAAACTCATAAGACATTGTTTACTATAAGTTTCGAAGTAAACAACTTTCTATAAGCATATTGTTCTGTAGAAAATTACCGTTGTGTCACCTGTTGTAAGAACCAATTTCTTATAGCCGACAACAATCAATGCCTATCTTTCAAGAGAATTTTTTTTAAAAAGGTTAGAGTTTTATTTACACCCCTAAACCTCTACCACTTGGAACCGAAAAGTGGTATCAAAGTGCTCGATTTCACATCAAACGTCTTTGGCAACCTAACCAGAACGAAAAAAGAGTTTTCGAAGTCATATTTGCATAAAACCCTACTTGTAGAAAAATAGTTACAACAATGGAAACCTCTTCTTCTAAAGCTCCAATGTTTTCCTTTGAGGAGTATGATGACTTGGCTATTAGGATGCAAGCACATCTTTTATCTATGCATGAGGAAATGTGGAGAATCATTACAAAACGTCCACCAGTAATTATGAAGGCAAATATTGCTGCTAGAATGGATGGTAAGTCAGCAACTCCTCTTATGGTGAAAAAATATGTCATGAATGGATTGTTGACAACTGAAGGAGATCCAACTTGGACAACCTGGCTACGAACGCTCTCTTTACCATGTTGGACAAAAACTTTTAGTAAAGTTAAATACATGCAAGACTGCTAAGGAAGTCTGGGGTGTACTGAGAGAGATTTGCATAGGTTCTTCTCTACTTCAAGAGAGCAGGGTTGAAACTACAACCCTGAATTTTGAGCTCTTCAAGGCCAAGCCTGGAGAATATCTATTGAGATAGATATGAGATTTACAATAATTCTCAATAAGTTGGACTCTGTTGGGAAAATGTATACCCAGAAGGAGATTACCATAAAGTTGTTGAGAGCTCTTATATCAGACTGGGATATACTTACCATTTCAATGAGGAGTTCCAAGATGCTTGGTAGAAACTCTATCCATGAACCCTTCTGACCTCAAATCTTTTGAATATGATGTTTCTCGAAGAAGGAAGGAAGAATAATAACATGGTGCTATAGTGTTATCACCAAAGATCTTGTAGCCTACAACACGCATCAGCAACTGCAGATGGTTCATGTAACCACCATCGTGCCATAACAGCAACTGCATGTGTTCTACTATTGAGGAGTTCAAGACTGAAAATGAGCCTCTTCTTAAGAAGAAGTTTGAAAGATGCATGTAGAATAACCATAGAGGAATCTCATCCAAGTCCTATCATCCAACATCAACAGAACCCCCGCAGGTGAAAAAGGAAGCCGCAGACCTTTGTTACCACTGCAGGAAGCCTGGACACTTTGTAAGAAGTTTTCCACATCCTAAAATATTAAGTATCCTGAAGAATTTAGGAAGCAAAAGAGAGAGAGTGAAGAAGATGATTGAGAAATCTAAGATCAAGGCATTCCTAGGAGATACATAAGCAATCAAAGTCATTTGATTTGCCTCAAGGGAGCCTATAATTGATGAATCGTCTGACTCCGACAGTGACTCTTCATACTCCGACAGTGAAGCGCTTGTTTGCCTCATGGAAAATGAGGTGAATGACCATGAAGAGGTAATTTTTCCCAGGCCCTCTTCATGTACTGTGGATATAGATATTGACAATCTGGTCACTTCATTAAGACACATTATTACTATAAGCTCTGCCGCAAGAAACAAATTCTTACAACCGACAACAATTTATGGCCTACTATTTTAAAACAAAAATCACTAAAGGCTAGAGGTTTGTTCACCCTGTCATACCATAAGTTTTTTGAAATATTAGCTAAGACATTTTTAAAGGAATGAAGGTTACAATCACATATTTTTAACTTAAGATAAAACTTTATTGATAATTTGAAGACATGTTTGAAAGTAAAATAAGATAATTTTGAAAAACACCCAATTTGAAACATGAGTTAATAAAAAATCCTTATAGTATAACACTTTGGCAGAAGCATAATTTTTATAACTTGCCTCTAAATATGATTACTAGAAATTCAGTAAAACTCTAACATGCATAGGAATAAAAATTATAACTCGACATCAATAGTTTGACCTAAATAAATTAAAAAGTAATTCTTCGACTTTTTCACATTGATCGCCTCCTCGTACCATGACGGAGCTCCAATGTCCTATAGAAACTTAAATATAAAATGGGGTGAGCAAGCCGCAAGCTCAGTCGGGATAAGTTTGCTAACCTTAAATATAATCCATATAATAATTAGCGAATGCATACAACACACTGTAAAAATAGTTGTTAATCAACATAGTAAACCTGTTGCCTGTTGAGCATATCATATAATCTATTGCCTATAGCTTATGGAATGTTGCGCTTAAACATTAACATCACAATCATAGTAGCTAAAGTATAAAAACGCAGCACATATAATAGAAACAGTCACCACTTTGTAAATGAAATAATATGTAGATGCAAAATGTTCTTTGATCATAGCATTCATAGTCTCGTTCTCCTTTCCACTTAGGAATGCATATATCTATCTCAGTTTTCAATATATATGTGTGTGTGTGTGTGTGTGTGTGGATTTTGAAATTGAGAATTTAGGGTTTGGCAGAGGCTTTAACTTATTTTTGAAAAAATCAAAAATGTTTTGCACATGTTGATTTACTGTGCAACAATGAATAAATATTTTTTATCCTACAAAAGGTGAGTAAAATGTTGAAAATTTTAATGTAGCTAATAGACTTATGTAAAGAGATTGTATTGAAAGCTAAGAAAATTTCAAGATGTATAACTATGAATTTTGAATTTTGAAACCTAATTTTGTTCAAACTGAAAATTCTGCACAACCGTAGAAAAAATTTAATAACTCAAAAAATATATAGTTTATCTCTTTAAAATTTTAAAATATGACAAAAGACGTATGAAATATATATAAACAGAATTTTTAAAAAATTATAAATGTATATTTTGCATTTCTCATATCAGAATAGAGAATATTTTAGGTTCTGCATTCAGGTAGTATGAAAATCATTATAAACAAAATACATGTTAAATGGATTTGTAATTTTGATAGAATATTACAAGTACAAAAAAACAAAAAATGGTAACACTTCGTAATTATTGGAGCTCTATAGATAGGGTAACAATTTTTTTAAAATAGACTACTCGTCAATTGAGAAGAGATGATAGTAAGAGAAAGTCGACAGAAGAAAATACAAAGGATGCTATGAGCAAATTTCTTTTGAGAAAATCAAATTATTTGGTGGTGATATTGGTTTATGACATGAATTTCATATTTATAGATTATGCTCCTAGGATTTTAGGACTCCTAAATATACTAGGAAAAAAATTTCTTGTTCCCTAAGTAAACATCATGGGTTTGAGCTTTTATTTTAAAACAAGAGTTCTAATTATAAACCATAAAATAATGTGAAAGAAGTAATTAGACCCTAAAATAATGTAGAGCTCAATTTAATAACGACAATATTTTACGAGTGTTACAAAAACACCTCTCTTAGAAAACTTTATTTCTCAAGATTCAGTAAGCAAAACTTATTTTGACTTCACTATAGAAATGTACACGGCATTCTTGATTTGACCATTAAAATCACTATCCTCTAAGTTCTCATGTGACGGTACTTATTTATAGCTAGTATGATATGCATACATGCATGCATGTATAATAATAACAATACATTTGAAAATTTAAACTTTATTGTGAACTATAGTTATAGCATAAGTTTTGCATCATAAGGTAGTGTACCTGTTGATGGAGCTGGGAATGTCGGAGGTGGATGATCATAGCTAGTAGACTGATTCTTGTACAAAATTTTGACTCAATTATAAGAAATTATTTTTCCATTTTGGCGAAAGCGTTTGATGTAGGTCATATGCCTTCAAAAAAACATCTTCATTTTAAAGTTACGAAAATCAAGGTGTGACACCCCCCTTTAAACCTTTACCATTTGGGACCAACAATCAGAGTGGTTGGTTTCGCGCCCTAATAATTTTGGTAACCTAACCAGATTCATCAGAGTTTTCAAAATCATTTTTGTATAACCACTTCATTTTCCAAAATTGTTACAATAAAAGCCTTCTCAACAAAAGCTCAAATGTTTTACTTTGAGGACTCGGATGATTGAGTTATTAGGATGCATGCACATCTTTCATCCATGTATGATGAAACGTAAACAATCATAAATGAATGTTCATGAGTAGTCATAAAGGTAAACAATGCTAATAGAGTGAATGGTGACCTAACACCTCATCTCATGGTACAAAAAGCATGTCATCAGTGGACTACTGATGACAGAAAATTGTCCAACTTGAACAACTTTAAAGTCGGGATCTAAAATTCACTTGGAATATAGTGCAATCTATTATAATTTAGAGGTGACTTAAGATATAATTAAATACAATATAAATTAAAAAAAAAAGAATTATATTTTGAAACTTTGAAATCGATTTAAGTTAAAATCCAAATGTACTAGACTTTTAACTTAATAAACCAATATATATATATATATATATATATATATATATATATATCTAGGGAAAAAAACTACACTCGCCTAAAATATCAATTAAAAACAAGGCATGTTTTATATTTTTTAAATGTGTGTATAGTCGACACAAAAACATGCACATGAGTTCAACAATAAAACTGTGTATCAGTTGTACACATAATTTATTAGATTTATAAGTATTTGTATCGCGTATGTAGTTTGTTTGTACCACGGCCTCTTACTCTGTTATAGTATATTATTTGTGTGAACAGATGAAGTGATGAGAGATTCTACTACTTAGATCTTTGATTCTAGGCTCGATTCACCTTAAGAGAAAGGAGAGGGTTTTTTTTATTTGTTTTTAGATTACAAGAGAATAAAAATAAAATATAAGCCCTATCATCGCATCACCAGAAAATTAGCTAATCAATGAAGATACCTCTTATCCACAAAACATTGTCTTTGATATCGACTTCAATCGAGTACAATGTTGTAAAAGTCAATTGCAACTTTCGGCTATATATTCCGGCATGTATAGACCATGTGCTCAGCACATGGCAAAATGTCCGATAAGATGGTGAAATGTGGCCAACTTATTTTTTAAAAAATAAAAATAATTTATTAATTAATATAAAAATGATTTAAACTCTAAAAGAATTATATATAATATAAGAAATATAAATAAATTCAGAAAATAATATAAATTTCAGAAAATTATTGTAAAATTTTAAATTCATTTAAAATTTAAAAAAAATTAAAAAAGAATCAGAAAAGTATTTTAAAAATATAAAAATTCTGAAAATTCAAATTTTATTCTGAAAATTATTTAAAACTAGATGTCCACCTATGCAATGCACGGGATGAGCACTTTTTAATAATAATTATAATAAAATTATCACCTTATATATTTGTAACGACCCGATTTCCTAAATATTTTTAATAAATATTTTTTCACAACTCATTTAATAATTAATAAAATCTCTAAGAAAGATTAAAAATTTCAAACAAATCGTTACTAATAACCTAAATTTTATACATTAAAATATAAACTCCACAAACGCGTCTTTTTAACATAATACAAAAATAATCAAGAAACAAAAACATTATACTTAATTTTCCAAAATCACTAACTAAATCATCCAATTTCAAAGTTAAATAAATAAAATAAGGCAAGCAGTTAACAAAGAAGTAAATAACAATAATTAAATAGAACTAGTGTGGAAGCATTCCCTAAAAGGTTACTTAACTAAATAAAATAAAATCAACTAACATGGCCTAAATCCAAAATTTAACGAGCGAATTACTAAAATAAAGATAAGTTCAAATAGCCAAAATAATTAATTGATCATATGCCCCAGTCCTCCCCGCTCCTCTGCCGGCATCAAGCTAATCTGTAATGATCAATAATGGGATGGGGTGAGCTTCCTTCAGCTCGTGGAGGATTACAATTTATCACAGTAATTATACGACAAAGAGGCACACAATGTACAATTATAATAATGATGTGTTTGTATTGGCAAGTCACATAGAGCTAACTTGTATTGGCAAGCAGTATATCTGCAATGGCTAAACTTGTATTGTCAAGTAGCAAATAAAATAATCACTTGTATTGGCACGCAATAATGGATAAAAGCATATGTATACAGTCCAGGAATACAATTAAAGTAATAAACAGTAAAACCCCCACCTGAATTGTCTTGAGTAAAACTGATGGAATGACATGCAATGTATTTATACACATGAATACGCATAAACACACACCAACAGATTCATCCACAGTCCGACCTAGTCCCCCTATTTTTATTTACTACTGGCACAGGGGAACGAGGGTTGTTTCTACAATGGCGGAACTTCGCTGAATTTTCTAAACAATGGAAGAATTTTAAAGAACAATAATTGGAGGAATGGAATTGTACTGCGAAGAAGACAAACAATAATAATAGAAGAGATGAAGATATCAGTAATACCTTGTCAAGAGTGTTGCCAAGAGTATCTAAATATTGCGGTTTGTTTTTGTGAGTTGGTCATATGTTGGCTCCGTATATAACTAATACCTAGTAGGTTTAGGAGTATTTAGATAGAGATTATCAGATTTTCAAAAATCTTCATTGGTGGTAATTAGCGTACTTCAGTTATTGGAATTCTAGATTCCTTTAGGCTCAAGACATGGGCTCTTGTACTTTAGTGAACTGGGCTTGAGTCTTGGGTTCAAAGAGATGGGCTTATTATGACATGTATGAATAAATAAATGAATGCAATAAATTAATTCATATTGTGACTTCGGCCTAAATAAATTAATAAGTAAACTTAAAATAAATGAATTCGCAAGTTAATGAATAAATGAATAAAATGGTTTGTCCAACTTAATAAATCAACAAGTAGTAGTAGTAGTAGAAGAAGAAGAAGAAGAAGAAGAAGAAGAAGAAGAAGAAGAAGAAGAAGAAGAAGAAGAAGAAGAAGAAGAAGAAGAAGAAGAAGAAGAAGAAGAAGAAGAAGAAGAAGAAGAAGAAGAAGAAGAATTAACAACAACAGCAACAAGAAGAAGAAGAAGAAGAAGAAGAAGAAGAAGAAGAAGAAGAAGAAGAAGAAGAAGAAGAAGAAGAAGAACAACAACAACAACAACAACAACAACAACAAGAAGAAGAAGAAGAAGAAGAAGAAGAAGAAGAAGAAGATGAAGAAAGGAAAAATACTAGGCCTTACATCCTATCCCCGTTGAAAAAAAAATTCGTCCTAAAAAATTATAAACGTACCTCGAGCACAAAATTCGGGATAACAAGCCCAAAGTTCCTTCTCTCGCTCCCATGTAGCTTCTTCCCTGCTAAGATTTTTTCATTGAACTTTCACAAGCACCGTCTCCTTATTTCGTAACTTGTGCACCTTCTTATCAAGTATCGCCTCGGGTTGTTCGTTATACATGAGGTCCTGGTTAACTTTCAACGTCGAATAGTTGATGATATGACTCGGATCGTGCACGTACTTCCTCAACACGGACACATGAAAGATATAGTGAGCAGCCGAAAGGTCGGGTGGCAAAGCTAACTGATACGCCAAATCTCCAATTCGCTCGAGAATCTTGAATGATCCCATGTATCTCGTTCTGAGCTTACCTCTCCTTCAAAAATGAACCACCCCTTTCATTGGAGCCACCTTCAAGAATACTTTCTCATCAACTTGAAACTCGAGATCTTTCCTATGCTGATCAACGTACGACGTTTGCCGACCTTGAGCCACTTTAATCCTCTCTTGAATCTTCTCTACCACCGCAATTATATCTTTAAGCATCTCGGGCCCCAGCAATTTCTTTTCTCTGACTTCATGCCAATAAACTGGTGATCTACATCTCCTCCCATAAAGAGCTTCATAAGGTGTCATTCTGATTGTTGCTTGATAGCTATTGTTGTAGGCAAACTGCACTACTGGCAAATGACGTTCCCAATTATCTCCCATGTATAGAACACATGCCCTCAACATGTCCTCAAATGTCTGAATAGTTCTCTCGGACTGTCCATCAGTCTGTGGATGTTATGTTGTGCTGAAATTCAACTTCGTTCCAAGGCCTCTTGCAAACTCTTCCAAAATTTCGATGTGAAACAAGTATCTCGATCGGAGACTATTGAGGTAGGCACGCCATGAAGTCTCACTATCTCTCGGATGTACAACTGAGCATACTGGTGCATTTGATAATTCATCCTCACTGGTAAGAAATGCGATGACTTGGTGAGTCGATCTACAATAACCCATATCGCACGATTCCCCTTCTCAATTCGTGGCAGACCCACTACAAAATTCATCGTGCTATGTTCCCACTTCCACTCAGGGATATGAAGTGACTTTAGCAGTACACAAGGTCGTTGATGCACCACTTTTACTTGTTGGCAAATAATGCACCGTCTAACAAAATCGGCAACTTCCCTCTTTAAACCATACCACTAAAAAGTCTCTCTAAAATCGTTGTACATCTTAGTGCTTCCGGGATGAGCAGTATAAGGCGTAGAATGTGCTTCTTCGAGAATCAACCTCCTCAACTCCTTATTCTTGGGCACGCAAATTCTCCCTTAAAATTACACCGTACCATCCTTCGATACCTCGAATTCCTTGCCTTCTCCGGCAAGAGCACGTTCTTTCATCAAAAGTATGAACTTGTCTCGAGCTTGATCCTCCTTGATTTTCTCCTTCAAAGTAGGTTGTACCCTCAAGACTTATTCTTTTGAATTCTTGAACTAGATCCTCATTTGCAGTCAACACACAGTTCAGAACTCCCCTCGTCTTCTGGTAAAGGGCGTCGGCTACCATATTCACCTTGTCGGGGTGGTAGTGGATAGTAACATCATAGTCCTTCACCAACTCCAACCATCTTTGTTGCCTTATATTCAACTTCTTCTGAGTGAACAAGTACTTAAGGCTCTTGTGATCAGTGTAAATCTCACACGTACCTCCATAGAGATAATGTCACCAATTCTTCAAAGCATGCACGACTTCAGCCAACTCCAAGTCATGTGTGGGGTAATTTACTTCATGTGGCTTCAATTGCCTTGATGCATAAGCTATCACTTTGCAACTCTGCATTAGCACACATCCTAATCCTTGCTTCTATGCGTCACTATAAATTACAAACTTTTCTGATGGATCTGAGATGACTAAAACAGGGTCAGTCATCAAACCTTTTCTTAAGCTCTTGCAAACTCTCTTCACACTTTTCATTCCACAAGAACTTCTCTCCCTTTCTTGTTAATCGCGTCATCGGAGGCGATATCTTGGAGAATCCTTCAATGAACCTCCGATAATAGCCTGTAAGTCCCAAGAAACTGCGAACCTCATTTGCACTCGTCGGCACTTTCCAATCATTGACCGCATTAACCTTGGCTGGATCCACCTCTATCCCTCGAGTTGTGACGACGTGTCCGAGGAACACTACTTTGTCAAGCCAAAACTCATACTTGCTAAATTTGGCATATAACTTCTCCCTCCGAAGTGTCTCCAATACGACCCTCAAGTGTTCCTCATGCTCCTTTCCATCTCTTGAGTACACTAGTATGTAATCGATAAAGACTATGACAAACTTATCCAGATAAGGGTGGAAAACTTGGTTCATCAAATCAATGAACACAGCTGGGCGCGTTGCTCAGTCCAAATGGTATAACTACGAAATTGTAGTGACCATACCTCGTCCGAAAAGCTATTTTAGGAATATCGACCTCTCTAGTTCTGAGCTGATGATATCCTGACCTCAAATTGATCTTCGAAAATACCCCTAATCTTCTCAATTGGTCGAATAAGTCTTCTATGCGAGGTAGTGGGTACTTGTTCTTTATCGTGAGCCGATTCAGCTCATGATAGTCGATGCACAACCTCAAAGTTTTATCCTTCTTCTTCACAAACAAGACTGGAGCACCCTGTACGAATTATATCGATTATAATACTCTTGTAGAAAGTAATATAATTAATCCCTTTCCCTATGACCCTTCTTGGTTGTCATAATTTGTATCCTTATTGATTAACCCTAGAGGTGGATCTATAAATTTATATAAACCCTAACATGCGCCTACAACACATAGGAGTTAAGGGATTCAATTTGATAGCTGTTTACACAAAATATTGATTTCTGATTGAATGATTTCTGACTCCTGTCTTGACCTTCTGGACTGTATCCCCTACTCAATCCTCAACGCCGAATGGACGACGAACTTTGAAGAATTGCAAGTGGAAAGGAACACCTTAAACCGCCGCCGCCTACTCTCTCTTTCTCTCTATTCAGTGATCTTTTTTTTAGTGTTAATTCTTCTTTTTTCACAGAATGAGAGACCATGTATTTATAATACATGGTTGAGTGTGGGCCAAGCTTGGTAGTTTAATTCCTTCTAGGGTTAGGAATTTAATTCCTTGTTAGGAATTTAATTCTCTATTCCTACTTGGACTAGGAGTCTATGTGGGCCAGTCCAGGGATCAAATACAAGAAATAAAGATGGGTCTAACTATGAATTAATTCTTTCTTGTTCAGCCCAGAACATAATTAATTCATAAATATTAATTCATTCCACTAGAGAATTAATACTGCCTTACCCCTTTATTCCCGAGTTGAGTCGGGGCTTGAATTAGACTTAATTAATCCCCATATTTAAGATATCGAATATCCATTAATTAATTAAAGCCTCTGATAGCTTAAATTAATTAATTTCTTATTTATTCCTTAAGCAGTACCACTCAACCTTTTTATTGTACCTGAACTTAATCAACCTGCAGGGTTTAGTACAATAAACCTTTTGGCTCCTTAAGGGGATGTCATCATCCTAAACGAATACGGTTACCGAAATACAAATTACCAATTATTATATGCAAGTTGTTGTCACCCAAAATACATAGTATAAACTTAACTCTTGCCCATGGTAAATCAAAGTGACACACAAACAAGCATTCATAACTGTAATCTTATTTAGGCTTTAGATTATTATAAGTCATCGAGATCTCTAGTTCTTCACTTAGGTCAGACAGAAGAACTTATCTCACTGTGATCCTATCAATACGTAAATACGTACCAGTATAAGTAAATAGTCAAGATAAACTATTCCTACTTAATACTGCAACCTAAACCAACAACTCGTCCTCAAGTTTTCTAAGCTGTGATTTACATTTTATATCTCATTAAGTTTAACCAATCATATGATCTTCTGTTATCTACAACACACCATATGATCTACTTATTTGCAAGAGATATGGGGACACATACATAGTGAAAGTGCAAATATAATCAGATAGGAGATAAACAGTGAATAACTGGAAACATTGTATATAAAAGGTTTTGCTTTCAGTATACAAATCCAACAATCCCCACGGTGACACACTTGGTCTGACGAAACCAATATCAAGTAGCTCTTGAGTTTGGACCTTGAGTTCTTGCAACTCCTTCGATGTCATTTGATGCATGTTAATTATGCATGTAATTAGGTCAATGTATGATACTATTTTATAGGAATTATGTGCATAAATGGTTAGAAATTGGATGGAATGTGATATAAGTGACCAATTAACGTACTCGGCTTGTTTTAAGGTGTTTTGAGCATTTCAGGCTAAAAAGTTGTGATTTACGACCACCGGACAAGAAAACAAGTTGAAATAGAGCAAAAACCGGCCCAGAAGAGTAAGAGTCGGCCCAAAGTAGTGAAAATCAATGAGAACCGGTCCGAACCGTTCAAGAACCAGTCCAAACCGGTCCAGACCGGCCTGAACCGGTCCAGGAGCAAAACGAAGCAAGAACCGATGCGGCCGTGTCACATAAGCAACACGGCCGTGTCAAAAGTAGTGCGCATCGTTCAAATAGGCTCTGGAAGAGAACACGGCCATGTCATTTAAGCAACACGGCTGTGTCAAAACGGTCATCGTTAATGAAAATCCTGTTTTAAAAGAGGATTTGATTTCCCAATTCAAGAGGGCTTATCTAACTCTATAAAAAGGATCCAAGTTTGTTCTTCAAAACAAGACACATAATATCCGAGTTTGAGGCACGAGACGACTTGGACGACGACGAAGATTCATTCAACGGAACGATTTACTCGAGTTTAGCAATTTTTCCTAGTTTTAATTCTTTATAATGTTTTGTCTTGAATATTGTATTGGATTGAGCCTAGGCATGAGTAGCTAAGCTATTCGTGTCCTAGGGTTAGAAAGTAGGGATTATTTTATGAAAATGTTTTGATTTACGATTTAACTTATTGAATTCCGCTCTTTTATATGTTTATCTTTATATCTGTTTTAATCACTGAATTTGGACTGGCCATTTAGGTTTAGTAATCTCGTTTAACAAATCCGCTTCGAGAGAAGGGGTTTGTTATTAGACGTACGATATAGAGCACAGTTGTCTATGACTATGTAGGCATAGGTTTATGAGCTTTTTGGAGTTTCTAGGATTAATTGACTCGAAAGGGTAATTGTCTTAGTTAATCAACGATTTAGTTACTTCGAGAGGAGAATTAGGTTAATATTGTGCCGCTTAATAAACACTAGATCAGTTAAAATCAATAAGTTAATTCTAATCATCATTGGAGTAAATATTCTGAAATCGATACCCTAGAATGTTGTTTATCCTTGATTGTTAATTATTTGTGGTTACCAAGTTTGAATTCATAGTTAATTAAGTATTTTAGTAAGTAAAATCAATCTTTTCCGAATTAGTATCTAGTTAGGATATTCCTAGAATATTGAGGTATCAAACTACCTAAAAGCTATTCCTTGTGGGATCGACCTTGATAATTGTTACTACACCTACATCCGTACACTTGCGGAACACTAGGTTAGAAACCTTGGTGTCATCATTCTGTAAGGGGCCTTCAATGTAGAAGTAGCACCATGTACCAAATCAATGGTAAACTCTACTTGTCTATTTGGTAACTCCGGCAGATTCTCTGGAAAAATGTCTGCATACTCTCGTACCATTGAAACATCATTCATTGTCATCGATGGTGTTGTGTTGTCAACCATATTCACTAGATAACCTTGGCACCCTTCTTTCTTTAGCATCTTCAGTGCTTTCATTGACGTGACAACACGTGGAACCTAATCGCTCTTTGATCCTTGGAATCCAGGTGTTATGCCATCGGGTGTTTGTAGTATAACTCTCCTCTCTAAACAACGAATGTCGGCTCGGTGGTGGGGCAACCAGTCCATTACCAAAATAACATCAAGGTCACTCATATCAAGAATGCACAAATCTACACTTATACCCATAACTATGGAATTAACAGTAATTATACGGCCTGCCAATATACTGATTTCTAGGGGTTTTAAAGCTTTCGCAACCAATCATCGTATAAAATCTCGTAGAAATGAACGAATGAGATGCACCAGTATCAAATAACACATAAGTGGGAATTCCAACAATAACCAACATACCTGCCAAAGTACCGGATTCTCATCCGCTGCTGATTTTGGCAAACTGAATATTCTTGTTCTTCCCCCATTTTCTTGACTTGTACTTCCGCGGTTAGCTGCTGGAGCATTTCCCCTCTTGGGACACTGCCAAATCATGTGGCTGACTTCATGACGTTCTGACCTCTCAGACAAGGTCCTGAGTGTCTCCTCTGACAGGTGGAACAAATTGAATTACTTCATTGGCCCCTAAGCATTGGTTGTCCCTCTCTCCGATTCTTCTTGTTGTTGTTACTCCCCATTGGTGGTTCATACATTTTTCTCTTGTTTGATCCCTCTGCAGCTTGGATCCTAGACCTCTCGAGTTAGTGACTTGCAACCACATCTTCCACACGTACCACTGCATCCGCATATTTCATAGGCCCGTGAGTTTCCAATGGATGGCGTATGTGGGGTCGCAAACCCTCTTTGAAATGCTGACCTTTCTTCACTTCAGTATCATCTTCACTAGGGGAAAAATGGCTCATGCAGTTGAACTTCCTTTCATAATATGTGACAGTCATAGACCCCTGTACTAAGTCATGGAACTCCCTCTCCATCCACCTTTTGTAGCTCCGAGGAAAATACTTTTCCATGATAAGGGTCTTGAAGTTCTCCTATGTGAGTGTTGCTCGCTTAGCAGGGTCCCTCAACCTCCAGTATATGCTCCACCAAGTGCAAGCATCATCCTTTAGTTGAAACATAGCACATGAAATTCTCAATTCATCTGAGCAACCAAGTGATCGAAAATGTCCTCCAGCGAGGAGATCCACTCCTCAACAGCTTCTGGGCCTTTATGACCATGGAAGGTAGGCGGCTTGAGATGAGTGAACTGACTTATCACCCTAGAATGAACCTGATCTTCAGTAGGTGTTTGTGCAATAGTGACGTTCTGCAGAAGTGTTGCTAAACCCGCAAATAGTTGTTGCTGCAGATCAAGCGTCGCATTAGGTACTGCAGGTTGGGCATCTTGGGCATTGTTCCTGTTGTTATTGTTTCTTCCATTGTTCCGTGACATGTTCCTGCCATCTGTACGGTGCATTCGTGAGACGTAATACGACAAATGAGGTTGAGAAAATAGTTTAACAATAAAAAGCATCATAATTGCAATTACAAGATAACCACACTTACAATCATAATCACAACCACAACTATCAATATAATCCAACCATAAGCTTTATTATTATTCAAACTATGAATGATAACGTCATAAAACTAGGTCATTGAATGTATAAAGAGTCCTCTAGTCGAAGTGTAATTCCTCACAAGTCCAAATTTGTAACGACCCGGATTTCTAGTTGCATCATTTTTTTTAAATTAAATTATCATTTTTCATAATTAATGGTATGAATGGGTCGGGAAAATGGAAGTTTAATTAGACAACACTTACACGTGATATTACCCAATGATATAGGAGAAGCCGACATTTTTATGGTAAGCCCTCTCCATAGGATTACTCACCTAAAAACCAAAGGCCGAAAACCATGATTTTATGCCCAGAATATTGCCAAAAACCAATGGTTAAATTCCATGGTTTTATGCCCACAACATTGCCCAAAACCAGCAGCCAAATTACGGTTTTATTCCCATGGTTTTGTACATGGTAGGTCTATAAATAGAGGCGTGAGGAAGTCTTCATTCCATCACCTCCTCCCACCAAAACATAGCTTGAAGTCTTCCTTTCTTCTCCTACAAAGCATAGCTAGTGAATCTTCCTTCTTTCCCTCTCAAATGTTCCATCTCCAGCTACCGAAACCCGGCGAAGTCACCGAAAAACTGACCTGGCAGCTTTATAGGCTCATCGGATCAGCTACTACCCCATTTTTATTTCCATCCCTCTATCAAAACCCATATTTTTTTTGCTGTAGTAAAATGGAAGATCTATTCTCTTGATACAATATGATAGGGCTTGGTGAGAGGATTCCGGGAAATTTTTCGGAATCACAATTTGAGCTCTAGAACTCTGGTTATGGCCGATCAAAGTTTAGGCGAAACCTATATAACCGAACCACCTTCAAGGAGACATAACTTTCTGTTCTAAACTCCGATTCTATTGTGGCTGGTCATTCTAGAAAGCCCTGATGAGAGCTTTCTATAGCCATATCCCAGTTGAAATTCCAACGACCGAGTCGCCGAAAAAGTTTGGTCAAAGTTGTTGCAGAAGTTCATGTCCCATCTTTTGAAAATTAGATCTTCTTTAGGGGCTAAAATACAATTTTTGAGTTTTTCAATTCTACCCCTAGTCAAAGTCAATCTTTTTGGAAGTCAACCAACCCATGTATTTACGAAAATGTCATTGCCCTTTTTACAAAAGTGTCGCTCTTTTTTTAGAAATTACAACAATGCCACCAGACTTTCAAAGTGTCATAAAATGCTCCTTTTTAATCCGATTCGGCTCAAACCAATTGTCAAATAACCCAAATTCCTAAATCTAAAGGTTTACATAAAAATATGAATCTGAAATATTTTATGAAATTGCAAAATGGTCCCTCAACTTTTATAAAATTACAAATCTTGCCCTAAATCTTCAACTTTTGTTTAAAGCCTAGTACCCACCTATGCTAAGACAAATATTCTTTATTGTAGGACTAAAAGAAGTTGAAGTAGAAGAGGACTCCTATCAACAGAAGGAGTATACGACCAACTAGCCGTATGCATTTCTAGTTGGGGAATCTCTATGTGGCTATTTTATGTTGTCTAGTTGTTTTCATGCAAATTATTGTTATAATGGCTTTTACATGAATGTTGCTTACGCCTATGCTTATGTGACAAATATTTGAAGTTCATGTGTAACTTGTGTGAAATTTATGTGAAGTTATGGGTAAAAATCATATTATGTGTATTGTATACGGGTAATACCGTACTAGCTACGTTAGGACTGCGGGTAACACCATACAAAATCCTCGGGTCGCTCCCGAATATGCTTTTAAAAAACTTTACGGGTAAAACCGTATACGCTATGCTATACGGATAAAACCGTACACGATTTTGCTTACGGGTAAAATCATATATGATTATGCTTACGGGTAAAACCATATATGATTATGCTCTATGGGTAACACCGTACATGTTATTGATCGAAAGATCACCCTCGGATCGTTCCCTAATATGCTATGATGCTCGAGCGTGGCAACGCGTGCCCCGCCAATGTGCTCCTATGTGTATCTATATAATATGTATATATGTGTATATTTATTAATTAGGTCCAACATGTTTTCAGATGTGTTTTATGTGTTAATGGTATATGCATTATTTATGTAACTGTCCAGTATTGAAATTCTTTGTATGACATCTAAGTGCGCAACCGAGTGAACCTACGGAGTGTTTCTCTCGAACACTCATCCCCCTAACATTTCAGATACCAAGACCGATGTGGAGGACTGACACGGATAACATGGCCTTGCACCATTTCAACTCACGAAGTTTCAAAGTAAAAGTTCATTTTCAATCATGATATAGTTTCTCAAAGGTGATATTTCAACTGTTTATTTATTTGAACGAAATATATATTTAGTTGATGTAAAAATACTTGAGGATTGTCCTCTAAAGTTTGAAAGTGAACTTGTGTTTCTTAATAAAAGAGCTTCCGCACCAAAGTATGTTTTATTGTTGATATTTATCTTACGATTTGAAGTTATTTTTATAACTCAAATTTCTAGTTGAAATTTATTATTTGAAAAAGAAAAATGAAAATATATCTTCAAACAAAGTTTGTAGCGTCCCTTTTCCCGAATTTTCTTATTTGCGAAAATGGGACATTACAAAAGCGTTTCAAGTTTACGATAACTAGTACCAAGAATGTAAAAAAAAATCGACCAATAATATGCTAAAGCACATAATTATAGCAATCTAAACAAGTCTTGTCTCAATAAGATGAACTTGTAATATGAATGCATGTATTGGAATGTCACTGCTTGAAATTTATTCAAGAGTGAAATGAATATGAACTTGAAATTTCAAAATGTAATGTAAATATACCTTGGTGCCGAGCGACGAAACAGAGGTGACTGAGAAGCATATGATATTTTTCTTTCAATTTACTTAACCAAATAAATAATAATAAATATTTTTTAACTAGTCTACAGGAATGTAAACCTCGCTCTGATACCATACTGTAACGACCCGATTTCCTAAATATTTTTAATGAAATATTTTTCCACAACTCATTTAATAATTAATAAAATCTCTAAGAAAGATTAAAAATTTCAAACAAGTTGTTACCAATAACCTAAATTTTATACTTTAAAATATAAACTCCACAAACATGCCTTTTTAACATAATTCAAAAATAATAAAGAAACAAAATACATTACACTTAATTTTCCAAAATGACTAACTAAATCATCCAATTTCAAAGTTAAATAAATAAAATAAGGCAAACAGTTATTCCCTAACAAAGAAGTAAATAAAAATAATTAAATAGAACTAGTGCGGAAGCATTCCCTAAAAGGTTACTTAACTAAATAATATAAAATCAACTAACATGGCCTAAATCCAAAATTTAACGAGCAAATTAGTAAAATAAAGAAAATTTCAAATAGGCAAAATAATTAATTGATTATATGCCCCGGTCCGCCTCGCTCCTCTGCCGGCATCAAACTAATCTGTAATGATCAATAATGGGATGGGGCGAGCTTTCTTCAACTCGTGGAGGATTACAATTTATCATAGTAATTATACAACAAAGAAGCGCACACAATGTACAATTATAATAATGATGTGCTTGTATTGGCAAGTCACATAGAGCTAACTTGTATTGGCAAACAGTATACTTGTAATGGCTAAACATGTATCGGCAAGTAGGAAATAAAATAATCACTTGTATTGGCATGCAATAATGGATTAAAGCATATGTATACAGTCCAGGAATGCAATTAAAGTAATAAACAGTAAAATTCCCACCTGAATTATCTTTAGTAAAACTGATAGAATTAATGAAATGCAATGTATTAAGCCCGTGGTCCATATTTAGTACAACCTACACGTATAAGGCACGTGTATTTTAATATCTATTGATATTAAGTCTTTAATTATCATTGAATTTGAAATAATTAAATAAAATTGATTAGGCTGGATACTACAGAAGGGATGAAAATTTGTAGCAATCAAGTGATGTATTGTACTTTGGCTAAAATAGGGGATTTGATTTGAAAAAGTAAAGAAAAGGAAATTAAAGGAAGGATAATAATGAATTATGGAAAAGGGGTTTTAATTCTAAACTTGTCCAGTACCCATGTTTTCCCTCAATAACCATTATTTTCATTTTCCTCTATGCAGTAACATCCTCCAACAACCAAAAATATTATTTTCTCTCTAAAACAATAAGACCCATCACCATCACACTTCCTCACTTCATTAATTAAATGTGCAGTCTATTCAACATAATGTTAAACTATCTCTCCTCTTTATATACTACTTCTTCTTCTTCTTCAATTCTACATTACAGACACACATATGCACGCCACATTCATATATATATATATGTTATGCATGCACATTCCTTCTTTCTCTGCAAAACATCCTCATTCAGTATATAACCGATTTACACACTCACACACACACATAATCACGGGCTGGCAACCACTCACGCACAGTGCCAACTTATACACACACACCCTCACACATGAATAAGCATAAACACACACCAACAGATTCATCCATAGTCCAACCTAGTTCCCTTATTTTTTATTTACTACTGGCACAGGGCAACAAGGGTTGTTTCTAAAGTGGACAAACTCCGCCGAATTTTCTAAGCAATTTGGCAAAATTTTAAAGAACAGTAACTGGAGGAATGAAATTGTACTGCGAACAAGACAAACAATAATAAGAGAAGAGATGAAGACGGCAGTAATACTTTGTCAAGAATATTGCCGAGAGTATTCTAAATACTGCGTTTTTTATCTTTTTGAGTATGTTATATTGGCTGCGTATTATATAACTAATACCTAGTAGGTTTAGGTGTATTTGGATAGAGATTATAAGATTTTCAAAATTCTTCATTGGCAGTAATTAGCGTACTTCAATTGTTGGAATTCTAGATTCCTTTGGGCTCAAGACATGAGTCCTTGCACTTTAGTGAACTCGGCTTGAATCTTGGGCTCAAAGAAATTGACTTATTATGACATGTATGAATGAATGAATGGATGCATGTAATAAGTTAATTCATATTGAGACTTTGGCCTAAATAAATTAATAAATAAATAAGTAAATTGCCAATAAACGAATTCGCAAGTTAATAATTCCCAACATAAATTGAGCTTGAATATATTAAATGGGCCAAATTGAATTGGTATTGGGTCTAAGCCCAACATTGAATAAATGAATAAAATGGTTTGGCCAACTTAATAAATCAACAAATAATAATAATAATAATAATAATAATAATAATAATAATAATAATAATAATAATAATAATAATAATAATAATAATAATAATAATAATAATAATAATAATAATAATAATAATAATAATAATAATAATAAATACTGTGCTTTACAATCTTATTTGAGAATATAAAATTGGGAGTTGATATTTTTTTTGTTTAATTATATTTCTTCATCCTTACATGTGGGTTTTTTACATTGAATATATTTTATTATCACAAATTGAAACTACCAGTTAGATTTTCATAAATTTTGAATATATATACTTTTAATATCTTCCGTTATCACAAATAGAAACTACAAATTATATTTTTCATAAATTTGATTAATTCAATTATTTGAATGCCTGATATGATGATGCTAAATATTTTACGAAAAATTTTAAATACAAACTTGAAATTTGATTAATTTCCCTCCCTATTATTTCAGTGTGTATTACACATGTTGTAATAATTACATATGCATATAGGGATCAAATAATGTCAAATATTTATAAATAATTATCGTTTGAAAATCACATATATTAAATAATATAATATTAGTATACGAAACCACAAACATATTAGTTACTTAAGCATATGAGCGGTGAACTATATTATCAGGTCGTATTCAAATAAATAATAATTGATTTATTATTTTTGTAGGTAACATAATCTTTCTTTTCGCGAAATAGAAAAAATAATAAGCAAACTAATTCAATCAACAACTGACTTTAGCAAATATATCTAAGCTTTTTTCTGTTGTAAAGTGTAAACCAAATAAATTTGTACTTTTTATGAATTTTTTAATCCAAATAATTTAAAATATTCCAAAATTAAAGTAAATAACTTTAATCTTCTAAAAAAATTCAATATGTTCAAGAAAATATTATTTTTGGAATTATATCACATTTTAATTTTATATATAAATGTTTGAAAATCAAAATATTTCATTTTTTGAGAAAAATAAAAATGTATCATTAACATCCTAAAACGGTATTTTTACACTTAAAAATTAATATTTTAATTATAATATATGTATTATAGATGTTAAATCGAAGATCATCAAAAGAGGAATAATTTGATATATTTCTTGTGAAAAATCGAGTTGTGACGAAAAATGTATAAGACCTTGAAATTTTGAAGACAAAAGATAAAGAAAAAGATAAAAAAAGAAGAAAAAAATGATTGGATAAGAACACTCAAAAAAATGTTGATGAGTCACATGTTTCTCCCTTTTTAGGGACTTTCCACGTATTTAAGAGCAGTTTTAAAAAATTAAAGCAAAACAAAAAATTGTGAAAGTGGCACGTGTTTTCCCCTTATTTCTTACTACTTTCTTTTAGTATAAAAGTTGATTTTAAAATTAAATGTTTAAATTTCAAAAAATTAAAAAAATATTTTTAAAATTCTAATTTTCATTTAAAATTATTCGAAGAGAAATATCATTTCAGAAAATTTAATTTGAAAATAAAAATATATTTTATTCAAAAAATGATTAGATCTCCTACAAAGATCAGTTAGATTTTTAAATGTATTTCCTGAAAATATACTTTTATATGAATTTTTCAATAATTTTTAGATTTTTTATTTTTTATTTTTTTGGGTTTCAAATAATTTTCTAGAATTTTTTAAAATAACTCTATTTTTTTTAATTTTTTGAATTTTAAATGAATTTTAAAATGTTTAAAATAAATTTTAGACATAAATTTCTTAAATTACTAAAATTTAAAAGAATTTTAAAAATTTTACAATAATTTTCTGAATTTTATATTTATTTTCTAATTTTTTACATTTTTTATTATAAATTATATAAAATTATTTAGAGTTTAAATCATTTTTTCTTAATTAATTAATTATTTTAATTTTTTAAAATTAGATAGCCATGTGTCACCATCCTATTTGACATTTTTGGCATATGTTGTGCACATGACCTGTACATGTCGGAATATATAGTCAGAGATTGCAAAAGTAAAATCCCGCATTATACAAATTGTGATCCAAGGAATTACTCCCTCCGTCCCGACTTAACTTTCCTACTTTGACCGGGCACGGAGGTTAAGAAAAAACAAATTTTGTTAAATCTTTGACTTTTTTAAAGGTGGAGATTGAAGATGAAGATTTTGAGGGTGAAGATTGTGAGAGAAATTTGTCATTAATGGACTGAATAGTTAAGTTGGGAAAAACCGAAAAGGAAAGTAGAAAAATTAGAACGGGACGAAGATAGTAATTATTTTAGATTGCAAAGTAAAAAATCATTAAAAGTACCCAATAAAATCTAAATGGTTAATTGGTGTGATGCACCTGGAAGCGACTAGTTAGCGAATTTTTACAGTCAAGTAGTTAGAATTTTATTTTGAAGTGGCAACATTTTCTCGATGGTTTTCACTATATTAAAGCTTCATAGCCCATTAACCAGACACTAGTGTTAAAGCTTCAAGAACACGTGAAGCAATGACATGCACAAAAGAAAGTTGACAGAATTTAAGAAAATGAAGTCAAAGTGGCAGTTGGGATATTGGGACAATTTTACCCTCCACTTGTTAAAACTGTCAGACGATCCTGTCCGCATGACCAAAACAAGTGATTCGTTGCAGGTCCCTTCGATCCTACACTAGGTGCACCACAATGACATTTTCCAGCACACATACACATAAATAGTATGTGTCAAATGTGGAAAAGAAACACATCGAGTGCACTACAAACTTACTACCCAATTTGTAACGGAAGAATGCAACTGATCCATGTATCAGCGGGCCATTACTGAAATTAGCAATTGGTACAATACAACTAGACAAGTTCATCAGAATAGCGACCAGGAGGCAACTCAAGTAACAAGTTCATAATTGCACCGCAATTTACATAACAAGTAGATCGACGCAGTCGAATTATAAATTTGCTAGGAAAGAAGAAAAAAGAGGAACTACAAACCAAAAATACAGCATTACAAGACTTTCAATCACCAGTTGCCTCCAAGTCAGTCTTTGGGAATACTTGAGCAAGATTCTAATACATTCAGATTGCACGATGCTTAGTACCATATTCATAGTCTCCTGAGTTCTACAAAGTTAAGAAGCCAATATATGTTAGTTAGCTCACCAAATGACAGGACATCTTCAGATGAAAAGTCGAGAATTAGGTAAACAGAGAATGCCACAACATAACTTGGTAAGAAGTACTACCTCCTCTTCTTTTACTTATTACTTTTAAGCTTAGATAAGTTAGAACTATGTGAAATGAACACACACGCCCCTCCTCTAATCAATTTCCTCTCTCCTTTAATCCCTAATTTTATTCTCCTCTTTTCTTAGGGGCTGTTTGGTATGGGGGAGTGGGGGTGGGTAGTTGGAGTAAAGTGGCTCCATTTCCATTTCTTATGTTTGGTATACATGAATAAGTTAATCATCACCCCCATTTTATTAACAACTCCTCCCACTTCATTCCATAGTATGATTGACCCCTCATTCATACCCATTACCATTACCATTCCTGATTTTGAACCAAGCAGGCCCTCAAAATTATATATCCTTCTCAAAGATATGATAGGTTGAAAAATAGGAGATTTGTTTTTGAGATAGTAATCTTGGAACAAAGTAGAATTATTGCTAAAAGACAAATTATGTTGGAGCAATTTAATAACTCTAAAACAAGTTATAGAGAGAAACAGAAGTAAACCAAAAACCAGTAAAATCATACATATGACCCCTAAAAACATCACAGGTATATTACATATAATCTGTAAAATTTGTATTATGTTGACAATGTATGGAAGCACTCGTTCATATACTAATGAAACTTGGAAGATAATAAATGTAATAAAACGACACAAGGAACACCAAAAGGTCCACATAGCATAATGCACTGTTAGCCCTTCTCAACCAATATGGATTAGATTAAAATGGATAACAAACTCGATTTACAAAAAAACACTTCCTGTGCCAAATAAACTCAACTTTTTTCAATAAACATGGAAAACTCTGAACTGACATTACCAAAGTAGAAAATTTTCAATACTTCGCTGCAGTAACACTGATTTCTTAAAAAACCATTGATCATTACCATTATAATTTATTGTTAAAAGAATATGTTAAAACCCATAATTAAGATGAGATCCCTAAGCAGCTGTGGTATACATCAATAAATTACTTAACAAGATAATTTAAAAAATATTGGATATATTCAGATTTTAGAGGCAAGTTGATTTTACCAAGATTATCCTCAAGAATATTTGCACGTGGGCCTTCTACAGAAGGAAAAACAAAACCAGTGTCTAAAAGGTCCCACTTAACCCCACCAAGGCACTACGCCACAAGCTACTGCCCATCAACTCATCAACCTCTGGCACCTTTTTGTACATTGAATAAAACTCTCCACAGCTAAGCTGGTCATGAAGAGAGCTTCCTTCGGCTCTACATAAATGTGTTCAATCATTTAAAAAAATAAAAAGCATTTCACCTATTTATATACCTGCCACTCCATTGCAAACTTATGTATTGCAGGTCGAGCCTTATATAAAAAAATGGAAAGCTAGTGCTGGGGGAATGAATTTACTCGTTGATATCCAGAAGCAGAAACTTAATATATTAAAAGTTTCCGAAATTACAAGTCTAAGAGTTCCTGTCACCCTTAAATAATAATACTAGTAATAATAATAATAAATAAAAATTAAGAATATTAGATTCGAAACTTAAGAACATTAGGACAAAATTTGCTACCTCTAAGAGCTGGCTGTGTACTCAAAATGTTAAGAGAGATATCCATGAAAACATATTTATGTTAAAAGAACAAGATTATCCATGAAAACATCTTTGTGACCGATGCATTACATTTTTACAGAAGTAGAGAACTTCATGAAAAGGAAAAGAAGCAGCAATGGGAGTAGAGGTTTGGATTTCAGTAGAAAATAGAGGGACTAATTCATGTACTTTTTAGAGCTTGAAAAATAATGAGCACTCTCCATGTCGATTGTATGCATCATGGCAGATAAAACATACGAATTTGAGGCACAAAATCTTACTACATTTTATATTGGAACATGAAGCTACAAAGACTTCCATTTCTAGGATTAAATCATTGGGATCCCTTCGGAAATGGAAAACATGGCATAATTAAGTAGAAATAACTGAAAAGGGCATACAAGCCTGAAACTAAAACAAATAATTAAAACTAAATAGTAAGAGAGCAAATGATTAACCAGAAGGAGAGAAGGTTTGAGCAAGGTTCAGACTTCAGAGGATCGAAACTGTGAATCAAATGCCAGCATAAGGATAATATATAATGTTTATCCTAAAACAGATAGTGGTGATATGCAGAAGACTCCAATCAGACAACTTGTTTTAAATAATGAAATCACAATTCCCCCCATGAAATACTAGATTTCCATCTAATTCAACAGATAACAACCTCTACATGGAAAAGTTACCTATTTAAGGATTATATATATATATATATCCACATATATGCTGTAGTGGATAATTTCAGCAGAGGATACATGTAACAGCTAGAAAATTGCTTGAAATATTGGCTGATGTCAAGATCCAAAAATGAAGCTGGACGAGATAAAACAAACCTGGATATTCTTGGAGACTCGAAACACGTTTCAGAATTTGCTTCACAAAAACCGCTTTCTATCTGTTGGTTTCAGAATCTGAAATGAGCACATCAAACTCTCATCAACACTCATCATAGCTCCAGCATTGTCAAATTCACCACAATAGTTGGGAGCAGAGAATATTGTAACAAGCTGCCTATCAGCAAAAAATTCATATCCGTCTTCTACAACCTGCCCAAGCAAGCCATTGATCACAAGACAGCAGAATTATCAAATAAGGAATTTCTCAGATAGAAAACACTCATACCTGATGAGCACGACAAACAAGGTCCATATCATGTTGCATGAGAAATTCAGCCACCTTATCAGCACCAAATGTGTATGAAACTCCCCTGTCATTCATCCCCCAACCTTTCATTTCTCTACTAGGATCAGACCAAAGTAGATCACAAAGGAGACCAGAGTCAGGAATATCAGTTGGACGAGGTAAGTTTCTTATTTGATCCAAGTTTGTTAGATCAGGAGAAAGACCACCATGCATGCAGAGTATCTTATCATCTATAAGAGCTGCCACAGGAAGGCAATTGAAACAATCAGTGAAAACTTTCCACAGCTTGACATTGAAACGGCGTTTACATTCATCATAGAATCCATATATCCTATTAATAGAAGCACATTCGTGATTCCCTCTTAAGAGAAAGAAATTCTCTGGATATTTTATCTTGTAGGCAAGAAGAAGGCATATTGACTCCAAACTCTGTTTGCCACGATCAACATAGTCTCCCAGGAACAAATAATTGGCCTCCGGAGGGAACCCACCATATTCAAAGAGCCTTAAAAGATCTCCATATTGCCCATGAATGTCACCTGAAGTCCACCAAACAAAACAGACTTTAACCTTGGTCTTTCTCAGATGAAATGAAAAGATAATATAAAGAACTTCTACAAGGACAAAAAAAGTTCACACTGAATAGAAAGGAAACGAGGCGTGCACATGTAAATTTTTTATTTTTAACCAAGTGAAATACTGCTGACAACTAGGACTATTTTATTTCTTTCCACTAACGGGTATATAATGATAATTATTGACAGATAAATACAACTCTGCATGACCCGATGACGGGAAAGAGTTGTCAAAACAAAAAAGAGAGGGACAGATTAGACCAGAATAATCTCGGCCACCAGTCAGACAGAAAGTCAAAAGTGTTTATAACACTTAATGTAAGAAATTTCAACCTTATAAAAGAAGATAAAGAAACAATTATATGCTAAAGTCCAACAAGACATCCAAATTGGCCTTAGCAGAAGCACAAAAATGGGTTGATACTAAAACAGCAAAGCCTGGTTCTCCAAGTTTCACCATTCTTTAGCTGGTATTTTCGGACAAATCAGACACCAGATCAGAGACAAGGTGCCACTTAAAATAAGCCCCACGTTTTATTTTATTTTTGTGTTTTGGGTCAATATATGTACTACATTTTTTTTCTACCAAGGCCTACTCAGTGATTACCCCACTCTGGCATTTCTTAATTGTTTTATAAGAATGAAAAGAATGAGTGAGAATTGATGACCCTATATCCAATTCCAATAAAACTACAAGAATGAGCCACCAGACACTGAAACATCTTGTCTTCATGTTTATTGATATCCAAAATTGAAAAATTAATGGACAGACCCAAATCTTTGTTTTGCTCAGTATTATAGAGGGTTGATGCTCAACATATTGAGCTACACAGTGAGTTCCGTCCTAATCAGAATATATACAATAGAAGAATCACATGAAGGGTACAACAGACTAGACCTAGATGAGAAGTTGTATAGTATAGTTTCCTAATATCAACAGGAAATGATTTATTAAGTGCCCAACTCAGATTATGGATATGAACACCAGCAGCTGATAAAGGGTATTACCATCCTTCACCATATGCATGTTGTGTTAGTGGTGAATTTTGCATACTTCAGACGTGGCTTTATAATGCATTTGAAGTCCACTAATTAAAGTGATAACAAGATGATTGTTGAAAATTCCCAGTGAAATATCTTTATAACCTGACCCATGATAAAACAAGCCAAGTTACCAGTCATGAGAAACCAAGCAGACTGGTTCAAACTTCAACCGGTCTAATGAAAATTATATTTGTTCTTACTTCTTAGTTTATCATTTGCACAATAATATAGAGGGAGATTATAGAAGACACATAATTACTGAGGACACAAACGTCGATGTTTAAAATATGATCTTTAATAGTCGATTCTTGTTTTCCTTCAGGAGAACACATAATTACATGAACGTTACCAATTTCAGATGAAAGATTTGTTTATATCTAATATCCTTATATGAAGACAACAATCTTTTCCAAATGAATCATTCTTTCCATCAAGATCTACATAATGTAACATTATTATGTGGAGCTAAAAAAGCAAATCTCATATTTAATGTGCAGTACCAGAATATAATAATATCCATCAAAGCAAAGAAATAAAATTCAACACTGCTTTCAACTGATAGAGGATAATAAGTTAAAAGCACATGGAAACCAAAATTGATGCTTGCCCATTCATCCTTCTAGGAAATCAAGCTCTAAATTTTGTTGCAGGAAAGCTGAATTGACAGAGCAGATGGGGAAGAACCAAAGAAATGGAAGAAAGACTGTCGCAAGTTTAATTGCTCTCCGTTCTTGAAATAACTTTTTGGGGTAAAAGAAAAAGAAAACTAATCTCGCAACCTGATTTAACATTTTCTTCATTCAATTATTTTCCCAGTTTTAACGGTTACATATAATCATCTAGACCGGACCAAAAGACCATCTCCCGGTTCAAGACCGCCCCGGTTTAAAAACTGAATAGAGCCACTACTTTTGAGACTTGGAAGCTAGCGGAAAAGACTGATTTCAAAATTTAGTTATGCAAATACTCATTGTCTAAAATCAGTAGAGCACCACAGGATTTCACCAGTCTTCAGTCCTTTACATACATGTTCTCTGGGGCCAAGCCTTACGCAGCTATACAACAGTAAGAATTCTAGATCAACTTCCTTTAACTATTAACTCGACCACTGACAATACATTATGAAATTCATATTGCAGCAGATAAGGTGATATATAGGCTCAACGAGAAGTTCCCTCCAGGGCATTCCGAGGCTATGCAGTTCATGGAGTATCTGAATGTTCTTTTTCTTAAAGCAAAACGCAAGAGGAGAAAAAAAAAACACTTCCTTTTTGTTTGCACATCAATAGGAATTATAACAAGCGCACATATAGCAAAAGTTTCACAAGTTAGGCATCCATGCAACACGGATGACAACCAGTAACCCATCTGCCACAAGAAAAAAAGAAAAGAAAAGGAATACCGCAGATCTTGATAGGTGCTTCGAGCTCAAGGAGATTAGGCTGAGAGAGGAAGATTTCACGTGATGTGGTGCAGAGAGCACGGATCTCATTCTCGGTGAGCTGCACCTGACGCGCAGTCCTCGCCGTCCGGAACTCTAACAGGCGATGGATGACGTCATCTAAGACGGCAGGTTCTATACTCTGCCCATTCCCCGCCATTATCCGCCCCTTGTTTTGCAGAAATGACCCGACAAAATACAAACCCTAGATTCCCAAATTATCAACAAAGATAATTAGAATTGGTGTGGGTATAATCCGCTGTAATCGTAAACAGGAAGTGATTATAGATTCCGGTAGGGGTTGAAGAAGATTGGTAGGGTGTGGGGGGGAGGGGGGGCTAAAGTGCATGCAGTAAAGAGATGGATTTGGTCACATTTGATAGGAATAATATTAATGGAACAAGAAAAGAATCGTCGGAGTCGATAAATCCGCAGACGTCGTGTGGTTCTCTATGCTACTAAGGTTGGAGTTTTTTGGAGCGGCCCCCCTTCCCTTCCCTTCTCTTCTGTCCCCTCCCCTCTTCTGCAGTTGTGTTATTCTCCTCTCGTTTATCAGCTGCCCAAATGGAGAGAGGGATGTTTGATTGAATTCAAAATCTAGGGTTGCAATGAATATTCTACACTGCATAATAATATTAAATAATAACAGGAGCCTCTCAAAAATACAGGACTACAAGTTGGTTGACTTATCCATGCTCGGCTCAACACTCGCCTCGCTTACCCTCCAACTTACTTCATAGCCCACCTAAACGCTTAATTTTATGCTCCTATGATATTTAATTGGGAGATCTAATTATTTATTTAAAAATTAGGGATGATATTTGATTCTTATGAATGATTATGTTTCTGGCGATTTTGGACACGTGTATTTTGCAGATGATGAACTCCTAAAAATTGTGGGAAGGGAAAAACGTATGAGTTGTAATCTTAAACAGATCCACTTTGGTGCTGAATGAAGTCCGATACATTCCCGGTCTTAAGAAGAATCTACTTTCATTTGGGCAGCTTGATAAGGAGGGTTACGTGGTAACATTCGGCTGCAACAATTGGAACATTACCAGAGGAGTTATGGTAGTGGCTCGAGGTAAGAAAAGGTACATTGTATATGACAACAAATTCCAAAGATTGCATTGATCTTGCAGACGTAGCAAGTGAGGTGGATTTGTGGCACTGTCGGTTGGGCCACATGAGTGAGAAAGAGATGAAGGTGATGTGTTCGAAAGGTAGATTGTCTGGCCTGAAGACTGTGGAAGTTGGCCTGTGTGAAGACTGTGTGTTTGAGAAACAGAGGCGAGTGAGTTTCTCAAGTGTCGGCAGAACCTTAAAAACTGAAAGTTGGAGTTGGTCCATAGTGATCTATGGGGACCGGTGCCTGTGATGTCCCTTCAAGGATCATCATACTATATGACATTCATTGATGATTCCACAAGAAAGTTATGGGTTTATTTTCTGAAAAATAAATCTAATGCATTTGATACTTTCAGGAAGTGGAAAGCCATGGTCGAAACTGAGACAGGGCCGAGAGTGAAGTGTTTAAGGTCTGATAATGGAGGTGAGTATGACCTCAAGGAGTTCAAAGACTATTGTGCTGAGAACGGGATTCGCATGGAGAAGACAGTGCGTGGAACTCCCTAGCAGAATGGAGTAGCAGAGAGGATGAACAGAATGCTGAATGAGCGAACAAGATGCATGAGGCTGAAAAGCACGTTGCCAAAGATGTTTTGGGTGGATGCTGTAAACACGGCTGCATTCCTGATCAATAGAGGTCCGTCGACTCCATTGGAGAATTCGATATCGGAGGAGGTATGGACGAGAAATGAGGTAAACATGTCCCTTGTTTACGTATCTTTGGTTGTGTTGCATATGCTCATGTTGGTTTTGTTGATAGAAGTAAATTAGATGCTAAATCTATTAAGTGTACGTTCATTGGTTATGGTGGCGATGAGTTTAGTTATAGGCTCCAGGATGAGCAGAACCGAAAGGTGATTCGCAGTAGAGATGTGGTTTTCAATGAACAGGTGATGTACAAGGATAGATTGGAGGCATCGAGTTCTGACAGCTCTAAACCCAAGGTAGTAGAGTTAGACATCTCAAACTCGAGTGGGAGTATGGAGAGTCGGAATGAAGAGGAGGTTCTTAAGGATGAGCCAAGAACTCCACCACCACCTCAAGATGTTGTTCCGCTACAGAGACCGGCTTGAGAGCGATGTGCACCTGATAGGTATTCACCCTCTAACTTTTATTTATTGCTTATTGATGGTAGTGAACTTGAGAGCTATGTAGAAGCAAAAGAGGTTGATGATATGCAAAGATGGAAAGCTGCCATGGATGATGAATTGACATCTCTTCACCGGAATGACACTTGGGAACTGGTTAAGCTCCCAAAAGGCAAGAAAGCATAGCACTGCAAGTGGGTCTACAGAATCAAGATTGAAGTTGATGGTAGCAAGCGCTACAAGGCTAGGCTGGTTGTGAAGGGATTTGAGCAGCGTTTTGGTATTGATTATACTAATATATTTACTCATGTTGTGAAATTGACGGTTATTAGCATGGTATTGAGTATGGTTATTACAGAAAACTTGTTGTTACATCAGATGGACGTAAAGACGGCATTTCTTCACAGTGACTTAGTGGAGGATCTTTACATGGTACAGACGGAGGGATTCGTAGCCAAAGGAAAGGAAAAATTTGTGTACAAGTTGAGAAAGAGCTTGTATGGGTTGAAGCAGGCTCTAAAGCAGTGGTACAAGAAGTTTGATAATTTCATGCTTGAAATTGGCTATAGCATACGCAGACCACTGTTGTTACTACAAGAGGTTTGACAAGAGCTATCTTATCTTGCTCTTATATGTTGATTATATGTTGATTGCAGTAGTTGATCTAATTAAGATGGATAAGCTGAAGAGACAGTTGTCCAACTGATTCTCCATGAAGAATCTTGGAGAAGCTAAACAGATTTCGGGTATGAGAATCGAGAGGAATAGAGCAACAAGAAGATTTTATCTTTCGCAGATGGATTACATCCAGAAGGTCCTGGAAAGATTCAACATGGAGAATTCAAAGCCTGTGAGTGTCCCATTGGAAAGTCACTTCAAGCTGTCGAAGAAGGAGTCGTCGAGTACTAAGGAGGAACGTGCCCAAATGATGAACACCCCCTATGCTTCGATAATTGGCAGCATAATGTATGCGATGGTGTGTACTAGGTCAAATATTGCGCATACAGTGGGATTAGTGAGCTGGTTCATGAGTGATCCAGGTAAGCAGCATTGGGAAGCAGTGAAATGAATCTTAATGTACTTGAAAGGTACCATAGAGTGTTGTGTTTTAGTGGCAAGAGTACCGAGTTGCTTGGTTATGTTGATGCAGATTTGGCATCAAATGATCTAGATAAGAGAAGAAGCATTACTGGAGGCGGAGGGGTGTGTGTGTATGTGTAAGAGATACACCAAGATGTGAGGATGCGTGCATTTATGTGTGTGTGTGTGTGTGTGTGAGAGAGAGAGAGAGAGATGTGTGAAGTATGTATGTGTGTGTCTATGTTTATTTGTGTGTTAGAGAGAGAGAGAGTATGAGAGTGAGAAAAAAATAATTGATATGTGTTTACTTTTGGAGGTCCTGCGATCTCTTGGACTTCTAAGTTACAAAAGATGTTTTCTTTATCCACCATGGATGCCGAGTATGTGGCTGTGACGGAAGCGAGCAAGGAAATGGTTTGATTGCAAAGTTCCTTGGGTGAATTGGGGAAGGAACATGAAAATAGCATTCTTTACAGTGATAGTCAAAGTACAATTTTCTCAGCGAATAATCCGACGTTTCATTCGAAGACAAAACATGTAGAGTTGAAGTATCATTATATTCAACATCTATTGGAGGTGAAGACTTTGCGGCTTATGAAGATACTTGGAAGTGAGAATCCAACTTATATGTTTACTAAGGTGGACTTTAGAGAAATTGAAGTTATGCATAAAATCAATTGACCTTGGAACGTGAAGTGGAGGCCAGGGGATACTAAGCGAATACCAGGGAAGAAGAGAACAAGAAAACATAGTGATTTTGAGAGTGTTCGGTTTCCAAGTGAGAGATTGTTGAGTATGGAGCCTGAATTCGTCATTCAGTATCGCGACCGCGACAGGTGCGACAGGGCAGGTCACGTTCACGACAAAAGATACATGGCTAAGCAGGCGAGAAGTTGACGGATGTCACGGCCTTGGGCTTCAAGTTTTGGCCCATTAGGCTAGTACAAATAGTTATTCTCTCATTATTGTTCATGTTGTTTGATATAGTGAAATCCCTGACTTGGTATCGACCCAAGACGTAGTTACACATCGTAACGAACTGGGTACCAATATCATGTGTTATTTTCTCTTTAGTTTTCTTTCGTTATTGTGAGCGTGTGTGGGTTAAATCCTAGCATTACAAATTGAAAGGGATTAAAGATTTCAATATGTGATGACGAAGATCCAGAAAGGAAGACTAGCACGAATTTTATTTGTATCATCTTAATACTTTTCGGATCATCGTAGTATATATTAGGGCAATAAAGATAACATTTTTTATTGGGTCATTGGATGATATATTTTAACATCCACGCAATACTTATCCGCGATAAAAAAAAAACATTTCGTATTATAATTAGAATAAATATTAATGTGTGATAGATCTTCCCGTGCACCGCAAAGGTACAACACTAGTCTTTTTTAATATTTAAAAATAAAAATGTTTTAAAATAGAACCTAGACTATTTCACGCCCACATTGGCCTTCTATTTTTGGAAAACACACTTTTTTCTTTTCTGTGAGTTAACCTTAGAGCAAAATCGGGTTCCTTATTTAGGGTTTAGGGTTTAGCGGTTATAGTTAACTATCCAATTAGTTATAATGAGGTTCTCCAGCATTAACTATCTAATCAATTAGAATAAGATTATACAATCAATCAAAGTAAATATCTCGACAATTCTGTAATCCGGCGGACGTGTATTAGCTGTAATAATTGAAACAATATAGTATTCTGCAATCAATCAACACAAATATACATAGATAATTACCTTTTTTCCCGAGATTTATGTTGATCCTCACTAAATCCTGGAGTTTTATCCATCTGTTCAGTGAACTCGCAAATCTCCTCGCAATCTAAAACAACAACATAACTTGGTGAGATTAAGATGGAAAGAATACAGTTAAATATGGATAGTTTGTCACAATCAGATCCAATATTTGAAAATTCGTGTGGTACACTCTAAAGCTATTTATTGATCCCCACTAATGACTGATACATTTTTCATTTACGACCTTCGAATATTTGGGTGTATAAATAAACAACATAGGCATGTTTCGTAGACGTCATTGATCATTGAAGTATCGAGGGTTGAAGAACGTAACGGGTTACACGAATTTAAAAGTTAGGGTGAAAATGGCATCAAACAGTGTAACCTCTGAGCTACGACTAAAGAAAGTTAAACGTGTTTAAGTCAAATTATGTGTACGGTTTTTGTGTAAGTTTTTATTGTTTGTAATTGCATCGTTGTATTTGTCCCTGTCGTGTTTTTAGATTTTTTTTTCTCTGTCCCATTTTCCGGTTTGACAAATAATTTATGCCATCTATCTGTTTGTTGATTTTTTTAGGCAATTCCTGTTGATCTCGTTGATGGAAGAAGTGTGGATTAGTAAACATCAGTATATTACCTTTCGTGTAAAGGTTCAGAAGTTTGTGTTCACACTATTTTTTCACTTATGTAGCCATGTCAACCAGGCGGGACAGGTCGGGTATCTGAATTACCTGCCGCGACACGTGCAGGTGAAGCCCCACCCTGTGCCCTTCCACGGGTCAGAGTTTTGCGCCCCATGTCTTGCCTGTATGGGACGGGTCTACCCCACCCCCATCAAACTTTTTTTTTTTTTTTTTTTTTAAATTTTTTTTAATGCATACAAAAAGCCAAAAAACCGATCTCTCATTGCAACAGGGAAGGTTGTTCTGTTTGCTAGGCACATAATTTTTATTTTCTTGAAAGTCAAGTTGCTACATGGGAATAAGGTTGTTCACCGAGAATCAGATGTCATAGTTTACATTGAACATATTTTGGTTTCACCTGGAGCAGCAACGGCGGCGGAGCGACGACTGCGGCGTGAGTGTGAGGACAGAGAGCAGACTGTAGAGAGAGAGTTGAGAGCGGCCTGTTTTGAAATATGAGAGAGAGAGAGAGAGAGAGAGAGAGAGAGAGAGAGAGACTCCAGATAGGGTTTAACTTACTTGTACCATTTTTTTTTAATTTATTTATTAGAAACTAGATAATTAAATCAATGTTGTCAAAATCTCGAGTTAACTCTTGCAATCCTACGAGTTATTTCCCCTCAACGAGTGAATGCGTGATAAAATTGATATCTGATAAAATCGGAGTAAATCTCGAGTTTGTTTATGCGGTATTACGAGTTTTACAATTTTACGATTTTGTGTATGAGTATAATAATTTTATAAAATATTGATTATTATTCTATTCTAACAATAAAAATATATATAATATGAATTGTAGAATGTATACCAACTTAAAATTGGGCTATTAAAAATTTTTAGAGCAAATTATACGTAATGAGAGTCAATTATGTTGAAAATCAGTTTTTATTTCTATATATCATGTTCTAAATTATAATCTAAGCTTCATAAAAGATATGTCTTTTTTATTTAGTAATTAGTCCTTAATTTCACCATGGTCATTATTTTATTTTCTCTTAAATTTTAAAGTATTCTTCATTATAATTTATGAATGCCTTACAAAATGAATGTATAACCAAGATGCCAAAATTATTTCTTCATAGTTGATTTTTTTTTTGTTTATTATTTGTGTATATAATATGTGTACTTTTTATATGTGATATCAATTTATAACTTATTGTAATTAAAATATATATACAATAATTTATATATATGTTATTTTGTATAGGTTGTATTAAGAAGCAATTTTACGGTCTAATTTTATGGACAATCCATCGAGTCTATTTAAAATCGCTAGTTTAGCAACCTTGAGTTAAATTATATTTTCATCAAGTCATAATTTAATAAATTAGAATGACAGACACACATACACACATACATGCACACATATATATACCCGCACACACACATATTACACATAAAATCAGTGTTCTCAAAACCGGACCAGACTTGCCCATTCAACCAGTCGAACTAGATCTAGAACCGGTCTGGTATGCTATGTACAACCGTTTTTTAGTTGGACCGGGAAAACTTGGATTCGATCGTAGAAAATCACTGAACCGCCAAACCACCGAAATTGTTGAACCGCCCGGTTTTATGTTTACCCTTCCATCTCTTGTTTTCTCATATCTCAGTTGTCTCTCTCTTGGTTAATCTTCTTCATATTCATTCCAAAATCAAAACCTACAAATAAACACCCTGCGATAGAGGAATTTGCAGAAAAGAGGGATTTTCTTGAAGTTCAAAAAATTAATTAGAGAAATATAAGGATCTTGTCTACTACATGTGTGACTCTATATATAAAGATTCTTAGAGATACGTCTGGAGAAGATAGAGAAAGTCGTGCGAAAATGTTAAAAAACTAACTTAGCTCTTAGGCTTCAATTTTAAAATGATTATGTATTTTTATGTGGATGGTGATATTGTAATAATATGTAACACAAAAATAATAATAATAATAAATAGGTGATATTTAGTTTTTCAGTTAAACCGTAGGTCCGACCGATCTGCCTGGTTGAACCGCCAATCGATGGCCAGTCCGATTTGATAACCGGTTCGGTCATAACAACACCAGTGAAAATTTTATGTATCATATATATATATATATATATATATATATATCTGTATATAATAGATATTTATAAAATTTAATTATATATATTATACGGGACGGGCGGCTTATGAGACCCGTGACCCGACTCGACCCATGATGGTGTTGGAAATTGGTTTGGAAATTTTGGGTTTTGACTCAAAATTGACCAATTTAATTATTTCAATCCATTTGTTAAAAATGGAAACAAGTTGCAAATTCATAATCTACGTTTCAAGTAGATGAATTTAATGTATTAATATGCTCAAAACCAATTTCGGGTGAATGAGATATTAATTGTCAAATGTTGCAACTTAAACTTGGAAGTTGAAGAGTTTATAAAGGAAATATGGGAACTTGTCCCACATAGAAAAATTGGAGTAAGTGGATACTCCTTATTTAGTAGAGCACTTGATAAGTAGTTATCAAGTGTGCTCCCCTATGGTGGACCTTATGGTGGATCCTAGCGGGATTTTAGCCTTTGGCGCCCGGGTCCGCACGCGCACGTCGCACATGTCGCATTGAGTCACTTTAGAGGCGCACTTTGCACTTCGCGAGGAGCTGGAGGAGCCTTAAAGTTTTGGCCAAGTGGTCCAGACGGATGGCTCGCGGTTTCGTGGTGGTTCGAGTCAGACGGTGCAGTGACGTGGACCGGGTCGGGTCGAATCGACCCGCCGCTCAGACCAGGCGATTCATCTCCACCGGGTCGGGTCGGACAGACCCGCTAGCAGGCTGGGCGGGGCGAACCGGTGAGACCCGTCGCCTGCAAGAGCGCGGGTTAGCGTACGGGTGCGACCGCCCAACGAACTGGTGGGTCCAGTCCAAAGGGTGCCACCAAGGGGTGAAAAGGTGCCTTTCCAAAAAGACACCACAACTCTTCAATAAATATAAATAGGCCCCTGCAGATTTCATATGATTCATTCCAAATTCACAAGTTCATTGAGATTCAAAAGCTTTTCAAATTCTGCATTAGTAAGAGTCTGAAAGTTCCAAATTCACAAGTTCCAAATATCCGAGTACGTTCGCCGATAACTTCCGACTTGTAGTGCAACGGTCTGAAGTTTTTAAAGTCGTTGTATCTTGGAGGCATTTTGCTATTAGACGAATTGCACCTGAGTACGTGGCAATTTTGTCTTACTGATATAAAGTCAAACTCTAGCCTCGACTTTATCTGCATTTATACATCTTTGTCTATACACCTTTAATACCGATAACTAACATCGTAAGACGATTTTTTTTGTATATTTGGAGATGTCTTCTACTATTTCTACTCCATTAATTCCTGCTGCTCACGCTGAAAAACCGGCAAAATTTTCCGGAAATGATTTTAAGAGATGACAGCAGAAAATGCTGTTCTATTTAACTACTCTCAGTCTTGCTCGTTTCCTGAGAGAAGATCCTCCTACTGTAGAAGTAGGGGATAAAGAGGGGATGACTTCTTTGGACGCTTGGAACCACAGTGACTTCCTGTGTCGAAATTACATTCTGAATGGATTAGACGACTCACTTTACAATGTCTACTCTATTTTTAAAACCGCAAAAGAATTGTGGTTATCTTTGGAGAAAAAGTACAAAACGAAGGATGCCGGAATGAAGAAATTCATTATCGGATGGTTCCTCGACTTCAAAATGGTGGACTTGAAGACGGTCATAGACCAAGTTCGAGAGTTGCAGTTGATCCTCCATGAGATTCATGCTGAAGGTATGCAACTATCTGAATCCTTTCAAATAGTAGCATTCATAGAGAAGCTACCGCCTCAATGGAAGGATTTCAAAAATTATCTCAAGCACAAACGCAAGGAAATGGGGCTTGAGGACTTGATTGTAAGACTACGGATCGAGGAAGACAACCGAAAATCTGAAGTCAAAAGTGACAAGAACCGTGGAGAGGCACGTGTGAATTTGGCTGAGTCCGGAAGTGGCAAGAAGGTGAAACGCGGTGCTGGCTCTAATAAGCAACAGAAGACCTCGAACAAAAGGTTCAAAGGTAACTATTACAATTGTGATAAGCCCGGACACAAGTCGAGTGAATGTCGCAGCCAAAGAAGTCAAATCAAGGCCAACCTTGCCAAGCACAAATCCTTGCCAGAAGAACTGTCTGAAATGGATCTGTCCGCCGTGGTGTTCGAGGCTAACTTGGTAGTTAATCCAAGGGAGTGGTGGATCGACACAGGGGCTACTCGTCATATCTGTTCAGACAAGGAACTGTTCTCCACTTACCAAGAGATCAATGGCAGAAAGCTCTTCATGGGAAACTCTGCAACGTCTCCGGTGGTAGGATTGGGAAAAGTTGTGTTGAAGATGATGTCAGGAAAAGAACTAACTCTCGTGGATGTGCTGCATGTCCCAGACATTCGCAAGAATTTAGTCTCCGGTTTTTTGTTGAGTAAGACCGGATTTAGGCTTGTTTTTGAAGCAAATAATTTTGTATTGACCAAATGTGGTCAATTTATTGGGAAGGCTATCTCGAAAAGAGCTTTTTCAAGATGAATGTAATGACTGTAAATCGCGACATTAAGCGCCATACTAATATAAATGAAGTTAATTACTTGATTGAGTGTTCTAATTTCTGGCATGGTAGATTAGGACATGTAAATCAAAATACACTTCGACATTTAGTGAATTTAGATTTACTTCCTAGAATGGAATTTGATTCACAAAAATGTGAGATCTATGTGGAGGCAAAATTGGCCAAAACAGCATTTCATTCAGTGGATAGAAGTATTTCACCTCTAGAACTTGTCCATACTGATGTGTGTGGTTTGAAGTTTGTGCAAACTAGAGGTGGTAAGAATTACTTCATTACTTTTATTGATGATTGCACACGATACTATTATGTATATCTTTCGAAAAGCAAAGATGAAGCCATTGAGGCATTCAAAAATTATAAGAATGAAGTTGAGAATCAACTTAGCAAAAGAATCAAAGTGATTCGAAGTGATAGAGGTGGAGAATATGTAGCTCCATTTGAGGAATTTTGCCAACAAAACGGTATTATTCATCAAACTACAGCTCCATATTCACCTCAATCAAATGGTGTTGCAGAGCGCAAGCACCGAACTCTGAAAGAGATGATGAATGCTATGTTGATAAGTTCGGGCTTACCCCAGAACATGTGGGGGGGAAGAAATCTTGTCTGCCAACTACATTCTTAACAAATTGCCACATAAGAAGAGGGACAAAACTCCGTACGAGTTGTGGAAAGAAAGAAAACCTTCCTACCATTACCTCAAAGTGTGGGGGTGCCTAGCTAAGGTTGAAGTACCTAAGGCAAAACAAGTGAAAATAGGACCCAAAACTGTTGATTGCATTTTCATTGGATATGCGCATAATAGTAGTGCATATTGATTTTTGGTGCACAAATCAGACGTTCCTGAAATGAACTTGGTAATGACTATTGAATCAAGGAACGTGGTGTTCTTTGAGAATATTTTTCCTAAGAAGGAAAGCATAGAAGTAAGTTCTCGTAAAAGAACTTATGAAACTGCAAATGGATCACCTGTTGAGGTTAATAAGGAACCTAATAATGAACCTAGACGTAGCAAGAAGGCCAGAAAGGAAAATTCCTCTGGGCCTGATTTTCTATCATACATGATGGAGAGTGAACCCAGGACAATACATGAGGCATTGTCCAGTCCAGATGCTCCTCTCTAGAAAGAGGCAATAAACAGTGAAATCGAGTCCATCATGCAAAAATCACACGTGGGAGATTGTAGATCTACCACCACGTTGTAAACCACTTGGATGCAAGTGGATCCTAAAGAGGAAATATAAAGCTGATGGATCCATTGATAAGTATAAGGCTCGATTGGTAGCCAAAGGGTTCAAACAAAGAGAAGGTTACGACTTCTTTGATACGTATTCCCCTGTTATGAGGATCACTTTCATTAGAGTTCTCATTGCTATTGCAGCATTAAATAATCTTGAGATACATCAAATGGATGTGAAGACGGCCTTTCTAAATGGGGAATTGGAGGAGGAGATATATATGGAACAACCTGAAGGGTTTGTTGTGCCTGGACAAGAAAAGAAGGTGTGTAAACTTGTTAGATCTTTGTACGGACTCAAACAAGCACCTCATGAAAATTTTGATAATGTGATGGTCTCTAATGGTTTCAAAATCAATAGTGCGATAAGTGTGTCTATATAAAGGGCACTCTAGAAGATTATGTGATAGTATGTCTATACATCGATGACATGCTTATTACGGGGAGTAATCATGACTCGATTATGAATACTAAAAACATGTTAAAACGAAATTTTGACATGAAGGACAAGAGTTTGGCTGACATCATTCTAGGGATGAAAATCTCTAGAACTCCTGATGGAATTTTCCTATCACAAGCTAATTACGTTGAGAATGTGTTGAGAAAATTTGATGTTTATGACGTACCCCCGGTTAACACTCCTGTAGATGTTAATCTACACTTAGCCAAAAATAGAGGAGACCCAGTGCTGCAACTGAAATATGCAAGAATTATCGGAAGCTTGATGTACTTGACAAATGGTACGCGTCCGGATATAGCATATTCAGTTAGCAAACTTAGTAGATTTACAAGTAATCCTAACAAGGATCACAGGAAAGCTCTAATGAGAGTTTTAAGGTATTTAAAAACATACCATGAATCATGGAATTTTATATACAAGATATTCAGTCGTATTGGAAGGATACACAGATTTAAATTGGATATGTAATACAAAAGATTCAAAATCTACCAGTGGTTATGTATTCACTATAGGTGAGGAGCTGTGGCTTGGAAATCCTCTAAACAAACTTGCATAGCTCATTCTACAATGGAATCGAAATTCATTGCTTTAGACAAAGCTGGTGAAGAAGTAGAATGGCTTCGGAACTTCTTAGAGGATATTCCTGGTTGGTGTAAACCGGTGCCTCCCGTGAAAATACACTGTGATAGCATGTCTGCTATAGGGAGGGCACAAAGCCACATGTATAATGGTAAGTCTCGACACATCCGAAGGAGACACAATACCGTTAGACATTTGATCTCAAGTGGGGTAATCTCCATTGACTACGTAAAGTCAAAAGAAAACATTGCGGATCCGTTAACTAAAGGCATTGGTCGAGATCAAATGTATAGCGCGGTAAGGAGAATGAGGCTAAAACCCACACCCGAAAGAGTGTTCATAGTGGTAGTTCGTCCATGATGACTGGAGGATTCCAAGAACTTAGTTCAACGAGATAACTAAGCTTTGAAGCAATCAATTTTGCACTTGAAAAATACAATTTCAAGCTCATTCTCGATTCCGCTCAAGTGCCAATTGTACCTATTTGGTACAAAACCTGATGATGTGTGGTGAGGGTAAGCTTAACAGCTTTTAATGATTCTTATACCTTCGTGGTGAGGTATTTCAGGATACCTTTAATAGGAAATCACCTATATAAGTGTGAAGTGGGGCCGCTTCAAACTGACAGATATAATATTTTCAGTACACACTTATGAATCCGAGATAAGGTCCATGACTAAAATGGACAACAACGTGAGAACCAAAAGGATATTAGAGTCGTTACTTTGTGGTTGTCATTGTACTAGATTTATACAAAAGCTGACCAGTTCAAGGCATCGTGTTCACTGAGCAGCGAGTAAATCCGATGGCATTTCACTAAGGAAGGTTCAAAGCCTGAAGCTACCTATCCTGATGAAGGGACAACTCGTTGGGACTTTCTTAGGTTTGTATTGCATTAATATCATTCATGTGGGGGATTGTTGGAAATTGGTTTGGAAATTTTGGGTTTTGACTCAAAATTGACCAATTTAATTATTTCAATCCAGTTGTTAAAAATGGAAACAAGTTGCAAATTCATAATCTACTTTTCGAGTAGATGAATTTAATGTATTAATATGCTCAAAACCAATTTCGGGTGAATGAGATATTAATTGTCAAAGGTTGCAACTTAAACTTGGAAGTTGAAAAGTTTATAAAGGAAATATGGAAACTTGTCCCACATAGAAAAATTGGAGTAAGTGGATACTCCTGATTTAGTAGAGCACTTGATAAGTAGTTATCAAGTGTGCTCCCCTATGGTGGACCTTGTGGTGGATCCTAGTGGGATTTTAGCCTTTGGTTAAAATGGACCCGAGGATGGTGCGAAGCACCATCCGAGCCCGAGCCCAGGCCCGCACGCGCACGTCACACATGTCTCACTGAGTTGCTTTAGAGGCGCATGTACACGTCATCACGAGGAGCTAGAGGAGCCTTAAAGTTTTGGCCAAGTGGTCCAGACGGATGGCTCACGGGTTCGTGGCGGTTCAAGTCAGGCAGTGCGGTGACGTGGATCGAGTCGGGTCGGATCGACTCGGCTCGGACCAGGCGATTCACCCCCACTGGGTCGGATCAGACCGAGACCCGCCAACGGACCGGGCGGTTCATATCCACCGGGTCGGGTCGGACCGACCCGTCAGCAGGCCGGGCGGGTCGAATCGGTGTGATCCGTCGCTCGCCAGGGCGCGGGTCAGCGTGCGGGTGCGACCGCCTAGCGAACTGGTGGGTCCAGTCCAAAGGGTGCCACCAAGGGGTGAAGAGGTGCCTTTCCAAAAAGGCACCATAACTCTTCAATAAATATAAATAGGTCCCTGCAGATTTCATTTGATTCATTCCAAATTCACAAGTTCATTGAGATTCAAAAGCTTTCCAAATTCTGCATTAGTAAGAATCCGAAAGTTCTAAATATCCGAGTACGTTCGCCGATAACTTCTGACTCGTAGTGCAGTGGTCTGAAGTTTTTAAATTCATTGTATCTTAGAGGCGATTTGCTATTAGACGTATTGCACCTGAGTACGTGGCAATTTCGTCTTACGGATATAGAGTCAAACTCTAGCATCGACTTTATCTGCATTTATACATCTTCATCTATACACCTCTAATACCGGTAACTAACAAATGGGACGGACCAACCTTCGCCAAATGTTTTGGGGCAAAACAGGTTAGGATGAGACAGATCGGTATTAACATGCCTACGCTTATGGTTGGTCGAACATTGAATTCGGTAGCTGGATTTTCGAGTGCGATCTTATGGCTTTTTTATATGTTGCAAATCAATTATTTTAGGTACATGTCTTTAAGTGCGTGAGGTGTCTCATTAAGGTTGCCTCATGTAGACGTCCCACAGTTTATATTGGGTACTATATTAGTATTTTGTAAATCTTTTAGCAAATATTCTAAAATGTGTATCGATATTAATTATTTTTTTTAATGAATTTGTATGATTCTTGAAGTCAAATCTAGCCTTGATAATCTTGATGTGTCGATGCAGGTTGATTTCTTGCAGTCTGATCCTGAAGTCAATTTTCAGCTGATCGAGTCGCTCTAAATACTGTCTGATACATGGTGGAGCTCATTTTGAACTTTGTTTTGTTTTTATTTATGTATTTATATGTTTTGGGTTGTCTTAATTTTTCACGTTGTCTTATTATAGTGTACAAGGATCAACTACTGGAGTTGTACCTCCGATGGTTGGAGATGAGGTTGTTGCTGCTAGTGTTGAGGATGCCGGTGATTCTTCTGTTGCGGTTGGATTGCAACATCGACAAGTTGGTGAAGGATATTTTAGCGATAACTTTACTAATAAAGATTTTAGTTCATTCAAGAGTTTTACTATTAAGATAAGTGATGGGCATCTGATAAAGCCTCGACTGGTAATCTTATATTATATAATTCTTAAATATGTTAGTCTATCATGTAATGGTATTATTGTTGGTGCTACGTTTGTAGCCTACTCCTACCAGATTTTGGCGGTTCTTTGCAAAGAGCATTGATTAGCCTCCCAAGTACGTTAGATTTTCTATGAAGAACAAGGTTTAGACCATTGGAATGATTTTTTAAAGGGACGTGAGGATCTAAGAGATTTTATAGGACGTCAATGATTTGTTCAAGGGTTCAACCTTAGCTTTTATCTTGGTTGACGAGGACAGTCTTTTGTTTGAAGTGAAGGTTGAAGATTGATGTATTAATTTTTAGTTTATTATGTTAATTTTTAGTTAGACTATCTTCGGGCTTGAGCCCGATTTACTTCTTTTTTGTTATTCATTTTTATATTCCCATCTACTATTATATTGTCCGTTATTTTGTATTGGTACTATTCGAATTAAGTGGAATTAGATTGGTGTTTCATCAACATATGAATATAATTTTTTTTTTCTATTGAGGGTGTTTAAATGAGGTTGTGTGCCTTGTATCTTACTCGATGAATGTTTATAGATGATTGTTTTCGTATCTACAACATATTGGATCTCATCTGCTAACAATATTCCTAGGAGCGTCTTAAAATCCATCCTCATACAAAGTCGTACTAGGTGACAACCCGTAATGTTAGGTTCACATAATGGATCAATCGTGTTAACTAATATTCAGTTAGATTAATTGGTGAATCGGGTCAATTGTGACGGCGGCGGTGTTGACGTGGACATTGCATCCTTAATATATATTAATGGTGGAATGTTACCTCAAGCCATTTACAATGGCAGGATGATGCAATGTATCAATATATTTTAGGTTTTTCTAGTATATTGTGCCTATTTAGATAGTTTATATATCACTTTCAATATATGTCGCATTGAGCTCATGCATAAGTGTCTAAATTAAAATAGGTCATAGTAATGTAAACTATAAGCATGTAAACTATGAGCATATAAGATTGGGATGGATTTTTTACTGAGTTGCTATCATCCATTGTCTCCCGCAAAATCATGTATGTTTTCTCCAATACAATTTACTGATGCACCGATTCTGCATGATAAGATTAACGTCATTTATGATCTTTGACTTAATGTAAAAAATACAATCTTAAAAGAAGAAATCTAATTATCTCATTAATTAATTATTTTTGCTATTGAAATTGAAATGCAGCCTAAGAATATGGATTCTTGAAATAAATGGCCGTAGTAACATAAACTATGGGCATGTAATTTATGAGCATAGAAGATCAGGATGGATTTTTTACCTAGTGGCTATGGTATGTTGTCTACCGCAAAATTATGTATATTTTCTCCAATTATATTTTACTGATGCGCCAATTTTGCATGATAAAAATCATGCTCGTTTATGATCTTGGACTTAATGTAAAAAATATGATCTTAAAAACAGAAATCTAATTATCTCATTAATTAATTAATTAATTTATTGAAATTTAAATGCAGCCTAAGAATATGGATTTTTGAACTTAATGATAATTATATGCATCAAAATAGGTTGTTGTTGTCCCCCTTTTTAGTTCACTAATTGACTTATTACAGATTAGTTAACCGTCCTAATTTTATGGTTTAGGTGAAATATGGATAGGAGAGCGTAATGCACATTATTCTAAATGGTGCTTGAAATTTTAATGGGTTCAGTCGGGATTGACATATTTTGTTAATGATACCATTGTTCGAATATATTTTATAGCCTTGAATATTTTGTTTGGCCTAAGATATGTTATAATTGGGGTGGATTAACAACACCTTTTCAGTATTTAATGTAGTCCAGAAATTACTGCTCTTATCTTGCTTGTTACATAAGTTAAACTTTCAACAAATGGCAAATTCACTACCATATCGTATTAGTGGCAATATTGTAAACATTTACAAATTGATTGTGATGTATGTGATTGATGGTGGAAAATAAATTTGCCATGTTATATAGTCTTACAATTTTTGGTAGGGTTAGTGCAAATTTGGCGAGATTTGTTTCCCAATGATATCATATTTGGCCTCTATACCCTGCAACCACCTAGTATACGATCATTATGTAATCAGAGTAACAATCAACGTCCATATTTAACACACGTTCATGACAACAATTATCAGACCACATTTATTACGTGATATTGTTGATTGTATATGATGTTTAATATTCACGCCAACGCTCTTACTGAAATTGGATGATTCTTATATATCATTCTGAACCAATTTGAGGATCCCATAACAAATCATTGACCAATCAGCCTCACAATCATTGAAAAAATCATTGACATGTTATTGAACCAATCTAAATTGTTTCAAATTACCTATATCGGCATAGATGATTGATTATATGTCCCATAATTTGTGATGTATCAATATGCATATCTAAATTGCAGGATGTTAGTATCATATACCGAAAAATCAACGCTAATTAAGCCTATTTTTTCCTTTACCAATGTCTATTAAATGGAAAACATATTAATTTCTACCTAATATAGAAGAACATCCTTTGATAAATTCATACCCGCTGGGTACAAATTCTACGTAATTCCGACTTCGAGCCATCATATGTCAACGACAACTCCTAATATCAATCTCATTATACTTTTTGTCATATCACTCATGCCTCCCATGTACACTTTGGCGAACAACGTCAATCCGTCCAAGACCTTGTGGGCGATGAAGTTGTGCCTGGTTCGTACTTACGATTGGCCCACTTACAGTCTGCACAACTGATTTCTCAACATAGAGTTTATTTTCCACGATGAGGAGGCATTTTTTTTTTCTTCTTATATACCTAAAGTGTGTTCATTAGTTATATTTTGTTATACTAATTTGCTTATGCTTATGATAAAGGGTGGCCCTACCATAAGAGCAAATCAAAGGGAATTATATACGAATAGGCTTTTTGAAGAACGTATGTATGCCATAAAGAATTTTGTGCTTGCCGATAATACCATACGCTGTAAGACAACTATGAGTACATTTAAAATGCTCTTTATTAGTTAGACTCGACTGACTAAGTTGTTTGATGACACTTTCCTGTCATATTTATACAATTTTGTTCCTACAGAGAAGCTCCTAAATTTGGATCAGTTGGATGAGATTCAGTTGATAGGTAAATTTAAAATTGCTCTATTGCATAATATATATATATATATATATATATATACATATATATATATTTTTTTTTTTTAATTTTTTTAAAATTATTTTAACTTTGGTTTATGACAGTATTGTAGAACACATTTCTTGAGCATTATGTTGTGTTCAAAATCATATCTCCGTGTAGGGGTTATATCGGTGATGCCACCTCAGTACAAGGAAATCAGAGGAGGTGTTACCAGAGTGATGGATGTTGTACTTGAGGATGCAGTGTAGAGATTTTTTCAATATCATTTGCTAATTAAATTCTGATTTTTTTATTACTTTATTATTTTTTATTTTGTTAGTTCTCATTTTTTTAATACGCGTCTTTTTTGCTACTTTTTCGATTAATTAGGAACAATTCGATCACATACACGATATGGGGGATTTTGTTGATGAGATGAGGAGGATGGTTGAAACTTGAGGCTCAGAACCACCTGTAGTCAACTACAGTTGTTTAGCGCAAAGCTATCATGTGGTATGTGTTCTGTAATCACTTCTCCTATATGTCCATTAATAAAGTTAGCATATCTTCGCATTCTAAGTTACCCCCACTGGTTTAGGTCAGGTAACTATGTCCAACACCTTTCATGGTTCTAGGATGATTTTCGATGCCGACATCGATGAAGTAACGAATTTTAAGAGGAAGTATGTGTCTGTTTTTTGTTTTATATCTTTATTGATTATATAGTTTGATTTTATTTTTTAATTGCTTTGTCGCTAAACATACTGAATATTTTGTAATGATAGGATAAAGGCTAGAAATCCAGTCAGTGCTGTAACAACATTGTTTCTCTCGCTTCTGGGGGTCCCAAGATGAAGATTTTCCAAAGGGCAAGGTGCAGATCATAAATATCTATCATGCTACAGAGCATAATGAGGTGTTGCTCATTTCTTGATTTATCTTTGTAATAGAAAATTTATATTTTTGATAATAAGTTGTTAGATATTTAGTCTTGCTATGTCACTTATCATATATATTTGTTCAAATATCTGGATGCAGTTTGGATCGTATTGGGTTTTGGCAAAAAATGTTGATATTGAGGATAGTGAGTGGTGTTACGTTTCATGTGAGAAGTGCTTGCGCAAGATAAAGGGTGTTGAGGGTAAGATGTGTGTAACAATTGTAACATGCATGATGTTTCTGCCCATTTGAGTTATCACTGTTGTTATCTTAATACTTGCTTCGATTTTTTTACATAATCAATTTTATATATGTAACTCGGATTCCCTATTCTACGTTAAACTTCGTGTACAAGATACAGATCTGTGTACTCGATAAGACGTATAGTGTTCCCTTTATTCTATGGGATAAAATCTGTATCAAACTGTTTGGAAGGTACGGGACTGAGTTGAAGGGTTGTGTAATTGGGGTTAGTAAAATACTTACTCAGTTAGATTGCTTAAGAGTTTTATACTTTTTTATTGTTCATATCAGTCATTTTAAAGTCGTTAATGTTCCTATTCTAGAAAGGGGAAGATGTGGTCAGTCCGAATGAGATTTAGTCTTTGACTGAGAAGGAGTTCCTCTTTAAGGTTCATGTGAAGGGTAACAAGGTTCCCGGATTTCAAAACACAACATACAATGTACTGAAGATTTGTGCCGATAGTGATATTGTATCACTTTTCTCCGTTGCTGATAGTTAGGTAAAGATCACATTTCCACCTAATAGAGAAATACAAATAACTCGAACGCATACTGACATTCTAATAATTCAATTGTTAAAATGTTTAGGAATCGGATGTTTTGTCCAAAATGGATACTGGCAGCCATTCTAAGAATGAAGAGGTGATGTTTTTTCCCCCCCATTTTTACTATCATATTCCTATCTATAAAGAGCATTTTTTTCAACCGCTAATGTTGTTTACTCACCAAGGAGTAATACATTTAATTTTTTCAGGTTGCTAGCTTTTGCATGTTGGTTCTCCTGACAATGAGGTTAATTCACCTAAAAAGGAAGGTGATTTGTATAGGAAAAGGCAAGGACGTTGTTATCGAAGAGTGCAAACGTAGTTTGTTGGATGGGTTTAGGGATGGAAATGGAACAGGTCGGGGTGAGTACTTGAATATCCATACCCACCCCATCCTTCGATTAGGGCGGGGGTGACCCGCTGAAGGTCACAAGTCGAGGCAGGTCGACCCATTATTTTTAAAAAATAATAAAATTTGAGTTACTATAATTTAAATTAATAGTAACTTAAGACATCCTATGCAAATTTTATTTCAAAGAGTCACCATGAACTATAAAACAATAGTAAATGTTTAAAATACAGTTATAATCCTATTTTGTAATATTTATTTGTATCTAAACTTAATTAATACTAGTAACTTTTACGTTGTATGTTCTATTTTATTTGGTACTATTTGATACATATTGTTATTATTATTATTGTTGTTGTTGTTGTTGTTGTTGTTGTTGTTGTTGTTATTATTATTATTATTATTACTACTACGTGTTACATATTAAATTGATTAATTTATGTTTATAACACCATATATATATAAGTAAATTATTACTGTGGGGCAGGGCGGGACGACCCATATGCCTCGGATCAGAGCGGGTCAGGTTGAAATTATCATCCCTAGATGAGTTCTCATCTAATGAGGTGTTGAAGAGATGCAGGACGATCATGAAGGTTGAAAAATATTGTCGGTTTGAGGGGGAGTCTTATTTTCAATACGATATGAATTGTTGGTTTGGTTTCTTACGGGTTGTTATGTTCGATTGACTTTTGTTCTAAGTAAGGTTTGAACACAATATATTTTGTTCATCCATATCTGATTTGGATTGTGAGAAATTTATGATTTTAGTGTATCCTGTGGTAAATGGCAATTCCCCCTGGTTTAGAGGGTAGATTATAAAATAAAAATATTTACTTCCTATGTGTCTGTAGTTGTGCGTGGCATATTTATGTTTATCTATTCTAATTCTAAATCTCATCGTGTATTTACTTTATATATTCTCTATTTTGTCCTATATTCTGACCTACATTTTTCAACGTAAAAAAAAAAAAGTAAAAAAATAATGAAATAGACTTACGTATAAATACATAAATACCATGCATAAACATTTGACCATCTTTGTTAACTTTCATTGAAATGCTTTTTTTCCTTGAACGGTTAATTTTTTATTTTTTTCCCTTGATTTGTAAGTTGCATTGCAACGTACAATCATTAGTAGCCAAGAACGTTAATCTGCCATTTGAACAAAATTAGTAATGAAGTATCATTTCTATTTAGGTTTAATAGCTTATCGATCTTTTTTATCGTGATATTTTAGTTCAAACCATAAATGTGAAGTATGAACAATCATTACCTGCGCGTGTGCATCGATATTTGAATGAACTGCCAGTCCATTAGATATGTTTTCTCTTGAGTCCTGTCCATCCGGTGCACATAAAAGCACAAAATATAGTAATCAAACCACTTTAGAAAGAAAATTTATTAGGTTAATAGGTTAAGTCTTGTATTAAGAAGAAACAGACAGCGGGAGTCAGTTAAAAAGTCACATCAAGAGTTAATGTATAAGTATGTTTTGTTGAAGGTGGCTATACGGTTGTTCATATATACCGTATATAAATAACCCTCTCTTCTTTTTATATAAGTTAGGACTCAAATTCAGAAACTATTTGCTGCTATTTTTTGTCCTCATTGGTTACCATATCACACTTACATTCTCATAAATCTCACGTGGTTCACCGGTTCCACTGACTAGACCATTTTACGAATTTCAAATAATAATTATGCAAATTAATTTTATGGACATGTCTTATTTCCTCGTGCTTTAGCGCCACTTAAATGGTTGTCAAATTGCATTTCATCATTTTTATTAAGTATCATCTTTGATCTATGGACGTTTTGAGCACTCTATAACAATATGATGTGATTTGTTAAAAAAAGTGAGAGATTTACCAGATATAAACCATGTCCTATTGAGAATATAAGACAATTTCAGCTAAGATTCTCTATTTAATTATTAGTGGTAATAATTGAAACAATATGATATTCCTGCGATCAATCAATGTAAATATACACAATTAATTGTCGTTATTTTTGTCAAGATTTGTATTGATACTCATTGAATCCTAGAGTTTTATTCGTCTGTTCGACGATCTCGCAAATCTCCTCGTAATCTAGCATAACAGCGTAATCAGATTAAGTCCACGCTTCAGTAACTTGATGAGATTAAGATGGGAAGAATTCAGTGAAATATGGATAGTTTATCACAATCAGATCCAATACTTAAACATTGTGTGATACATTCCAAGTTGTTTATTGATCGCCATTAATGTTGATACACTTTCCATTTACAAACTTCGAATCTTTGGGTGTATAAATAAACAACGCAGGCGTGTTCGTAGACGTAGTTTCTCATCGAAGTACCAAGGGTTGAAGAACGTCATGGGTTACACGAATTTGAAAGTTAGGGTGATATGGCATTGAATAGTGTAACCTTTGAGCTACGAAAAAAGAAAATTATATGTGTTCAAGTCAAATGACACGTACGATTTTTGTGTAAGTCTTTATCGTTTGCAAATTACATCGTTTTGTTTGTCCCTGTCATGTTTTTATATTTTTTTTTCTCTGTTGCATTTTTCGGTTTGTCGGATAATTTATGCCATCCATCTGTTTATTGTTTTTTAGGTAATTTCCGCTGATTTCGTTAACCAGTTTTGTGCTGGAGTTCTGGAAGAAGTGTGGATTCATAAACATCACTGTATTACCTTTCGTGAAAAGGTTTAGAAGTTTGGGTTGCACTAGTTTTTCACTTATGGTGGTCGAATATAGTATTCAGTAGCTGGATTGCTAACTGCGATCTTATGACTTTTCACGTAGCTGATCAATTATTTGAGATACATGTCTTTAAGTGCGAGATGTGTCTCAAGATAAGGTTGCCTCCTGTAGACGTCCCACAGTTTATATTAGATACAATATTAGTATTTTGTAAAATAAAAATAGTGAATGTACTATAACGTGTATCCATATTAATTAATTATTATAAATTTATGTGATTCCTTAAGTCAAATCTACCCTAGATAATCTTGGTGTGCCGATTTTAGGCTGATTTCTTGCAATATGGTCCTGGAGTTAATTTTCCAGCTGATCGAATCGCTCTAGGTGTGTTCGAATGCCTAAAACATGGTGGAACTCATTCTGAACTATATGTAATTGCAAATTTTGTATAAAAAATAATTAAACACAAAAAGTTCGTACAAATAGAAAATATCAAATCAAAATAATATTGTGGTACAATCTCTGAAATTCCTCTGATTCTTCTCTTCAATTGTTTTATGCCTTCAAATTCGGAGTTGATTTCGATCTTCTCCGATTTTGAGCTTTGACTTGAGTAACGTTGACCCAAAGGCTTGGAACCTTGATTTTGGATCAAAACGGTCTTCTTGAATGAATGTTCGAAGAACAACTTTGATGATTTTGATGAATGTCGACGAACACCTTTGAATATCTATCTTGGAAATATCAATTGGAGGGGCTCAGCACCTTAATATCGAAGGCCGTTTCTTGATGGGCTTCTTGAAGAACGCTTGAAGTTGCTTGAAGAACGCCGAAGAACTTTGCTCTGGAATTCTTCACTTGCTTCTGGACTTGTGTTGTTGATGATTTTGGTGGAGAATGAGGCCTTATTTATAGTTGTAGGATGTAGAAACCCAAATGGACCTGAGTGAATGGAGCAATATGATTGGTCCTCCACAATATCATTATCCATGACATAATTATTAAATTGATTGTATTTAATTTAGTAATTACTACAACAACATGACACATGGAGCATTGTGATTGGTCCACCATGACTTGATTTTTATCCTCATCCTCTTGGATAATTACTAAATTAATTTAGTAATATCTACATCATCTTGACACGTGGCGAATTTCAATTGGTCAAAAATATATAGTGAATCACCAATTAAATTGATTATTTAACTTAGAATTTTTATTTAATTAATTCCTATTATTAAAATAATCAATATAAAATTGATTTTCAACTCATATTTTATACGTTGCGCATTTTAATTAGATATAAATTTAGCGTATCAATACTATGTTTTGTCTTTATTTGTATATTTACATGTATTGGGGTGTCTTATTATAGTGTACAAGGATCATACTATTGGAGTTGTACCTCCGATGGTTGGAGATGTTGTTACTGGTGTTAAGGATGTTGGCGGTTCTGTTGTTGTGGTTCGATAACAACATGAACCGGTTGACGAAGGATAATTTAGCGATAATTTTACTAATAAAGATTTTGGGTCGTTAACTAGTTTTACTGTTAAGATAAGTGATGAGCATCTAATAAAGCCTCAATTGGTAATTTTATTTGTAATTGTTTTTGTATTTTTTTATTATATAATATAATATTTAAATATGTCAATCTATCGCATAATGGTATAACTGTTGGTGCTACGTTTGCATCCTATTCCTACCAAGTTTTGGCAGTACGTTGCAAAGAACGTTGATCAGCCTCCCAAGTATGTTAGTATTTCTATGAAAAACAGAGTTTGGACCATTGGAGTCATTTTTGAAGGGATGCGTGTTTTGATGCGAGGGAGGGATCTGAGAGATTTTATAGATGACAATGATTTTTCCAACTTCAACCTTGACTTTTGTCTTGTTGATGAGGACAATCATTTATTTGAAATGAAGGTTGAAGATTGATGTATTAAATTTTTAGTTAGACGATGTTCGAGCTTGAGTTCGGTTTGCTTTTTTTTTTGTTATTTTTTTTCTATTCCCATCCAGTATTACATTATCCGTTCTTTTGTATTGTTACTATTATAATTAAGTGGGATTAGGTTGGTATTTCAGCAACATATGATTATAATTTTTATTCTATTGATGGTGTTTGAATGAGGTTGTGTATCCTACTCAATGAATGTGTATAGATGATCATTTTCGTGTCTACAATATCTTGGATCTCATCTGCTAACAGTATTCCTAGGAGCGTCTTATAATTCATTCTCATATAGAGCCGTACTATGTGACCACCCGTAATGTTAGGTTTGCAAAATGGATCGATCGTGTTAGCTAATATTCAGTTATATTAATTGGTGAATCGGGTCAATTGTGCCGCCAATGGTGTTGACGTGGACATTGCATCCTTAATATATTGGATTGCTAGAATGTTGCCTCCCAACTGTTTACAATGGCAGGATGATATATTTAAGGTTTTTCTATTATATTGTGCCTATTCGGACAATTTATGGCTTTCAATAGATGTCGCATTTAGCTCATGTATAAGTGTCAAAATTAAAATAGATTGTAGTAACGTCACTATGAGCATATAAGATTGGGATGAATTTTTTACCAAGTTGCTATCGTTTGTTGTCTCCCGCAAAATCATGTATGTTTTTTCCAATTATAGTTTCCCGATGCGTCGATTTTGCATGATACGATTAACATCGTTTATGATCTTGGACTTAATGTAAAATCCGATCGTAACAACAAAATTTCAATTATATTATCAATTAACTAATTTTGCTATTGAAACTGAAATGCAACATAAGAATATAGATTCTTGAAATTAATGGTTGTCGTAACGAAAACTATGAGCATGTAGAATAGGAGCATGAAAGATGGGGATAGATTTTTTATCAAGTCGCTATCATCTATTATCTTCAGCAAAATCATGTATGTTTTCTCCAATTACATCTTACTGATGCGCCGATTTTGCATGATAAAAATCATGCCTATTTATGATCTTGAACTTACTGTAAAAAATCCGATCTTAAAAACATAAATCTAAGTATCTCATTAATTAATTAATTTTGTTATTGAAATTTAAATGCAGCCTAAGAATATGGATTCTCGAACTTAATGATAATTATATGCATCAAAATGGTTGTTGTTTTCCCCATTTTCAGTTAACTAATTGACTTAATACAGATTAGTTAACCGTTCTAATTTTATATTTTAGGTGAAACATGGGTGGGAGGGCATGCTGCACCTTATTCTAAATGGTGCTTGAATATTTAGTGAGTACTGCCGGGGATGACCTATTTTGTTAATGAAATCATTATTCGGATATTTCTTTTACAACCTTGAAAAACTATATGCCCATGATATGTTATAATTGGGGTGGAAAGGGACATATTCTTGACAATCATATCTACGACAAATTCAACGTCTTATACAAGCGTTCGTAATCAACATCCATTTTTTCCCATTCCTTAGCATACCACACTTAAGCTATGGGGATGATTGAAAAATGAGAAAATTTCACTTTTGGTCCCACAGGACATGGGACTGTTTCATTTTGGACCCACGTCTGGCAGAAGTGACCCCAATTTTGTTTTGTTTTTTTTTTTTTTTTGTTTTTTTTTTTTTTTTTGCACTTGTGGTTCCAAAAACATTTTTCATTGTGGAAGTGGTCCTATTTACTTGCACTTTTAGTCCCACTCTGTCAAACATTAACGATTTAATGCACGAGCCACTCACATGGTTTGTTTGCTTACGTAATAAAGCACGATTTATTTATATATAAAAAAAGAAAAATGGAATTACCCCTTGTGAATGTCCCCGATTTCCCCCATTTCAGAAAACAAACCCTAATTCTTCGCGAACGAACCCTGTCACGATCATGTACCCAAAGTTCTCATAATAATCTTCGGTTCTAAGCAAACATTTATCTTGGAGGTCCGAAAATGGTGATGAGAAGGAAGTGGATGGCAAAATACCCCGGTTTGGACTACAACATAACTCGATTTTAACCCCACTCCTCCTTCTCCGAATTATTCTTCACTTTTTTAAAGCATTATGTATATAGAATGTGTTGTATATATGTTTTCTGTGAGTATGCCCTAATAATATGTTGTATGTGTCATTTGAATAAATGAGTTGTACTGGTGTTGTGTTGTTACTGTCGAATTCGAAACTATTATCTTTATATTTTCTTTTCCTGGCTGTTAATTTTTTTTATTGATAGTACTGATTACTTGGTAGGTGTTAGAGTTGTATGTGTTGGAATTGAGAGGGCAGCTGGTGGGTGGGGCATTTAACACTACTCATTTTTATATACTGAAAGTTTGTTTTACTAGTTAGTGGTCCACCACTGTCCCCCTAGTCCCCAACACCCCACCCAACCTCCACTATCCCTCTTAAAGACTGCATATTTGGTAGTTTTTTGTACCAGCATATTTGACATTTTTTACCTTTTTCATTGCCTTCTCTGTATTCTAATGAAAATATTTTCCATATTTGACTTATGTAATTATCCCAAATTTGATTTATTTGCATGACTTTTATTAGGACGTTATTAATAACCCCTGTTATATGTGAATTGTGTGTGTGCATAGAAGAATAATGGGGGCCAACAAGAGAATGGCTACAAACAACAAGAAGAGATGGCTCAACATGATGATGCTCCACATCTCACTTAAGAGACAGAAGATGTTCCTCCTATTGAAAGGCCATCCACTAGGCTAGGCAGGGAAAGACTGATACTGTCATTTTATGGTCTTAGAATGGTTATGTGTCTATGTTCTTGCTCTTTTTTTTTTTTTTTTTTTTTTTTTTTTTTTTTGTATTTATTTAAGTAATAACAGGCCACCAGAAGAGTTAAAGTTGCATTGAGTGGCATGGTTGTATATGTGGGAGAATGTAGTTACACAAAAGTTGCTCCATACTCTGTGGCCACTGCTATCAACACTCCACCTCCATCCCAGCCTGGAGTTAACATAAGAGCACCTCCTCCCATGAGTTTCAACCCTTAGTAATTTATTGGGAGGCCTGCACCTTTAGTGGCTCAGAACAAAGAGTCAGGATCAATGAGTCTTCAATCAGGGAGGTAAGAAGTTTGTTAGCATGGCAGGCCTTAAATCTTTGGTTAGTAACGGGAAAAAGGCTAAAGGGAAGAAAGATTGATATGGTGTTTGGTGGGATATTTTTGGATTGTTGCTGATGATTGGGGTAGGACTTAAATTCCAAATGGTTCATTATCATAAAGTTTCTACCATGTTTATTTTTGTTATGTTATGGTCTGTGGGTCTTTGTTGAAAGGAATGGTAAGTCTGGTGGATAGATCTTTTTGTGTTTAGTGACAGAAATAAAAACATTTTATGATGATGTAGACCTTTCTTACATTTGGATTACAATGTGGAATGGATTAAAAATTATTTTGTATGTTGTTGTTTATTGGATCTATTGTATGCTTTTGTGGATTAGATTTTTTTTCTTTTTATTTTTTGTAATGTGTTGTGGATCTTTTGTATGCTGCTATTTATTAACATAAATTATTTGTATGATAAGAATATTCTCTTTTGTTTGTTGGCGCTATTGATGCATTTAATTTGTTAGGAATAGATGCTGTTGCGCATTAAGGTTTTAGCAATTAGGTAAAACATACTAGAACTTAGGATAGATAGAACGGCCCAAAAGAACTTATAGTAGCCCCTATTACAAATCCGAAAAAATATGGGTTGAAACAAAGAAACTGAAATTAGTGAAACCTAACTAAACTAGAAATTCAGCTACCCCTACAACTAGGATAAGGATAACCAAAGAGGTAAGCAGCTTCTGCATCTTCCTTAGCCCTCTTATCTCTTGAGCAAGATTTTGCACTTCTTCAGGTAGGACCCTAACTACTGTGTATAGCCGATCATCGATTAGCCTCCCACTTGCACCATCATTTTCAGTTTACCTAGACCTAGGAATAGCCCTTAAGGCTTCGACTTCATCATCCCAAACAAAGTATCGACACTCCACCGTCGTTCCAGTTGGGACACGAGTAGAAAAGATGGCCTTTGCTGCTCGGCCTCGACGACACATAGATTTGAGTTCCTTTCCTGCAATGGCAGATTATGACTGGTTATTGGGGGGGGTTCGGCCTGCCACGATTGGAGGAGGAGGAAGAAGCCATTGTGAATCTTGTTTATTTATATTTGTGATTTTTGTGTGTGCAATGTAAGGAAGATATGGTGTGCTGCATTGACTATAGTTACAGGTTTTGGCTCCAAAAAGGGCTAATTTTCCCTCCAAAAAAGTTGTTTTCCCTCTATCTATTATCACAGAAAATGAGACTAAAAGTGCAAATGATTGGGACTAAAACTGCAAAAAAAAATTAACGAAAAGCATAACGTTAGGACCATAAGTGCAACAAAAAAAATTGGGACAGTCCCGTGTCCTATGGGACCAAAAGCACAATTTTCTCATTCAAAAATCAACTACTATAGGAAGAAAGCACATACCAAATTCTCAATAAAAACTAGGTAAAATCAACACTTGCACCATTTTGCTCCTTGATTGGTAATTTATATATATCTAATTATGTTGTTGCTGCTTCGTTTTATCATATACATTTCCATAACAATACCTATATCTGTATTATCAAAATTATCATGATGACGATTGGGGTATACATTGACATCTAAATAAGTATTTTAATATAGATTTAACATAATTAACTCATTGCCTCATAAACCAGTGGAACGTAGAAATCAAAATCATCATATCGTATTTCATCATGAAGCAGGTTAAATGGTACACATGTTCTTGCATGCATTTTAGGTCGAATTAAGTGTCAGTTTAATGACATTTTTGCATGCATATTCAACCGTGTATTGTTCATATTTGGATTATTGGACCATTTATTGTGTTTGAGCTCGTTTCAGGACAATACAGGTAATATAGGACCAAAAACAATTCTCAAAGAAGTTTGGAACGAAGAACGAGCCAAGGATGAAACAAGGAGGGAAGAGTTCGAGCGAGAAGTCGCGCCCACGACTTATGATCGCGAGCGCGACCAATCCAGCGAAACCCAACCAAAAATCCAAGTCATGGTTTGCGGCCACGGTCGCCGTTCGCGGCCGTGACCTAGCTTAAGAAAAATAAATGGTTCGTGGCCACGATTCGGTACCCTATTTTTATCCTGAAACACGTTTTTTGCCCATTTTTCAGCTCAACACTTTCTTCTCTCTATATATAAGGTCTAATTCGAATTTGACCTAACCTATCACCCATTTTACACATACCTTTAGCCACTATTCACCATTGGAAGCAAGAAATTGGAAGAGGGTTGAAGATCAAGATCATCAACTCTAACTTTTGGTTCATTCTATCTTATTTTCATGTCTTCTTTGATTTTCACTTGTTTTTTCTTTGTAATAATTGATAGGAGTGGCTAGCACTCTAATTTCAGCCCTTGATCATTAGTTGAACCTTGGATTTAGGATGTTTATGTAATTTTTACGGTTATTAACCAATTAGATTATGTTTTGGAATGTTCTATGTTATTTGGGATTGTTGATTCACACTTATGAATTGAATTGTGGTTTGATCAACCATTTGGATATTTGTTTGTGTCTTTCTAGAATTAGCTTTGTAATCCATAATTGTTATGAATCCGATTCACATGTCGCGAACAATGGATTTATTCTATTGGGGATAATATAGAGTTCGACCACTAAAACAGAGCTTGTGAGTTTTATGTCGTATCTACTCCATTGTCTTGATTCTTAATGCATTTGACTATTGATTCTTAGAGAGCTTATTCTAGGAATTGATAAGTTGAGTATGATTAATTGAAGAGTTTGTTTTAATTAATTATATTTAAGAGACAACAAGGTTAATAGAGCTTGTTATGTTGGAGTATTCTAAGGCTAAATCAATCGGGTAGTAACATCAATTATATAGATTATCTGGGCCAAGGGGATACTCGATCAAGGGTTGAATCATTTTATCATTTATAAAACAAAAAATCATTCTCTTATCTTTGTTTACTTGAATTGTTAATTTGCTAAGTACTTTTAGAGTAATTGTTATTTAAGTTGCTTAATATAAATTTAGGTGTTAGTTTTGATTCCATCAAAACTCCCCCCCCCCTAAAACTTCTTTATTGTTTTCTAACTTATTTATATTATATTGTTTGATCATAATAATTTAATAAAGCAAAATTCTTTGACGGTTCCTAGTGGGATCGACCCTTATTTATCACTCTACTAGTTAGAGTAGTATATCAAGGAAAAATATATTTATATATTAATTTGGTAAGGCAAACAACACGATCGTACCATTAAATATGTATTTTTGTGCGTATACTTGATCTAGAAACATATTAAAAATATTCTTTTCAGATAAAACTCTTCGACTCATACACAAATTAGATGCATTATCCTATCTTTATTTTAGGAATGGATATCCACTTTGTGGAATACAATATAACATTTATATAGACACCAACTATATCCACAATCAATTCGATAAGTTTCTAGCTCAATCGTAAAAATCTATGTTATCTTCAAAATTTATCTTTAAAAACTTGAATCTAATAATTTTAGTAGAAACATATTTTACCATATATACACCATCTTATGATCACAATACTTATAGGAGAAGTTATAGGGATTACCTAAGGCAACAAATAAATTATACTTATTGGTGCAGAATACTAAGGCGAATCTGGCCGAGTCGTTGGCTATTACTTCAATTTTTTGCAATCTTCTGATTTTTATCTGTCCATGGCTATGCGATCTACTGAATACTCAGTTTAGGCCATCCTCCCTAGAATTTTCGGACACCCATTCGCCTCAGACACCATTGTTTCGAGATGGGTATATTCCGACGGGTAGAGAGTTTAATTTTGAATTAGTTTAAAAAGACAATCAATAATTCTGTAATTAAAACTAAAAATTAGTATGATTGACCTTGGAGTGCATCTAGATGGTAGAACCACCGGAGTGGTAATCAAAGGAGGCAGAAATAGGGAGGCGAATATGCAGCTAGTCAAGTTTAGGGTTTCGCCCAAACATCGGAGTAGATTATCACGGAAATGAAGCCTTTTGCAGCATTTCCCATGCGATCTTGGACAAAATCATGACTTTTTCCTGCGGCGTCGGAGCTCGCAGCTGAAGCCAGATTTGGCCACTCATTTCCATCGGCGCCGATGACTTCCAAGATATTCAACCTTTGAAATGTTTTAGGTTTTGGATTATTCTAGACTGATGGGAATGTGATGGGACACATCTTATATATCTGTAAAATAAGTTTGTTGCTCTTTATTTGATTTTTGAAAATGAATAAGTTTGATAAGTTGTGGAAAATCTGTATTGGTTTGCTTATAGTTATAGGAAATTTCGTCTATTAAAAAATTACAGCAGCGCATTTTTGTCCACGAAGATAATTTATGTTTTTATAGTCATGGTATATAAATTTTCATATGAATATATATTTTTTAACAATTGCTTAAGTTAGAACAATCTATTTGCTTACAATTTTTTAATGTGGGGTAAAATTTTAATATTCTCCCTTTTAAGTGTTATATGTTTGTCCCTATGATAAAATTTCTACGTTTTTTTTATTTTTGCCCAAAACAGACTTTTCTATTCTGTTAGGATTTAATGAGTTGGTCACATGCACTTTGTTACAATTGTAACATATTCTATTTAGTAGTTATAAACAAACACTCCCCGGGAGTCCGAATGATTTTTTTGTTTTTTTCTTTTTCAGTTAACATAGTTTAGGATTACCATATTTTAAATATGTGCCATATTATAGGATATAACATCGTCCAATTAATACATAATTTTATATGTTGCAATTTTATGTGTGATAACACCTTTACCACTAATGAATGATTTGATTGCCCCCAAATTTATTAGATTATAGCCCGTTAATTACATTTGTCGATGTTTAATCATACATATCCAAAATTGGTTAGTTTTTCCACTAACAGAATCTGTAAGATTATAGTACGTTAATTACATTTGTCGATGTATAATCATAAATATCAAAATTGGTTAATTTTTTCTCGAATCGTCCTTAATATTAAGTTACAATAAAATGATACTAAAATAGTGCTTGAGTCTAGTGTATCGTTCTAATTTCTATTAGTTATTTATTAAAAAATTATTTTATTTCCATATATGTTACTTGTCCCTTTAACATTAGCAACATACCGCTTTCACATGAAACATAATTGTAACTTACTATGTTTTCTTCCATTATTTCCGTTTGAACCTTTTATTATACCATTACTTACTATGTAAACCAACAACTATTTATGAATGAAGGGAGGAGATGACATTTTCTTTAGATACTAACAAGTTTTCACGAGTAAACTATAAGACGAAAGTTCAACATGTATTCACCAACGAAGTTGTACAGGGTGATTCCATTGGCCAGTTTATGAGTCCGCTAAGTGACATCACCAATGGTACATTTTATTATTAGATGTGCAGTTAAATCCTATATTGATTTCTATATCACTTTATTGATTTTTAATACCTTTCTTAATACATTTACCCATTTATTTTCTGGCTATATGGCGAATTTGATGAAAGATGTCAAGGAGAATATATTGTTTGTAAGTTTCTATATGTCTATAATTGTTTTTAATAATTTTCAATATCATACTCTAATCAACTTGCATTTATATTTTTTAGTTAAAGAATAATGGGATGTTGGAGATCCTACTTTCACGTATGAGAAGTGCGGTGCTACTTTTTGGTATGAAGAGCGCTTGCGATCTGACTATAAGTCGAAATCACCAAAGTTCTTGTTGTGTTGTATGAAAGGAAATGTACAGCTACCTGAAATAAAAGTACCACTGCAGCCGTTGCTGCACTTATTTTCCGGAGATAGCGGGAAGACCTAGCATATCCTCGAGAATATTCGTTTGTACAATAATATGTTTGATTTTACCTCGCTGGGTGGAAAGGTTGACAGAAGCGCTAACATATGGTAGTGCACCTCCAATTTCTTTTAATTTAATCAAAAGAACTACCATTTTGCTGGGTAGTCTTTTGCCTGTTGACGGAGGTACTCCAAAATTTGCCTAACTATATATTTATGATACAAAAAATGAGATTGACAATCGAATTTTTTCAATCAGGTGATTTATATATGCTATGTTGATTTACGTTTATAGTTATGTCATTTCAATACCTTTTATTTTACTTAACTGTGTATTATCAATAATTAAATTTAGTAATTTTGTAATAATAGAAAGAGGAACTAATAAATAATCTGCATGCACACATTTTCATTGAGTTAAAGGACATGTTGGATACGAAGAATATATTTGCAAGAACAGTTAGGATGGCTGGAAAAAAAATTCAAGCTGGTCTTACAAATGTTAGGTTGTAGTTAATAGGCAGAAGAGGAGGCGATGCAAAGTGATACAATCTCCCAGCTGCTTCTGAAGTTGCGGCCCTAATAGTTGGCGATTTTAACATTGTGCTTGAAAGTTGGGATATTTTGGTCGAAACTAAATCTGGTCAGTTGAAGCATGTGGGCGAGTGAAACCATTCTATTTAGGATTACTGATGAACGTAAAAATTACCGTTTATTTTTCACTTTTCACGTTCATATTTTGTGAAGAATTATGTGTAATTGTTATGCTCACGTGTGATTTTGTATTTTATTGTAATTACGGATTGATTTTCCTTTTTAATATGATTTGATGCGCTTTTGGTCGTTTTTAGTCTTATTTTGAAGGTTAGGAAACTCGGAGGAATTTAGAAGATTGTTTGAGTCCATTTACACACTCCAACCCACCTCTTGAGGCCCAAATGTGTCCAAAATAGGTTGGGGTCAGGCCCAAACTGAAGATTATCAAGTCATGAGAAAAGTTTGTGAAGAACTCGGGCTGAGAAGATGGATAGAAAAGCCCCAAAATTGAAGAAATTAGACAAGGGCGATCGCACATGCTTCATGTTCCAACCCACAAATTGAGACCTAACAAACCCAAATCAGACAAAAAAAAGTTAAAATTGAAGTTCGTCGAGTCACAAACAAAAACCATGAAGGAGGTGGGTTGAAGAAATGAGAGGAAGGGCTCCGAAACGGCAACATAAGATGGAGATGCGAAGCAGGAACAATCGGACAACAGCCGCAGCCCCTACCGGACTGGCATGACTGCTGGCAGTTTTCCCAGTGATGAACTAGGTTTTCATCCGCCAACACTACCGGCCCGACGGCGGTTCCGGCAGTTCGCGGGCCGGCCTCCCCTGTTTCGTGCATTTTATTTTTTGGCCATAACTTCTTTGTCTGAGCTTCGACTTGAGTGATTCAAGTGGCCACGCGTAGCCTAGACGAAGACCTACAACTTTTATATTTGGACCGTGAGCCAATTCCGAGTCGATTCTTCCCATTATGAGGGACTTTTTTAGCAGATTTTTATGTGCAGGGAGTGGGTGTGTATACATACCTCCTCCCCCTTTATTCCAAACATCTTGTGAACCATTTAACAATTTTTATTTTCAAGTAGAATTCTATTTACTCTCTCTCTAAAGTTTTTCTCCTACTTTTCTCTCTAGAACTAGGATTCTTCATTTCTCTTCTAGAATTCACTTGGGTTCTTGAATAGTTGAAGAATTTTAGGGCTTTTCGGGTTTTGTGGGCGGAAATCTAACTACAATTGAAGATTGAAGATCAATTGAAGCAATTATGCTAGACTAAACTTTCTCATCCTCTCTCATCTCATTTATTACATTTTCATTTATTACACTCATCCCCATCCCCATCCCAGTTAATGCTTAGCCTATGTATTTATTGTGTTATTGTCGATTATTCATGATTTGTGAGTAGTTAGTTGAGGTTTCTAGGGTTGGGAGTAGCCTAACCCTAGAATTTATGATTCTTGTTGATTATTGGCTAAATTATGGGAATTATTTGTTTTTGGAATCAATACTACGGAATTATATGACTTATATTCTAGGCGTAGCTAACCGAGAATATATTGGTTCTCTCCAAAGGCCCATGAGGGACGAAGGGAGAACTTGAATCGTGGGTATTGATCTTGTAGGATGTTTTAGGGCTTCGCTCCCTAGGTAAGATCCTCTTGAGGTAGGATGTTGAGGATTAACTAAGTTATTTTCGTAATTTACTCGCCTCTAGGTCTTATTAATCCCATTATTGTCCATAATGATTAGGATTGGAGTAAATTAGGTGATAATTGGTTGTTTGTTAAAAACCCCTTTTGTTACCCGTTTGGATTCCCAAATTGGAACAAGACCTTCCAATACAACCCCTAGTTTAATTGGTAATCGCAAGGCATAGTTTCTAGGAAGTAGGTGAAACCTTACCTTAGAAACCCGCTTTTAGTCGAGAGTATTTCTTAAATCATAATTGTATTCTTATATTTTTCTAGGAATTAATTAATCAAACTCTAATTTTCCACTTAGGCTAAATTTGCAAATCAATTAACTATTAGTGTGCTAGACGTGAATATCCTCCTTGTGGTTTGACTTATTACTACCTCTATCTTTCTCGTACGCTTGCGAGGACGAAACCCCTATTCAAAACAAACATTGTTGTATGGCTTTTCATGAACAAGTTCATGGCACCATTGTCGTGGAGGATTTTCTCCTCGTAAAGCCATTGTAGGGTCAATTGTGTGTTGATGTTAGGCTTGTAGATATCTTTATTGCTTTTCTTGTTTGTTGCCGGTGTTTGCACTTTGTTAAGATGTTTTACTTATTAAAAACAAAATTTAGAAAAGAAAATCTTTATTCTCTTACTTTATTGATGTTTTGCTATGAATCGTGGAAAAGGCAAATTCCACTACACCAGGATCACGACTCCCTACTCCCGGCTCACCGAGCCTGAAAAAACTTACGCGGGAGTAGAAGTCACCCCAGCTATGGTGAATTTGGCTAGAGGGATGAAATTCAGTGGGAAAGAAGGGGAAGATCCTTATGAACATCTAGAGGAATTTTTACAAATTCGTGAATGTGTAAAATTTTCAATGATGTCGTAAATGAATACTCAATCAAGCTTTTTCAATTACCACTTAAAGGAGCCGCGAAACAATGGTTTTATGAAGAGGCATTTGACCCCTCGTCTCTCTGGGAGGATGTTTCCACCTCTTTCCTTCATAAATTCTACCCGGCCGAAAAAGGTGAGAGGCTAAGGAGTGAAATCTCAAGCTCCATCTAACGAGATGATGAGTGTTGGTTTGAAGCTCGGGAAAGACTTTTAAACTTATGTAGGTTAGGCCCGCACCATGGTTTGATGATGCCTTCATTATTAATGTCTTCTATGCCGGATTAACTCCCGATGAGCGTGTTTTTATGGATGTAGCTTTGGGAGGATCTTTCCTCAACAAGGAGGTTGATGAACCAGTCGCTTGGTTAAAGGAGATGGCCTCAAACCAAATCAATAGGACCAAGAAGACAAAAGGAGGAAGAGGCAAAATCAAGAGGAAGGTGTAAAAAAAAGAAAAACATGAATTCAATGTTCAAGGTGAGACACCTACTCAAAATGATGTGCATGATGGATTTAAGGTAAGTACTGCTCACCGTCTTTGTGTGGGATGTCAAAGTGCTATTGACCACTCGTTTGCTAGGAATTCCTCTAGAAGGACGGAACCTCGTGTTGAATTGGTCAATAGTAGCTCTAGTGAGGATGAGTTCGATGAGGTCTCCACTAGAGAGCAAATTCATGGCTTAGTGGGGAATCTTGTTTGGAAGAGTGGTGTTAAGGAGAGAGATTGTGCCCTTGCATTAGAAAATCTTTATAATGTTCTTGGTGATATTGATAGGAACATGATCATTCTTCAAGTTAAATCTCGTTTCACTCCTTTGGAAAGCAGCAATGTCGTGGCCCTAAGAAGTGGAAGGCGTCTTAGAGAACTTGAGCGGGGGACCCCCTGAAGGATTTCTAATGACAAGGGTAAGGAAAAAGTAACCGAGGAACCCTTTTTGGAAGAGAGAGATGACCTTCTACATTTCAAAGTTAATCTCCCCCCATTAAAACCCCACCTCTATTACCTTTTTCCAAGCGCAAAAGGGGACGTAGAGTTGACTGACAATTTAAAAAATTTCTTGATGCTATAAATTGATTAACTCTAACGTTACCCTTCGCCGAGACGGTCGCCACTGTTCCCCAGTTTAGAATTTTTTTAAAGAATATCATAAATAACAAGAAAGATTGGGAACAAACAGAAAAGGTCTATCTAGCCGAGGATATTAGTGCCATTATTCAAAATAAGCCTTATTCTAAGCTTAAAGACCCTGGTACTTTCACTATTGGGTGCTCTATTTATGATGTTCAAGTAGATATGGCTTTACTTGATCTTGGTGCTAGTGTTTGTTTATTACCTTTGTCTATTACGAGGCAACTCAAAGATTATGATCTCAAAAACACTTCAATTTCACTTCAATTGGCCGATAGATCTATCAAGAAACCTATGGGAGTTCTTGAAGATGTTCCCATCCGCATCAACGGAGTTGATATTCCGGTTGATTTTGTCATTCTCGACATGGACGAGGACCCCAATAATTCTTGTTCGACCTTTCATGGCTACGGCCGGTGCCATAATTGACGTGAAAGATAGGAGTGTTTCCCTTGAACTTGGTGACCAAGGGGTTGAATTCAACCTTAATGGTTACGTTAACCAACCGTCCTAAAACGAGAAATGTTTCAGGATTGATGTGTTGGAGAGTGTGGTTGAAGAAGAAGTAAGCTCCATCCTCGAGGATGAATCATGGAAAAAAAGTCATAGAGCACATGGGATGGGAAGAAGAATTGGATGGTGAATCATGTGAAACACCAACAGGGAGTGCCATCGAGAATAAAGAAATCGAACTCACAAAGAAAGAACTTATGAAAGTAAGTGAAGTCATCTCGAGAGAGGAATTGGAACCTCCAAAGGTAGAACTAAAATCTCTCCCTTCCCATTTGAGGTACGAATTTCTCGGCCCCGAATCCACTTACCCGGTAATTGCGAGTGCTCATTTAAAAGAGGAAGAATGTGATAAATTGTTAAAAGTCTTGAGAAAGTATATACATATTCTAGGATATTCTATAAAAGACCTAAAGGGCATCCATCATTCTTATTGTACACACCGCATCTTGCTTGAAGAGGACCACAAACCTAAACGGCAACCCCAACGCCGTTTGAATCCTAATATGCAAGATGTAGTGAATAAGGAAGTGGTAAAACTTCTTGATGTAGGAACCATTTTTCCGATTTCAGGTAGCACTTGGGTGAGTCCTACCCAAGTGGTACCGAAGAACGGAGGTATCACCATGGTACCTAACGAATACAATGAAATGATTTCTACGGGGATGGTTGTAGTGTGGAGGATGTGTATTGATTTTAGGGAACTAAATAAATAAAGGAAAAATAACCATTTCCCCATACCTTTCATAGATCAAATGTTCGAAAGGCTTGCCAAGCACTCACACTTTTGTTTCTTAGATGGGTATTTGGGTTATTTGCAAATATCCATCCACCCCGATGACCAACACTTAACCACTTTTACATGTCCATTCGGCACATTTGCTTGGAGAAGAATGCCTTTTGGGCTTTGTAATGCCCCGGCTACCTTTCAAAGGTGCATGATGGACACCTTCTCAGATTTAATTGAGACCATTATGGACATATTTATGGATGATTTCTCTGTTTATGGCACTAAATTTGATTCTTATCTTGAAAATCTAACAAAGGTGTTGCAGAGATGTTCTCAATTGGGAGAAGATGAGATTTTTCGGAAGTGTGTGCCCGAGGAAAAGCAAGAAGCAATTCTTCAAAGGTGTCAAGCATCTCCTTGGGGAGGATATGGTGGGTCGGATAAAACATGCATACGAGTTCTAATGGTGGGATTTTTCTAGCCTACTTTGAAGAGTGATGCCGTTAGATTCGTGGCAAGGTGCGACTCATGCCAAAGTGTGGGAAATTTTTCAAGAAGAAATGAAATGCCTCAACAACTTATGTTAGCAATTGAGATCTTTGACGTTTGGGGTATTGATTTTATGGGCCCATTTCCACCCTCATTTGGGAACTAATACAAGCCGTTGATTATGTATCTAAATGGATGGAAGCCATGGCTACAAGCATTTGTGACACCAAGCCCGTCATAAGACTTTTCAAGAACACCATTTTTCTGAGGTATGGAATCCCTATGGTAGTGATTAGTGATGGTGGATCACACTTTGTGGGGAGAGCTTTCACTAATGTGTTGAAGTCTTATGGAGTTTATCACTGAGTAGCCTCCCCTTACCATCCTCAAACTAATGGACAAGCAGAAGTTTCAAATAGAGAGTTAAAGACGATCTTGAACAAGACGGTCTCTAAATCGAAAAATGATTGGTCCCTTAAGCTTAGTGGCGCACTTTAGGCATACATGACCGCTCTCAAGACTCCTATTGGAATGACTCCTTTCAAGCTTGTCTACGGGAAATTGTGTCACCTTCCGGTTGAATTGGAGCACAAGACCTTGTGGGCCATCAATGAGCTAAACTATAACCTCAAAGAAGCCGGTGAGAAGAGGAAACTTGACCTTGTGGAGTTAGAAGAACTTAGGCTAAACGCCTATGAAAAATTCTAAGATTGACAAAGAGAGAACGAAAAGGTGTCATGATAGGCATATTCGGGCTAGGCATTTCAAGCAAGGACAAAAGGTTCTACTTTTCGACTCTCGACTCTCGATGTTTCCCAGAAAATTTAGGTCCCTTTAGAGGGGCCCGTTTATTATGGAGAGAGTACATGGGCACGGAGCGGTAGAAATCAACAATCCCGAGAGAGGAATTATTATGGTGAATGGTCACCGGTTGAAGAATTATGTGCAAGATGAAGATATTGCCCGGGACGAGAGTTACACTCTCGACTTATCCAACCGGACCACCTCTTGAATCGTCACCAAAAGTCTGGCCGTCGAGTTTATACAAGCGCTCTCGGGAGGCAACCCAAGGATTTTTAATTAATAGCTTTTTTTAATTTTTCATTAGTGTAGTTTAATTTTTGGAGTAAGTATTTAGTTTCATTAATATCTTGGTAATTTATTTTTCGTATCATCTCATGTTGACCTGTCGGAAAGGAGACAAAAGACTTTGAGTGGAGAATCTTGAAGAAGTCACATGTTCTTCAAGATTCTTGATCCTTTGGACATTAGCAATAAGACAAGTTTGTGGGGAAGATAATCCCTCTTTATTGAGTTGGGAGTGTGACATGCATGTAAGCAAAGACCATTAAATCAAGATATGAACACCCAAGGAGATAGTGGTGGCCATAATTTACCCCCAAACATTTTGTCATATTAAGGGATTCAATTTCTGCACTTTTTCTTTCTCCCTCACCCTACTTATACCCTCCCACTTCACCATTCGGTCATCCCTCAATACTTCACCAACCCAGAAAAAGTTACATTCCCTATCCAAGCTTTCATTCCATAAGACATGACACACCCGAACTATCTCGATTTGAGTCGCCTTGGGATATTTTTCCCAATCATGCTTTGAAGGTGGGAAAGGTGTTAAGGATGTCTTTTCACAACACCAAGTTCTTGGATCAAGTTGTTGTAGATGAACTGTTGGTGGGAGGTGATTTTCGTCAATGGGCCGAGAATAATTCATGGTTTCAAATGATGACGGAGGAGTTTCCCACCTATCCGGATATTATGATCCAATTCTTATGCACTCTCCACATTCATGATGAAACCGAGAGGTACCTCGGGAATTTTAGGTTCACTTTCACTATCAACGAAGTTGACTACCAAGTCAACCTTGAGGAAATGAACAACATCTTTCGACTCTTTCGAGCCGAGCATCGAACTTACTTCTGGGAGTTCGACTCCAACTGCTTTTGGAAGGAAATAATGGGCTATCGTTTCTTCAATGAAGATAGAGCAAGGGCAATCCAAATCAAGAATCCAAACTTGAGGTATCTTCACTATCGCATCAACCACACGGTTTATGGTAGGGGACGCAATCCCGATGCGGTTACCAAATGGAGCCTATTCGCTCTTTGGTCATGTGTGATGGGAAATGAAGTCAACATAGGATATTTCTTCCTCAAACACTTGGTACAATATGTCATTTCATATGATACGGCATGCGTAGTTGGAGGTTTGATCACACACATTCTCATTGCGGTTGGTGTGGACACCACTCCCTATTGAGAAGCACAGGGGCCCACAAAGCTCACCAAGGAATATCTTATATTCTTTGGGATGATCAAGAAGAGTCAAAGCAGCCTCATTAAGCTTAACTTTGAAGGCCGAAGAAAAATGGTGCTCCCGAACTACCTCCACACTTACCTCGACATTTATGAAAATGGGGAAATGCCAGCTAGGGTTGGAGATGATGAAGTAAGTGAGGAAGAACATTGGAGGGTCGGAGTTGACCCTTCTAGCCCCAACTAAGTCGGTACCATACACTCTCCCTATGTCATTAATTTCTTGTTTAATTTATTTATATTATTAGGACATTTTATTTGGTGAGAGAATGCATTTTAATAAACCGATTTTTAGTTGCATGCTTTAGGATTGTTGAAATAAGGAGTAGGATGGACATGAGGATGGTTATGATTTCTTCTTGGACTGGTCAATCATGGCATGATTGGTGACCTTGCATACATCTAGAATTTTGTGCTTACTATTGAATGAATTGCTTGTTGATGCATGTGTTTCAAAACTCCTCCACGACTTGAGCTCGAGAATTCCGCTCAAGTTTGTGGGGAGGGAGGAGTGATTATTGTTCTATATTCTTGAAGAGGACACTCCTCATTGTTGATTGATTATATTGTGACCATGATCTATGCCACCCTTCAATCATCATGTTTTATGCTTTATGCGTTATGCTTTGCTTGAATAAGTGCACTTGAAGGGATTTTGGTTAAGGGACCTCGTTTTGTGTAAATAATGAGAAAAATTGGAAGTGTCTACTTGTGTTGTGAAAAGAAGAAAAATTGAAATCTCAATACAAAAGTGGAATTGCAAATTATTGAGTAGGGAGAATTTCGGCATAATAGATAGGACTAGAAGTGTGAAAATAAAATAGCTCATCCCGATGTCTTGTTGCTTGTGGGCGTCACTTCAATTCTAAAACACACACTACACGACCAATGTTGAGCGAAACCTAGAATGCATTAGCCATATGTGAAAAAAAATAAAGGAGATGTAGGAGGAGTAATAAGATGGATTAGGTCACCGGGAAAGGCCATCACATTTATTTGTTGTGCTACATCCTAGTAAATATTTGTAAACTCTAGTCATTGAGTCGAGCATAAATAGAAAAAAATTTACATTGTATGAAACGTTAGAAAAAAGAAGCTCAAGGAAATTGATCGAGTATGAAATCATTGTAAATGTTGTAAGAATTCGAAAAGAATATTATTTGATAAGTACAATATTGCTAGGATGATAATTTTATCTTTCTAGACTAATCCCAGTGAAAAAAGGAGAAATAAAAATAAAAATTAAAAATCAGTTGACTTGAGGGAGAAAAGAGCTGCATCACCCACACTAGGTGAGTGTGTCTTCCTAAAAAAGAACCGAGCTAAATCGCCTATGGTTAAGAATTTCGAAAAATAGCAATTCATCCAAGGTCAAACATATGAGCACGTCTTGGGAGAGAAGTGAAGAGCCCCTAGTGCTTAACTTAGGGGGAAAGTGAAATAAAAATAGCACTTACTCTCCTAAGTCTTATGCCCTCATATTTATCTACTCTCTTGTAAATCACTTGTTCAAAAAACTTGAATTAGGTAAGTGTGGTGAACTAAAAAGTTAAAAATATTACTCACCTAAAAGAGATCTTCATTAGTTATATGGACCTCCAATGACTCTACGACTACGTTTTCTCTTTGTGCTTAATTGTTTAATTTGCTCAGGGACGAGCAAAGCTTAAGTTTGTGGGAATGATGAACGTAATAATTACCATTTTTCTTGGACTTTTTACTTTCATATTTTGTGAAGAATTATGTGTAATTGTTATGTTCACATGCAATTTTGGGTTTTATTGTAATTCTAGGTTGATTTTCCTTTTTAATATGATTTGATGCGCTTTTGGGTGTTTTTGAGTCTTATTTTGAAGGTTAGGAAACTCGGAGTAATTTAGAAGATTGTTCGAATCCATTTTCACACTCTGACCAACATCTCGAGACCGAAAAGGGTCTAAAATGGGTTAGGATTAGGCCCAAACTGAATATTATCAAGTCACGAGAAAAGTTTGTGAAGAACTCGGGCTGAGAAGATGGATAGAAACGCCCCAAATTGAAGAAGGAAGGAGACAAGGGCGATCGCACATGCTTCATGGTCCAGCCTGCAAACGAGGCCTAAACAAACCTGAATTGGACCCAAAAGAGTTAAAATATAAGTTCGTCGAGTCACGAACAAAAATCGTAAAGGAGGTGGGTCGAGGAAATGAGAGGAAGGGCTCCGAAACGACGAGGGAAGACGGAGGTGCGAAGTAGGAACAACCGGACAACAGCCGCAACCTCTACCAGATCGGCTGCTGGACCGCCAAGATAGCCAACAGTTTGCCTAGGGATGAACCAGGTTTTCAGCCGCCAACACTACGGGCCCGCGGCGGTTCCGGCAGTTCGCGGGCCGACCTTCCCTGTTTCGTGTTATTTTCATTTTTTGGCATAACTTCTTCGTTCGAGCTCCGACTCGAGCAATTCAAATGGCTACGTGTAGCCAAGACAAAGACCTACAACTTTCATGTTTGGACCGTGGCCCAATTCCAAGCTGATTCTTCCCAGAATAAGCATAAATATCGAGTCGAGTGCACAAAGGGGGTTTCCACCAACAACTTATAATCCCATGTGTTTTAAATTACTTTTGACTATTTAACCTTCCTTATGAGGGACTTTTTCAGCAAATTTTTATGTGTGGGGAGTGGGTGCGTATAAATACCCCCTCCCCCTTTATTCCAAACATTTTGTGAACCATTTAACAATTTTCATTTTCAAGTAGAATTCTATTTACTCTCTCTCTAAAGGTTTTCTCCTACTTTTCTCTCTAGAACTAGGGTTCTTCATTTCTCTTCTAGAATTCACTTTGGTTCTTGAATAATTGAAGAATTTTAGGGCTTTTCTGGTTTTGTGGGCGGAAATCTAACTACAATCGAAGATTGAAGATCAATTGAAGCAATTATGCTAGTCTAAACTTTCTCATCCTCTCTCATCTCATTTATTGCACTTTCATTTATTACACTCATCCCCATCCCCATCCCATTTAATGCTTAGCCTATGTTTTTATTGTGTTCTTGTTGATTATTCATGATTTGTGAGTAGTTAGTTGAGGTTTCTAGGGTTGGGAGTGGCCTAACCCTAGAATTTATGATTCTTGTTGATTATTGACTAAATTATGGGGACTATTTGTGTTTGAAATCAATACTATGGAACTGTATGACTTATATTCTAGGCGTAGCTAACCGAGAATATATTGGTTCTCTCCAAAGGCCCATGAGGGACGAAGGGAGAACCCGAATCGTGGGTATTGATCTTGTAGGATGTTTTAGGGCTTCGCTCCCTAGGTAAGATCCTCTTGGGGTAGGATTTTAAGGATTAACTAAGTTATTTTCGTATTACTCGCCTCTAGGTCCTATTAATTCCATTATTGTCCATAATGATTAGGATTGGAGTAAATTAGGTGATAATTGGTTGTTTGGTAAAAATCCATTTTGTTACCCATTTGGATTCCCAAATTGGAACAAGACCTTCCAATACAACCCCTAGTTTAAATGGTAATCGCAAGGCATAGTTTCTAGGAAGTAGGTGAAACCTTACCTTAGAAACCCGCTTTTAGTCGAGAGTATTTCTTAAATCATAATTGTATTCTTATATTTTTCTAGGAATTAATTAATCAAACTCTAATTTTCCACTTAGCCTAAATTTGCAAATCAATTAACTATTAGTGTGCTATATGTGAATATCCTCCTTGTGGTTTGACTTATTACTACCTCTATCTTTCTCGTACGCTTGCGAGGACCGAACGCCTATTCAAAAAAACATTTTTTAATGGCTTTTCACGAACAAGTTCATGGTGCCATTGCCGTGGAGGATTTCCTCCTGGTAAAGCCATTGTAGGGTCAATTGTGTGTTGGTGTTAGGCTTGTAGATATATTTATTGCTTTTCTTGTTGGTTTCTGGTGTTTGCACTTTGTTAAGATGCTTCACTTATAACAAAAATTCAAAAAAAATTATTCTTTTACTTTGTTGATTTCTTGCTATGAATCGTGGAAAGGGAATATTCCACTATACCGGGAACACGACTCCCTACTCCGGGCTCACCGAGCCTGAAAAAACTTACGCGGGTGTAAAAGTCGCCCCAGCTATGGTGAATTTGGCTAGAGGGATGAAATTCAGTGGGAAAGAAGGGGAAGATCCTTATGAACATCTAGAGGATTTTTTACAAATTCGTGAATGTGTAAATTTTTTCAATGATGTCGTAAATGAATACTCAATCAAGCTCTTTCAATTACCACTTAAAGGAGCCACGAAACAATGGTTTTATGAAGAGGCATTCGACCCCTCGTCTCTCTGGGAGGGTGTTTCCACCTCTTTCCTTCATAAATTCTACCCGGCCGAAAAAAATGCGAGGCTAAGGAGTGAAATCTCAAGCTTCATCCAACGAGATGACGAGCGTTGGTTTGAAGCTTGGGAAAGACTTTTAAACTTATGTAGGTCATGCCCGCACCATGGTTTTGATGATGCCTTCATTATTAATGTCTTATATGCTGGATTAAATCCTGATGAGCATGTTTCATGGATGCAACTTTGGGAGGATCTTTCCTCAACAAGGAGGTTGAAGAAAGAAAGAGGAAGAAGCAAAATCAAGAGAAAGGTGTAAAAAAGGAAAAAACATGAATCCAATGCTCAAGGTGAGACACCTACACAATATGACGTGCATGATGGATTTAAGGTAAGTACCACTCACCCTCTTTGTGTGGGATGTCAAAGTGCTATTGACCACTCGTGTACTAGAAATTCCTCTAGAAGGACGGAACCTCGTTTTGAATTTGGTCAATAGTAGCTCTAGTGAAGATGAGTTCGATGAGGTCTCCACTACAGAGAAAATTTATGACTTAGTGGGGAAAAGTAACATAACCTGCAGATCTATTCTAAATCTGAATACACAGTTTCAATTTATACAACTGGTGTAAAAAAGTTTATTGCACGTACTCGAATACACAATTTCAATTTATACAACTGGAGTAAAAAAAGTTTATTGCACGAAGCACCTGGTGTACACGCAAGAGAAGATCCCAATTTTGAAGGAAATTATTGGTAATTGGAGGGTTTTTTTTTATTATTTTTTTTTATTATTTTGGGAATCAATCTTGGTTGCATCAGGCACTCATGTGACTTATGTATAGATTCTTGGAATTTTGGATATAGATAGATATTTCATACTCCATTAATTTAGAATATTGGTTATTTAATAACTTGCAATCCTCACCTTATGTTATTGCCAACTAGGGAACACATAATTAAGATAAGTAGGAAAATTGAAATATTGTCATTCATATATATATATAGGGATCGATCTAGGTCTATTGTCTAGTTAGAAGATTCCCTACTAATTAACCTACAATAGATTCCCAATATTGTCGTGTATATATCGTTAACAAATTCGAGCAGAATTGAGGGTATGTTTCGTCTGGAATATAAGTAAGCAAAATATATTCACTGCGAACATTAAGTATTTTTACGATTATTTAAATAGTATAAATTGATGTTTGTATTTGAATTAAGTATCGTAGAATTTGTATTGTTACTGAGTAATGATTAACAAATAATTAAGATTGGTAGGTTTTATATTATAGTATTGTGGAAAAATATATATATGACCATCTGAAGGAGTTGTAGACGGACATGTACATATATTTTGTCTAATGCATTATTTTGTGGAGACACGGACCCACGTAGGGTGAACATATAGTTTGACCACAAAAATTTACAGGTGGAGCTAAGTATATGATCTAGAACTACCAGGATTCTATGGCAATATGCAATTGGGTTGGATATCCTACTCTATTCGTCACATTCACCTGCAATCCTAGGTGGCACGAAATCACAAGGTTTCTGCAAAACAAGAGACTTAATCTAGAAGATAAACTCGATACCATTTGTCGTGTATTTAACATGAAGCTGGACAATTTGATTCAAGATTTTCGACAAAGGAAATTTTTTGGGAAGCTTAAATCAAGTAAATAAATGAAATTTACTTACCCGCTATAATATGTTCATGCTATATATTTTTGTTTATTAATAACTCATTTCATTTCAACAATATTTTATTTTATTGTTGCATGAATAATTACTAATTACTAATATAAAAAATGAACAATTTTCCAGTTATATATACGGTTGAATTTTAGAAGCATGGGATGCCGTATGCCCACATTTTGTTGTTTCTCTTTATGAAATTGAGACAGTAGACACCAGAAAACATAGACGGCTTTATATCAGTCGAAATTCTCGATAAGGAGACTGATCAACCGTCCTACAATGCTGTAGAAAATTTCATGATCCATGGTCGTGTGGCCCAGCAGGGTTCTGATACCCATGCATGGCCAATAGTAAATATTCCAACTATTTTACGAAGAAATTATCTGACACTACATCATTTGATGACGATGGTTACCCAATTTACAAGCGTAGGAATACTGGTCGTATTGTTGTGAAGAATGGTGTTGAACTGGACAATAGATATGTTGTTCCTCATAATTGGTGCCAGCTGATGAAATACAGAGGTCATGTAAATACTGAGTGGTGCTATCAGTCTCACGCTATCAAATACTTATTCAAGTATGTCAATAAAGGGCATGCCCGTGTCACTACATCGTTTTATTAGAGCTCCCGTGCTGAGCAGACATGAAAAGTGGTGGATGGGTGGAATGTATTACGATTATAGTTACGTGTCTCCGGGTGAAGCTATTTGGAGAATTTTTGGATATGAGATTCAGTTCAAAACTCCCCTGGTTGAGCGTTTGAGTTTTCATCTTGTAAAATCAGCAGTTGGTTGTGGAAGATGATGATAACATTGGCTCTGTTCTTCACCGACCATCTATTAAGGAGAGCACGTTTTGGGATGTTTTGAAGCGAATAAGGAGTACGAGGGTGCAAAAAAGTTGTTATATGCCGAGTTCCCGCAACATTTCATATGTAATTTAAAGCAACATAAATGGAAACGGAGGGAGACAGGGTTTGAAGTTGCACGCTTAAATTACACACCTCCTGAATGGGGGGACGTGTATTACCTTAGACTACTTCTGAATGAGGTATGCGGTTCAAGTTTATAAGGATCTCATGTAATAAGATAGAGTTCGTTATGAGACATTCCGAGATGGTCAACAGCTCATTCAATGATAAGCTTTTTTACATCTTTATTGACGGAGATTTGTATGAGTCATCCAAAGTTGTTTGGGATAAGTGTTAGCAATATTTTCCAGAAGATGTTTTATATAGACAACAGTCTCTTACTTAGATTATAGATAACATATTTTACTCAAATTTTACTTTAATAAGAAAATAAAGTCCTTTAATATGTTGATGATCAGTTTTATAAATAGCTCTCATTTATAAAGTTTGATTGAAATGTCAATAAACTGCTTTTCAGATTTCCAGCTCTCTGCGGATGAGAATAATTTTTTTGCATTAATTGGAATTTAATAAATGCTACAGAACATCAGCAAAAACTTAACTAATTAAGAGCAATGCCAACCGCAAGGATGGATGCTTCAAGTCTGCAGGCCAACAACTTGATAGCTAGAGAAATGAGCTATGATAAAGATGATTTGCTAAGAGAGCAACAAAACTTGCTACCAAATTTGACTGGTGAATAACGGAGTGTTTATGACACGATTATGACTTCCGTTGATTCGGAAAAAGGTGGAATCTTTTTTTACGGTTATACGGGTACAGGCAAAACATATTTGTGGAAAACTCTTTCTGCATTGATAAGGTCAAGGGGGATTGTGTCTTAAAGGTTGGCTCAAGTGGCATTGCATCCCTTTTGTTGCATGGTGGAAGAACTGCACATTCTCAATTTGCTATATTGATTCGTGTGAACGAGAACACTACGTGCAATTTATATCAAGGAATAGGACTTGTTGAGTTAATAATCAAGTGCAAACTCATTATTTGGGATGAAGCTCCTATGATGCATATGCACTGGTTTGAAGTACTTGATAAGTCATTGAAGGACGTCATGCACTTAAAGGATCCATTGAACACAACTGCTCCTTAAGTGGGAAGATTGGAGTGTTCGGTGGTGATTTTAGGCAAAATTTTCCAGTTGTATAGAAAGAAACCATACAAGACGTAGTTCGTGCCGATTAACTCTTCCGAAATATGGGACCAATTCTTAGACTGACTAAGAATATGAGGCTTCTAAGTCGAACATCTGGTAACAAAGATGAAGACCTTAAACAATTTTCTTGGGTATCAAGCATAGGTGATGGGATAATTAGCGGGACACATCATGAATGATCGGATATTGAAACACTAGATGATCTTATGCTGAAGTTTCATGATGACCCAGTCGAGGAGATTATACATAGTACATACCTAGATTTTTGCAATAGATTGGATGATCGGGAAAAAAGTAAATGATAAAAGAATATATTACAGCTCCGATAGTGCTTGCAAGTCTGACTCAAATGGAGATGTGATGGGTGAAGTGCACGCACCAGAATTCTCAAACAAACTAAGATGTTCTGGAACTCCGAACCATGAGTGGATTTAAAAGGCTGGAACACTGGTCATGCTCTTAAGGAACATCGATCCTTCGATCGGTCATTGTAACGGTATAAGATTGGTCATTAAAATACTTGCTTTTCATGTTCTCAAAGGAAATGTTTTAACAGGAAGTAGTGCCGGTCATTTGGTTTTAATACCAAGAATGTCATTGACACTGTCCGATCCAACATTGTCTTCCAAGTTCCAACATAGGCAATTTCATCTAATTGTGTCATATGCCATGACAATTAATAAAAGTTAAGGCCAATCTTTGTCTCATGTTGGATTATTCCTTCGAAAGCCTGTATTTGGTCATGGTCAACTCTACATTGCAGTTTCACATGTCACAAATCACCGAGGACTGAAGATATTGATTTATGATAGTGATAACAAAAGTTGTAACAAAACCCTGAATGTACAAAGAGGTTGTAACATTTATATATATATATATATATATATAATAACACAATCCTTACCACTATTGGCAAGTGTTTATGTTTTTCCGCCCATTTTTCATTACCCAATTAAGAAAGACACGTGTCGCACAATTATTCATCAAATATTATTAATAATTATTAAAATAATGTCTAATTATTATACAAATCAATTAGCCGGTTAATTAGTGATACAAAAGTCAAATTATACCATTTTTACATACCCATCACATTAATTAGTTTTTTTAAATTTGGAAGATAATGGACCATCATTTAATTTAAGTTAAATATACCTAATTTACAACCCTAAAATTTAATAATTTCCACAATAAATATGGTTGTAACGACCCGAATTTTCTAGTTGCATTATTTTATTTGAATATATATTAGTTGCATTATTTTTGTGCGCATTATACTTGTTGTGATTATTTTCTTACACGTGCATAATTATTGATCCCTGTAAGTAATGGTATGAATAATATTTTTTTTAACGGATCGGGATACGGAATTTTAATTCAACACTTAGATGCTACATTACCCAATGATAAGAGAAGTCTATATTTTATGGCAAGTCCTCTCCATAGGATTATTTCCCAAAACTAATGGCTAAATTCCATGGTTTTATGCCCACAAGATTTCCTAAAACTAATGTCTAAATTCCATGGTTTATGCCCAAAATATTTCCCAAACCAATGGCTAAATTCCATGGGTTTTATACCCACATTATTGCTCAAAACTAGCAGCCGATATCACGGATTCATTCCCACAGTTTTGTGCTTGATAGGTCTATAAATAGAGGTGTGAGGAAGTCTTCATTCCATCACCTCCTCCCACCAAAAAATAGCTTGAAGTCTTCCTTTCTTCTCCTACAAAGCATAGCTGGTAAGTCTTCTTTCTTTCCATCTCAAATGTTTCATCCCCAGCCACCGAAATACGGCGAAGTCGCCAGAAAACTGACCCGACGACTTTTTAGACTCGTCGGATCAGCTACTGCCCCATTTTCATTTTCGTACCTTTATCAAAACCCATATTTTATTATATAATATGATAGTTCTTGGCGAGAGGATTCCAGAACAGTTTTCGGAATTACAATCCGAGCTCTAGAACTCCGGTTATGGCCGGTCAAAGTTTAGGCGAAATCTATATAACCGAACCACCTTCAAAGAGTCATAGCTTGTTGTTCCAAACTCCGATTCTATTGTGGTTGGTCATTCTGGAAAGCTCTTGACGAGAGCTTTCCATAGCCGTGTCTTAATTATAATTCCGACGACCGAGTCATTGGTAAAGTTTGGCCAAAATTGCTGCAGAAATTCTTGTACCATATTTTAAAAAAAAAAATAAATTAGATATTCTTTAAGGGCTAAAATGCAATTTTTGATTTCAATTTCTATCAGACTTTTTTTTTGGAAGTCAACAAATCCATGTATTTACGAAAATGCCACTTCCCTTTTTATACAAATTTGCCACTATTTTTCTAGAAATTACAAAATGGTCCCCCAACTTTTATAAAATTACAAATTTTGCTCCAATTCTTCAATTTATGTTTAAAGCCTAGTACCCACCTTTGCTAAGACAAGTATTCTTTATTGTAGGACTAAAAGAAGTTGAAGTAGAAGAGGACCTCTGTCTAGAGAAGGACTATACAACCAACTAGTCGTACACACAAATAGGTGGGGTAACTCTATGTGGCTATTTTATATTGTCTACTTGCTTTTCATGCAAATTATTGTTATAATGGTTTTTACATGAATGATTGCTTACGCCTATGTTTATATGACGAGTATGTGAAATTTATGTGAAACTTGTGTGAAATTTATGTGAAGTCATGGGTAAGCCATATTATGTGTATTGTATACGGGTAATACCGTACTAGCTATGTTAGGACTGCGGCTAACACCGTACAAATCATCGGGTCGCTCCCGAATATGCTATGCTTTTCAAAAACCTTACGGGTAAAACCGTACACGTTATGCTTTTCAAAAACCTTACGGGTAAAACCGTACACGTTATACTTTTCAAAAACTTACGGGTAAAATCGTACACGCTATGCTTTTCAAAAACCTTACGGGTAAAACCGTACACGTTATGCTTTTCAAAAACCTTACGGGTAAAACCGTACACGCTATGCTTTTCAAAAACCTTGCGGGTAAAACCGTACATGCTATGCTTTTCAAAAAAACCTTACGGGTAAAACCGTACACGTTATGCTTTTCAAAAACCTTACGGGTAAAACTGTACACGTTATGCTTTTCAAATCTTACGGGTAAAATCGTACACGCTATGCTTTTCAAAAACCTTGCAGGTAAAATCGTACATGCTATGCTTTTCAAAAATCTTACGGGTAAAACCGTACACGCTATGCTTTTCAAAAACCTTGCGGGTAAAACCGTACATGCCATGCTTTTCAAAAAAACCTTACGGGTAAAACCGTACATGCTATGCTTTACGGGTAAAACAGTACACGATTATGCTTACGGGTAAAACCGTATATGATTATGCTCTACGGGTAACACCGTACATGTTATGGATCGAAAGATCACCCTCGGGTCGCTCCCGAATATGCTATGCTGCTCGAGCGGGGCAACACGTGCCCCACCTATGTGCTCCTATGTGTATCTATATAGTATGTATATATGTGTATATTTATTTTAATTTAGAGTCCATCATGTTTTCGGGTGTGTTTTATGTGTTGATGGTATATGCATTGTTTATGTAACTGTCCATTATTGCAATTATTTGTATGACATCTAAGTGGGCAACCGAGTGAACCCACGGAGTGTTTTTCTCGAACACTCACCCCCTTCTTTCAGGTACTAACGTGGAAGAGGAATGAAGATGGATGTGGGCCCTCGTCCGAAGTGAAAGTTACTGATAATTGATAAAGAATTTTATTAAACTCTATTTTGTGGGTCATGTAAGCAAACTGTGAAGATTTTGTTACGCACTTCCGCTTTAAACCTTGTTAAACTACTTTTTCAAACTATGCGACCTCTATTTAAAAGTTATGTTGAACTATCTTGAAGTAATTATGAACTTCCGCTTGCTTTAAGATTGCGTCAATGTGACTTACAAACATCTTTTGAGTATTTATTATTTCGAGCAAGAAAATTAATTTTTTCATCAATTAAAGTTCAACGATTTTTTATAGATTTTAGTGATGTTGTCCATTTTTCTAATAAATATAAGTTTCTTTGAGATGGGGACGTCACGATGGTTGCAAGGCTTTTTGTTCTGGCATTCAATTCATTTCTTCTTCTACGTCCTTCAATTGTTTTTTCTTCTTCAACATCCTCTCATTCTAAACGTTTTTTTGGTTTCGCCAAATTCTTGGATTTTTTTTTTTTTTAAATTGAATCGTTGATTTGTTCATCTTCTATTTTGATTGTTCATGTTTTTGCTTTTGCAGATTATCAATACCGATTTGTATATTTTTCAACCAAAGGTAAAATATTTTATTGAACCATCATCGTTTTTATCCATTGTGTAACATTTTTTTCTTTTGTTTAACATTATTTAGGAAGACCTTTAAGTACATCCTTTAAAGCATAACAATGGCTATCACACTTATGGTCCGAAATTAAGTTGCTAGAAAAGATTATCCTTTGAAAATGTTCACCTGGTTTTAGTCTCAAGAGCGTGAAATACTCGATTCCTTTATGATGGATTTCAACATCCAAATTCCTCTTTAAATAATAAACAGTACCTGGTACAAACAAATCCTCAGGTAATGTGCTGCCGGGTTTTATGAAATCCTCTTTAGGATTTCGATTAAAATCTAACCATGGAATTTCCTTCTTGACGGGCATCTCTGCAAAACCATGATCTAACTTTTTTTTGATCCATTGTATTACAGATAGTTGAAAATTTATATATACTAATGAAGAAACAATATGAATCTAACTTGGAATCGCTTACGTCGGTTTCGTCTTCGGATAAGTAAGACATCTTCCACAGAATCTAAAATCTAAGGAAAAACATTATCAAATAGTAGGAAATATTGCATCTGTATTGTGCTTGGACCAAGACAAATCGCTTAATTAAATTGTTAATTTGTTGACCTGTTAAAAATCTTACCGTTCATCTTTTTTGGTTTGCCAGATTTTCAACACCGATTTGTACACGCTTCAACTAAAGGTAAAATGTTTGATTGAACAATCATCGTTTTTTATTTTATTTTTGGTTTGCCAAACTTTTTTTGTTTTATTAATTTTAATCGTTCATTTTCTTTTTGTTCCTTAATCATTTGTTATCATATTCCCCATTTTTAAGTATTTTAATTTGTCTCTAATTAACAATTTTTTTGTTGTGAAGATTTATAATTGTTCGTTGTTGATTATACCTTTGAAGAGTTGAATCTTACGTGGTATTTAAATCTTGAGAAATTGTATTCGATGTGGCAATAGAATTAGTATTAAAAATTATGACATGTAAACTTTTTATTTATGCTTCAGTTCAAATTTTGACACATTGTAAGAAGTATTTAATAATAAATTTTCACGTTGATAATTTTTTTTATTGATTGTCAAATCTAAAGTGTAAACTTAATCATCTATATATTTTATGGATATATTTGATTTGGAAATTAAGTTAAAAGTTTTTTTAGTAATTGTACTTCATACAAAATTACATTATGAATGTAAATTCATTTCTATCGTCAATCTTTGTCCTATTATTCATAGTGGATTGAGGTTAGGTACATAAACAATTATCATGACTATAAATGTGGGATCAACGAATCCGAGCGTTGTCAAATAAAAAAATGATATTTAATTTAGAAAATATAATTTGAACATTTTATTAAATTAATAATTCAGCCTTACTAATTTGATTTCATTATAACATTTTGAATGAATAAATAAATTTGTATCGTAATAAAAAATTACTAAACTAATTCAAAAGGGTTTTGAATAAATTCATGAATACTTCGGTAGGTAAGACCACAAAATAGACTTCATTTTATATTTTGTTGCTTCCATTAATGTTTTATAATTTGAAGATCTAAGTAAAGACCAATTTAAATATATTGAATAAATAAAAGTAGTGAAACAAAATTATAGCGTGTCGTAATTATTCTATAATATTATACAATTAAAAATAGAACATCTCAAGCGAATGAATTCCCGACCAGAACAGATCCAAATAAACCACTTAGTCGAAATGACATTTTGTTATTAAAAAAATCAATTACACCACTGTAAACAAAGATTCTAAAGACCATTTTGAACATATGCAAATATTTTCACCTAAAAAATTGCCTAAGAAGTAGTTGGTTTGAAGGAGAAATTTTAGGAAAATCAACTAACTACTTCAACTATGGAAATCAAAATTGCCCCGATTATGATAATTTTTACTTTTATTTCGTTTTCTTTTCTTATGATAAGTACTTTTAAAGACTAAAACAACTTGATTTACTCTAATTCTTGGAATCAAATTGTAATTTAACATCATTAAAAAAAATCAATTCTTAAATTTTTATTCCTTATATAAAAATATTTAGTATCATAATGTATCATCATTTCTTTATGCATAATTTGACAAGATTTTGGACAAAAATTATCCAAATGCCATGTCATTTAACTCGTCATTACTCAATTTATTGTAAGATATGATTCATTCTAATTACATTAACAAAGTCGAAGTGGTATTTTGTTATTAAAAAAATCAATTACACCACTATAAATTGATATTCTAAAGACCATTTTGAACATATCAATCAAATATTTTCACCTCAAAATGACTAAGAAATAGTTAATTTGAAGGAGCTGATTTGAAGGAGAAATTTTAGGAAAATCAACTAACTACTTTAATATTTATTATATTTTGGTTTTTTTTAATACTTTTATCAATTGTTGATAATAATAATAATAATAATAATAATAATAATAATAATAATAATAATAATAATAATAACTATTATTAATTATAAGAATAATGTCTAATTACTATTTTTTGAGTGAATTTATTTATTAATTATTTCTTTATTGGATCTATAAAGTTACTTTTAAATTAATTATAATTAATTTAAAAATATAAAGATTATTAATTTATATTGTCATATTAGCGTCAATGTGTTATCATGAATTTGCATATGCATTATTCTTAATTAACAATATTTAAGTTGCTTATTATATGAGATTATTGTCATCCTACATGGTAAACATCATCAAATTTTGAAACTAATTGAGTGAATTTATTTATTAATTATGTGTTTATTGGATCTATAAAGTTACTTTTAAATTAATTATTATTAATTTATATTAATAATTTAAAAATATATAAATTATTAATTTATATTTTCATCTTCGAGTCAATGTTGTGTTATCATGAATTTTTATATGTATTATTCTTAATTAACAATATTTAAGCTACTTATTATATGTGATTATTGTCATCCTAAATGTTAAGTATCATCTAATTTTGAAACTAATTGAGTGAATTTCTTTATTAATTATTTGTTTATTTGATCTATAAAGTTACTTTTAAATTAGTTATTATTAATTTATATTAAAAATTTTATAATATATAAATATATAAATTATTAATTTATATTTTCATATTGGAATCAATGTTGTGTTATCATGAATTTGTATATGTATTATTCTTAATTAATAATATTTAAGCTTCTTATTATATGGAATTATTGTCATCCTAAATGGTAAGTATAATCAAATTTTGAAACTGATTGAGTGAATTTTTTCCCACTTAAGAGTCAATTCATACATTATTGTCATTCAAAAATTGTATCATCTAATTTTTTTAAAAATTTAAGGGATTAACAAACTTGATAGTCAAATATATTGATATATTTAACTAATAAAAAATATAAAAAAAAATCTATACAATTTTAAATATATAATAAATCATGAAAACGCTAATTTAATTTAAAATTTTTAAAATATTAATTATATTGTCATATTAGCGTTAAGGTTGTGTTATCATGAAATTAGATATGAATTATTCTTAATTGATGGAATAATTAGTTTGCTTATTATGTGGGATTATTATCACTCTAAATGGTAAGTATCATCTAATTTTGTAAATGATTGAATGGATATTTTCCCATCTTAATAGTCAATCCATATATTTTGTTTTTACTTACAATGATATTTTAGTTATTGTAAATAGACTTGATTGCCAATTAATATTGATTATAATCATTAACCATTTGATATTTTTCGTACATACGAAATATTTATAACAAATTAAAACAACACATAAACACATTCAAATAAAAATATTTGATATAATTTATAATTTTTGTCCTCAAGAGATTATTATTGTTATTCAAAAATAGTATCATCTAATTTGATATTTAAAAAATTATTGATAGTCGAAGAGATGGATATACTTAACTAAAATCAATATATTTGACTTTACTACCAGGAATCTTGATTACAATGGATCAAAAAGTTTAATTATTTTTCTCTATAGTCTTTATACACTACAAAATTTGCAAAAAATAAAATATTGTTTTCTATAAAAGTTGTTCACATTATTTTCATATATTGTTTTCTATCTTTATTTTTATATATGTTTTAATCGAATATTTTATTTGAATTTACTGATGTTGAATAAAGTTTAGTTTTATTATAAAAAATCTGATTTGCTTACCATTAGAAATTAACATAATCATCAATTGTATTATTAAAATGCGCTAATTAGGTAGATGATTTGTAATCAAATTATAACTAATCTGACTCTATAAATATAATCTATTTTTTTATAAATTAAGAGTATTGCACAATTCTCCTCATTACTCTCCAACATATTAACATGTATTATAGTGAACACTCTTCTAATGTCAAGCAGGTAACTCTCATTTCTTATACTTCATGCAGTTATAATCTAAATTAATGTTCCATAAAATAAAGTTAAAACATTTTTGTATTATAGAGTGTGATAGATTATTCATCTATGCAGTTCATCAAACAACGTTGTTGAAATGAATGTGTGCCCGATTTTGATCATTTCCCTAAATTTATATATCAATTCCCGAAGCACAATCAGTATCATGAATTGGTAATATTTTAACTTACGCATGTTCTTTATTATTAAAAATATTTTACCTTATTAACTTTATAAAAAAAAAATTTAATACTAACTCTATGGTTATCATCTATGCAGGAAATACCGAATAGATTTGCGAGACATATCAATCATATTTCTGATATGACTTGCAAGATATTTATATATGGAGAAATAAAAAGTTGAGATGTTCTTTTAAAAAGAAAAGAAGGAAAATTGTTCTTCGATAGAGGTTGAAAAGCGTTGGTTTGTGACGTTGATATTGAAATACACGATTGTATTGTTATTTCATATGTCGGAAATAAACAGTTCTATGTTACAAAATTTGCTGATGATTTAGTGATGAAGACCGTTTATTTTGGGAATTGGCTTGTTTCGGGTATTTTTATTTTTTCGTTACAGAATAATTTAAGTTTATTTTTTTGAATTATAATATTCATTTACAATATTTGTTACTAAATTTTTTATTATGTTTTTTGTTTTTCCAGTTCAACATTTTAGGGACAATTTCTGAGGATAGGATTTCTATCACCATTTCAACCAATCCTTGAAGCCTTTTTTTTTTTAATTATCCTCAATTGAACTACAATAGTTATTTGAACATTTTTGTAAATGTATTGTCTATTTCTTCCGTTGGTGCAATCCGTTTGGTTTAATATATAGTTACTATTTCGCCATATTTTTTTGTAAACTTTGATTGTGATGAATCAAATTTAATTATAAAATAAAAAATAATGAAAACAATGTTGGATAATGTCACTAACAAATTTATTTTCGTTTTAATTAAAACATAAAAAAAATTATGAATGAAAATAATGAGATTACAACAATCTTGTACAATGCATCTATCAGAGTTGAATCCAGTTTATACTTAAATATATATTTCATAATTGCATTTTTTTTTTATAATTTACTACAGTTAACCTTTTAAATTATTTATTATACTTATAATTTATATTAAATAAAGGAAAATGTACTTTGAATCTGGCTTAATTAGCTTAAATAAATATGTTTAATTATTTATGTGTGAATAAAAATTGTAATTGTTAACTTAATTGAAACGTAAAATTTAAACAAATAGAAAATACCAAAAATTAAAATAAAATTAAATCATCCAACTTTTTGGTAAATCAAATTTAATTCAAAATTATATTTTGGTTGATATATTTTCTACAATTACGATCATCATTTGTAGTAAGTCAATGAAAAAATACATAATATTAATTAAAATTATATGGAATTATTGTCATCATTAATTTTGTAATAGTTGAAACTATTCATCTTAATTCGGCTAAAACGTAATTTCCATAAATAAATACATACAAATTATTATTTAAACATCCTCATCAAACTTTCTTTAAATTTATATTAAATATAAATTTAAAAAAAAATGTATGTTGACGGCAATTTCATTCGAAAGGAAATTTTTTATAGGTTGTATCAACCATGCTTTCCGGAAAATGGTTGTGACGAAAACCAATGTGTAAGTAAATTTTAAAGATATTTATTATTATTAATTTTGTTTTTTCGTTTTTTTTTGTTTAATATTTTTAATGTTGTTTATTCATAAAACTATTGCAGCGTATCCCTCGTGTGTATGATCCAATAATAAAAGAGATTCTTCCAAATTGTTACACTTTGAAAAATGAATATGGTGATGAATGCTATGTTCAAGCTATTATGGACACTGGCGGTAGAGTATATTTTAAACAGAGATGGTTTTCTTTTGTTCTATTTAATAATTTAAAATCTGGTGGTTTAATTGTATTCACTATTGAGAATTTTGCGGTCACTCATGTTGACATACTTACGTCTACTATGTGTTCGTAGAAGAATATCTACAAGGATTCTGACACTCCAATTACTTTTAACGAAGGTATAATTACAAACTTATTTTAAACTCATTTGGAAATATATTTTTTTAATAATTTGATTATTATTTTAATATAGATGAGTCTATTTGTTTTTTTATTTTTTTTATTTTTTTAATTATTATATTTTTGTTTTTTGTAGAATCTGCACGAGGAATGTGAAAGTTAAGAGAGCTTCATCATTTACTTAGAAATTATATGATTTGTACTCCTTTAATTGTGGAGAGTCGGTCAACAAATAGAATACTTTGTTACAAAATGTGTATGCTGAAAAATATTGGCCAGACTCCAAAAATAGTGAAACTCTTACCTTAATATTGGCACAGAATATTATACAATTTATTAATGATTATATTAAGTTATAATCAAATTCGTTTACATATACATATCCTGCCACAAGAGTTTTGTCAATAAAATCTCATTAATTTTGGTGTTGAAAAAAGAGATTCAAGTATCATTTTGAATGAAGTTACTTTTAAGGTTGGTGCTATAAAGGACGGAGATTCAGTTGTTCTTTGCGAAAACTTGGAGTATTTTCTTATGACGAATGAAATAACTCTGGGTGTCAAATTTAAGTTCAAAGGTTTAGATTCTGCGAACTTATTGTTTGAAGCATCATTGAATGCTTAATATTTATTTTTCTAATATTAATGTTTGCATTAACAATTTATGCGATGATTGTTTTGTAGTATGTTCAATCTTAAAGGCGCGTTGTTTTGTTCAGTAATAAAACTTAGAATATTTAATGAAAATTTTTAAGCAAATGTTTCGAATTTTCTATAATCCTTCATATACATAATTATATGTCTTGAGTAGTAATTTTTCCTTAATTCTTCTTTTTTTATTAACTTTTAGAAATATACATTAAATAAATTAATATAAGAAAAAATAATAGCATAATTATATCCTTTCAATAAAGCATTGATTTCTAACATATAATTGTGACTTTGTAATAAATTGATCAAAGAAAAAATAATAGTATAATTATATCCTCTCCATAAAGCATTTAAGTGGAAGATTGAAATATATGCTTAATTTAAATTATGTGTGTTGTAAAACAACAATGTAACATCCTTAGTTATTAAGTAACTTATACAATTATTTTGTCATATCTAAATCAAGTTTTTTTTGTTGATTTTATTATTTTTTCTTTTTTATTTTATCTAAATACCATTTAAGTTCCAATTTCTTAACAATACTTTTCATTTAATATTCAATCATATTTATATAAAAAATATGTTATTATTAGTAATTTTGTACTGAATAAAACAATATACAAACATTTTTAAGTTAATTTTTTGAATTTTTCGCAATCCTTTATATACACAATTATATGTCTTGATTAATAATTAGTCCTAGATTTTTGTTCTTTTTATTGACTTTTAGAAATAGATATTACATCATTCTTTAAGAAAAAAATAATAGCATAATTATATCTTCTCCATAAAGCATTAATTTGTAACTTATAATGTTTAATCAGAAGATTTGAAGATATATTTAATTTAGGTTATGTGTGTTGTAAATCGAGAAAATAACATTATTATTTATTAAATAATTTACACATTTCGAAATTTTATCACATATATAAATTTTATTTTGTTAATTATTTGTTTCCTTTTCTATAGTATTTAAATACCATATATGTTGAAATCCATTAAGTGTCATAAACTAACACATAATCTTCAAAATATATATATATATATATGTATATATATAATCCAACCAAATTTTAAAACAAAATAACTCTTTCTTTAGGGTGTATTGCTAAAAAAAAAACATTTTTATTATTTCATATTATCTGTTTTGAAACTTTAGACGAACCAATGGTCGGACGTAGTTCGACATGTGCGAACATAGGTAAAGGTCTTCTTTTTTAATTGTAAATTGTTTCTCCTTATTTTTACAGTTTAGTTTATTTCGTTTAATAAAGTATTGTAGTTGTGTACATTATTTGATGTTTATACAATTTTTAGATTTATTTGTAAGAATATAATTTTAGTAATGATTATTTATGCTTTGTTTAATTTTAGAGTTCTTTTAATTTGATGATTTGCCTTTACCTTCAAACTTAGAATATTTAACGAATATCATTAAGCAACTGTTTCGAGTTTCCTATCATCCTTGATATACATAATTATATGTCTTGAGTAGTATTTTTCCTAGATTCTTCTTCTTTTTATTGACTTTTAGAAATAGACATTAAATAAATTAATCTAAGAAAAAATAATAGTATAATTATGTCCTCTCCATAAAGCATTGAATTTATATCGTATAATTGTGACTTTGTAATAACCTGATCTAAGAAAAAATAATAGTATAATTATATCCTCTCCATAAAGCATTTAAGTGGAAGATTGGAATATATGTCTAATTTAAATTATGTGTGTTGTAAAACAACAATGTAACATCCTTAGTTATTAAGTAAGTTATACGATTATTTTGTCATATCAATTTAAGTTTTTTTTGTTGCCTTTATTATTTTCTTTTTTCTTTTATCTAAATACCATTTAAGTTCCAATTTATGAACAACTCTTTCCATTTAATATTCAATCGTATTTATATAAAAATATGTTATTATCAGTAATTTTGTAATGAATAAAACAATAATCAAACAAATTTAGATGAACATTTCGAATTTTCTGTAATCCTAGACACAATTATGTCTTGATTAGATATTAGTCCTATCGACATGTGCTTGTATAAATAAAATGAAAATAAAGTGTGTACAAAAAAGAAGTAGCAAAACCCAAAATGCTCTATGAGTAGGCTAATACAATAGCCGAGAAACGCCCCACAGTGCGTATATCTAAGTCCAATATCGAAACTACCACAAGCCGATAGTAGACTAAAAAAGTCTAACAGATCTAAGACGCTAAAAGTGGGGGAGTAACCACTGAATGGAACCAAGCGCCGTGAGTGTGAGGCCAAACACTCATAGAAGGGAGTGAGATCTGTGGTCCGGGAACAGCTTCCGGAAGGCAAACGACATGTAGAGCAGGGAATGCTATGCTAGAACAAGCAACACCAGCTGAAGGCGGCAGAGCAATGAGTGCCGTGGAGGTTCCGTCCAGGGGCGATAGAACTGCCGAGCGTGCAACACTAGTGAGACGCCTAGGAACCTGAGTTCCAAATGCTGTGAAGCATGTAAGAATCTTCCCAGAGTGGGAAAGACTCTGCTGGCCTCGTTAAAATCCACTACTGAAAAAATCCTGTGGGAAAAAGCCAATAGTGGGAAAAAGAGTACCAGCATAGGCCAAAAAGGACCAATGTCCATCAAATCCTTAATCCGTCAATACATAATTAATCCAAAGCAGGTGCCCGCACAAGAAGACGGGGGAGGGAGGGGGTAAAAATAAAGAGCCGAGAATCCCTCCAAAGCATCCACAAGATCTACAAAAACACTGGGGAGGGGAACATCAGAAGGCTCAATGTACACGATAATACTGAGTATAGAAGTCACGAGAAGAAATATCTGAAACGTGTGGAGGGAGGGGATTCCACCAAGTAAAAGGCGTGCGGAGAGCAGAGAGGGCATCAGCAGCCTGATTGCCTTCTGTATATATGTGCGAAACCTTAAAAGTGACATCCCCTAAAAAATACAAGGCTCGAATCCAACGTGCACGAAGTCGCCATGGTACATCAAGAGATCGGGACTGAAACGCTTGTACGACGTACATGGAATCAGACTCAAGCCAAATCTTATACCAACCACGATCCCTGGCCAACTCAATCGCGTAGATGGCCGCCTGGAGTTATGCTTCAAAAGCAAAACCACGGCCGAATGAGACAGAGAACCCTCCCAAAGTGAAACCTCTGCAATTTCGAAAAATGCCTCCCCCAAAAGTGAGGCCAGGTGCCCCTTCGGCACTACCATCTGTGTTACCTTGATCCACCTAGGGGAGGGGAGAATCCAAGTGACAGACCTCACCAAAAGAGGTTTAGACGGAAGACTACGCACACCTAGCCGAGTCAAAATGCTGAGCTCCCGAACCGAGTTGTGCATGTGTCCCGAGATTAGGGAGGCAGATTCTCGAATGCAAGAAAGAATAGCTGAGACAGCCTGTGTGGAATTAGTCTCCTTATCATAAAAAATGGACCTGTTCCTGGTAGCCCAAATAGCCCAAATAGCAGTGACAAAAGCAACTCGCCAAAGCGTTGTGACTTGGGAGCTGAACTGTACCTGCATAGCCTGTAAAAGCAATCTATGGAAACCTTCATGAAAAATAAGAGATATATCAAAAGCCCAACAGAGTTTAGAAAAAATAGCAAGAGAGAAAGAACAACTAGAAAAAAGATGATCAGCAGACTCCCTTGATGTATGGCAAAGAGCGCATACGGAAGGACCTTGAATACGGTGTGATTGAATAATCTCCCAAGAAGGAAGTCTATGATGTATCGCACGCCAACCGGTATAAGATCGACAGGGAGGGATAAAGGAAGCCCAGATCCATTTTCCCTAAGAAGTGGCCGAAAAGGAGGCACGAGAGTAATTGTAAGCCAGAGTGGACGTCACAGTGCCCGTCGGGGAGCGAGTCTAAACTCTATGATCCGGGATAGAGGGAGAGATGACTGTAGCAACTATGTCCTTTGCAATAATTGGGTAATTCTGAACAAAAAGCCCGTCCAATTGCCAGACCCCATCAATGTGATAATCCGAAATCAAATGCTGAAAATGTAAACGTGCCTCAATAGGCATGCCAATCCTGTCAGCAATGGAGTAACCGAGCAATTATCAAGCCAAAATCTAACCGAAGTGTTCGGTCCGACAATCCACTGAGATTCTGAGAGGAGCTGTCTGATGTAAGGTCTAGTGAAACCAAAGAGGGAGGAGCGAATGTAGGAGGTCTTAAGATCACCAGAGGCAGAGAACCAACGAGAACGAAGAAGATCCATGCCATCGTAGATCGACATGTGCGAACATAGGTAAAGGTCTTTGTTTTAAATTATAAATTATAAATTATTTCTCCTCATCTTTACAGTTTAGTTTAATTAGCTTAATAAAGTATTGTAGTTGTGTACGTTAGTTGATGTTCGTACAATTTTTAGATTTATTTATAAGAATATAATTTTTAATTATGATTATTTATGCACATGTTCTTCGTTTAATTTTAGTTTTTTTTTTATAAATTTTATATATATATATATATATATATATATATATAATTTGATTATATATTTTTACCTTCAAACTGAATTTATGGTTTTGTTTATTATTAAGTTTGTTTTGTATTTTTTATTGCAGCTTTATGGATTTATCAGTATTTCTGCACAGTTTTTACCTATAGTTCATGCTATGACAAGCTGGTATGTGGAATTAATAACATGAACTTTGATTATGCATTTTAATTTTGTATAATGAATTATTTTATTGTTAATCCAATATATTTTAATATTTGTAGGAGTTTCCTACTGGATTTGTGGAGGTTTTGTCTGAAAATTAAAACAAGAGATGCACTGTTGAAATAAACAAAAATAGAAAGTGAAATATGAAAATTAGATTGGATGAAGATGAGAAAACTTATTTGAGTAAAGGTTGGAGACAGTTTGTAGACGAGAATGTATTGAAAGGTGGTTATTACTTATTTACCAAATACGACTCTTCCTCATCTATATTACATGTTTATACACATGATCATGATGGGTGTGTGGTAGATGTTCCAGATAAAATAAGGTCATTCTACATGATTTTTAATCAGTATGAAATTCTTGGAAATCAGGTAATATAAAACAATATTAACAATGTGTAATCTGACATTGATTTAAACAAATTTCTTCTTTTAATTAATATTCCCTCCGTCCCAGCTAACTTGTCACAGTTGATCGGACACGAATGTTAAGAAAAAACAGATTTTGTTTTTTCTTTGACTTTTTTGAAAGTGAAGATTGAGTGTGGAGATTTTGAGGGTGGAGATTGTGAGAGAAATTTCCTTTTTAAGGTTAACGAAATGAAAAGTGTGACAAGTTAGCTGGGACGGAGGGAGTACATCTATAACTTTCAGGCTATATTTATTTTGTATTTGGTTTTTTTTTTTTCCAGTCTGTTTCGATGCCAAAGAAAATAGAAGAACGTTTGGAAGTTAAAAGTCTAAATTATTTTGTATTGGAGAATATAGATAGAGAAGTTTGTTTGATTTTGATTGAGAACATTGCTGATCAATATTTGTTCACTTTTGGATGGAAAAAGTTTGCAAATGCAAATGAATTGGTTGATTGTGATATTGTTCTCTTCATGTATGAGGGTGGAAACAATTTCTTTGTCATTGTTTTTCTGGGTCATCCAAATTATTGTGTGAAAGATATGCACCAAGTTAAAGTGCAATTTCTTCCCATCCTCAAGAACACCTAACTTCAATAGGTATTAGCAATGAGCTGTGTGTTTTTCAAATTTTTTGTGTGCTTCACTGATCATTTATTTGTTTGGTTATTTGATATTTGTAGACAACAATATACAAGATGTTGATCAAGACAATCGTGATATTATTTGTTGTTTGGACAATGCTGAAGATGGTAAGGTCACGACTGATTAAATGCCAAATTGGGAATTCTGTTTAAAGAATAAAACAACAAGAATTTTGTTGAAGAATGGATTAGAATATTTCAGTCAACAATATGGGTTCAATGATGTGGCTAATTGTAGTTCTTGAGTCATAGATGAAGAAACACTTTTTGATTTATGTGTTTTTTTTAATGAAGTTGAATTTATACCATATGAATATATTTTATTGTTTCTTATATGGACTATTTTGAACATGTTTGAAATTTTATAATTGTTCAATATTACTTGATTAGTTTTGCAAAATGAATCTATCACCAGTTTCATTTTTTTAGGAATTATTTAGTATCATATTGTGTTCTAAATTCAATCAATTTTTTCAACGCTGATATCAGATTAATATAATTTTTTCTACGTTTAAATATATAATATTTTGGGATTAAGCTCTCATAGCTCATAGAAACTGCATTCAAAATTGGATAAAATCCTCAAGACGTCATGCAACTAAGTGGATTGCATACTTCTTATCTACCCTTTGGTGGGAATAATTAATTTTTTTCGGAGGAGAGTTTAAACAAATTATTCCCGTTATACCAAAGGGTTCGAGACAGTATGTCGTCCACCCTATTATAATTTTATCTTATTTGTGGGATGATCGCATAGTATTGCGACTCACGAGGAACGTGAGAATACAAATGCATAATATTGTAAATAGAATTTATCGTTCAATAAAATAAATATGCAACCTCTTTTTATTATGACTATAGTTGATATAATTAAAAATATCAATATTAAGTTTTAAAATAATGATAAAAAACTCACTATCCGTGCATTTTGCACGGGTGAAGAACTAGTCTTACTATATAATAAAATGGAACCATCTAAAAATAGTAATTTCAGTATTTTCCTGCCTAACCACACTTAATGCATATTAACAATTTTATGATAAGATTATAATAATCACAAATTTTATGGTAAGATTATACTACAATTACAACCTAAAAATCTGCTGAAATTTATGGTGAGCAGAATCTTACCATAAAATTTTGTATTCCAATTAGCAAAAGATTTTGTTTTACAAATATTGATATATTAAACTGATTAGCCGAAATTTGTGATTAGCAGGATCTTATATTAATTCCATCGATGTACGTTGAGAGAATATTTTCTAAATATTAACAGATTAGCCGAAGATTTTGTATTCCAAATATTGATATCAACTTATTAGCCGAAATTTGAGGTTATTTATGAAAATTATATTTTTCTAGAAGATATTTAGTTTGCTTTTACTTTTTGATTTTTTATAAAATAATTTTGAGCTATAATGTTTTTACCTGGCATAAATTTGTTGAATTTACATTAATAACAAATAAAAATATTTCGGTGTATTAATCAAAGTAATTTGTGAACCGATTTAGTTTGACAAAATAAGTTTAATATTTGTTTTAACTATGTACATTAATTTGAAAAAAAGAAATAGGTATAACAATTTTTAATGTAATATTTATTCAGTTAAATTTTGATAAATATTGATATTTAAAATATATTATAAAAAATGAAAATATGAAGTTATTCTAAAAAATTAGTTTGAGTAATGCTCAATAAAGTAATTTTTCACACCCTAAACCACTGAATGACTATCTCATAACTAATTCATACTTATGTATTTTTAATTTTTCTAAGCTCTTTCCTTTTATTATAAATATATAAATTGCATCCTTTATTATATTGCAATATAATTTATATTATGTATATGTGATATATTAACTGGTACACGTGTCTCGTGCACGCACTTTAGGGTACTTTAGTGTCATTTTAGTGTCAATAATGTGCATAATCACGTATATTTAGTGCTTTTATATTCTCATGGGCAAAATAATGCGTTTGTGTTAAGACAGGTGAAAAAGGATCGAAAAAGAACATCAAACGATCGCGGAGTCAAGGGATCGGTCGAAGAAACAAGGGACAGGGTTGAAGGATAGATCTCGGCCGAGACAGGGTAAAATCTCGGCCGAGATACTTCTCCAGGAAAATCCTGGAGTTTTGAGAAATTAAAGATCTCGGCCGAGACGGGTACGATATCTCGGCCGAGATAGCTCTCTAAAGAAAATCAAAGTTTCAAAGAGATGAAGATCTCGGCCGAGATGAAACTCAATCTCGGTCGAGATAACCCAAACCCTAAAAATCCCCTTTTCACGTCTCGGCTGAGATGCAACCCAATCTCGGCCGAGATTATCCCTCAGTTTACAATCTGAAAAGCCCTTTTTCACATCTCGGCCGAGACACACTTGCGTCTCGGCCGAGATTCCTTACCCTGTTTTAAATTCTTGAACGCGATTTTGCCTTAAATTGAAATAACAACTCTTCCCCTATATATATATCCTTTCTTTCGAAATTAACCTACTTTGGGACTTTGAAATACACACTTTCCAGCCATTTTTTAGCCACCAAAGCCACCAAGGAGGAAGATTGGGCAAGAGATTGAAGGATCATCTTCTCCAATTGATATCTTTGGATTCATCCATCTCAGTATCGTGTTTCTTTATTTTTCTACTTATTTTTTGTTTGTTTTAGCGTCCATGGGTGAGTAGCACCCTTATTTCTACCCTTGATCAAATATAAAACTTTGAGTGACAATGTTTACATGATTATTGCTAGTTGATGTTACCATTTGATTGCAATTTCAAGTGTTCTATACTATTTACTGTTATTGACTCATATTTGTAAGTTTTTTCTTGGCTTGATCAACCTCTAGGAAGTGTATGAATGTGTTGCTAGAATTGGAAATCACTATCCGTAATTGTACGATTTTCGATTCCCTAGTAGCAAACAAGGAGTGGTTTCGTTGGTGATAGTGTAGAGTTCGACCTCTAAACCCGAGCTATCGAGGTTTATGTCAAATCTGTTTCATTATCTTGGAGCTTTTATCATTTGATTGCCAAATTGAAGAGAGCTTGTTCGACATTTTGGTTTAATTGGATAGGGTTAGTCGAAGAGCTTATTTTGATTAGCCATAATTACGAGATAATGCGGTTGCTAGAGCTTGTTAGTAGTCGTGAAATAGAGACTTGAAATGCTTTCCATTAGGCATCAACAATAGTTGTGTAACTCGTTGGAACCAAATGGATACTCGATCAAGGATAGATACTTTAATCATATTATAAAAATCCAAATATCGATTTATCTATCTTGCTATCTTTTGTTAATTAAATCTTAGCTTAGTTGATCATAGCTAAATAGTGGTTCCTAGCCGACAAACAACCCCCCCCCCACCTTTATTGCTTTCATTGTTCGAGTTTATTCTTGTTTGAAGTACGCAACCGCTTGACACGTCAAGACAATATTGTTCAACCGTTCCTCGTGGGATCGACTCTTACTTACCACTCTACTAGTTAGAGTAGTAGGATAAGGATAGTGTTGTTTTATTTGTTCAAGCATTATGTTTAGTTTATTAGTTGTTTATCTACTTCTTGTTTATCTAGTAGTTTGATATTCTCTTGTTTTCTTGTTTCTGGATAGGTAGTTAATGTTTTGCGTTCTCAAGGGGAGAAATAACTTCTTTTTTAGCCAGAGATAGTTGAACGGGAAAGATTATTAAGGAGAAGAGCTAGGTTACTTGAAGAGGTCCGAGAATCATTTGAAACCTTGAATATAGAGAGTGAGGAAATTGAATTAAAAGAGATGACTGGTGAGCAGGATCAGGAAAGAACCATGAAGGAACTTGCCAACACAAGGGTTGCACAAGAACCCTTGTGTATTACGTTCCCGGAGATAGGGAATGATACCACTTTTGAGCTCAAATCGGGGCTCATTCACCTCCTGCCGTCATTCCATGGGCTAACCGGGGAATACCCACACAAACACTTAAAGGAATTTCATGTGGTCTGCTCGAGCATGAAGCCGACCAGGGTGACTGAAGAACAAATTAAGCTCAGAGCATTTCCTTTCTCATTGAAAGATCTTGCTAGAGACTGGTTGTACTACTTGCCATCGGGTTCCATTACTACTTGGGAGCAGATGGAAACATAGTTTCTAGAAAAGTATTTTCCTGCATCTCGAGCCACCACCATCCGAAAAGAAATTAGTGGAGTGAGCCAAATGCAGGGGGAAACATTGTATGAGTATTGGGAAAGATTCAAGAAGCTTGTAGGGTGCCTACCACATCAAATCACTCCACAATTGTTTATCTAATATTGGTACGAGGGACTGTGTATAACTGAACGGAACATGATTGATTCACCCAGTGGAGGGGCTCTGGCCGACAAGACCCCAACCGAGGACCGGGCATTGATTTCCAAGATGGCCGCCAACACCCAACAGTTCGGTTGTAGAGAACCTGTGAGGCGAGTCAAAGATGTTATCGATTCAAGTGTTGAAGAAAGATTGGACCAGCTCACCGACCTAGTGAAGAAAGTGATTTCGGGAAGCATTCCTACCCCAAAACCCTGCAAAATCTGTCAGATAACCGAGCACTCCACTGATACCTGTCCTATTCTTGGAGAAGAAATGGATGCTCATGCCAATGCAGTTCATAATTTTAATCCTAACCAGGCCGGCCGGGAGTATGATCCCTATTCGCAGTTGTACAATCCTGGGTGGAGAGATCATCCCAATTTCAAATATGGGAATCAAGGTCCAATTGTGCATCAACAAGGTGACCAAGGTGGACACAATCGACCCCCCTACCCTAGGGGAATGTTCCAGCAAAGGTAACCTGCTGAACCAATACCCTCTGATCCATCTCTTTCTAACATAGTCAAGAGCCTAGCAACAAGTACGCTTCAACTGCAGAAGGAATCAAGTTCGAGGTTCCAGAGTATTGAAAAATTAAGTCAGTCAAATAGCATCAGCGGTATCCCGTCTGGAGAGTGCTCAAAGTGGAAAGCTACCGGCACAACCCAAAATAAACCCCCGAAATATCAGTGCAATCACCTTAAGGAGTGGGGTGATGCTTGGAGAGCCTAAAAAGCCCGGACATCATTCCAATGGGGAGAGGAGAATCGAAAGTGAAAGGAAACATGCTGAGAAAGAAATCTCTGCCGAGAATGAAGTGCATCTCGGCCGAGATGGCTCACTTCGCCCAGAAGAGGAAATTTCCTGCCCAACAATCTCGGCCGAGAATGAAGTGCATCTCGGCTGAGATCAAGCAATCCAACCTGAAGAGGGAAAACGCTGTACTCTTGCCTTGGCCGAGACACAACCAAATCTCGGCTAAGACGCCTAGAAGTCACATGTCACTTTTTCAACTCCACCATTGCCATTCCCTAGCCAAATCAAGAGGGTCAAAGATAAAAATAGGGATAAAGAAATTCTGGAAATGTTCTGAAAAGTGGAGATAAATATCCCGCTGATAGATGCAGTGAAGCCAATTCCCAGCTATGCCAAGTTTCTCAAGGACTTGTGCACTAACAAGAGGAAGCTCAAGGGGAATGAGAAAGTGATCATGGGAGAGAATGTATCCGCCATCTTCCAAAAGAGGCTCCCACCAAAGTGCAAAGACCCTGGAATGTTCGTGATTTCGTGCAAAATAGGTAACTGTCGAATTGAACGTGCAATACTCGACTTAGGAGCTTCGATTAATGTCATGCCACGTTCAATTTTTCATTCTTTAAATTTGGGTCCACTTAAGGAAACAAGGGTCGTCATTCAACTAACCGACCGAAGCACTTCATATCCCAATGGGGTAATTGAGAATGTGCTAATTGAAGTTGATGTACTTGTGTTTCCCGCTGATTTCTATGTGATGGACATGCAAGGTGATCCATCAACATCCACACCGATCTTGTTGGGAAGACCATTTTTCAATACCTCCCAAACCAAGATCGATGTCCGTGAGGGCACCCTCATGATGGAATTTGAAGGACAAATTGTCAATTTCAATATTTTTGATGCAATGCGTTTCGCGGAGGATGTTCATTCTGTATTTTCCATTGATGTTATTGACCCTCTCGTGGAAGATTTGTTTGAGTTGTTATGTAGGGACCCAATGGAAGTTTCACTTACTACTCAGTTGGAGAAGGGTAAAGAGGAGGTTTGGGAGACCGACGAGGCATTGGTGGAAACAGTGGCACAAATGGATGCACCAAAGTCATTCCCACCAAATTATGCACAGAAGTTCATTTCCCTTCCGAAATCACAAGAAAAAGCTCTACCTTCCACAATCAAGGCACCTGTTCTTGAGCTTACGGCCCTTCCCTCTCACCTCAAGTATGCATACCTTGGGGAGGACAAGACATTACCCGTGATCATTTCCTCGAAGTTAACTCACAATCAAGGCAAGCATTGTATGAGGTGCTCAAGCAAAACAAGGAGGCAATAGGGTGAACTATTACCGACATCAAGGGAATAAGTCCATCCTTATGCATGCACCGCATACTCCTCGAAGATGATGCGAAGCCAAGCAGAGAACCACAACGAAGGCTCAATCCTCCTATGATGGAGGTGGTCAAGAAAGAAGTCATTAAGCTATTGGATGTGGGAATCATCTACCCTATATCCGATAGTAGATTTGTGAGCCCGACTCAGGTAGTCCCAAAGAAATCTGGTATAACAGTCATAGAGGGAAAAGATGGGAGATGATGCCCACACGACTACAGACCGGTTGGCGAGTATGTATTGACTACAAAAAGCTGAATGCTATGACAAGGAAAGACCATTTCCCACTACTTCCAAGTCTCGATTGCTCCAGAGGATCAAGAGAAGACGACCTTCACATGCCCCTTTGGCACGTTCGCGTGGAGGCGCATGCCATTCGGGCTTTGCAACGCACCTGCCACCTTCCAAAGGTGTATGGTAAGTATTTATTGGGCATTTCGTTGAAGTTTTTATGGATGACTTTAGTGTATATGAAAAATCATTCGAAAACTTCCTTGAAAATCTTGTGAAAATCCTTAACAAATGCATTGATAAAAATATTTTGTTGAACTGAGAAAAATGCCATTTCATGGTAGAACAAGGAATTATACTAGGACATTTGATTTCTGAGAAAGGCATTGAAGTGGATAAAGATAAGGTTGAAATAACTGCCTCTTTGCCTTACCCTGCAAATGTGCGGGAAGTTCGTTCGTTTCTTGGCCATGTAGGTTTTCATCGCAGGTTCATAAAGGATTTTTCCAAGATTGCTTTTCCCTTGTGTCATCTATTGTAGAAAGACGTTGATTTTGAAATGAATGAAGAATGCAAGATTGCGTTTGATGTGCTTAAGGAAAGGCTTGTCACTCTTCCCATCATCAAACCACCCGACTGGAAGCTCCCTTTTGAACTAATGTGTGATTCCAGTGATCAAGCAGTGGGTGCAGTCCTAGGGCAAAGAATAGGAAAGGCGGCACATGTAATTTACTATGCTTCATGGACACTGAATCCAGCCCAGGCCAACTATACCACTACTGAGAAGGAACTCCTTGCTGTTGTTTTTGCACTCGAGAAATTCAGATCCTACTTAGTTGGGACAAAAGTCATCGCGTTCACTGATCATGCTGCCCTCAGATTCCTTATGGCAAAGAAAGAAGCCAAACAAAGACTGGTACATTGGGTTTTGCTGTTGCAGGAGTTTGATTTGGAAATAAGGGATAAAAAGGGTGTTGATAATTCTGTAGCAGATCACTTGAGCAGAATAATTCCTGTGGGGACAGAATTGCCTCTTCGAGAGAGTTTCCCAGATGAGCAGTTATTCATGGCATCAGATTCGGGTGTCCCGTGGTATGCCAACCTGGCAAATTATTTGGTGAAAAGAGTGTATCTCGATAGCATGAACAAGGCCCAACGAGATAGATTGAAAACTGAGGCGAAATATTACTTTTGGGATGATCCGTATCTATGGAAACATGGTTCGGACCAAGTCATATGAAGGTGCATTCCCGAAACAGAATTCCCATCTATACTAGCTTTTTGTCACTCCTATGCATGTGGGGGACACTTTGGTCCCAAGAGGATAGCACACAAAGTTCTCGAGAGCGGATTCTTTTGGCCAACTTTGTTTAAGAATGCTTACACTTTTTGCAAGTCATGTGACAACTGCCAAAAGACGGGCAATGTCTCTCAAAGAAACCAAATTCCCCAAAACTCGATTGTACTTTGTGAATTTTTTTATGTTTGGGGTATGGACTTCATGGGACCGTTCCCTTCGTCTTATGGGAATTTGTACATTTTGCTTGCCGTTGACTATGTGTCCAAGTGGGTGGAGGCGAAAGCAACCCGAACCAATGACTCCAAAGTTATGACCGAGTTCGTTCAATCCAACATTTTTGCTCGGTTTGGGATACCAAAAGTCATTATAAGTGATAGAGGCATACACTTTTGCAACCGAACAATCGACGCATTGCTAAAGAAATATGCTGTGTTGCATAAGGTTTCGACGCCCTATCATCCACAAACCAATGGGCAAGCCGAAATGTCGAATCGAGAAATCAAGTCGATATTGGAGAAGACCGTTCAACCGAATTGCAAGGATTGGAGTTTGAGGCTCAATGATGCATTATGGGCGTATAGGACCGCCTATAAAACTCCAATTGGTATGTCTCCCTTTCGACTTATTTATGGAAAGCCATGCCATCTCCCGGTTGAACTTGAACATAGAGCTTATTGGGCTATTCAGAGATACAATATGAACCTCAATGAAGCCGGTGTACACCGAAAGCTCCAATTGCAAGAGCTTGAAGAAATTCGAAATGAAGCTTTTGAAAACGCCATGATCTACAAGGAGAAAACGAAGGCTTTTCATGACTCGAGGATTACCCGGAAAACGTTTGTGCTTGGGGAGAAAATGCTATTATATCACTCCCGGTTGAAGTTATTTCCAGGCAAACTCCGTTCAAGGTGGATAGGACCCTTTGTTGTCACTAAGGTGATCGATCATGGTGCCATCGAGATTGAAAGTGGCAAAACCGGTAAAATCTTCAAAGTCAACGGGCATCTTCTCAAGCCATATCTAGAGCATTTTCAAGACACACCCGAAGAAGAGGAGCACGTGAAAGACCCACCACTGCACTAAGCAAGGTCCTTCGAGCCAACGACGTTAAACAACGGCGCTTGTCGGGAGGCACCCCGACGGTATCTTTCAATTTTTACTTTTTTCAAATTCCTAGTTAGTTACTTAATAAATGCTTTGTGGCATATTTGGTGTTTTTATTTATTTAGAATTGTGCAGATATCAATTAGAATGATAAAAAGATAGCATGGAACGGGGGTGAAGGAGACCAAAATGGAGGAAAAATTTGCTGGAGACCAATCTCGGCCGAGACACACGAGGAATCTCGGCCAAGACGTCACAAAGGTAAATTGGGTAAAAAAATGCTGTAAATGTATCTCGGCCAAGACACACATTCATCTCGGCCGAGATTGAACAGAGCTCAAATTCCCCCAAAAACGCTGGAAGGTAATCTCGGCCGAGATACCAGATCATCTCGGCCGAGATACCAGATCATCTCGGCCGAGATCAATTTGTCCAGTAAATTAGCCAAAATTGCTGGAAACTTATCTCGGCCGAGATCAATTTGTCCAGAATGAGGGCAATTTTGCTGGAAAGAAATCTCGGCCGAGACACATACGCATCTCGGCCGAGATCCTCTGCTGAGCCAACTAAACCTGAGACCCAAGAACAGATCTCGGCCGAGACACAAATATCAAATATGCATTTCGACCGAGATTCCACGCGGGTATAATTAACCCTGCGTGGAACAGCAGGTCATTTTCTTCCCCCCTTTTGCGATTTTGTGTGCACACACGCACACACACCCTCAAAAACTCCATTTTTACTCAACTACTTCCCCTCGAATTCACACCACACCTCGCCCACGTCATCACGCACACTTCTATCCGAAAAATTTCGGATTTGGAGAAGGTCGGGTTGAAAAGGGCGCGAGAAAGTTCAATTCAAAATCCTTTGATTAAATCCGACCGGTAAGTATGGCTATCTCTTTCCCTTAATCTTTATTTGTTTATTATGAACTTTGTTGTTAAGATTAGGGGCAAATTTGGTGTTAGACTAGTTGATGAACTGATATTGGTTGTGCACAAGTTGTTTTATGAATTTTTGCCAATGTTAACTGGTTTTAAGTATTCTAACACTAAATTTGTAGCGATAGTCTTTGTATTTGCATGATTTGTTGATGATGGATGAGGATTAGTTTGAGAATCATTGAAATTGAAGATTGAAATTGATTTTGCTATATCACCGACCACTTGACATGCATTCCCTCTTGTTACTCTTTTGTAGTTTGATTCGATTACTATGCTTGATTATTAGGTTGATTAGTGAATTTGTGTGAAGTTTAGGCACCTTTAGACTCTTGTTGATAATGAAACATAATTGACCTATTTTTGTTGAGCATTGGTAGAATTTCATTGCAATAACATAACGATTGGGAGTGTTTTGCCATATATGTCCATTGAATCATGTCAATTGCGTCATCAAGATTGTGAACTCACTTGTGATATTCTGTGTTGATTGAACATGAGTGATTGATCTTCTATTTGATTCCATTTGATGTTTAAATTGGTGATAAGTGTTCAATGTGGGAGATTTTGATGCATGTATTGTATGATTGTTGTAGGCACACAATGGCCCCACCCAAAAATACGAACAACACACCTCAAGAAGGCACTTCAGGCAGGAGGGTCACACAGAAAATCCGAAAAAGCCAAGCCAAGGGCAAGGAGAAAGTCGTTGAGCCTACTCCAGAGGCTCCCACGCCAAAAATTCCATCAACTACCACCGACAAATCCACAAAGCCGATTGACTTCGACATAGTGCTGAGCATGGAGGATCAGAGGAAAAGATTTGACAAGTTGTTGAGGAGGGAGGTGTCAGCCACCTGTTATGGTGATCCCAAGATTTTGGACGCCATGGGAATCTGGCAAAATGTTCATGAACTATTAGATGCCGCAGGGCTAGCCCAATGTCCAGCACCCCGCCCTACCTACTTCAAGTTCGTGCTAGAATTTTTCAGCACCCTCGAAATCGAGGAGGAGTCCCTTTCCTGCTCGACCAAGATCCACCACTTTAAATTCCAACTTCTGAATGAAGAAAAAATACTGAGGCACGACAACCTGAAACGTATATATGGCTTCGAGAGTCCAGCCGTTGGTGATGGACATGAGTTGAAAGAGTTTGACGTGCAAAAATTCTGGGGGCAAATCACTGCCGTCCCTGGAATAGTTGCATCCCAGGCCTACGACCCAAGGAGCTCCAGGCTGACCTCCATCAGAAGCCCGGTCGTGAAGTATCTACAGAAGTTGTTGAGCTCCACAATATGTGGTAGGAAAGAGATCAGTTCTCCCCGGTTGCAGGAGATGGAAATCCTATGGGCTATTGTGGATAGGAAGTTGAGGGATTTCCAGCATGACCTGATATCAAGCTTCCAAAAAATAGTCAAAGAATTGAGGACGAGATGGAAAAGAGAGACAAAGATGCCCGACCCGATCTACTGTGGGGCTTTGATTACCCCTATACTCGAGCATTACAATGTACCCCTGCCAGAATACACACCCATCACCACTGACTACTATTTAGACTGGGAGGAGATGGAGAATATGCGTATTGTCATGCTCGGGTACCAAGAGGGAACATCGGGTCCGGCTGTCCCTTATGTCCTCCAGAATGTAGGACCATACCTCCGCCTCCCCAATCCCAGCCTCACTTACATCGAGCGATTGGAGACAAGCATGCCAAACTTGACACTGAGCTCAGAAGCACATTTAAGAGAATCCAAGGAGCCGACGAGTGCTGAGCTAACACACTACCAGAGGAGGAAGAAGCCACGAACTGTGGCCCGGGAGATGAGTACAGGGACAGCAGAAGGGAGCAGTCAGCCCAACAAGAAGAGACTGGCGTCTGCAGTGCGGTCTCGGGCCGAGATTCGGGAGGAGCATAATGACCGGCTGAGTAGTTTGGAGTCGGGATTGCAGGACATTAAAGCGGACATCAGTGCACTTCGTGGCGATGTCCATCAACTGGGAACATAAATGAAAGAAATTAAAGAGAGTCAGAACAAGCTGTTAGCTTTGTTCAAAAGCGTCCAAGGATGCTTTACCAGCTTGAGCTCCTGAGACGTCCGGCCGTCCAAGTCACTGTGAGTAGAGCACCAAGAATGCCTTGCCCGTTTCTTCACCAACTTAGTTGAAAACTAAGTTTGGGGAGGGGGTGAGACATTCTTGGCCACTCGAATTCCCAAACTCCCCTTCCGCCTCTTTTCTGATTCCTCATGACGATTGATTGTTTGGATTGTATTATTGGCCCGTGTGCCTCTTTTCTGAAACTTGATCATTTTGGTTTGTCGGCTTGTGTGCCGAGTAGCTTTGATTGATTATCTTTGGTAGCCCTCTTGAATTTGTTTTGTTAATTGTAATTGAATTGGTGGGCATGTGTGCCTTTGTTTATCTTTTGTTTGCTTTATGAGCTTTACTGTAGTATTTTGATTGGTATTTTGCACATTTAAGAATAATGTTTTTGTTTACTCTGTTTTTAGTGGAATGAGGCTGGTTATTTAGTTGGTTAATAATTGGTTAATTTCGACGAGCACCGACTTGTACTCCTCTTTTTCCACAAACTTAGTTTGCAACTAAGTTTGGGGAGGGGTGGGATTCGTACAAGTTGGCAGCTTGAGAAAGCAATTGGATTAGTTTAGGAAGGAAAAATGTGGCGTTGATTAATGATGAAAATTTTTTAACAAATATTTTTGAAAGAAGCACATGGTAGAGCATGATAGGCTTTTTGAAACAAAATTGAACATACACTCAAAACTTTTGATCAAAATTGCAACCAAGTGAGTCTTTGAGCCTAATGCTTAATCCCACTTTTGGAGTGAAATTAAATTTCCTTTCGGTGCGAAAATTAATTGAATGCATGCTTTTTCCTCTAAAACTTGCCCCAATTCTCTACTTTTGAATAAGTCAATACATGTTGTGGCTTTGAAAATGATATTAGGCAATTCTTGATCAGAACCTATTTCAAAAGCTTGAAAATATTTCCTTTTTACCAAATTTGACATTGTCTCTAGTTGAGCCCCTTGAGCTTAAGCCTTTTTGTTTGATACCCAACACTACAAGAAAATTTACCTTTCATTTAGCCTTTGATATCCAAACGGACTGTTGAGTATGAGGGAGGCAGTTGGAAGGTAGTTAGTTTGGAAATTGGGATTGAATTTGGGTAAACTAGTGGAAAACGAAGAAGGGTGAAAGGAAAAACGCAAAATAGGCAATAATCGAGAAAATTAACCTCTCCAATAAAAAAATCAAAAAATAAAAAAAAACCAGAAAAACGAAAGAAAGAGGAAGTGTATATACCATTCTTTTGGAGAGGTTAATGAAAATCACATCATTTTGTGATTATAATCCCTTGTTTAGAAAACTCTTAAGAAGCATAATTATTGAAAGGATTTATAAATATGGGAAATATAGGTAGGAATAAGGTGAAGAAGTCGAATCTTAAGTTCGACTTGATTGAGAATTAAAAGAGTGAGGTTGAGTGACCATTGTTTGAGGGGTAGATGGGTAGTGCACGACTCATTTAGTCCGTTTTATAGTCATTTTTACCTAAATTTTATCCCACCTTACCCCTAGCCAACATTACAACCCACATAAAGACCTAATTGATTTATTGTCACACATGTCAAGCACTATTTCAGTTTAGATGATTGGCAAGCCTATGGTAGGTATTGTGTGCATTTCAATGTGAGTGTACACACTACCCTTTTTAATGCACTCGAGAGAGAGATACACTCACCCGGTGAGGATCTTAAGTTAAGAGTGTTATGTCTTGAGAGTAGTGGATCTAGTCTATCACATATGCTCACTTTTATCATGATTGCTTTATCATTTTCATGAAAATTCTCTGAAATCAAATGCCACTAAACTCTGCCTAAACATGTGTCCTTTTGTTATTCTCTTTATTGTTCGGGACGAACAAGTTCTAAGTTTGGGGAGATTTGGTACACGTGTCTCGTGCACGCACTTTAGGGCACTTTAGTGTCATTTTAGTGTCAATAATGTGCATAATCACGTGTATTTAGTGCTTTTGTATTCTCATGGGCAAAATAATGCGTTTGTGTTGTTTTTGTGTTAAGACAGGTGAAAAAGGATCGAAAAAGAACACCAAACGATCGCGGAGTTGAGGGATCGGTCGAAGAAACAAGTGACAAGGCTGAGGGATAGATCTCGGCCGAGATAGGGCAAAATCTCGGCCGAGATACTTCTCCAGGAAAATCCTGGAGTTTTGAGAAATTAAAGATCTCGGTCGAGACGGGTACGACATGTCGGCCAAGATAGCTCTCCAGAGAAAATCAGAGTTTCAAAGAGATGAAGATCTCGGATGAGATGAAACTCCATCTCGGCTGAGATGAAACTCAATCTCGGCCGAGATAACCCAAACCCTAAAAATCCCCTTTTCTCGTCTCGGCCGAGATGCAACCCAATCTTGGCCGAGATTATCCCTCGGTTTACAATCTGAAAAGCCCTTTTTCACGTCTCGGCCGAGACACACTTGCGTCTCGATCGAGATTCCTTACCCTGTTTTAAATTCCTGAACGCGATTTTGCCTTAAATTGAAGTATCAACTCTTCCCCTATATATATATATATATATATATATATATATATATATATATATATATATATATATATATATATCCTCCCTTTCGAAATTAACCTACTTTGGGACTTTGAAATACACACTTTCCAGCCATTTTTTAGCCACCAAGGAAGGAAGATTGGACAAGAGATTGAAGGATCATCTTCTCCAATTGACATCTTTGGATTCATCCATCTCAGTATCATGTTTCTTTATTTTTCTACTTATTTTCTATTTGTTTAGCTTTCATGGGTGAGTAGCACCCTTATTTCTACCCTTGATCAAATGTAAAACTTTGAGTGACAATGTTTACATGATTATTGCTAGTGTATGTTACCATTTGATTGCAATTTCAATTGTTCTATACTATTTACTGTTATTGACTCATATTTGTATGCTTTTTCTTGGCTTGATCAACCTCTAGGAAGTGTATGAATGTGTTGCTAGAATTGGAAATCACTATTCGTAATTGTAGGATTTTCGATTCCCTAGTAGCAAACAAGGAGTGGTTTCGTTGGTGATAGTGTAGATTTCGACCTCTAAACCTGAGCTATTGAGGTTTATGTCAAATCTATTTCATTGTCTTGGAGCTTTTATCATTCGATTGCCAAATTGAAGAGAACTTGTTCGACATTTTGGTTTAATTGGATAGGAGAGCTTATTTCGATTAGCTATAATTACGAGATAATACGGTTGCTAGAGCTTGTTAGTAGTCGTGAAATAGGGACTTGAAATGCTTTCCATTGGGCATCAATAATAGTTGTGTAACTCGTTGGAACCAAAGGGATACTCGATCAAGGGTAGATACTTTAATCATATAATTAAAATCCAAAAATCGATTCATCTATCTTGCTATCTTTTGTTAATTGAATCTTAGCTTAGTTGATCATAGCTAAATAGTGGTTCCTAGCTTGACAAACAACCCCCCCACCTTTATTGCTTTCATTGTTCGAGTTTATTCTTGTTTGAAGTACATAACCGCTTGACATATCAAGACAATATTGTTCAACCGTTCCTCGTGGGATCGACTCTTACTTACCACTCTACTAGTTAGAGTATTAGGATAAGGATAAATATATTTTTATATACACTAATTAATTTGGTAGCGACACACGACGATCGCTACCATTAACAATTCGTGCATCGCACAATGGGAGAATTCTAGTCCTAAATAATTTTACAAGAGATTCCTTTTTACAAAAAGAAAAAAAGAAAAACAAAAGAAACACATAAATGATAAGAATCATAATATTCACCATAAAAACAATACCAATAATATAAGTCATGTAAACCCCTATTTTTTCCAGCTTGTTTTCTTAAAGAAATAATTTTCCACCAACAAATAAAATAACAAAAGCAATTAATTGCCCAACTCTAATACCAAGCAACTAGATTCCTACTGACAGTCTAAAGAAAACCAATAGATAAAAGAAAGATCGTTATAAAAAACTCGTCAAATAAAACCAACTAGTCTAATCAAACAATAATTCCAACTTCTCATAGGAATTCATCAAAATCAAAGTTATCATAAATAATAACTGAATAATCATAAAAATATAATACAAATTTTTATCAGCCTTTTTTTCCAGCCACTCCCTTTGTCTGCTCTTTAACCTGAAAATTTAATTTCGGAATGGGAGTGAGCTACATCTAGCTCGTAAAGTTCAGTTTGTCACAAATAAATAAAAAGAGATAAAGTAAAATATGAACATATAGTGTGTAACATCCATAACATTTGTAACATTCGTAACATTCAACTGGTCAGGATAAGATAGTTGGAACAAATTAATGTTCCCGTATCAAAATTTCACATAACATACACATATACAATATCCAACTAAATATTTAAATGTAACAAACTTGAAAGAGAACACCACCTTATAAGTCAATAAACTTGGAGATGTACACGGAGGCATATTCACTACGCTCTTGACCAGATAAACCTAAATGATACTCCCTCCGTCCCGACTTATTTTGCATAGTTGATTGGGCACGGATGTTAAGAAAAAACAGATTTTTTTTTCTTTGACTTTTTTACAGGTGGAGATTGAGGATTGAGGATTGAGATTTTGAGGGTGAAGATTGTGGAAATTAGTTTCTATTTTAGGAGCGTGCAAAATAAGATGGGACGGTAAAAAAAGGAAAGTGTGCAAAATAAGTCGGGACGGAGGGAGCACATGGTATGCCTTAATTAATTTATTGTTATATCCTAATAAAAGTTCTAAAGGAAAAATTAATAGAACATGATAGATAGATGCTGGACATGAATTTATTTGGAATTGGTCTGTTTCAATTGGTAATTGGACAAAATTCTACAAAAAGAACATTAATAATTACCATCACTCCATGTATAAATACATATATATCATCCCACTTCCCATTAATACTACATCCAACACACCAACTTCCACAAACAAACAAAGTAAACTCTCTCTCCCATTAGAAAATGGTCCCCTCTTTCCACAGAGGTTCCAAAACGACACCCACAACACACACACACACAATAGCATAACACACACACACACACAATACCGTCAAACACTCACGCACACAATCGCAATACACACACACAACATAACACTCACGCACACCACATTGCACAAATATAATATATATATATATATATATATATTATATATATATATATATATATATACAGTACCACACACTTCACTATTAATTTATATATATCAGCATACACTTAAACATTGTTACCGATAAATAAACATATACTATACACTCACACTACTTCTCCCACACAAAAACACTATATATATACTTATTATATATATTACCTATAAGACACACACACCCCATAAAATATATATATATATATATATATATATATATATCCAATTGCACACAACTACAAAACGCACCCACCCCGTCCATTAATATATACATATAACACACACTGTTCATGCACACACACACACACACACACACACATATATATATATATATATATATATGCATATATAATTCAGTCCCTCTTACACCATAACCAAAATAATTCAATTCAGGTCTCCAACTGTGGTATTATTAAATCAAAACAAGGAAAAACAAATTTGTGGGTTACCTGTGGAAACAAGCAATCGATTGATGGAGATGAAACTGAGATGGCGGCTGTTTCTGAAGGAGAAGAGCTTTCACTTTTTTTTTTTCCGGCGTTGATGTATTGTCAATGGTATTCTACTTTTCAGTATTTATACCAGGGTATTCTCCTATTGGGTATTAATTAGAACCCACATAGGATAATGTTTTTTTTAATTTTTTTATATATATCGACTAGGAGAGTATCTAATGGATATCTATATATCTGGTCAAGATACGTAATAAATGATAGCCTTTTATGCATCAGAATAAATTATGATTTGGGCTCAAATTGGGCCGAACTAACTTGTTTTAGCAAATATGTAATTTATGATGCATGTTGGGCTTAAATAATATCCGTACATAAAATAATTCAGGGTGTTACATCCTATCCCCGTTGGAAAATTTTCGTCCTTGAAAATATAGGGCATACCGTGAGTAAAGAATTATGGATATTTGGCATGTAGCTCATCTTCACGCTCCTAAGTAGCCTCTTCGGGTCCATGACGACTCCATTGCACCTTTACTAGTTCGATCTCCTTGTTTCTCAATCGATGTGTCTACCTATCTAAGATTGCTTCGGGCCCTTCCCCGTACTATAAATCTTTACTCACTTCCAGATTTGAGTAATTGATGAGTGACTAGGATCGTGAATGTACTTTCTCAATATTGACACGTGAAACGCGTTGTGTATTGAAGAAAATTTCAACGGCAAAGCTAGCCGGTAAGCCAAATCTCGAACTCGAGCGAGAATCTCAAACCGTCCGACATACATGGGTCCTAACTTACCCTTCTTCCCAAAGCGGAATACACCCTTCATGGGCGATACCTTTAGGAAAACATTCTCTCTAACCTCGAACTCCAAGCTCTTCCTACGTTTGTCGATGTAAGACTTTTGACGATCTTGAGTCACTTTCATCTTTTCACGAAATTTCTCCACCACTTCCACGACCTCTTTCACCATATCGGGCCCTACAAGCTTCCTTTCTCCAGCTTTATCCTAATACAAAGGCTATCGACACTTCCTCCCATACAATGCTTCGTAAGGCGCCATGGCAATGGTCGATTAGAAACTGTTGTTGTAGGCGAATTCGACCAAAGACAAGAAATGTTCCCAATTATTGCCCAAATCGAGCACGCAAGCTCTCAGCATATCTTCTAGGATTTGTATCCTCCTCTCTAACTGTCCATCAGTTTGAGGGTGATAGGCAGTGCTAAAGCTCAACGTGGTTCCTATAGCCCTCTGCAAACTCTCCCAAAACTTTGAAGTGAATCGTGGATCACGGTCTGAGATGATAGACACCGGAACTTCATGCAACTTCACAATATCACGAATGTAGATTTGGGCATACTAGTCAACTCGCAGGTTCATCTTGACCGGAATAAAATGCGCGGACTTTGTGAGACGGTCCACGACTACCCACACTGCATGATTTCCTCTCTCAGAACACGGAAGTCCTACAAAAAAAATTCAATGCTATGTTCTCCCACTTCCAGTCAGGGATATGAAGAGATTTTGACAATCCATATGGTTGTTGATGTTCGGCTTTCACTTGCTAACACGCCAAATAACTCTTTACAAACTCGGCCATGTCGTCCTTCAGGCCTTTCCAAGAATGCATTCTCCTCAAGTCTTGATATATCTTTGTACTACTGGGATGGGCAGTGTGCGGCGTACGATGTGCTTTCACCAATATCTCCTTCCTCAAAACTGAATCATTTGAAACACAAATTCTTCCTTCGAACATTAACAGTCCATCTTCAGATAATGAAAACTTCCCATCTCCTTCGAACGTGACACGCCCTTCTCACCTTAAGAAAACTCTTATCCCGCATTTGAGCCTCTTTAATCCTGTCCTTTAAAGTTAGTTTCACAACCAAGGCTGCACAGACTGCTTCTAACGAATTCGACGGCGCCACAATCTTGAGTCTTAACTTAGAGAATTCCTTAATCAACCGGTCTTCATTATTCAAGATACACGACATCTCTCTCTAGACTTACGGCTAAGTGCATCAGCCACCACGTTTGCTTTTCTCGCTTATAATGTATCGTACAGTCGTAATCTTTCACCAGCTCCAACCACCGTTGTTGCCTCATACTTAGTTCCTTCTACGTAAAGAGGTAATTCAGACTCTTATGATCTGTGTATATCTCACACTTACCTCCGTGTAGATAGTGTCTCTAAATCTTCAAAGCATGCACCACCGCAGCTAACTCGAGATCGTGTGTAGGGTAATTCACCTCATGCTGCCTCAATTGCCTCGATGCGTAGGCTACCACCTTGCCATGTAGCGTTAGAACACATCCTAACCCCAGCTTTGACGTGTCGCTATAGATTACAAACTCCTTCGAAGGGTTCGGAATTATCAAAATTGGCGCTGTGGTTAACCTCTGCTTCAACTATGTCCCACAAAAACCTCTCCTCCTTCCTTGTTAACCTCGTCATTAGTGCGGCTATTTTTGGAAATCCTTCAATAAATCTCCGATAATAACCGGCAAGACCTGAGAAACTCCAAACTTCATTTACACTTAAAGGAGCTTTCCAATCATTCACTGCCTCCACCTTTACTAGATTGACCTCTATTCCTCGGGCAGTTACAACATGTCCAAGAAATATGACTCTATCAATCCAAAACTTGCATTTGCTAAACTTCGCATACAGCTTCTCCTTGAAGTGTCTCCAACACCATCCCCAATGTTGTTCGTGTTGATCTTCATCTCTTGAATACACTAGTATGTCATCTATGAAAACGATGACAAAGTGATCCAAGAAAGGATGAAACACACGATTCATCAAGTCCATAAAAACTGCTGGTGCATTACTCAGTTCGAACAACATAACTACAAACTCGTAGTGACCATACCGGGTTTTGAATGTAGTCTTAGGAATATCACTTTCCCTAATCTTCAATTGGTGATACCCTGATTTTAGATCGATCTTAGAGAAAACTCCGGCACCCCTGAGTTGATAAAAAAGATCCTCAATCCTTGGGAGTGGATACTTATTCTTTATCGTGAGTCGGTTGAGTTCACGATAATCAGTACACATCCTCTTTAACCTGTCATTATTCTTCACAAATAACACTGCAGCACCCCAAGGTGAAATACTTGGTTGGATGAAGCCCGTGTCGAGTAAATCCTGCACTTGCACCTTCAACTCTTGTAGCTCCTTCGGTGCCATTGGATATGGAGCCTTTGACACTGGGCCGGCCCAGGTACCAACTCTATGGTAGACTAGTGTAGTTTCTTCTCGTTCGGTATCTACGAGAAGTTGCTTCAATTCAGGATCTAAAGGCACAAGATGCTCTTTCCCTTTTGATCTGGTTTGCATGCGAAACCTGAAAACACCACCAAAAAGAAATACCAAGTAATACAAAAATTAAATAACAAAATCGAAATTGCAGAGAAATAAAATCTAATCTAGTATCCTCCTATTACTTAGGATAAAAACTAAGACACATAACCTATTCCCCGGCAACGGCGCCAAAAACTTGATAGGACCTATTTCTAACCCTTACTTACCGCAAGTATATGGGTGTAGATGTGTATAGGGAAAGTCAAGGTCGATCTACAGAGAACATGTTAATGTAGTTCAATACCCTAATTATCTAGGATTATCCTAACTAGACACTAGAATTGGTGGGAAGATTGATTAAACTAAATTGCATATACTAATAAACTTGATAGGCCTATTCCAATCAACGAGAATGTATCCTAGGATTTCGATTTCAGGAATTACACTAATGATGATTAATCTCTAATTTATAAATTTTTAAACCGATTATATTATCTATTAGGTGGCACTTAATGAACCTAACCCTTCTCTCGAAGCGACTAAGTCATAGATTGATTAAGATAATTACTCTCTCGAGTCAATTCATCCTAACAACTCCTAACAACCCCTTAACCTTTTGCCTACACGATCATAGACAATTGCACTATGTTTATCGTCCATTAACAATTCCCTTCTCTCCAAGCGGAATCATTAAACAAGTAAATTAAACATAATTGGCTAGATTAAATTCAATAAGATTAAACCAAACACATAGATAGATAATGAAAACTGGAGTTTATAAGCTAAACAATTAAATCAACATTGTTGTAAAACCCTACTTTCTAATCCTAGGATACGAGTAGTTTAGCTACTTATGTCTACTAACAAATCAAAACAAGAATTCAAGGAAAACATTGTCAAGAACTTGAAAATAAACAAAGAATAATTAAACCCGATAGTCGGCTCGTTGATCTTCGTCTCCTTGCTCTCATGACTTCTACTCCAATGTAAAAGAATGAGAAATTGTGTCATGGTTATGATCTTCTCTGATGATTCCCTGGAAAACGAGCTTCTATGTCTTTTATAGACTTCAGGACGAGTCTTGTGGTCTCTGGACTTCAATTCCTACTTGGGATAGGAAACTTCTTCAAAACGCATTTTTTAGTCGTGGCCGCATAGAAATCTCTCGCGGTCGCGCTGCTTTGAGCTTGAAAAAGCATGAAAACATCGCTTTTTTGGCGAGGCCGCGCAAAAAAAGCGATATTTTCACGCTATTTCTATTTCTAGCCACTTTCCATCGCGGCCGCACGCCTTTATGTGTCGCGGTCTTGTCGGTTCATCTCCGGACTGATTCCAGACCGGTTTAAGCTGGTTTAGACCGATTTTTCATTTCCTTTGACTTGTTTTTTCGTTCGATAGTTGTAAAGTACGACTTTTGACCTTGAAATGCTCAAAATACCTTAAAAAAAAGTCAAACACATTAAGTGGTCTAAATATCATAAATCTACACAACTCTTGACCAAATATGCATGTAAATGCTATCAAATATAATCCTAAATCGACCTAAATACATGCATAATTAACAGGTATCAATAGAGAGACCAAATAAACCTGTATCGAAATTGAAAAGAAAAAGAACATCATATCTCTGATTTGGTCGCATGTCCCTGGAGTCTGGAAACACTTCTCTCTCCGTCGTCTACCGGTCGGATGGTGTCTCTCAGTCACCGTAAGTTGAGCAGTACGTATGGAGATGTTTGATTTCGTCTCTCACTGTCTTTCCTAAACCCTAGCCCACGAAAAAAAGGAAAAGAAAATCAGCGGGATTGATCATCACGATGTGTTTCTCCCTTTCTCTCCTCGCAGTTCCACTCTCCTCTCTATGTGGGTTTCTTCAACTCCCACAAAATTGACGACTTTTTCCAACTTCTATATAGGTTTCGTCGTTCTTACAAAATTATTTCATTTATATTAATTTTGTTTTCAGAATTGAGGACGTACTTTTCTCAGTTCTATATAGGTTTCTTCATTCTCACAAAATTGATTTATTTATATATTTTTTTTCAGGGGTTTGAATTCGTTGTATATAGAATTTATCTCCAATTGCTGATGAGCTACATAATTTTTTCGTTTTCTTTGGTGCCTTCTCTAATGAGGTACGAAGAGACGGTACTTGAATCTCCGGATATGTTTCTTTTAGCTATTGAAAATCATGTTTTTATTTTCTACTGCTTTTGTGCCGTAGTTTGTTAATCAGTTGCTATATAATTTATTAGTTGTTGATTTCATTTGTGTATTGCAACTGTATTTCGATTGGTGTTAGATAGTTGCGCTCATTTTGTAGTGATAAATTTAGCATTTCATGGTAAAAGCAATTGATTTAGATTATTTGGTTTCTTCATTCTAAAAAAATTAGTTTTATTAGGGTTGGAAAAATGGCTAGAGGAGTGGTCGAACCGAGAGTGTATTCCGCTTCCCAAATCCAGACTACACATCTTGGCGCTACTCTTTGTACTGCCTTCGATCATTCGGTGTTAAAGTCCTCGATCGAAATAGTACGATGATCGAATACTCCAGCTATTTCATATTACTCCGAAATTCAATATTTGTTTCATTTTGAGGACGAAAAAGTGAATGCTATATTTCTTTGAATTTCGAATCTAAACCAGAAACAGGGCTTCTTTTGTATGTTTATTCTTAATTTCAACTTGTTATTATTGTAATTTTGTTCGTTTTGTGTTGCATATCTGCCATGGCAGTGACGTGGTTATAATCTTTGTGAAACCTCAAGCTAGTAAGTTTGGTGCCCTATAGCTTGGCCGTATGTTTCTACAGAACTCGATAAAAAGCGAGCCTGTTCAAACACAATTATTAATGTTCATTTAATACAAATGTATTTAAATTGTTATATGATGTGCCTACTTTAATTATTTAAGCCTAAGAAGCTTTTCAACAAAAGTACGTCTTTTCTCTAAAGTATTCGGAAACTATGTATTGGACAAGATATCTAGCAGAATGTGCTTTTATTCAGTTCCCTTTCACTCAAATTATTTCGCATAATATTTAATATATATAATGGGCACTGCTAAAGCTCATACATTGTATTATTGCCTTCACATATGTAGTTAAAAATGTGGTGCTGTAGTTAAGGCCTTTTCTTTCAGAGAAGCAGCTTTGATGTATGTTATTGCTGGAGTGAAGCTGAAAGATTTTCAGGTCTGTTCGGTCGACCTCTCCCCTTTACAGTTTCTTTCTCTATTTGTTTGTCTCTTTATACACACAAAAATACACGCATTGCTTTGTTTATCAGGATGACTTAGCCCATATCGTTGACAACATGGAATTGATGTGCAAAATTATGATGGTCACTTGTGACGAGAAAAGTCACCTTTAGTATAACCAGTCTTGTTCTCACGGTTTATTAACTTTCAAAGAATGCTCAAACCACTATTTGTTTTCCTGTGATTGAGTTGGTGTCTTATTCTGTTCGCACGTATCTTTTATAGTCATAAATAAAATTAGTTTTTGTCCAAACTGGTTGTGCATTATGAGCTTGATGGTAGCTGTTGCTTCTTCTTCTTATTCGTCTGCATTTTTTTGTTCTTATTTGAAGATTTTTACTATTTCAGTTCCACGAGTTGTGAGAAAAAGTGTAGTCTGATATAATGCATCTTGGAGCATAACATTCTGCATCTTCTAGTGTTATGATTTGATTTATAAAAATGGTCATCTTCCAAGTAAACACGTAAAATAGTGTTATCGAAATTTCTACCATAGCTATCTTTTTATGATAATTGAGAGGCATCTTTCCATAATTCACAAATAAACCTAATATTTGTTGAGTGATGTGTGATCTGCTGATTTTTTATTAATAAGTTAAATATTGTAAGTTCAACGATTCTGTAATTAGACACATGGACATAACTGGATGGTGTTACAATTCCAAAATTTACTACTCCCTCCGTCCTGGCCCAATTTGCCTACCTTGGTTGGGCTGAAGGTTAAGAAAAAATAGATTTTGTGGAATCCTTGACTTTTTCAAAGATGGAGATTGAATGTGGAGATTTTGAGGGTGGAGATTGTGAGAGAAATTTGCCATTTATGGGCTGGCAAATTAGATTGGGACAAAGCAAAAAGGAAAATAGGCAAATTAGAGCGGGATGGAGGGAGTACCTTGTAGTCTGTTTACATTCTCATAGTACGAAAACTAATTGTGTTTCAAGAATTATAAAGCAAAGCTTATCATAATCGATCCATGTCTATACTTGTCTAAATAATTTGATATTGCTTGGACTACTTAGCCTCACTCTCTGCCAACAAATTTTAAGTCGTTGTTTACTAGTGAGTTTCTCGCCCCAGTTACAAGAGGTACTTTGTCCTTGCTTGTTAATACATACTGTTAGTGAAAACAACTCAAGAACACACAACACCAAAGAACTTTGAAAACGTATGAAGAACTCTCTCTGTTCGGCCAGAGTTGTGGCCGAATTGAGCTTACGCAGAATAGGAATCAGAAATGAATCAAAAACAGTTTTAACGTGGTTCGTTCAATATGAACTACATCCACGGAGGCAAGGCACACCTCAATCCATTAAGAACTTTAATCAATTACAGAGAAATAGCTCAAGAAATGAAATGCCCAATTCTGGATGCAAATTAGGGCACGCACACTCTATCTCTAAATACTCTCTGTAATCTAAAGTACAAGGGAATAATGCTACGTGGTTATCTTCTCCTCAATGAGAGCTTTACAATGATATATGGCTTGAAGCTCGAATGCAACTGGATAGGAAGTTATAACTGCAAGAAGTTCACGCTGTGTTCGTTTAGCTACCGGACAAATGTGACGGTTTCGAGTCGTCACAAACTGAAACTGCTTCGTCACAAACGGCTGTTATTTACCTAACTTGAACCCGGTTTGCCCATGACCAGTCTGTCTTCTTGATGATAAAACCCGGTTTAAATCGCCGGTTCTCCACTCCCTAACTCCGGTTCCATATTCCCAACACACCATATTACAAAGTATAGACTCACTTGATGAAATTGAACATCACCTTACAAATCTCCACCTCAATGAATCATGTGTGCCTCTTACTGCCTCACCACTGCCTTGTCTGTCAGTGCTCTTCATGACATTGCTCAAGCTGCAGCAGGCTCGAGCAATGCTCCACTTTGTTCCCAGGTACACCCTTAGTAAGAAAATCAGCAGGGTTATGCAATGTGTGTACCTTCTTCACTTCCACAGAACCAGAATCAATGATATCCCTAGCAAAATGCAACCTAACATCAATGTGCTTTGACCTTTCATGAAATGCTTGGTGTTTCACAAGGTGTAGAGCACTTTGGTTATCACAGTAAATCGCCACACACTTTTGCTTGATGTCCAAATCTCTCAAAATTCCTTTAAGCCAGATTGCTTCTTTGATGGCTTCAGTGAGAGAGATATATTCTGCTTCTGTGGTTGAAAGTGCTACAACTGATTGTTGTACACTTCTCCAGCTGATGGCTGTTCCAAATAAGGTGAACACAAATCCAGAAATAGATTTCCTAGTGTCTATGTTTGCTGCAAAATCAGAATCAGCAAACCCCTCCAATGCAACAGTGCTTCCATTCACTTTCTTCTCAAACTTCAGTGACAAGTTCACTGAACCCTTCAAATACCTCATCACATGCTTCAAAGCTTCCCAATGTTCAACACCTGGGTTTGACATGAACCTGCTCACTAAAGAAACAGCATAGGCCAAGTCAGGCCTACTACAAATCATCCCATACATGAGACTGCCAACTCCACTAGCATAAGGAATATTGCTCATATGTATAACCTCCTCTTCAGTCTTTGGGCATTGTTCTTTGGTGAGTTTCTTCTGTAGATTAACTGGAGTGGAGAGAGATTTGGATTCATGCATGTGGAACCTCTCCAAAACCTTCTGTAGATATTGCCTTTGAGATAACCAAAGAACTCCAGCTTCTCTTTTCCTCAGAATGTCCATGCCCAAAATCTTCTTGGCATCTCCAAGATCTTTCATGTCAAATTCAGTGTTAAGTCTGTCCTTCAACCATTGTATACTCTTCTTGTTCTTGCTGGCAATCAGCATATCATCCACATACAAAAGAAGGAAGACTTTATCTTGCTTTGAACACTTGTTGGAGTAAACACAACTATCATAAAGACTTCTTACAAAGCCAACACTGATCATGAAGTCATTGAACCTCTTATTCCACTGTCTTGGACTTTGTTTGAGTCCATACAGTGACTTCTTCAGCAAACAAACTTTGTCTTCTTGTTCAGGAACAACAAAGCCTTCTGGCTGTTTCATATATATTTTCTCAATGAGTTCTCCATGTAAGAATGTTGTCTTTACATCTAGTTGTTGTAGTTCCATGTCCTCTTGAGTAACCTTTGATAAAAGCAACCTGATTGAGCAGTGCTTTACTACTGGAGAGAAAACTTCATTAAAATCAATCCCTTCCCTTTGTGTAAAGCCCCTAGCCACCAATCTTGCTTTAAACCTCACTTGGTTGGATCCTGCAGTCTCTAACTTCTTTTTGTATATCCATTTAGAACTCACAAGTTTCTGACCTTTTGGTTTATCCACCAATGTCCTGGTCTCATTCTTTTCCAGGGATTCCATCTCTTCAATCATTGCCTGAATCCAGTGTTCTCCTTCTTCACAATCTAGTGCTTCTTTAAAACTACTAGGCTCTTGTGATTCCAGGTCTTCAGCAACACTCAAGGCATAGTAAACACTCCCTGCTGGACCATAGAAGTTAGGTCTATTGATTGTTCTTCTAGGTCTGTTCCTTCCAATGCTATATTCTCTCACATTTTGTGAAGGTCCAGCTTGTTCTTCTTCTTCAGATGATGAATCACTATCTTGTAGATTCTCTTGTTGTTGTTGAGATGTGTGATCATCTTCAGCAGGATGCTCCACTTGAATTGATATCTCTTCAGTCTCTTTAGCACCATCAAGTTCTTCCTTAGAGCCTGTTGAAGTATAAGCCATCACATTCTCATTAAACTTTACATCTCTACTTGTGATTATCTTCTGATTTCCCTTCTCTAGACACCACAATCTGTAGCCCTTTATTCCATCTGGATATCCAAGAAATACACATCTTAGAGCTCTTGCATCTAACTTGTCTTGCTTGACATGGACAAAAGCAAGACAACCAAACACCCTTAAACCTTCATAACTTGGTTTCTGTCCACTCCACACCTCTTCAGGTGTTTTGAACCCAATCACTGATGAGGGTGACCTGTTAATGAGATAACATGCTGTAGCAATGGTTTCACCCCAAAATACCTTTGGCAACCCAGCATCCAACAGCATACACCTTACTCTTTCAAGAAGAGTCCTATTAAACCTTTCAGCAACCCCATTCTGTTGAGGATTCATTGGGACAGTCCTATGTCTCTTGATTCCTCTTTCTTCGCAAAAGTTTGTGAACTCAGTGGAGAGGTATTCCAATCCATTATCAGTCCTAAGGTGCTTCAGCTTCTTCCCTTTGACATTTTCCAGTTGAATCAACCATGTTTTAAACTTATGAAAAGCATCACTCTTATTCTTCATCAACATGATCCACACCTTTCTACTGTAATCATCAATCAAAGACATGAAATACCTTGCTCCACCATGAGTCTCTGCCCTTGCAGGACCCCATATGTCAGAGTGGACATAATCTAATGGCTCTTGAGTTGTGTGAACACCCTTTCCATAGGGCAGCTTCTTGGACTTGCCCAAAGCACACTGATCACAAAACTCCAGGTTTTGGTTTCCCATGTTTCCAATTACACCACTTCTTGACAGTTCCTTCAACCCTTTCTCTCCTATGTGTCCAAGCCTCTTGTGCCATTTAACAAGCTCAGAACTGCTCAAGACCATATCAACACTCCCAACAACAGGTGAACCAATCAAGATAAACAACCCATTATGCTGTCTACCTTTAATCACCACTTTACCATGTTTAGTGATATGCAAGAAGCCATCAACTGAGCTAAACTGACAACCACTAGTTACCAAAGAACCAAGAGATAGAAGATTTCTTTTAAGGCTAGGAACATATCTTACATTAGAGATGATTCTGACCACACCATCAAACATTCTTATGCTCACTGATCCAATTCCTTTGACCTTGCATGATTGGTCATTGCCAAGGAGAACATTTCCACCATCTTCTCTCTTCAGTTCGTCAAACCATGACTGGTGTGGACACATATGAAAGGAGCAGCCTGTGTCCAAGACCCATTCTTTCACCATTCTTGATTCAGTAACATTCAATACCTCTGGAGGATCTTCTTGAAGGTCAATGGCAGCAACTTCTGCCCCTTGGTTTCCACCTTTCTTGTTCCTTTTAGGACAATCCTTCTTCAAGTGACCAGGTTGCTTGCACTTGAAGCATTTCCTCTTCTCAACACATTTACTTCCCTTCTTTGGATTAGAATCTCCTGCTTTGAAGTCCTTAGAATTCTGTCCCTTCTTCCCTTGCCCAGGTTTCTTGAATTTAACATTCAAACCTTCTCCAGATTGCACCATGCCCTTATCATCTTGAGTCTGGAAGCATTTAGACCTCAGAGCCTTCACTATCCCATCATAAGATAGCTGCTCATCTCTCACATATATCAAGGCATCCTTAAAACTTTCCATGGATTTTGGAAGAATGTTTAACACCATCAATGCTTTATCATCCTCCTCCACTTTCACATCCAGGTCTTCCAATTCCTCAACCATCTTAATAAACTCATCAAGTTGATCAGAAATTACCTTATCATCAGTGATCTTGAAGGCCAACATCTTCTGCTTTAAGAACAGCTTGTTGGAAACTGACTTAGATTGATACAAATCTTCCAACCTCTTCCATGCTTCTAAGGAACTCTTGCATCTTGAGACCTCTCTTAGCGGTTTATCACCCAAACACAGAAAGATAAGACTGAGGGCTTTCTTATCCATGGATACAAACTTGGGTTTCTCACTTTCTTCCCAAGAATCAAGAGGTATCAAAGCAAGATCAAGGCCATTGTGAACCAAAACTGCATTCATCTTGATCTTCCATAGTGTGAAGTCATTTCTCCTCGTAAACTTCTCAAAGTCCATCTTCATACCAGCCATTCCTTCCCTTCTTCAAGCTGTGAGAGTTGTTTCCCACAGACGGCGCCACTTGTTAGTGAAAACAACTCAAGAACACACAACACCAAAGAATTTTGAAAACGTATGAAGAAACTCTCTCTGTTCGGCCAGAGTTGTGGCCGAATTGAGCTTACGCAGAACAGGAATCAGAAATGAATCAAAAACAGTTTTAACGTGGTTCGTTCAATATGAACTACATCCACGGAGGCAAGGCACACCTCAATCCATTAAGAACTTTAATCAATTACAGAGAAATAGCTCAAGAAATGAAATGCCCAATTCTGGATGCAAATTAGGGCACGCACACTCTATCTCTAAATACTCTCTGTAATCTAAAGTACAAGGGAATAATGCTACGTGGTTATCTTCTCCTCAATGAGAGCTTTACAATGATATATGGCTTGAAGCTCGAATGCAACTGGATAGGAAGTTATAACTGCAAGAAGTTCACGCTGTGTTCGTTTAGCTACAGGACAAATGTGACGGTTTCGAGTCGTCACAAACTGAAACTGCTTCGTCACAAACGGCTGTTATTTACCTAACTTGAACCCGGTTTGCCCATGACCAGTCTGTCTTCTTGATGATAAAACCCGGTTTAAATCGCCGGTTCTCCACTCCCTAACTCCGGTTCCATATTCCCAACACACCATATTACAAAGTATAGACTCACTTGATGAAATTGAACATCACCTCACACATACAATATTCATTATCTCATTATATTATAGTCTTGTAGGTTGTTCATTGAATTTTAATTATTATCTATTATGTTTTGTTGAATTGGTATGAGTCTGTATGCTTGCTGTGCACATTTACTTTTGTTGTATGTTGGAACGGTATTAAAGCTTAGCATTTAACAATTTAAAGTGAATATATTTTGAGTCTTGTTGAAAATACCTCTGGACCCTCATGTTAAATAAAAAATAAGATATGTGAATTGACATTATTGTAAAATAATGTTAACATGTGATTTTTTATGTCATCTTTACTAATTGCTTCCACCTCCTTACAAACAATTGTCGCCTGATGGAAATGCTCTGGACAAATTAGTTTCTGGATATGGAGTTGTCTTAGCAGTCAATTAGATGAGGACGCCATTTTAAGTAAATGTCAAAATGCCATCAACTTTGTTGAGAAAGTGGATAAAGATGTTTAGGGTGATTTTAGGTTAGGTAGGATAATTTTTCTCTAACCTATTATTATATCTTCTAAGTTCTCATACAGATTCATTGTATTTATGCTGTATAACATGATATGTGTTCAATATTGTGAATTATTTTGCTTTCGTATATTAGAGTTACATCCCAAATTGCAAATGCATCCCTTTCTAGGCTCATAGTAGACCTTGCATATGCTTTTGGTGACTTTTATTTCATTCTTATGATATATAGGTTGAAAAGAAAGGAAAAGATGTTTCCATTGTAACACTTTCAAAGATTGTCAACTTTTCTCTTAAGGTTCTCTCTTAACTCTACTTGCTTGTTGTGGACATGTCAGCTTGTGAAGTCAATGCGCGATGTATGTACAATGAAACCTTGATAAGAGCGAGCCCTCATTTTTATTTCCAATCATTTGTTTTGAGTTCCACATTACAGTCTTCTCATTAATTTGATGCCTATTCTTACTTTAGTTGGTGTACATACTCGTAATTTGCATATGTTTCACCAATGGAGTTCAATGGACTTCTAATTATTAAACTAGAAATGCAATTACTTGATGCAGTAGTTTTAAGTGGATTTTTAAAGCTCCATTTACTTATTTGACGTATAGTCCAATATGTCAATATCTATTTAATCGTATATTTATGTATTCAGGATATGAGTATCGGCTGTTTAAGGGGAGCTTTTATGTATTCTCATGTATCCATTGAAGGGATCAATGCACGATGAAACCAAGTGGAGCCTTAACTTGTAAGGTTGAGACTATAGATAGAGGAGCTAATTTAGATCTTCAACGTTGTGTAGTACTTTTTTTTTGTATTTTATTCTTTTTTTTAACACTTTGTACAATTACACTTTTGTTGATATTGAGAAACAAATTTTGAGCAATTTTCTTTATTGTCCTTTTTTTGGTTATATATTATATGTGATTTGCTAATTTTAAATTATTAACTATGTATATATCAATTATTAAATATTTAAAAATACAAATCATAAAATGAATACAATTATGTAAAGACAACGATTTATGAAAAATAACAACAATTATAGACCGTTGTCTTTATTTTCAATAACTACGGTTCAGACCATAGTCAAAGAAAGTCACCAACCGTAGTCATACATACTGTGGTTAAATCTACCACAACGGTTGTCAACCGTAGTCGTTAGTATAAATTACTACGGTTGAAGCCGTAGTCAAAGGAAGTTCCCAACCGTGGTCATACATACTGTAGTCGTAGAAGCTACTAGTACGACTACGGTTCACAGCCGCAGTCTTTATTATTAACCACTACGGTTCATTAACCGTAGTTATTAATGGTAGGTTTACAACAACGATATCTATTACCACGGTCGCTCTATGCCTTTAACTACGGTTTTTTACCTTAGTCTTTTACGTTTTTTTGGAGTAGTGTTAGAGGCAAATGAATGGGTAGCACTCGTATCAAACAATACTAAACTAGTCATTCCATCTACATGTAACATACCTGACATAGTATCTGGATTCTGCTCAGCTTCTTGTTGCGTGATACTGAACATCCTGGCTCTTCCCCCAGGGCCAGGGTTGGGGCCCCTTCTATCTGGTCCGGTTCGATTCCTCGGACAATTATGTATGGTATGACCAGCCTCATGACAACGGTAGCACTTAATTTAACCACATAGGCATTCACCGTGATTATTCTTTCCACAAGTCGGACAGGCGGGAAAAACCACTTGCGGTTTAGGCCCAAATGGCCCAACATTCTTTTCTCTCTTGTTTTCGGTTGTCAACTCTAGGATCATGCCATCTCCTCTTATTAGAGCTTTCGACAACCTTCAATCTTGATTTCTCCATGTCTATGCTAGCAGATATATCCTCTACCCTCACCACTGCTTCAGCATAGGTCATAGCTCCCAGTCCCGCTAGATTGTGGCGAATTTGGCCCGAAGACCGTTTCAAAATAGTTGGGATTTCTTTTGTGGTGTGTGCACCAAGTGAGGAGCGAAACGACACATGTGCTTGAATTTGGGCTCATAGTCTGTTACCGTCATGCCACCTTGAGAGAGACTAAGGAACTCAGCTTCCATCTTTTCCTGGTATACCTGGGAATAGTACTTTTCTTTGACAACCTCAGTGAATTCTTCCCAAGTTAATCCGGCACGTTCCTCCACTAGTCATAGTCTACAATAATCGTTCCACCATGTTCTAGCATCTCTTTTCAGAAGAAAGGCAACGCACAACACCTTTTGGCTATCGGAGCATGCCATACAGTAAAAAATACTTTGTAACATGAGAAGCCACTCCTCAATAGCTGTGGGCCCCTTAGTTCCAAAGAATCCAGGTGGGGTAAACTTGTTGAATTGAGCAATGACTTGTGCTTGCGTGGGCTCCGAAGGTGGAGCATTGTGATTCGCCCAAGTCAGCCATCATTTGTTACGGATCGAAGGCACTCGTTGGTGCTCCTGCACCTGGGTTGGCAGGCAGTGCATTAGCAGGAGGTGGATTCGCAGGTGGTGGGTTATTCCCGTTGTTTCGCCTTGTTGCCATGACCCTACATACCGATCAAACACTACTTATAAAGTTATACAATGAAACACAACAATAAATAAACGAAGCAAGAAATGGAGAGAATGAAAGAAGAGAGAAATGAGTAAGCATAGTTTCACTAAATATAAGCAAACGAATGTTATTCATATTCCAAGATTGAAACCAAAACAAAAAAGAAGGAAATTGTCATTGTTGCTTTCATCCTACCACTAGAAATAAATAAATAAAATAAAACGGAACGTCATAAATCAATCTAATCTAAAACTAAAGGGCGGTCCAAGCTATCTCCAAGCTCGTTCCAAAACATAATGAAATCGCTATCGCTCCCACTATTGGGTCGTCCTGCGAGTGTTCATCGCTACTGTCGTCCGAACTCGAACTGCTCTGAGAGGCATTGGCTTCAGCATTCACCTCTGGGTCTTCTTCCAGGTCTTCCTCCGGCTCTTCCTCATTGTTCACCGGGTTCATATCCGGCTCAGGCACATGCACAAGCGCAGGCACAGGCACATGCACCGGTATAACTGGTGGCACCACAAGGATCCTTCCAAATACATGCATCCTTAGCAACTCCCCTACGAAATACCGAAACACATCCACATCCACATCCATCCTTTCTGGGAAAGGTCTCCTCAAACCTTCTTGATAGAGATCAAATAGTCCAGCACTCCAAGGCTGGTGTAGTTCTGCTACCAACCTCTCAGTATGGTCGAAAGGTCTTTCCCGGCGACCAGAAAACCACTCACGCAGTCCATCCATGATAACATGTGGAACACTCCCAGTAGTCAAGTTTGAACCAGCCATTCTATTTTATATCCATAGTGCATGTAACGTAAAAGATACATAATTATGTGAATGCATGAACACTTTAGGGAAACATTATACTAATGCATAAAAAAATTCGTACCTTGAGTCGAGCTATGGAGCGTAGATGGACAGGGCATAAGAATGTATATATGGTTTTTATTCTAACCCCTATAAATAATCTTGAAACAATAATAATTTTTTTCTAGCAAGTCTACAGAAACACAGACCTGCTCTGATACCATATGTAACATCCTAAATAATTTTACAAGAGATTCCTTATTTTTTTTTCTGAAAAAAACAAAACAAACACATAAATGATAAGAATAATAATATTCACCATAAAAACAATACCAATAATATAAGTCAGGTAAACCCCTGTATTTTCCAGCTAGTCTGCGTAAAGAAATAATTTTCCACCAACAAATAAAATAACAAAAACAATTAATTGACCAACTCTAATACCAAGCAACTAGATTCCTACGGACAACCTAAAGAACAACAATAGATAAAAGAATGACCGTTATCCAAAACTCGTCAAATAAAACCAACTAGTCTAATGAAACAATAATTCCAACTACTCACAAGAATTCATCAAAATCAAAGCCATTATAAATAATAACTGAATAATCTTGAAACCATAATATAAATTTTATTAGCCCATTTTTCCATCCACTCCCTTTGCCGGCTACTTAACTTAAAATTTAATTTCAGAATGGGGGTGAGTTGCATCCAACTCGTAAGGTTCAGTTTGTCACAAATAAATAAAAAGGAGATAAAGTAAATTATGAACATATAGTGCGTAATATTTGTAACATTCAACTGGCCAAAATATCAAAGTTGGAACAAGTTAATGTTCCCGTATCAAAATTTCACATAACATACACATTTACAATATCCAACTAAATATTTAAATGTAACAAAGTTGAAGGAGAACCCCACCTTATAAGTCAATTAAACTTGAAGACGTACACAGAGGCTTATTCACCACGCTCTTGACCAGGTAAACCCAAAATAATACATGATATGCCTTAATTAATTTATTGTTATATCCTAATAAAAGTTCTAAAAGAAAAATTAATAGAACATGATGGATAGATGCTGGACATAAATTTATTTGGAATTGGTCTGTTTCTATTGGTAATTAGACAAAATTCATTCTACAAAAAGAGCATTAATTCCTGTCACTCCATGTATATATACATATATAGCATCCCACTTTCCATTAATACTACTGCCAACACACCAACTTTCACAAACAAACAAACTAAACTCTCTCTCCCATTAGAAAGTGGCCCCCTCTTTCTACAGGGGTTCCAAAATGACACTCACAACACACACACACACAATAGCATAACATACACAACACCGTCAAACACTCACGCGCACAACCACAACAAACAAGGTATGTCAAAATCGATCGGCCCCGACCCGATCCGCTCTGACCCGAGTCCTTTGGGGTAGCGAAAAATCCTACTCGATAAAGAACGGGGTAGGGCACGCTCCACCCCGTCCACGGGTCGGGTCAGGATCGGGTCATGTTAGCCGCCTCACCCCATGTGTATAATTTTTTTTTTATATATATTATGTAATATTATACATATATATACACACAGAAATATAAAATAAATAGATAATATATATAAATACATTTATAATATAAAAATTTATATATAATACTCCCTCTGTCCCAGCTAACTTTTCCTACTTTCCATTTCGGTCCGTCCCACTTAACTTTTCGCACCCTTAAAAAGGAAATTTTTCTCACAATCTTCACCCTCAAAATCTCCACACTCAATCTCCACCTTTAAAAAAGTTAAAGAAAAAGCAAAATCTGCTTTTTCTTAACCTCCGTGCCCGGTCAACTGTGAAAAGTTAGCTGGGACGGAGGGAGTATGTTATATATATGTCATCCTAATATATTAAATTATGACTAGAGTAAATTTAAATAATTAAACTCCAGTTTTTAATAATTAAGTTTTAAAAAAAATGTTACAAGAAAGTTAATGTAATCTAAAAATTTAAATCCTATTGGCATCAATAAAAAAACAGAGTCTTTTAACAACAACAAAAAAAATGTATGTTCCTAAAAAAAAAAAGATGGAGGCGGGGCGGGGCGGGCAGATTCACCTCGTGCGAGGCAAATCACGGGGCACATATTTTTTTACCCGTGGCGGGGCAGGACAGGGCGCGGGCGGGGAGGGTAAAAAAATCCAAAAACCCGACTTGACCTGCCCCGTTGACATGCCTATAACACATACACACAACATAACACTCACGTACACCACACTACATAATATATAATAGCACATATCCATTATTAATTTATATATATCAACACACACCCAAACACTGTTACCTATAAATAAACATATACTATGCACTCACACTACTTCTTCCACACACGCACAACTATACATATACATTTATATACATTACCTATAAGATACACACACCATCAAATATATATATATATACACATCTACACACACACAATGCACACACGCACTCCTTAATCAGCACATACACACACTGGAATATATATGTATACACAATGCACACACGCACTCCTTAATCACCACATGCACACACTTGAATATATATCCAATTGCACACAACTACAAAACGCACCCGCCCCGTCCATTAATATATACACATAACACACACTGTTCGTGCACGGATATACATATATGCATATAAAATTCAGTCCCTCTTACACCATAACCAAAACAATTCAATTCAGGTCTCCTACTGTGGTATTATTAAATAAAGACAAGTAAAAAGAATTTTTTGGGTTACCTGCGAAAACAAGCAATCGGTTGAGGGAGATGAAATTAGGATGGCGGTTGTTTGTGAAGGAAAAGAATTTTCACTTTTTTTTTTTAATCGGCTTTGATGTATTGCCAATGGTATTCTAGTATTTAACTTGGGTATTTTCCTACTGAGTATTAATCAGAAGCCCCATAGGAAAAATACTTTTTTTTTTTTTTTTTTTATCATATATCAATTAGGAGAGTATCTAATGGATATCTATATATCTAGTCAAGATATGTAATATAGATATCTATGGTATCTAAACCCTAAACCCTATATATATGTGTGTGTGTGTATGTATATATCCAACTATCACTTACATAGTTACATTAGGTTCGATTTCATAAATGGGTGTCAAAGTATGTTTATTGTATTATATTGGGCACTAGATGATAACTTGTATTCAAGTGAGTACTGACCTATTTTTTCCTGGTGATTTCTATTGAGCTTTTCGATCAATTTAATCCTATGTCAGAAATCAAATTTCCATGTACACTACCACATCATTTAAAAAGGGTCAAATGAGCCACTTACAAACCCTTCATGGTGGTTGCTACTCCTATACATCTATTTCACCACTAGGCCGCCACCTCTGGTTCCCTCTGTCCACGATGGAAAGAAGAAGGAGAAGGAGGAAAATATGTTGATTCTTGTTGTGGGTCCCTGCTTATATGCATCACTTGAGTCCGACCACGGGGCCTAAGAGGAGAAAAACTTTCCATTAAGTTGTCTAGATGAAATTGAAGCCCAATTCAACAAACCTCAAAGTTCGATGCTGTTATTTCCCTAGGAAAATGGGTTCATGCGATTACTATAAAAAAGAAGGTAATTTGCATTCCTAATTCAACAATTTAGATTGACTAAAATTTTCAGTTAAAAATGGTAAAATAGTTTAAAAGCCATTTTAATACAAGTTATAGTGTAGTATCTAATTTGATGCAATAGACATATCTTGATACCTATAAAATTTACCTAGTTACATTATCTATGAATCGTGCAAGTTTATGTTCGGTTTTTGTATTATATTATGATACCTTGGCAATATTTGCTTGATTGAATGATTATAATATATTACACTAAAAAAATATCTTATTGCCTCAATTAGTACTTAGAGAGTGTTTAGCTAGACTTATTTAAAAAAAATTATTTAAAAGATCTTAAAAACTCATTCATTACTAGGACCTAACTAGTTGAGGAAATAACATCAATCAAGAACTAAGGTGGAGAAGACCACCTAGATGGGCTTGTATGTATACGAGATTGACGTGCCAAAACATGGACACACTCAGTTGAAGAAGAAGAAAAACGACACTTCTTGATGGTGAGACAAAATCTGAACCCATCATCTTCATCTCTAGACACTGCCACAACCACTTCTTGAGCATAAAACTAAAAAATTACTCCTTGCACACCATGTTCATGTATCCATTCAAAAAATTTAAACAGCCCCATAACTTCTTCATCTTCTCCAGCATTCAAAACACCAAAACACACAAAGACTTAGAAGCAATGAAAATACCATCTTCATCCCACAAAATTATCCTACCTCGATCTTGATATCTTCTTTGAAAAAAATTTCATTAGCATTGCACTTGAGATATGACGCTGGCGGTTTGATCCACTTTTTATGCAGCCATCTTGTGCATTCACTCTTGGAGCTATACCCCCTCTTCTCGTTGCCAGCCAACTATGCAAAGTTTCTTTTTCTCATACCACTAATGCATGTCAATGTACTAGTATTTTACATGCATTTTACGTTCCTATTTTGATGAATGGCATTCATTTGACGTGTCTAAGTAAAAAAATGTTTAAGAATATATTTGTGGGTAAATTTTCCTTATTGAATGATTTATTGCAGATTTTGATTTTTTTGAGTCATATTTTGTAGGTTAAAGGAATCCGAAAAACCAAGGAAGTCATATGCACACAGCCGTCCATTCTGGCATATATTTTTAGGCACAAATAGGCCTAATTAGCGCCATATCTAGGTCAAATCGAAGTTTGTCGAGGTACAAACAAAATTTGTGAAGGGATCGGAAATATATAACAAGTGGAAGAGGTCCAAAACGACGACGAAAGACGACGATGCATAAAAAGAGGACGGACGATACCGGTCTAACTATCCTAATCGGTACCGCCGCCTGTACCTGTAGTTAGGGCAGTAGTTTTGGGCAACAAATTTAGTTTTTGGGCCCTTTTGGAAACCACCTGTATGACTGGGTGGTATGACTCCCGAGTCACTCGCTGAGTTACCTCGTTGCAGTTTTATTTTTCGTTCGTATTTTCCCCATTCAATGTCTGATTCTAGTGATTTAAGTTACTATAGAAATCTAACAAATATTTCTAGAACTTTGTAGAAGAAGTTGAGAGTTGATTCCGAACTGTTTGTTGCTAGTTATATCGAGAAGGTCGACTCACTTGCAACCGAAACCAACTCGGTTATCCCTTAAGTTCTATTTTTATTTATTTACACTTTGGCCCCATATTTTAGGCCTATCTGAATACTTCCTAGGGTTGGGGGGATGGATTTGGACTATGAATATTCCTCCTCTCTCTAATTACTAAATCTTCCCTCTTAATGTTATTTTCTAGATTTTTACTCGATAAAAGGGGAAGAAGCACTATCCTTAGCCTATGACCTCACTAGTTGAAGAGTTAACCATGTAGATATTTTGTATCTTTTAACTCATCATAAGTCTTGAACAAAGCCCCATTTGGTGTTACATGACAAGTTCCTCGTGAATCAATCCTCCATGAAGAGTCATCATGGTTTAGAAGGTACACTTCAGTGAGAATAGAAACCAAATCATTTTTCATCAAATTAATCTGATAATTCTTCTTCGCTTGTTGCCCCCAGTAGTGGCGGCATTCTCTAGCCAGGTGATACATTTTCCCGCACACAACACCGAATCCATCACAATAAATTTCATAATTTTGAAAGTGTTGTATCAAAAACCTATATATGGGTGATGGAAGGCTAGGCACACTGTAAGGATGTTATGTTGAAAGGTATGAATTTATCCCATAATGGTATAAATGATTAAGAGGAATTCATCCTTCAGGATACAAAGTCTACGAGTGATAGATCAAAAGTTTCACTCTTCTTATCTACATAGAGTAAGAGGCAAACACCCTTTTGAAAGTTATTGAAGGAAAGAACAGAAAAAAAGTTTTCAATTGCTAAATGTAAGAGGGATTAACGCTAATAAAAAAAATTCATTTCGTGATTTGTCAATCTCCGCATTTGTATAGTTGCTAAGAGATGGGATTCACAACTAAAATTTGAAACATATTTTTTAACATTTAATCAATTTTTCCCATATGTTGAAGCAAAAGTTGGTTCGACCAATGGAATACGGACTAATGTATGATAAATATATGTAGATCATAAACATTACTCTAAAATGAAGATACTCCAGTTTATTTTTTATTCCAAAGTTTTATTTCCAATAAATTCTCTATTGTTGAAGGAAAAACACAATTAGTGTGCCTTCATCAAAAGTAACTGATGGAGGGCAATTTAGGTATTCACAAAATATTATGCAATTGCGAAACCCTTGTATTTGGCACCCTATATAAAGGGGATCTGATGAATAAGAGAATCCTAATTATTTCGCCGCCTCTCTTTCCTTGTTTCTTTTTTATTTTCCTCTAACACGTTATCAACACGAATTTGCTCTTGATCTATTGTAAATCCATAGAGAAGGAATCACTTCACTATTAGCAAAGAGAGAAGAGCGGAGAGACAAAAGATAAACACAATCATGATTGATCGGATACACCCAATAATCAAGACATGTATCATTGGTCGGATACACCCAACACTCAGGCACTTATTTCCTTCTCAAGTTTGTAGACATCAAAATGTATCTGTCAATTATATTTTATGGCATATATATGGATGTGTTATACATGTTGAGAATTGTATATTGAATCTTGAGAGTAGTGTCATCATTAATTGAAATAGCAGATTGATACTGCTATAGGGAAATGGTAATTAGATCATATGGTGATGATACAAAATCGAGGTTTTACGACTCATAAATGTATTGTGATTCTTTCCTTAGGTAATGGTCCAGGTTTATAAAATTTCATATTATGCTATGCATTGACATGCTTTATAGCTATATATGCTTAATTCACATGATTATTAATGGTTTTACTGGACCATAATACTCAGAATATGTTGCTACTTTGTTGTCAAGTTTTCCTTTATATGATTTCCACACATTCACAATATGCTATATCTTACTGGCCTAGAAAGAATATTTGTTAGATTTAGCATCTAAATTCGTGAATTTATACGTATATATGGATGTGCCTATTATTAACAAAATTGCAGCTATATCTACCAAATTTGAATTTTTCATGAATTTTGAGGGATATATGTCCAACGTCTGCATAATTAGCCTCTTCACGATTAATGTATATCCTTTTGTTATATTACTATTGCTAATGAAGCAAAATCGATTTTGTTGGCAATTGCGAGTGTTGACTCGTCTCTATTGGTGTGGAGGTTATTGGAAGCCTAAGGTTCATGATACAATCAAATCATCATCTACCAAATTTTTGGAGTTCTACAAAAAAAAAAAAAAAGAAAGAAAAAAGAATCATTCATGTTTTTCCCTACCAGGTAATTTGAATCCTCTATTATGTGAAATAAAGATTATGTGCATCTAAATTTATTTAAAGTCTTAGCAATTATGGAATTTTGCATGACGTAAATGATTTTCATGTGGGCATGTGTTTTGTCTATTAATACTTTCTCATGAAATTGAAAGTTACGACACAATTATTTATGTTCAATAAATTTACAATTAAAAACTACAAATACATTTATTTGCATGATTATATGAAGATTGATCATTATTTTCCATACAAGTCTGATTAAGCTCAATAAGTTGTGTATTTTCATGATAATGAAAATGCATGGGCATTACCATTCAATACAAATCAATTGTGTGATAAAGCATTTTCACAAAGCATAGAAAATAATGTGTGACCACTTAAAATCTAATCTAAAAGGAAAGGATTATACCAACTCGATCCAAATTTGAATTACTAGACTCAAAAGGAATTGAGTTACCACAATTGAACTACATTCTACAAGAATTACTCTTATGATTATATCATCAATCAACCTCAATGAAAAATCACTGTCTAACAAAGTAGAAGTCACAGCCAATGCTCTAATGAATTTGAGGCAAAACATAATCCTAGCTTATACTAGGAGTATTGTTTAGTTAAAAACTACCCGATGAACTGTGGAATGAAATAAAAGAAATATTGAAAACATAGATGACTCTCTACTTCCAAGATTAACTATCTAGTGGAACGAAACCCACTTAGTAGACTACAAAAGGACCAATAACTTCAATAAGAACATGTTGTACCTAAAAACATGTTTTATTTTCCGTGAAAATGAAATCACAAAAGTTAATATGATACAAAAAATCTCATTAGTTTCCCACTCTAGTGCTTATACAAGCGAACTTGCACAGGCTAGAGTATACCAGACTTGTTGGGATAAAGAAAATTCTCATGCCTATCTATGAAAAACTAAATAGTGGAAATAAACCAAAAGTAAATAGAACTAGATGTGTTTATCCCTATAGGCGTGGTAAAGATACACTAGAAAGCAAGGGATGTAGGAGCTGTAGAGGCTTTCCAATGTGTTTTCTCCAAATGCACATGATGGTCATGACACCAAGATGTGGATGACACCATAGAAACCAATGAACAAAAGGGAAAGAGCTGGTAATAAACTTTACTTGAGTGTAGAACTACTGGAGCAGTTAACAGAAGAGATATATGATGACCAAAGAACAGGGACTTACTATAAAAAAACGGATATCATTATGTCTAACTCATGATTGTGGTTTTAATTGGCAATAAGTATTTTGCTTAATTTATGAAAGTACATTTCTTAATGTTTCAAGAAAGTTGTGAATGTACACATTCATCTGCGAGTATAATGATTAGACCATCATTGCTTTACAAGTGCAAAAAGGGCGAGGAAATGCCCAATTATAGATGCCTAATGACATAATGATTAAAGTTACAAAAGCTTTGTATGCATCGAGAGCCGCTTGAACTTTGTCTAGTAAAGACATTTGTGTCAAAGATTGTTTTTTTTTTTTTTTAAGAAAAACCAACTGTGAGAATGAAATTGAATAGATTATGATATCTGTAATGAATGTGGAAGGAAGTACATCTAAGATAAATCAATGAGTAAATTTAGTGGCATGTATCCACTATTATCCTAATTGTTGTAACAAAAATGGACTTTGAGATACAGAATCATATGTTGTTACCCATAATGGACTTTGCGATGCAGACTTATATGTTGTTACCTAAAATGGACTTTGGACACAGACTGGTACGTGAACTTTGGTACGCCAACTCATATGTTACTAACAATAGACTTTGGAACATTGACTCATATAGGCTTTGGTACAAGAGATTTAGACAATCATGTCATGACATGATGAATCGTATGTAGGCAATTATATGGACATTCTTCTTTTTGAGTGAAACACAAAGTAAAGTATGATGCGCTATACAGTGTCAGTCTTAATTCTATAATAACATAGTAAATGCTTTCTAAAGTACTAGAAGCACGATGTAATGCTTACCAAAGCTCTAGAAGCACAACCTACATTTCACTCTGCCTCATTAACTATTTTAAAGGCACATTGCTCATTCTGCCAAGTCTATTATTTAACAAAATGTAGGATCGAGATCTTCCTATGCAAAATATATAAGCAAGACATTCCATTCTTACAAAAGAACACAATATAATATATGTGGACCTATCAAACCAGAAAGTGGGCCATTAAAGTATCTATGGTTTTGGTAAATGCTTTGACACACTAACTGATCATCACATTATTGTCCACAAGAAATGTTCCATTTGAAAAACTCCTAGAAAATATTATATAAGGGCTCACCACCCTCACTTCATAAAGTCTATAAGACTTGTTAATGCTAGAGAGTTTCCATCAAAAGAATTTGATGATTATTGCATATCTATCAGGGTCAATATAGAGAGTCCTTTAATCCATGTGCATACACAAAAATGGTTGGTAAACGTGTCCCGTGCACGCACTTTAGGGCACTTTTAGTGTCATTTTAGTGTCAATGATGTTCATAATAACGTGTATTTAGTGCTTTTGTACTCTCATGGGCAAAATAATGCGTTTGTGTTATTTTTGTGTTAAGATAGGTGAAAAAGGATCGAAAAAGAACATCAAACAACCGCGGAGTCGAGGGATCGATCGAGGCAACAAAAGGAAGGGCTAACTGAAGATCTCGGTCGAGACAGGATGATCTCGACCGAGACAAGCAACGCATCTCGGCCGAGATGACTTTCTAGATATTTCAGGATTTTCAAAAGACCAAGATCTCGGCCGAGATGAAATCCAATCTCGGCCGAGATGAGTCAAACCCTAGCCAGCCCCAATTTCCTCTTTTCACGTCTCGGCCGAGATGAAGTTGGATCTCGGCCGAGATTAGCCTTTCGACCCACCAATCTAAAAAATCCTTTTTCACGTCTCAGCCGAGACACATTTTCGTCTCGGCCAAGATTCCTTATCCTGTTTTAAAATTCTGAATGCGATTTTGCCTATTTTTTACTAGCACTTTCTCCCTTTACATATATCATCCCATTCGAATTTGACCTAACCTTTTGATACTCTTGGAAGCACTATTTAGCCATCATCACATCCAAGGAGGAGAGAAGGGCAAGAAGAAGTCACATCATCTTCCCCATTGATCATCCTTGGGTTTTATCACTCTATCTTTATGAATTCTTGTATTTTCTGTAATTTCTTGATTGTATTAAGTGTAATGGGTGGCTAGCACCCTGAATTCTACCCTTGATCATGTTGAACCTTGATTGATGATGAGAATGTGATTATTGACTCTTGATATTACCTTATTTATGCAATTTAAATGTTCTATAATGCTTGATTAGATTGTCTTATGCCTAGATGCTTGTTTTAGGATTGATCACCCCTTGGGAGGCATTTATTGTATGTTTCTAGAGATTGAACTTTACCTTCCGCGATTGTTGAAGCTTTAATCTCCCTTAGTAGCGAACAATGCTTGATATCATTGGTGGCATTATAGAGTTTGGCCTCTAAACCCGATCGTGTCGAGGTTTATGCTTTATTTATCCCGTTTTTCTAACGACCACCCAATATCAATTAGTGTGAAAAGAGCTTGTTTGGATCACTAATTGATTTGGGTAGGGATAAATCGATAAACGTACCTTCGATTTATCCACAATTAAGGGACAACACAATCTACATAAGCGGACCTTGTAGATTGTGGGATAACGGTTTAAATCGCATTGAATTTGGGACATCAACGATAATCATTAGGTAGTCGGATTCAAGGGGATACTAGATCGAGGGTAGACCTTTTATCATATTCTAAACCCGAAAAATATTTGTTATTTGTCTTTCTTTGTTTGATATAAAATACCAAAAATATTTATTGCTTATCTAGAATTTTAGTTGATCACTTGTTAGCATTTAGTTGTTAACCCAATCCAAAACCCCCTTCATTTACTTGTTTAAGTTTATTACCGTATCCATCGTAAATCATTAGTTGCTTGTAATATCTGAACAACACTATCCACCGTTCTCTGTGAGATCGACCCTTACTTACCACTCTGCTAGTTAGAATTGTAAGCTAAGGTTAAGTATATATTATATATACAATTAATTTGGTACGGTCCAACGATCTCGTACCAATGGTCTCACATAAGCCACCGTCAAAATTGTATATGGAGGATTAGACATTGAAAATGCACTGAAATTCATATCTGACATGGGATTATGCACTAACGTTGCAACTTTATTTTATTTTTCTCAAACCCACTACTAATCAATAATTTATGTGTACCAATTGGTAACTGGATTAGCCTAATATTTTTACATTTACACGTATTTGCTTACGCAATATATGTGCCTAATATGCCCCCACATCGCACCAAAATGGGTCTTTAAAGACGGTTAAGTATTTATGTTGGATATGAATTCCCAACTATTACCCGCTACTTGGAATCTTTAACTGGCGAGATCTTTTTACCATGAGATTGGTGAATTGTCACTTTAATGAGATAGTCTTCCCTTCGTTAGGGGGAGATAGAAAAAGATTTTTCTAATGAAAAGGCAAGAATTGTTTCTCATTATGTCTCATAGGATCCCCACACTTCATAATGTAAAGTGACGTAAAATGAATTATCGATCTTCAAAGTATGGAAGATTTAACTACTAATGCATTTGCTAAAATTGCTAGCGTGACAAGATCATATATACCCGCAAATATAGTTGTAAGGTTAAAAGTCCCCAGTAAGGGGCACAACACCGCAGATTAAGGTGTTGCAACCACACTTAATGGAGGTATGGTTGAGGCCATGGCTCCCAAAAGGAAATGGGGGATGCCACGTGGTTCGATAAACACCTGCTTAAGAAAGGTGACAGTTATGGTACAATTCGAATCATCAATAAAAAGAACTACTCTCAAATTATTTCTATTTAATTATGTCCATGAATCATTATAGGAGGACGCTCTGAAGTTTAATATGATTCTAAGAGACAAGGAGAGTGCATGTGAATTAATGAAAAAAATCTTTCACGTGCGGATGATGTATACATTGTTGCTCAATGAATTATAGAGCAATATCGAACCACACTCTATTGTAAGATATCAACAAAGAGCATATTGACCTATATGGAATCACTCTAGGTAGAACTTGATTCTATGACAAAACGACATGTATTTGGTTTGATAGTGCTAGCCTCACTAAGTATAAAGCATGTAGGACATAAAATATATTTTGTCAGTAAGCATAGTGGGAAGAATAAAGTCCTGAGATGGAAAACTTACCTTAAAGAATGAGGTTTTCTCACAAAACCCTGAAATTAATTAGGAGGAGACATATTCTCCCAAAACGGACATTATAACGCCTTATTAATAATTTTTCGAAGGATTGAAAATGCAGCATACAGTGTGGTTACAACATATCTCTTTGGGATCTTGTTACTGAGATATGTGAAAGTGCCTGATTGACTTTCATTTCCTACCTCAAGTGACTCTAGACCACAGAGTACATTTACAACATTATATTGAAATGCTCACTTTGATTAAAATAATCCGGACGGAACTGGAGTACCCGTACGAGTGTACTTGATTGGGAAGATAAAGAACAAGTAACATTGCTCCTATGCATTTATAAAGAAAACAAGTCCTATATTTGGAACTATAACATCTTATGTCGATGTTAATGACATAATAGGTACTCTTAGTGAAATAAGAGAAATCATGATGTAATTGAAATCAGAATTGAGATAAAGGATCATAGGGAAACTTGGAATTGTCTATGCCTAGAAGACTGAGTTTGTGGAATATTAATTCCTCAATTTGCATATATCCAAAAGATTATCAGGCAATTTAACGTGGATAAAGTAAAATCTGTTAGCACTCCTATGATTGGTTGAAGTGTGGACATAATGAAAGATCCATTTGAGTCCAAAGAAAATGACAAAATAGCTATTGGGAGATGAAAAATTCCCTGCTTAATTGAAATGTGTGCATTATTGTACAAAGCTCAATGCCCTCAACCAGATATTACTTTCTAACCTTGTTAGTTGTATTTTACTCAGGACATCGCAGTATCAGTGGAATGATATCAAAAAGTATTTTGACCTCTAAAACAAACCATTGACATGAATTTGTTCTTCCCACATTAGAGACATGAAAGATTACAAATGAAATTGTAACCTCTAAAGGATGTCAAATGCTCTCATATAGAGAAATAAAAGGATTACAAAAGAATATGTAACTCCTAAATAAATGTTGATGCTACCCCCTACTATGAAATACTGAATATTACTTTGGTTGGTTTAGATGTTGGTTATCTTATCGGACAATGTAAAGGTCGTTACTAAATTGGTTATGTATTACCATGAGGAACACAACGAAATCTTCAAAATCAACCAATCACAACAACTCTAGCTACCTCATCATATCACTCATGGATGATATCTCAAGAAGTTCATTAACCTATATGGTCAAAGTATTAGTGACTTGACATATACCACTGCAGAGCCTACCCGAAGTTATGGAGATTAAATTATTTGCAACTAACAGATGAATTATGCTAGACATCAAAGGTGACGAGACCAAACATGTATTGCCAATGCTTTTCTATAACCAGTAACCACATAATATCCTCATGATTTCTGTAAAATTGAGGATGAACTCTCTTGATAGATGTACGTATCAAGGGAGAGATGTAGACTTCAGGGGAAGTCTCAACAACGATATGTTGCACTCTTTTTTCCTTCGATCAATGTTTATTTTTTATCACAGGGTTTTATTACTTGGCAAAGTTTTTAACGAGGCAACAAGTTATGCACCACCATTCATCCTTTGACTTGGCACAAGAGAGAGCGTTGAAGGAAAAACACAATTAGCGTGACTTTGTCAAAAGTAACTGATGGATGGTAATTTAGGTATTCACTAAACATAATGTAATTATGAAACCCTTATATTTGATATTCTATATAAAAAAGATATGATGAATAAGAGAATCCTTATTATTCTGCCGCCTCTCTTTTCTTGTTTCTTTTATATTTTCGTCTAACATCAATGAATTTTCTTCCCAGTTTTCCGCTATTAGATCAACTATGACATGCAGTGATGGACCCAGCAAGCACTAAAGCTGAATACTTTGTTAAAAATTAAGGTGATGCTATTAGCATTTTTTTTTTTTCCTTTTTTGTTAATATGATATTAACATTCTTATTTGCTCTACATACATTCATTAAACAATGTCGGATCACTTTCCAAATAAGTAGTATCATGTTTGGTTAGCATCAACAAAGAAGAAAAAGAACCACCAAAAGAGAAAAAGAAAAAACTAATTTTTTCGTATAACATATTTGTAAGAGCCCGGTGTTAATAGCCCACCCCAATATGAAATCTCCAGTTACATATTTGCAAATTCTTGAATTCAAACTCAATTATTACGTAATCAATTATCCCATTTTGTAATTCGTTATTGCCTGGGAAGTCAGAAGTATAATTTGGTTTCGTAGAATCATTTTGTAAATTAATGACATCTCTCCTAATAACTTTTTGGGTTAACATAAATGCAAATATTATGCGATACTCATACAAGCAGTCCGGTCCAAAGCGAATCCTTCTCTACAAGGGAAATGAAAAGAAGGTATGATCGTGATATCTTTGTCTAATATTCCTCGACTTTTGCGCTAAAGTGCCGTTTATTTTTATTTTAGTTCAATGTGGAATTGGATTGACTTGTGTTGTGTTTGAACCGTCCGTTCAATCTGTTGTAATTACGTCTTAGTTTTTCTTTTAGATTTCTGATTTTTTCCTTTTCCATTTTCCGATCTTGTGAACTTTTCTTCTGGGAGAGATCCCTGATTCTATTCTCCTCCAAAACAGAAAACCCTTTTTTTGCTTCCTCTTTTCCTGCTGTTTCATCGTTTATTATTGTTGTTAAATTTTCTTTTATGGTCAGATTATATTAAAGATGGATGTTTTTCCTTATATATAGTGGATCACCTCCGCAGTGCAAATATCAAGCTCAACTGTTTTTCTTGGTTTCTGAAGCTTCAAAGATGGCTGCATTTGCAGGAGTATGAAATTGATCAATTAATTGGGACTGATTAAGGAATGGGAACTGAGGTAAAATTATGATCTGCTCTTTGATTAGTGCTTTCTTCTTTTATGTTTTTCAAGATTTGTGTAGATCATTGCTCATGAATTAATCTATAAAGGATTTGTTTGCTGTTATTGGGTACATAGTAGTTAATCCTTTCAAAACTATTTGATTCTTTTCTCGTATTTTGTTGGATTAACTAGCGAATGCTGAATGATTCTGGGCTAATTTTGGAAGTTTGAATACTTTCAAAATTATATGACAATATGCAGTCTGAGAAATACCAGATTGGCTTTAGTTTCCATCATGAAGTGTGTGTGCTTATTGGAATGTCAAAGATTGTATTTTTTTTGGAGTTTCTTGGAAAATAATTTGTTGTATATCATTATTGTTGGAGCAGATGGGAGTGGGGAACTTTGACTCAGCCGAACCATTTCAAGTAAAGGCAGACACACCAATTGCCTCGGAAGTAGAATTGAACGATCTCCCTACGAAGAAGAAGTTCTCTTGCAGCACCACTTGTCCATTCTCGAAGCAAGACTATAGTAAGTCAGATGCAGCCCAGCGATCAAAGACAGCCGTTAAACTTTGTTGGCTTATAGTCTTTTACACAATAGTCATGGTGATTGAGATAATTGGTGGTCTGAAAGCAAACAGCCTAGCAATTCTTACCGATGCTATTCATCTGCTGTCTGATATTGCTGGATTCTGCATTTCTCTTTTCACGGTCTGGGTATCTGGTTGGGAAGCAACGCCCCATCATTCTTTTGGATTCAATCGCCTTGAAGTGATTGGAGCCCTTCTTTCTGTGCAGCTGATATGGCTAATCTCTGGGGATTTGATCTACGAAGCAATCAAAAGGCTTATTACCAAACAGACTGAAGTGAATGGGAAACTCATGTTTCTTATTGCTGCCTTTGGTTTCTTGGTTAATCTCGTTTTGGTTTTGTGGCTCGGTCATGACCATCATCATGGCCATGCTCATCATGACCACCACCACCACCATCATCATGGTCATCATCATCATGGCAATGAGATGGAAGATCAAGAAAATGTGAATCTTGTATCGACTCAGCAGAGTCATACGGAACTATTGAACATCAACATTCAAGGGGCTTACTTGCATCTTGTGACTGATCTGATACAATCTGTGGGAGTGATGATTGCTGGATCTGTTATATGGGTAAAACCGAAATGGTTGTTCGTTGATCTGGTTTGCACGCTTATCTTCTCGGTGGCTTCGCTGGGCACTACTCTGCCTATGTTGAAGAATATCTTTTATGTTCTGATGGAGAAGGCACCGAGTGGTATTGATATCGCCCGTCTTGAAAATGGGCTCAAACTCATCGGAGGGGTCCGCGGTGTTCATGATCTTCATGTTTGGGCCATAAGTGTAGGAAAACATGTCTTGTCTTGTCATGTTGTGATTGGACAAGAAGTGTGTTCTGATGAAGTCCTATTTGAGATTAGGGAATGTTGCGAAGAAATGTTCGGAATTCATCATGTGACAGTACAGATAGAACAAGAATTGTGATATTTGTTGATCCAAAACCATACTTTAGCAATGCCTCTGCCATGTTCCTTGTCTGAAAGAGAAGTTCTGACTATAATGTAGAAAGAAAATGAATTACTACATGTTTTAAAACTTGGATAGATTTGTTACCATAAGCCTGTTTTAGCATTATACTGAAAACCTTTCAATTCAATCGCAATTTAAAGGTATATAGAGTAAATTCAGGTACTTCGAGTATAGATGCAGGTTTTAAGGGGTTTTTCGTTAAATTTTCAAGTACCTTATGGCGATTGCAATTGATTCTAATTTTGAAAAACCAATAACATTAACTTTTGTTGGAAATTAAAGTGTATAGATTGAAAATACAAGTGATCTTGACGAAACTTTGGAAAGTTGAGGGGTTGCACAGAGTAACTTTTTCAATGATTTACTAAGTGTAGACTTTATTAGAGGTGGCAAAATCGATCAGACTCGACTAACACCTTAGATAGATTGCGTCATAAAATCGTAGTCTGATGTATTGTACGGCATACTAGCCCAACTCGGTGGGACAATATGTCTCCACGGCCTGACTTGATAAATTTTAGTATTTTTAAAGGGGTGGACCGAACTTGAACCAAGTCGTTTCACCAATTTTCAGCCCGACGATAGATTACTTGAATTGCCACATGTTGACTCTAGGATCACTTTTAATCAGTTTGAAGCTGACATTTTAACTACTTCTAAAAGTCAACATAAAACTTTTAAATTAGTTTGATCTATTTTTAAACACTTTAAACTCTTTCGTTTCGAGTAAAAACGATAAGCCGAAAAAGGGTTTGCAAATAACCCCTAAGCTTTCGACTCGTTAAAGGTTTTTTTAGTGTATTTAGAAAGTGGTTGTGATTCCTTTTGATTTTTAAAAAACTTAGTATTATCTTCGTGCGATGCACAATTTGTATATTTTACATAAATATAATAAAAGTTGATATAGTTATATTGTTATATTATAGTGAAATATTATAATATGCGATGAAAAAATTATATGTTTGTTAATAAAAGAAGGCCAAAAAAAAAAAAAATTTAAAAAAAGTTATGAAATATTTATATTCATGATGTAAGATATGGACATTTCGTTCATCCTTGCATAGTGGCAAAGCTCATAATATATATACATACACACACACACACATACATATAAATGATATATTCATACAATATGGTTTATTCATCATTATAAAAATTCGTTATTTTTTGTTGCTCCATGAACATGAAAAGAAATAACTATATCAATTTAACAGTTTAAAAACTCAAATGCATCTTGTCTTGGAGATGTTGCAGTACTACTTTCGCATCTCAATTTTTAACTTTATGAATATAAGGGGACTCAAGTAATGTTCTGTTAGTTGAATCCCAAGAAGTCTAGGCCAATGATTTGAAATTTATTTCCACTAATCCTTCTCCCTTGAAATTGTATGAAAACACGGAAGGATAAATTTTCAAGGTAATTTGTATATATAATAAAATTAATGATTCAAATTCATTTAAATGGTTTGAGAATCTGCTCTAATCGGTTCAAATGTGGTAGTTATCTATTATAATCATATGATTTACTTGATTTACTTAATTAACTCGTTTGATAAATGTCAGCAACATAAAATGTTTGACTGATAAACCTGACGTTGGGGACTACGGCGGATGTTTATAAATGAAAAGTTTGTCATTTTTCCCTCAATTTCCTGAACGAGTAATTAAGCACGGTTTGAGCTCTCCCAAAAATAAATGGCAGAATATAACGTTTTCATTTACTGGTAATATATGATTGATACAAATGGAAAAAAAAACTTCATTAACATATGATCTGTGCTCTCTCACAATAAGTGTCAGCAACATGTACGGGTTGAATTTGGTCGAATATCATTACATAATGATGGGAGATTTTTCAGTCAATATGAGAGTAGATTTCGGCAGATTATGGCAAGTCAGTTTATATGATTGAAGATATTTCCTTAATATGACCTAGTAATTATTGACAGAATATCATTACAAATATAACTAATCTATGATTGAAGATTTTTTCTTAAATATGAGAATATTTTTTGGCAGATTATTACCGAGTCAATTTTGGCAGAATATCATTATAAATGCAGTTAATATATGATTGGAGATTTTTCCCTCATTATAAAAGATATTACCATAAATTTGATATTTTAAATTTAATAATGGTGTTTGAGTGGAAAAATACAGATTTTCCCATCTATACACATTTTCATTATTATATTATATAAGATATGATTGAAATTAAGGATTTTGGAGAAAGTTACTTGTGCAAAAAGTGGGTAGTGTTTAAGAGGAAAAGTGACTTTTAACAAAACTTAAAGAAACATAAGATTTATGCTTGCATCTTTTTTGCCTGAAATCACTTTATTTAGAGCTAAAGTTGTATTTTCAAAGACCTTAAAACAATTTTTTACTAGTTATATGTTGACAAACACTTGCAAAAGCTTATCAAAATAAGTACTTTTGAACTTTAAATTTCAAATAAGCTTAAATGTTGTTTAAAACCAACATCTTCAGCTTGAATGTAATTTTTATTAGGGCAAAAACTCAAAGCTAAAAATACTTAATTTTTAAAATCATTTATTTCAATCACTTTTTTGAAAGTAAAAGTAATGGCAAATATCACATTTTTTAAGTTATTTTCTGTCAAATTAAAAAGAAGACACTAGAATTTCTTTTAGCTTCTAGGTATTGTTGGTGATCATAACAAAGTTCTTCTCACTCTTAAACTAAAAACTATTTAAATACCAAATACCACGACATTGAAATTTAACCAAAGACATTTTTATTCTCAAATTTTCTTACTTTGATTGGAAGCAACTTTACAAGAATCTCTACTTTAGATTACTTAATCAAAAGTAAGGAAAATACACCCCTAAAGTAAGGGATTGTGGTAAAATATTTTATAAACAGAAGTATGTATTGTTTGAAATTGAGTGCTCTTGATTAAATGAAAATATTGGGGGTGTTTGATTTAAGTGGCTGTTAAGTTTAAATTTTTTTTTTTTTCCTCGTAATCTAAGAACAAAAGAAAAATCCTCTCCTCCCCCCATAGTGACTCGAATCCACGACCAAAATTCTAGATAGTAGATGCTCTGTTGCTTGAGCTATTCAACTTCGTTTTAAGTGGCTTTAAGTTTAAAAATGAGAGAAGAAGCTAGCAAAAGCAAGTTTTGACTGGTAACAGTCGAGTATAAATTGTAGTCTAGCAAGTTTTGTTCCTAGGTAGGAAGCTCGCAAGAGACAACAAAGTAGCCATATTAATGTTGACTAATGACGCAGTTCAATCAGATTCACTAAAAGTTTAAGTTCGGATCCACTATTCCACTTTTAACGTGTTTCATTCCAAAATCAAACCTTAAGACGCATGAATTATAAACCATAAACAATGAACCACTAAATTATAAATATTGAACTATAAAATTATGAACTGTTAAATTATAAATCATATACCCCAATCCTAAAAAATCAAACTATTGAACCTAAAGATAATCATAAACATGAACTTTAAACTCATAAAACCACAAACAATAAGTAAAGTTAAGTTTTTGGAATGGGACACGGGGAAGAAGATTGATGTGCATAAATTCACACCCCCATGATGAAGGATTCGTGAACATTTTGCACCCAGATAGACTAACATATCCCATCCCTGTAATAAAGTATCACCACCTGACCTACCAGGCCATGGAGAGAGACTCATCTGTTAGAAGAACATTGTATTGTATAACAACAATATTAGGGAAACAAACATTACCAGTATACAAAGTCATTTAAAGAAAACAAAATTAGCAGTAATCCATCTTATCTGACACAACACATGTACCCCCAATAAAACAACTAAATAATTTCCAATTCACCCCAAACTGATATTCTACAAAAAACCTTCGATAAAAATGTAAAAGTAACCAGATCAAAAGTTTATCAAGTAGAACAACAGCCCCTCTTCACGTTCCCCGACGAATCGCCAACGTTGATGGTTGTACCCTGACCAGGTACAACAGTCGAAGCAGCAGCTTCCTGTGCGGCCAACGCCTTCTTGCTAATAATATGGTATATTTCCGTCAAAATCGTCTGGAAAGCCTTCTCAATGTTGAGTGCCTCAAGTGCTGATGTCTCCAAGAACGAGAGCCCTTCCTTCTCAGCCAAGGTCTGACCATCCTGCTCTGCAACTGCCCGAAGATGGTTGAGGTCAGATTTGTTTCCAGTCATCATGATAACAATGTTGGAATCCGCATGGTCTCTCAATTCACGCAGCCATCTTTGGACATTGTCGAAGGTTTGCCTCTTGGTTATATCGTAGACAAGGAGAGCCCCGACGGCTCCTCTGTAATAGGCGCTCGTGATTGCCCGATACCGTTCTTGGCCTGCAGTGTCCCATATTTGGGCTTTGACCGTCTTTCCTTCTATCTGTATTTTATGGTGAATGTGCATCAGTTCCCATGAGAATCAATAATTATTTTCAAGTACAAAACATCATGAAACATAGATCTCAACAAACTTTTGATGCAATTGTAACACTATGCTTCAATGCTTAAGTGGTTAATTAGAATAGATCTCAACAAACTTTTGATGCAATTGTAACACTATGCTTCAATGCTTAAGTGGTTAATTAGAATAGACCAAATAATCAGAATCAAGTCTAAAACAAGAAAAATATTGTTTGGATAGATATATCCTGTTAGACATACATAGTTGATCATAGGCCATCACAGCAATATCATCCCATTAGTTGAAATGGAACATTTTGTTGGAGTAAAGTTTCCAATAATTTGAATCTCTTTGTTTCCCGTATACAAAAATGAATCGACCAAATGAGTAGTTAAAAGAACGAGTATGATTCATATCATAGAATACTCGATTGGAGGTCCGATTTTAATTCTAAATAGCTCAAATCCGAATGAGAATTGTGGCAAATTGTCAAACAACTCCTTCACACCCAAGTAAATTTCAACATTAAAGTTAAAAAAATTGATTCATAACAAAAACTGAAAAAGCTCAATCAGTGCTCTGAACTTGAGAAGGCTAATAATCGATATTTTCAAGCAGCAGCCAATTGAGGTACACAATCAAGTATATATATATATATTCCCCACATCAAAAAAGGTACTAAGATCGTAACATCGGCTATCCGGTGTGACTCATATCAATGTCATAAGAAAAAGCACAATTATATTGCAAAATCAGTAATCAGTAATCAACAAAAAAACACAAGATTCACCTGAAGAGTTCTGGTGGCAAACTCAACACCAATGGTTGATTTGGACTCCAAACAAAACTCATTTCTTGTAAAACGGGAAAGAATATTGGATTTTCCCACTCCTGAATCGCCGATCAACACGATCTTGAACAGGTAATCGTACTCGTGATCCACTCTACTCGCCATCACCTTTTACAATTTTATTTTTACTTTCTCTTTTTCCCTTTTTCTACTCCCTCACATACCTACACACACAAAACCCACAAAAGTTAAAGGCAAAACACAAAATTCCAGGTTGAAATCCATCAGATCTGACCATTCCTATCCCAAGATAAACCCCCAAAAAATAAATAAACAATTCTAAGAAATAATTCGAAATATATCACGTAAAATCGAAACATTAAACGAGCAATTCATAACTTACCGAAAAGGAGAGATAGTCAGCAGAAAATGGGTGCGCAGAAATTGGAATTTCAAGAAAAATAGAGCAAATGAGTGAGAGGGGAGGGGAGAAAAACGGAGAAAACGAAGGAAGAAAATGTGTGAAACGGCAAAGTATGACTAATATACCATCGTCTTTCCAAAATTTTATATGCGCCAATCTCTAATTGTGAAAAGATAGAAAAAACAATTAGTGTGGGTGATGTGGAGATTCTTGGTTTAAATAATGGGCCACTGATTGTAAGAGAGTTGACAAAAAACATTGAGTTGGCAGCAGACTGGCAACAGGGTGGGACTATTATTGGGAATTTGGAATGTTAGTGACCTCCCATTCTCATATTCAAAACCCCAAACCAAATGCTTCGGTTAGTCTTTCACCCAATTTTAATCTTAATTCGTAACTAAAAAACTGTTGAACATTTGGTGAAATCGAAATTTGTGGGTTAAATATTAAATAAGGGTGATTGTACTCCTCTCCGCTAAGGTTAGGGTTCCACCGCTCAAGTGTAAGATTTTCGCCACGCCGATCGTGCGTATTTTTCCGGCAGCCTTTGGTCGTCTTCTCTACTTGTGTGATTCCGGTTTACATCCATCTCAAATTGTGTTGCGGGTTGTACGGGATAGGGGTATTCTTTGTGTTTTCTTTTCGGAGTTAGGGTTTATAGCAGTATCAGTTGTCGTTACTTTCTTCGGAGAGAGGCATTTGACCAGTTCTTTTCCTCATGGCAGGCGAAGACTTGACTACTTCGACTGATCTTTGGGACTCTCTATGGCTGTCGGAGGTTGAGGCAACAAATGTGGTGGTGAAGTTAGGAGATACACCTGTTACTGCAGAATGTTTCTACGGGAGGTTCATATTGAAATGCCCCATAGGTCAGCGGGATTTGGCAGTGGCCCCTAGAAGAATATGACGACTGGATGGTTCTATTGAAGTTGATAATGTTGGACGTGGTATATTGGCTTTTAGGTTCGGTGATCCGGCGGAATGTATGTGGGTCCTCCATAATCAGCCGTGGAATTTCAATGGTGCTCTCTTGGGGTTAGCTCGTTTGAGTGGAAATCTTAAACTGGAGCAGCTGGAAATTAAACAGGTTCCTTTCTGGGCCTAGTTCCGTGGCCTCCAGATTTGGCACATGATGGAGGAGGTGGGAGGGGCAATTGGGCAGAGTGCTCGTAGTTTATCCTCTACGGGGTGTTGGTAAGTATCTTTGGGTCAGAGAGATGATCAATTTGATGAAACCTCTTTGTTGAGGTACTATAGTTTCAATAGGGGGTCGTGACATGGTGTTATGTCGTTATGGAAAGCTTTCAGACTTTTGTTACGTTTATAGGAGGCTCGACTATGTGATGAAGGACGGTCCGACTGCAATTGCAGCTAAAGAAGAGGAAAGAGAGGTGGCTCGATAATTCGGGCCGTGGCTGCGGGCCGATGGTAAAGGTTTGTTGATGGTTGGGATGGTGGAGGGACTGGTAGGTGAACGACAACGTGTTGCAGCTACGAGTCGGACCGGGTTGGTCGAGGGTGATGGACATGAGGAAGGAGGGCAAGTTCCAGCTGCAGGGGGTTCACTCATCTACTGAAGCTGATAGTGGACAACCTTCTGCTCTTGTTGAAAGAATGAAAGGACGAAGTTAGAGGGAAAGGGAGAGGAGGGAAAGGGGGAGGGGTTACTGGAGGGCATACTATAATTGCATGGGTTTTATTCATGTGGAGTGCAGATATGTGATACTACTTTGTGAGAGGATGTAGTGAGTCAACCTTCACGTTTGGAGGCTGATATACGTGGGAATGGGATCACTGGTACAGTAGTGCCAGTTACTACGATTATGGAGCGTCTGAAGGGGGTGGTGGAGGATGGTAGTGCTAGGAGGAAGCATGCTAAAAGGCGGGGTAGTTTGAAGAGGGGTCAGCGTTCGGAGTGTAGGGGTGGATCTTCCCCAGTTGGGGTGTTGACCAGGAAGAAGAGGTTGTATTAGCCTGATGATCGTGAGTAGGGTGATGGTAAACGATTTCATTTGGTTTCTTTGGACATCGTTGACAACTTGACTTTAGCGGTGTTTGGTGATTCCCAGCACTACCAGTCGCCGTGAATTGTTTAGTTTGGAATGCGCGGGAGCTTGGGAACCAGTGTTCATTCTGAAATCTTTGGCAGCTTATTGCCTGAAAGGACCCAACTTTATTATTTATTTCTGAGTCGAAATTATCTTCAGTGTCTTGCACTCGTTCACATTTGTTATTTCAAAGTCCTTGTATATATTGTATGGACCGATGGGTCGTAGAGGTGGTTTAATATTCCTTTGGAACAATTCAATAAATGTTTCAATTTTGTCTTATTCGAAAGGGCATATTGATTGCATTGTTTCTGATTTGGAGTGTAAGTGGCTATTTATGGGTCTATATGGGAATCCAGTTGTGGAGTTGAGGATTCAAAAATGGCTTTAGTTGAGACGTTTGTTTGAACTTCCTGAGTGTACTGATTTGCCATGGCTAATGGGGGGTGATTTTAATGAAATATTGTATGATTAAGAGAAAGTAGGGGGCCAATTGCACCCGCTTGCCCAAGTGAATGCTTTTCGAGATGTGCTAGATGATATTAACATGCTGGACTTGGGGTGCTTGGGTGAGTTTTACACGCTGTTTAACAAGATGGGTGGTGGTGAGGTGGTACTAGAGAGGCTTGATAGATTCATAGCCAATTTCAGATGGTAGCTTATGTTTCCAACAATGTCGGGTATCGAACTTGGACTTTTATGGTTCAGACCACAGACCTGTCTAACTTACACTTCGGCGATCTGAGTTAGTTGCTCTATGTAAACATCCCCACGATATTTCTTCGAGCATTTGTGGTTGTGTGAGCCCGATTTCATGGAGATGTTAGAGCCTTTTTGGGGTAAACTCGCACCTTCTGAGACTATCTCTCGGAAATTGGTGGTTATGGCATTTTTGTTGCAGAATTGGGCTGCTGGGGAATTGGTAATCGCCGAAAGGTGATAACTAATGTTCATTTGGATAGGGCCTTGAGACTACAAGGGAGAGAAGTGGATGGGGAAATTATTCGAACACTGCAATCAGAGCTTGAGTTGTTAGTGATGAAGAAGGAGACTCACTAACATCAGCGTTTGAGAGTGAATTGGCTTTAACACGGAACCATAACACTCAATATTTCCATGCTTCTGCGTCTGATAGAAGGAGGCATAATCATATAGAGGGATTGGTGCACTCCTACACCAGTTGTGACGGAGATCGTTCTCGGTTATTATAAGGAGTTGTTTACTTCGTCACAGCCTGGCCCAAATATTATTCAGAGGGTTCTTGAAGTTGTTGACCCACGTGTGATGGATGACATGAATAATTTTCTGGTGCACCCATATTCATCAGAAGAGGTTCATAGTGCTTTGTTTCAAATGCATCCATTTAAGGCCTCGGGGTTGGATGGTTTCACTGCCTTGTTCTTCTAGAAAACCTGAAACTTCACAGGGGATTTGGTTGTGTGGGAGGTGTTACGGGTTTTGAACAATGTGGGAGATTTGGGGGATTAGAATCATACTTTGATTACTTTGGTGCCGAAAGTATCCCAGCCGCCTACCTTGAAGGATTTTCATCCTATTAGTCCATGTATCATGGTTGTTAAGGTTGTGTCTAGGGTGATCTTGAATCGATTGGGGGTGATTTTGAATTAAGTGATTGATCTACAGCAGAGTGCTTTTATCTCAGGTCGATTGATTACAGATAATGTGTTGATTAGCTTTGAGTGTATGCATTAGATTAGGAACAACAAACAGACAATGACGGGCTATTTTACGTTGAAGTTTGATATGAGTAAAGCTTATGGCAGAGTGGAGTGGGAGTTCTTATGTTCTCCGATGGCGCGTATGGGTTTTCATGTAGCTTGTGAATCTCATCTGGAGGTGTATGTCTTTGGTCTTGTTTATGTTTAATTTGAATGGAGATATTGTAGGTAATGTGAGGCCTGCTCGGGTTCTTTGGCAGGGAGATCCTTTATCTCCCTTGTTGTTTGCATTGTGTGCTCAACTTCTTTCGGCCTTGCTACGGTCTTCACTAGAGTAACTGACACGTCGATTTTCTAACCTAGTGTTCCGCAAGTGTATGGTTGTAGGTGTAGTAACGGCAGTCAAGGTCGATTCCACAAGGAATATATTTTAGGTAGTTCGATACCTCGATACTCTAGGATTGTCCTAACTAGATACTAGGTTGCAAAAGGTTGATTTTACTCCCTAAAATAGTTAACAGCTAAATTACCTAACTAACTATGGCCTAACACTTGGCAAACAAAGAGGATTAACAATCAGTTAGAAATGGTATCCTAGGGCTTCGATTTCAGGATATCACTTCTAAGGGTGAGCACGGGTCTCGGAGATTATCCGGTCCGCATCGAAACCCGAACCGAAAGCACTCCAGACCGAAAAGAACCATTGACTTTTTGACTTTATCCGAACCGAACCAATCCGACATTTTTTTTTGACAAAACCGAACCGTTCCGAACCGAGGAACCGAAATCAGAACCGAGTAGAACCGAAAACTGTATATAAATAAATTTTAGATCACATTGATTCTTAATAATAAATAAAGAGAAGTTACATAATCTATAATCCAATATCATTTAATAGGATTGAGAAATAAAAGATTTGTTGAAGATTATTCTTATATAAAATATTTTATTAATTTACCTACAAAATATCCTCTACTAGAAATAAATTTTAAGAAAGATATAGAAAATACTTTTTTATTTAAGATGAACTGAATATGCATAGTCCATATGATAAGCTCATTGATATAAATAGAGTTGGATTTGGATTTAGAAATTTAATAGATATAGATGAACTCAAAACTTTCAAATTTATATCCAATAATCTTCAATATTTCATATAATAAGCTCATTTATATAAATAAAGATAAACTCATTGATATAAATAGAGTTGGACTTGGAGATTTAATAGATATAGATGAACTCAAAACTTTCAAATTTATATCCAATAATCTTCAATATTTCATATAATAAGCTCATTTATATAAATAAAGATAAACTCATTGAAATAAATAGAGTTGGATTTGGATTTAGAAATTTAATAAATATAGATGAACTCAAAACTTTCAAATTTATATCCAATAATCTTCAATATTTCATATAATAAGCTCATTTATATAAATAAAGATAAACTCATTGATATAAATAGAGTTGGATTTGGATTTAGAAATTTAATAGATATAGATGAACTCAAAACTTTCAAATTTATATCCAATAATCTTCAATATTTCATATAATAAGCTCATTTATATAAATAAAGATAAACTCATTGATATAAATAGAGTTGGATTTGGATTTAGAAATTTAATAGATATAGATGAACTCAAAACTTTCAAATTTATATCCAATAATCTTCAATATTTCATATAATAAGCTCATTTATATAAATAAAGTTGAATTTGTATTTATATCTTAATAGGCATAAAAAATTGATGAACTAAACTAATAAAAGATTTTATATTAGAATAATCGTCCAGAAAATATTTATTTTCTCACTTATTCAATTATATTGGAATTCTGGATTATGTATCTTCTCTTTGTTTATTATTATCCATCAATATGACATATTTCAAAATTTATTAAAATTTAATATTAAGATTTTGGGAGAGAGATGAGAGAAGAAAAAAAAATTGATAAAATAAATTTTGGGGAGAAAAAGATCTTGTATGGTGGAAAAACCTAATTTTTTAGTAGAATACCATAAAGGATTCCGTAAAAAATGAAAAATAAATGTAGCGTGTTTTTTTTAGCGGTGAAAAATCGATTTTCAGAGTTTAAAAATCGATTTTTTAGTAGAATACCTCATTATTGTATATATATATTATATATTGTATACATATATTTATAAGTTTTCTTTTAAGTTTTAATAACTTTAACAAACCCTAATCCACTAATTAATTCTCTTGCCCCGCTCACTCTATCACTCACAGTCACTCCGCCTCACTCTCTCGCCCCACTACCGCTCTCTCGCCCCACTACCGCGACAACCGCCGCCACCACCGCTACTGCAGCCACAAGGCCAACCACCAACCCCATTGCCTATCGCCGCCCTGTTTTCTGTCGCTATTACCAGTTACCACCGCCACTGACTACAGTCGCCCTACTCTGTCCACCACCACCACCGTCACCGCCGACGCCTCTGCCCCCGCCGACGCCTCTGCTACCGCCGACGTTTCTTTGGTAAAGTTTAAAACTGGTTATTAAAGTTTACTAGCAAGTTTTCTGTTTTCCTTTTTTTTTTTTTTTTTCTTGAAATGTAGTTTAAATTATATACATAAGCAATGAATTGAATAGATTATGAAACAAGAATTAAGCTTAGGAAAAGTTAAAATAGCTTATTTGTAAAATAAGTTGTTGAATCAGTTATGATTCTTGTTGATTAGGTTTAAATTATATAAATAAGCAATGAATTGAATAGATTATGAAACAAGAATTAAGCTTAGGAAAAGTTAAAATAGCTTATTTGTAAAATAAGCTGTTGAATCAGTTATGATTTTTGTTGATTAAGCTATTAATAAGTTTCCCCAAGAATCAAGAGGGAAAAACTAAGAATCTATACTAAGAAACTGCTAGAGATTAAAGAAAAAAAATACAAATTTAATTATAGATAGAAGAAGCAGTCAAAAAAGAATTTTGAATTTTTGCATAATTAAAAGTCATAAGGGGGTCAATATTGGGAATGCTATTGATGTTTGCATGGAGGAATGGGGGATAAATAAAGTAATGTGCATAACAGTTGATAATGCATCGTCAAATGACACTGCAATTCAACAGTTAATGAAAAAATTGGCGAAGAAAAATGCATTTGTTTTGGGTGGGGAGGCCTTTCACATGAGATGTTTTGCTCATATTTTGCAATTAATTGTGAAAGACAGTCTAGAGATTGCTAACGAGTCAGTAAAAAAAATTTGTAATGTTGTTAAGTATGTTAGGGGCAGCCCCCAGAGGTTGAGTCTTTTCAAAAAATGTTGTGAGATTGCAAACATTCAGTCTAAGGCTTCTTTGCAATATGATTGTCCCACTAGATGGAACTAAATATACTTGATGCTTGAAAGTGCGTTAGTTTATCAAAAGGCTTTTGATAAGTTTGAGGATATGGATGAGAAGTATGTGGGTGAATTTGGAGACGAGTTGCCCAATGAGATAGATTGGGCCCATGCTGCTCACTTTACCAAAGTATTAAAACGTTTCTTTGATGTCACCACCAAGCTGGCTGGTACATCCTATTGCACTGCGAATATATGTTTTCCTGAAATAATTCGCATCTTAAGGGATTTAGAATTATTTGTGAAAAGCGATGATGTTTGGTTGAGGGAAATGGGGACACAGATGAGAATGAAGTTTGACAAGTATTGGGGGTCTATTAGTAAGATGAATGTTATGCTTTTTTGTGCTGTTGTGTTAGACCCTAGGTACAAGATGAGATTCTTGTTTGCTAAGTACAAGATGCATTATTCTGAAAATGATGCAATTGAGGTTCGAGATAGGGTGACTTCCGCTTTGAAAGCATTAATGGGGGATTATAAGAAAGTTAAAGAAGAAAAGGGTGTGGGTGAGGGTAGTTCCCAAGTTGATATTCTAATGGAAGATGTTGATGAGTTCTTCCTAGATGGTGAGAGTGAACAAGGGGTTGTAGATAAAGATGAACTGGATATGTATTTGGAGGAGTTGAACGAAAAATATGTTCCCGAATTTGATGTATTAGGGTGGTGGAAGACTCATTCGGTCCGGTTTCCATCTTTAAGTTGTGTTGCTAGGGATGTCTTGGCAACTCCATCTTCGACGGTAGCATCTGAATCGGCCTTTAGCACCGGCGGTCGAACTTTGGACCGTTTTAGGAGTTCTTTAACTCCTACTACAGCTGAAGTTATTATTTGCCTCCAAGATTGGATGAGGAATTCCAACCGTTCCATTGATGTTGAAGAATTAATAGCCGATATGGAGAAAATTGAATTAGGTAATCATACTTTGTATGTATAATTAATATTTGATTAATATTTGATGGTTTGTAGTTCTTGGAAAAAGCTAATATTTTTCTTCTTTTTTTTTCTCTTGCAGGTGCAATTGAAGATCCTGAAATCAAAGATAATTTCTTGCCAAAAACTGGATTGGATTGATGAGGTAGACTACTAGTTTGTGATAGTATTTGTAAATGTAACTTATTTAATAATTTGGTTTGATTGCTAGTTCTATGTTGATACGGTTGGATTGATTGTTTTGTTGCAAATAATTAAACTTATTTAATAGTTTTTTGAATTTCCGTAAATGTAAGTTTGACTTTGAAAAGTGTGCATTGAGTTTGTCTCACTAGTAGTTGATGTAAACTGAGAGAGGTATATGAAATAATATTTGTGTATTTTGTTGTCATACGAGCATTATTTATGGGATCACGTAATTTCTGTGCATATTTATTTCCGTAGCATAATGACTTAAACAATTATTCCTCTTGCTTTTATAAGGTGTCAATGGGATCACGGACCGGAAGAATAAGTTGAGGATGAAAGTTGAAGACGAAAGTTGAAGATGAAAGTTAATGTAAAGCTTTAATTGATTAAGAAGTGGAAATATTGAGATGTTAATGGTTATTGTTTTTGAGCTATTATGTAATATGTGAAGTTTATTTTGCTTAATTTGACTCCTAGACTTGTATTCACATATGAACTATGTTATGTTGGTCAATTTTAATGTCTTTTATTGAACTATATGTTGTTTTAACATTTGATATGATATAGTCATGTTTTAGGGAAATACTATTATTTTGAGTGAAAAACTCTGAATCTCCGAAATCTTCGAACCGAACTGATCTGCTCCATTAGACCCGGACCCGATTTTCGGTTCGGTTCGGTCCCGGAGATTTATTTTTTCGGTTCGGTTCCGGAGCCAAAATTTCAGAGATCTCCGAATTTCAGGTCGGTTTCGGAGCAACCCAGATCTCCGGTCCACTCCGATCCGTGCTCACCCCTAGATTCACTTCAATGTTGAATATGATTAACTTATAGATTTATTAATTCTAGTGTTTATTAGGCGGCACGACAATAATCTAACCCTTCTCTCGAAGCAATTAAACCGTTGATTAATTAAGCTAATTACCCTCTCGAGTAAATTAAACCTAATAACTCCCAAACGATCCTAAACCACGGCCTACATAGTCATAGACAACTGCGCTCTATGTCATAAGTCTAATAACGATTTTCTCCTCTCGAAGCAGAATTGCTAAACTAAATTACTAAATCTAGGTGATCAAGCTAAATTTAGTTATAAGCACAAACATAGAGATAAACACGAAAAGAACGGAATTAATAAATTAAATCATAATCAAAACATTGTCATAATAATCCATACTCTCTAACCCTAATACACGAATAGCTTAGCTACTCATGCCTAGCAATAATCCAATACAAAATTCTATGGAAAACATTGTAAAAGATTAAACTAGAAAAGAACGACTAAACCCCGGTGAATCCGTCTCGATGATCTTCGTCTTCTCCAGCCTCCAAGTCTCTATAACTCTTCTTCTAAGTGTGTGTGAGAATATGAAGTGTCTCCCCTCTTTAATTCTTGAGTTTGGGGACCTATTTATAGTTATGGGTTGAAATCCTTGAGAGATTAGGACAAAAAGCCAAACTAAAACCCGATTTGGTGTTCCGGAAAGCTTTTGACGCGGTCTTGAACCCCCCGGACGCAGCCTTGTCGAATTTTAATGTGCTAACAGCATAAAAAACCACATTATGATGCGGCCTTGAAGGGTGGTGACGCGGCCGCGTCACTTCTTGCTCCGAAATGGTGATTTTCTGTTAGCTTGACACACCTCCAGTGTTTTGGCCATAACTTGAGTTATACAACTCCGATTAAGGTGAAATTGGTGGAGTTGGAAAGATAATTCAAAGATCTACAACTTTTTCTGAAAGGAGAATATCCCAAAATGGGTCGGAAGACCCTCACAAATTGGTTTGAAGTCAGACTTGAAATCCTGTTTCGAGCCCATTTCACCTCTTCTTGGTCCGTTTCTTTTCTAGTTCGCCATATACTCGATATTTTAGCCTAAAATCCACAAAACTTCACAAAACACGTCAAATGGTCCAATGTATACAATATAAGCAATTATCGACCATATATGCATGCAAATGCTATAAATACACACCTAAAATCGACCTAAATGCATACATACATGACGTGTATCAAACTCCCCCAAACTTAAGTTGTTGTTCGTCTTGAACAACATAAAATAGAACAAAGCCACATGTATTTAAGACGATTGGATGACGAATTAGTCTCAGACAGATTTTTTCAAAAAGCTAGACATCATAGTGTAAGTGAGCATGTGCGATAGAGCAAAAATTAACTACTTTCGAGACTTAAACTTTCAAAATATTTGATCCTCACCATGTAAGTGTTTCTCTCATCTCTCAAGTGTTTAGGCTAAAAATATCATTCCACTCAAATTGGACTACATGCACAGTTTACCATAGGCTTGCCAATCGTTTAAGCTAGAATCAGTACTCAACATAAGTGACAAAGAAGCTAGTCTCAGACAGATTTTTTCAAAAAGCTAGACATCATAGTGTAAGTGAGCATGTGCGATAGAGCAAAAATTAACTACTTTCGAGACTTAAACTTTCAAAATATTTGATCCTCACCATGTAAGTGTTTCTCTCATCTCTCAAGTGTTTAGGCTAAAAATATCATTCCACTCAAATTGGACTACATGCACAGTTTACCATAGGCTTGCCAATCGTTTAAGCTAGAATCAGTACTCAACATAAGTGACAAAGAATCAAGTAGGTCTTTAATTTGGTTGTAATGTTGACTTAAGGTAAGGTGAGATAAATTTGGACAAAAGTGACTATCTTTTGGACTAATCAAGTTATACCTAACCCGACTACCCCTCAATACAATCACTCGATCTCACTCTCCTAATTTCAGCAACTCACCTCTCAAGGCGACTTCTTCATGATAACACGTTATTTATGCATGTATTTAGGTCGATTTAGGATCATATTTTATATCATTTACGTGCATATTTGACCGGCATTTATTTATATTAATAATATTTGGGTCATTTGACGTGTTTCGACTTGTTTTAAGGTATTTTGAGCATTTTCAGGCTACCGGACGAGGAAACAAGTTGGAAAAGAGTGAAAACCGGCCCAAAAGAGTGAGAACCGTCGAAGAACCGGTCCAAACCGGTCCGAACCGGTCCGAACCGGTCCAGGAGCAAAACCGGGCAAGAACCGACACGGCCGCGTCACCAAGCAACACGGCTGTGTCAAAAGTGGCCTGCAACGCGTTGTGAGTTCTGGAATAGAACACGGCCGTGTCACTCAAGCAACACGGCCGTGTCAAATTGTTGCTGGAAAAGTGAATTTTTGCAAAGCAACACGGCCGTGTCACTTAAGCAACACGGCCGTGTCAGAAGGGTTTTTATGCGAAGATTTCCTAATTTTAATAGGATTTTGAGCCTATCTTCCCCAAGATTCGTCCCCAACTCTATAAAAAGGACCCCAAGCTCTAGGAAAAAGAGGATCAATCATCAAGAACATAAATTACATCACCTTGGAAGACAAGGAAGACGAAGATCATCGAGACGGAGTCATCCGGGTTTATTTAGTCTTTGCTAGTTTAATTCTTTACAATGTTTTTATTAAGATTTTGTATTGGATTATTGCTAGGCATGAGTAGCTAAGCTATTCGTGTCCTAGGGTTAGAAAGTAGGGATTTTTATAACAATGTTTTGATTTATGATTTAATCTATTAATTCCGTTCTTTATGTGTTTATCTCTATGTTTATGCTTAAACTGAATTTAGCTTGATCACCTAGATTTAGTAATTTAGTTAACAAATTCCGCTTCGAGAGGAGGGAATTGTTATCAGACTTAGAACATAGAGCGCAGTTGTCTATGACTGTGTAGGCCGTGGCTTAGGATCGTTTGGGAGTTATTAGGTTTAATTGACTCGAGAGGGTAATTAGCTTAATTAATCAACGGTTTAATCGCTTCGAGAGAAGGATTAGATTATTGTCGTGCCGCCTAATAAACATTAGAATTGGTAAATTAATAGGTTAATCATATTCAATATTGGAATAATATCCTGAAATCGAAGCCCTAGGATACCTTTTCTCTTTGATTGTTAGTTTTCGTGTTTCCTAAGTTTGAAGTTATATTTAATTGAGTAGTTTAATTAGTAAAATCAACCTTTAAAACTTAGTATCTAGTTAGGACATTCCTAGAGTATTAGGGTATCAAACTACCTAAAACTATTCCTTGTGGGATCGACCTTGACAATAGTACTACACCTACATCCGTACACTTGCGGAACACTAGGTTAGAAACCGATGTGTCACTTCACCTTCTCAAAAGTGCTTTTCATACTAAGTATTCGGGTACCACATCATGGAACTACCCGATTTTTTCAAATCAACTAAGCACTTATTTCATCTAACCTATCCTTAACACATTACAACAGTAATACAGTTTTTTACAGCTGACTCTTTCTTTTGCTTTTAACGTTTTTTTTTTTTTTAGTTACTAAAATTAAACTCAACACTAATAACAAACTAGGAGAGATTATACTTGCTTTGAATTTGCACCTATTACTTCAAATTCCTTCTACCCTTCAGCTTATCCCTTGTTTCGCCCATTTTGTTCCCAAAAATCCAATCTACCTTCCAATCCACCTCCCTCTTTACTCAATTAGTCCAATATAAGGCCAAAGGCTAAAATTAAAAGGTATTTGGCTTGTAATATGTGGCTATAAACAAAAAGGCTTAAAAGCTCAAGTGGGCTAACTAGGGACAATTTTTCTCAAACTTTTTGATAAAAAGGATAACGTTTAAAAGGCTAAAAAATAGGCTACAATTCAAAAACTACCTATATCACTTTCTAAGTCACATTATGCACCGACATATTCGCAACAAAGACTCAAGGCAAGTTCTAGAAACAGATACATATATCGAATCAACATCATACTGAAAGAAAAATAAATTGCTCCAAAGATAGGAGTCACAATAGGCTCAAATGCTCACAAGGTTCATATTTGATCAAATACTTTAGATTCAAGCTCAATTTCATCTCAAATTACCTATCATGCTCTACTATGTGTCAATTTTCCAAATTTATGCAAAAAAAAAAAAAAAAAAAAAAAAAAAAAATCATCTCATCATTAACACATCATCATCAATCAGATCCCTAAATTTTTCAACGATTAACACTCGGGTTTTTTTCTTCTTCTAGACTCCAACAAAACTAAAATATTAAAACTAATGCAAAAATAAAATTAAAAACTTCTACGACCAACTTAATTGGGCTCACAGACCCAATGGATCCTTTAAAACTCATTAAAGCACAAATTACAGCAAGCAAAACGAGGCAAACCAAATAGATTGTAAGAATGTAAATAACGGCCAAGTCGTCCCACTATCCACCCCCTCCCCCAAATTTGGTCGAAGGCCAATGTTTGTGGGAAAAGAGTGGTACATCTTGGTGCTAACTTACAGTTTACTATGACTGTGGTGAATGAGGTAAATGGAAGCCTTGATGCTCCCAATACTCGTGGTCTTTACCTTGTCCTTGGTGATTACTTGCTTTTGTTGGAGCCATTTTAGTGAACCTGAAAAACACAACACACAATTTCGTCTTCAAACATCACCAATCTTCACTACGTTGTGCAACAATTCTAACTTTTACCTCAACATATAACCCCCTAAACCTTGTGCAAGACCCAAACTAATGAAACGTAAGCGTAGGAATGCATGAAGGGACTCGCCTAAATCGTTGGACACTTAATATGACCATAATTTATCCTCCTATCACACATTCTAAGTCTAGAAAGATCATAATCTCAAGGTAAAGCTAGATATCATGAATGCACGTAACATGTTCGATAAAATGCTTCAATGAAAATAACATGATAACATCTATTTTGTTGCTTCCCACCCATTCCCAACAATCTCAAACACACAATTTCACAACAATTATGCATCAATTGACTCTAAATTACCCACATGTGGCACAAAGTTCATCAACATTGCATACTAAAAGTGGCTATACTAGAACTTGAAACAAAAACTCATCATAACCCATATTCAACAAATTTGCACCAATAAATTGCATAACAATCAAAGATATAAGCGTAAAAGATCGAATTAGCTTCTCTTATCGGAGAATTTTAGTCGAAGAGGGAAGGAGGAGCTTGTCCCGTTTTCGTGCCAAGTGGGTCGAAAAATCCAAATTTAATCGGTGGAAGTGTGTGAATTTGATGTAGGATTGTGTTTATGGGTGAGAGTGTGTGAAGATTTTATGTTTTGAATGAAGAATTTGAGTTTGTTTGTGTGAAGAAGTGAGAAATCGTGAATTTGGGGAAGAGAATGAATGAAGTGAGCCCTAATTTTAAGTTTAAAAGCAAAAAATGAACCTGGGCTGGGCATTCAACGCGGCCTCGTCACTCCTGCCACGTGGCCGCATCAAGCGACACTGATCTCACCTGTTCCTGGGCGTTTTTGACGCGGCCTTGAAAGCTATCGACGCGGCTGCGTCAAACATTACTGGAATGTGATTTTTCTGGTAATTTTTTACGCGGCCTTGAAGCCCCTAGACATGGCCGCGTCAGTCCATGCTGCCTAACACTCGTTTTTTTCTTTAGTTTCACCCGTTTCTTCCCCGTCTTTCACTTTTCCTCTGTAGAGTTGTTGGTTTGATGCTTAAAACACCAAAACAACTAATTAGACTCAAAATTAACAAAATTTAAAAACTAAAACTACAAAGAAACTAAAAAGTCGGGTTGCCTCCTGATACGCGCTTATTTTTACGTCATCAGCCAAACGTCTTTTTCCTATCAACCATTTTCCAGCCACCCCGAGTTAGGTACTTTATGAGCAATTACCGAGCTATTTGAGGTGTGTGGATTTCTTACAACATCTTGGGCAGTATAAACATTGCTACAATTATGTCTACCCCTTAGACCCGACCTATGTATTGGGAGGGTGATGGTTTCGTTTTGAACACGAAACATTAACTTCCCCTTGGGCACATCTATAAGTGCTTGGCTAGTCGCCAAGAAAGGTAGTCCTAAAATAAAAGGAAATTCATCATTCCCTTTCATGTCGACAACTAAGAAATCACTCGGGAATTCAAAATTTAACACACTCACCAATACATCCTCCGCTACTCCCAATGGTATTAATGAAGATCCATCAGCCAATTGGGTAGTAATAAATGATCGTTTAATCTCCCGTAATCCTAATTGTCTATACAACTTAAGAGACATCAGATTTATGCTAGACCCCAAATCGCACATGACATTGTGAAAATCATGACTACCAATTGAGCAAGAAATGGTAAAACTCCCTGGATTTGTTGTTCATACTTGTGTTTGCGCTCTTTTTGGGACTGATCGGTTTCTTCTTCGTTGTCTCTTTTCCATCCTTCCTCTTCTTGGTTTCCTCTTGGATGGGTTGAAGCTCTTCCTTCTTTGTTACCCCCTATCTTGGACTCTCTCTTGTAATAGTTCCTGTTTCACAACAACAGTGCTAGAGCGCTCTAAAGGCTCAAGGTTAGCAAAGAATGAATTTTTAAAACAAAAATCAAAAGACTCATCAAGAATAGGAGATGAAATTTTCTGATTAATGAAGATATTGACTTCCTCCTTCTAATGTTTTTTACTTTCTCAATTGATTTCTTCTCTTCATGGTCTTTCATGCTCATAGTACCGTTGTCGCCACTAGATGCTATCTTCCTTCTATTCAGTGCTTGAGGAAATGGGGGAGGAGGTACATATGCCGGTGGAGGCACATATGCTGGTTCGTCTGCTTCGGTTTCTTGAACCTTACTTGAGTTCACAACATCTTTTTGCTTGTCTAGCTGCTTCTTTTTCACCAAGTGCTCCTCTGACTTCACAACATTACAGTGCTCCCTCGGATTAACCGCTGTGTCACTCGGATATTGGCCCTGCTTGTGTTGAGCTCCTGCAATCTTTATCAATTGGCTCATGTTTGATGACAATTCACCAATGCTTGCTTGAGTCTGAACCGTGTTCTCGAGCCTTTTTATGTTAGTCCCCCTGTCCAGTTATGGGCTTATTTAGCTCAATAAACTTTCCATCTACTTTCTTCTCCAACTGAGCTAGTTTCTTATCGTATTTAGCAAACTGGGACTACATAATTTCCTCTTGTGTGGGCTTCGTTCCATCATGAGTCATCCCATTCGTAACAGTAAATCCGGGTGGCGGATTAAGTGTATTCTGCGAGTTACCATATGAAAAGTTCTGATGGTTCCGATTCTGGGGGTACTAATTATATCTGGGCTGATTGTTCTAGAAGTTGTTGAAGTTTCATTGATTCAAAAAGTTTATGTCTTCAACTTCTTCCTGCCCCCCTGGCTGTTGTGCTAACGTCAGACTAGTTAGCAGATTAACCTGACTTGTCAATGCTGTCAGCTGTGATGTGAGTTTTTCAAGCGGCTCATTGCTGACTGTCTCCAATTCCATCACATTCGCTACCCTCCTTGGCTGGTTTCTCTCATTCGGCCACTGATAACTCGTTCTGGCCATAGCATCCAAAATCGAGACAGCTGTCCTCACAGACTTCTCCATCAAACTACCACTCGCAGCTGCATCTACCTGATTTCTAGTCGGGGCAAGTAGACCATTATAGAACTTACACACCTGCTGCTTCTTCGTAAACCCATGTTGAGGGCAACTCCGGATAAGATCTCGGAATCGCTCCCAAGCTTCTTCGAATGGCTCTTGGTCCAATTGCTTGAACTGGTTGATCTGATTCTGCAGGTCGAGCATCTTGCTCAGTGGAAAGTACTTCAACAGAAAAGAAGTACTCAACTCTTCCCAATCTCTGATATCTTCTAGCGAATTAAACCACTGTAGTGCTCTGTCCTTCAGAGAAAATGGGAACAATCTCAATTTGACCTGCTCGTGCGGCACATGGTTTATCTTGATGGTGTCCGCCAGTCTGCGAAATTTTATCAAATGCGCATTCGGGTCCTCTAAAGCACCTCCCCAAACTGGTTTTGCTGCACTATGTTGATTAGTGAAGGCTTCAGCTCAAAGTTGTTAGCATTAAGTGGTGGGGTTGTACTCCTCCTACCTGCTGATTTGGGTTAGGCTTCAGGCAGTCACTGATGGGAGTATCATCTTCATCTACTTCCCTTGGTTCCTCTTGAACTTGTGGCTGTTGTGTCGGTAACTGCTGAGAAATAACAGTGACTCTGTCATCCAGGTGCGCCAGAGCTGTCAGTACTCTGTTCATTGCTTCATCTTGATTCGGTTGTGGTGGGTTCTCCATCTCAGACGAGAGATTCCTTCTATTTCGGTGTCTACGAGCTGTCGCTTCAATTTTTGGATCGAAAGGAAGAAGAGTTTCTTTCCCTTTTGATCTGGTGTGCATGCGAAGCCTGAAAACACAAAAAACAACGAATAACGCGTAACACTAAAATTAAACAAAAAATAAAAACGAAAATTAAACAAAAATACCAAAAATTAAAATCTAGTCTAGTTTCCTCCTATTTTTCAAGATAGAAACTAAGCGCTAAATCCTATTCCCCGTCAACGGCGCCAAAATACTTGACACGTCGGTTTTCTAACCTAGTGTTCCGCAAGTGTAAGGTTGTAGGTGTAGTAAAGGCAGTCAAGGTCGATCCCACAAGGAATAAATTTTAGTTAGTTCGATACCTCGATACTCTAGGATTGTCCTAACTAGATACTAGGTTGCAAAAGGTTGATTTTACTCCCTAAAATACTTAACAGCTAAATTACCTAACTAACTATGGCCTAACACTTGGCAAACAAAGAGGATTAACAATCAGTGAGAAAAGGTATCCTAGGGCTTCGATTTCAGGATATTACTTCAATGTTGAATATGATTAACTTATAGATTTACCAATTCTAGTGTTTATTAGGCGGCACGACAATAATCTAACCCTTCTCTCGAAGTGATTAAACCGTTGATTAATTAAGCTAATTACTCTCTCGAGTCAATTAAACCTAATAACTCCCAAACGATCTTAAGCCACAGCGTACACAGTCATAGACAACTGCGCTCTATGTGATAAGTCTAATAATGATTCCCTCATCTCGAAGCGAAATTGCTAAACTAAATTACTAAATCTAGGTGATCAAGCTAAATTTAGTTATAAGCACAAACACAGAGATAAACACGTAAAGAACGGAATTAATAAATTAAATCATAATCAAAAGACTGTCATAATAATCCCTACTATCTAACCCTAGGACATGAATAGCTTAGCTACTCATGCCTTGCAATAATCCAATACAAAATTCTATGGAAAACATTGTAAAAGATTAAACTAGAAAAGAAGGTCTCAATGATCTTCGTCCTCCAAGTCTCTATAACTCTTCTTCTAAGTGTGTGTGAGAATATGGAGTGTCTCCCCTCTTTAATTCTTGAGTTTGGGGACCTATTTATAGGTATGGGTTGAAATCCTTAAGAGATTAGGACAAAAAGCCCAACTAAAACCCGATTTGGTGTTCCGGAAGGCTTTTGACGCGGCCTTGAACCCCCCAGACGCAGCCTCGTTGAAGTTACTATGCTAACAGCATAAAAAATCACATTTTGACGCGGCCTTGAAGGGTGGTGACGCGGCCGCGTCACTTCTTTCTCCGAAATGGTGATTTTCTGTCAGCTTGACACACCTCCAGTATTTTAGCCATAACTTGAGTTATACAACTCCGATTAAGGGAAAATTGGTGGTGTTGGAAAACTAATTCAAATATCTACAACTTTGTCTGAAAGGAAAAAATCCCAAAACGGGTCGGAAGACCCTCAAATATTGGTTTGAAGTCAGACTTGAAATCCTGTTATGGGCCCATTTCACCTCTTCTTGGTCCGTTTCGTTTCTAGTTCGCCATATACTCGATATTTTGGCTTAAAATCCACAAAACTTCAGAAAACACGTCAAATGTTCCAATATATACAATATAATCAATTCTCGACCATATATGCATGCAAATGCTATAAATACACACCTAAAATCGACCTAAATGCATGCATACATGATGTTTATCAATAACGTTTGTTTTGGGGGTGTCTATAGCTTCTACTTGTCGTACTATTTCCCACTTATATTTTCCAATGATAGTTTGTTGTTTTTTCTGGGGACTACCAATGATGCATCACAGATGAAGGCTTGTCTTAAGCTGTATATGAATTGGCATCTTGGCAGCTTATCAATTATGATAAGTTGGCTATCACATTTAGTCTAGTTGTGGCTCCGGCGGCTATTATGAGTATCAAGGGGATTTTGTCAATTTCTGTGGTACAGGGACGTAGCTTTATTTGGGTTTGCCGACATTCTCATTGAGGAATAAGAAGTTGTTGTTTTGTTTTCTCCGGGAGAGACTAATGAGAAAGGTGGATGGATGATCGAGTAAGATGTTTTCTAGAGGAGAAAATGAAGTAATAATTAAGGCGGTATTATAGGCGATCCCAACATATGTTATTGTTAGGATACTGTGCGTTGGCAATATTTTTGTCAAAATTCCTTATGTTGTTTTTATTTAATTTATTGACCTTAGTAGATTTATTAATCGTAGTTAATTATGTTATAATATTTTATTATTTTAATACTATATTTTTGTAGGCGGATCACAAGAAACAGATGAGAGTTGATGGAGTATCTTTAAAAGATATGAATCTACGAAACTTGGTTGGCAAGAAATATATCAAATTTGAAGATATCAAGAATCCATATCAATCATAGTGCATATCGATCGGCAAGGAAAACCTGAGACATAATTATATAAGTTTGGCGACGTGAAGATATGAAGTCCATGGGCCTTGAAGAATATATATACCATATCAAACTTTGCATGTGTTATTCATTGAGTACTTGGAGGATCATATTGAAATTGGTTATGTACTCAAGTGCAAGAGTATTAGCAAGAATAGAGAGCAAAAGAGATTTATATAGTTTAATACTCTTATTTTCTTTAGTTGGGGTTTTATGTATTCATAGGTTGAAGGTTGTGTGAAAAATTAAATAGTCTAGCAATTAGGTTTTTATTGTGTTTCTGTTGAAGGATCTTCGGGAGAAGATACTTCAAGGCGGGCTCGGGATAGCTCGTCCAGCCTTCAGTGGTTTGCCGTGTTAAAGCCGAACAAGTCGACAGGAGTTGCCGGACGTTGTTGGTATAATATAGGGTAGGTGTTAGGGAATCAAGTCTCTTTGTAAAACCTATCGTTATCACGGAGTATCAAAGGCAATAATGTCCAAGGGTTTGAGGGATTCAGCCCCGTGTTTATTTTGGTCTTCGTTTTCTTATTTCTATTTTTTGCCAGTTTTCTGTGTGGTAACGTAGTCAGTGCAGACTATAAAATTACAAGTGGTATCAAGAGCGGGTCCGTATCCTAATACGGTCGATTCTGGAAGTCTGCACTATCATGTACTTTCTTGAAAACATGGTGAAGAAGTTGCGAAAGTTAGAGCCAAAATCATCCTCAGGTAAGAAAAAATGTTCCAAGAGTCAATTCTCATCATTATAGATATGACAGAGTTACGAGTCAACTCAGCTTTTGGTTTCGAGCAGCCATTCTACCTCATGGCTTTCGCCGATCGAGGCTCAAACCACATCGAGCCCTCATCTTCTTCTATGTTTTCAGGCTCGTTCTCGTCGTTTTTCCCAGATCTGACTGGGTCCAGACTACTTCGTGTATGGCGGCTTGCGTGGTTCTCCATCTTTGCGCAGCAACCTGGAAGGCGATTTCTGCCCTTGGTCATGATTTCTATTGAAGGTTGTGATGCCGATTCCAACCTGGAAGGCGACGCCATCTTCTTGCCATTCCTACTGAGTTGACTCGCCCTGTTGTGAGTCTGACCCTGAATCAACTCAGCATCTCACGAGTTGGCTGCGGGATTTTTTCAGCTCATACTCCTGCGATGGAAGCGCACATCCCGTTATATAGCCTACTTCATTCCTAGAATTTCCAAACGGGAGATTTCCAATTTTATTATTGTTCAATCCAGCCTTGGACGGGTTCATAGGTAGCTTTGTTAGCCCCTTGTGTTCTTATCGGTTTTGGGACACAACCCAGTTCATTTCTCATCATTTGGATTGGGTTCTGAATGTCAATATTTTTTATACCATGGGGTTGCTTTGATATCGAAGGATTTTTTCCTTTTGAGTTTAGACATCAGCCTCCTTCATAGGCTTGAGTAGGCAGAATTGGATGAACAACCGATAATATGCATGATTGATTCTAGTTTTGTGATGACATGACCGGGGGCTGTTATGTTTTATTTGTGTGATCTTTATTGTTCACACTCATGGTATATGGAGCTTGAATTGACAATATCCTCGAAGTAGTGGGAGGGTTGTTCGTCAACCTAATCGATACATGTTTCTGGGAGAATCTTCGGATTTGATCCCAAGAGAAGGACATACTGATCTAGATCCTTGGATATATGCCGAGGCAGTAAGTGACGTCGATGCGAAAGAATGGCATCTCGCTATGGATTCTGAATTTGAATCCATAACTGTTATGGATGTATATGAGAAGGTTGTACTGCTAGATGGCTGTAAAGCTATAGGCAGTAAGTGGGTATACAAGAGAAAGAAAGAAGGGGATGGAGAGGAAAGGAGGGGATGGAGAGGTCACGGCCTATAAGGCTAGGCTAGTGGCGAAAGGGTATACACAGATCGAGGGTAAAGACTACGATGAAATCTTTTCGCCGGTGGCAATGCTCAAGTCCATTGGGATCCTTCTCGCCATAGCAACTCACTTAAACCTTGAGGTTTGGCAGATGGATGTCAAAACCGCTTTCTTAAACAGTTACCTTGAAGAAGGTAGGGACATCTATATGCAGCAAACAGAGGGTTATGTGAGGGAAGGCGAAGAGCATCTAGTGTGGAAGCTCAAGAAGTCCATTTATGGACTCAAGCAAGTTTCCAGGTCATGGAACTTACGTTTTGACGAGGTGGTTAAATCCTATGAATTTTACTCAAAGTGAAAACGAGAGTTGTGTGTATCGCTTAAATGTCAACGGAGATAAAGTATTTCTTGCACTTTATGTAGATGATATTCTCCTAGTTGGCAACAACGTGGAAGTATTATCAGACATAAAGATATGGTTATCCGAACAGTTTCAAATGAAGGACTTGGGAGAGGCAGCTTACATTCTTGGGGTCAAAGTTATACGAGATCGCAGGAAGATGATGTTGAGCTTATCCCAAGTGGCCTATATTGATACTGTGATCACTCGTTTTAGCATGCAAATCGCCAAGAAAGGATTGCTACCTTTCAGACATGGCGTTCCACTTTCTAAGGAGATGTGTCCTAAGACACCTAAGGAGAAAGAGGAAATGAGATAGGTACCCTATGCTTCCGCAGTAGGTAGTCTTATGTATGCCATGCTATGCACGAGACCCGATATCTGCTATGTAGTTGGCATAGTGGCAAGATATCAGTCTAACTCTGGACAGGCACATTGGACTGCGGTAAAACATGTACTCAAGTACCTCAAGAGGACTAGATATTACAGGCTAGTTTACCGGGCAGACAGTCTAAATCCCTGTGTTATACGGATTTGGATTTCCAGGCTGACAGGGATGAGAAAAGATCTACCTCGGGCTATGTGTTTACCTTAAGAGGAAGAGCCGTTTCATGGAGGAGTGCAAAGAAGAGATGCATTGCGGACTCCACTATGGAAGCCGAATATGTGGCTGCTTCAAAGGCTGCTACGGAGGCAGTATGGCTCCGGAACTACCTCTTGGATCTAGGCATGGTACCTAGTTTGCCTAAGAGTATCACAATCTATTGTGATAACTCAGGTGTAGTGACAAACTCAAAGGAACCCAGGACCCACAAGGCGACTAAACACATAGAGAGAAAGTACCACATAATACGAGAAATTGTAAAACGAGGAGATGTGCGGATAGAGAAGATTTGTACGACAGATAATTTAGCTGACCTATTCACGAAGAGCTTACCGCAGAAAGTCTATAACAAGCATGTTCAGGGACTAGGGCTGCGATTGATGCCACTCACTTAGTAAACTTTCACTATAAGTGGGAGAATGTAATAGCTAGACAGTTAGACACCTGGTATACTAAAAGTTTGCTTTAGTATAAGTGGAAGATTGTTGGATTTGTATACTGAAAGCAAGACCTTTCATATACAATGTTTCCAGTTATTCACTATAAATCTCCTATCTGATTTTGTTTATACTAATCACTATATATGTCTCTATATCTCTCTTCATAAGTAGATCATATGGTGTGTTGTAGATCACAGAAGATCATATGATTGATTAAACTTAATGAGATATAAAATATATATCACAACTAAGACAACTTGAGGACGAGTTGTTGGTATAGGTTGCAGTATCAAGTAGGAATAATTTATCTTGACTATTTACTTATACTGGTACGTCTTTACGTATTGATAGGATCACGGTGAGATAATTTCTTCTGCCTGACCTTAGTGAAGAACAAGAGATCTCGGTGACTTATTGTAATCTAAACCCTAAATAAGATTACAGTTATGTGTGCTTGTCTATGTGTCACTTTGATTTACTACGGGTGAGAGTTAAGTGCTAACTCTTTATACTCTGTATCTTGGGTGACAACAACTTGAATATGATAACTGGTACTTTGTGTTTAGGTAACCGTATCCGTTTAGGATGATGATATCCCCTTAAGGAGTTCAAAAGGTTTATTGTACTAAACCCTGCAGGTTGATTAAGTTCAGGTACAATAATGAAGTTGAGTGGTACTACTTAAAGAATTAATAAGCAATGAATTAATTTATGCTGTCAGAGGCTTTAATTAATTAATTAATGGATATTCAATATCTTAAATACGGGGATTAATTATCTAATTCAAGCCCCGACTCAATTCGGGAATAAAGGGGTAAGTCAGTATTAATTCTTTAGTGGAATGAATTAATATTTATGAATTAATTATGTTCTTGGCTGAACATAGAAGAATTAATTCATAGTTAGACCCATCTTTATTTCTTGTATTTGATCCCTGAACTGGCTCATCAGGCTCCTAGCCCAGTAGGGAATTAAACTACCAGGCCAGGCCGACACTCAGTTATTATGTATTAAATACATAACTCTCAGTCTATGAAAGAGAATAGAACAACGTAAAAATCACAGAGCAGAAAAGAGAGAGTGGAAAGGGCGACAACGGCAGTGTTGGTTCCCGCACTTGGGATTTCTCAAAGTTCGTCGTCCATCTGGCGTTAAGGATCGAGCAGGGATACAGTCCAGAAGGTCAATTCCAGAGTCTAACATCGAATTGTTGTGCGCACGATTCTTAGGTCAACTCTAGAACACCTATGTGTTGTATTTAAATTAATAGATGCATGTTTAGGATTAACCAATGTGTATATTGAATTATGACAACAAGAAGGTCCTAGAAAATTTGGAAATTCCTACACCATTCTCATCTGCGATAGGGAATATCATGGACGCGTTTCGTGCTTCTCGATCCACGCGGTCTAAAATGACCACGACCATCTCCTTGGTTCATAAGTCAGCTTCTCTCCCAATGGTGAAAGAGCAGTGGCGCAACCCTTCTTTACTAAATTTGTGCTTCGTGGTGAGTGGATTCGATTATGGCACCACAGGTATAATGAAATTTTATTAATAAGTGTTGGAATCAATCATCACTTATTTATATAATAGCTGAATGATCATCAAGGGAGCCTGATTCACGGGCTAAGTACTCCCTCTGTCCTGGCTAACTTTTCGTACTTTCCATTTTGGTCGGTCCCACTTAACTTTTCACACCCTTAAAAATGAAATTTTTCTCATAATCTCCACCCTCAAAATCTCCACACTCAATCTCCATCTTTAAAAAAGTTAAAGAAAAAGCAAACTCTATTTTTTCTTAACATCTGTGCCCGATCAACTGTGTGTCACGAATAACGTTGTCCACCACCATATTTCTGTTGTTGGTTATTTCTGTTAGTTAGGAGGGAGAGTCACACTTCACTTAAGAAAAACGCTCTTATTATATTCAATTATCGAAACGGTGTCGTATTGCCTATGAGATGGCACTGCTGATATATAGGGAAAGTTACAACATTTGTACGCAACTCTGAAATCTAATGCAATAGTATCAACTTTTCTTCCTCATTTCTTCTGAATTCCCCCCCCCCCCCCCTTTCTGTTACTAAAACAAGTTGCGTCGATTTTATGATCTCAATCGTAACAGTGGTATTCAGAGTGGTTCAATCCTATGGGAGCTGCGATGGCAAAAAATAATACTCAGCGGATTGAATTTCTTGAGCAACAGGTAGCTGAACTGGTGCAAGGTCAAGCAAGCATTTTGCAAGGACAGTCAAAGGCTAGTGCACGCGAAAATGCGCGCATGGAAGGGTTGGCAGACATGATCCGAACTCAGATCATGGAAGCTCTTTATGACGTTAACGCAAGCAAATGTAAGGAACCACTGAATTTAGTGGGATCTGGCCCTGGTGTACGGGAGAAACCTAATGCTGGAATACTTTCACTTATTCCTACTAAAAATTTTCCGGAAGTAAATGTAACTCAATCTCTGGTAGGGGGTAAGATGCTTAAACTTGATTTTCATTTTCCTAAGTTTGATGGAGATCGTCCCCGGTTGAGGTTGAGGAAATATCATAGATACTTAATGTTTAACCCGATGTCTGATTATGAAAAAATCATGTTAGCCGCCATGAATTTAGAAGGATTAGCCGATCAGTGGTATGTGGATTACGTGGATGGGAAGCAAAACATGTCTTGGGAGACATTTTCTGAATGGTGTTGGATCAATTTATTAAGGTGGATGGGGGCAGTATTGTGGCTCAATTTAACAAACTGAAACAGGATGGGACGGTGCAAAAGTATATACATGAATTTGAAGAGCTGAAAGCTTTTATGAAGGAGAGAAACAAGGCACTTAGTGAAGACTATTTTATTGAGAGTTTCATTAGTGGCTTGAGGGATGATATTGGGTAGATGGTTGGAATGTTGGAACCATCCACTCTGTTGGCAGCAACTAAATTGGCTTTGAAATAGGAGTATGCCCTTCAGGTGACTTCAAAACCTCAGAAAACAGTGACCAAGCCAATTAATGTACCATCTGGTGGTAATTGAAGGACTGGTAATGATAATGGCAGCAAACCAAACTTTCCTAACACTGGGGGGAGAGAAGTACCCACCAAAGAAGAAACTCACAGTAGCTGAGATGGATGCTAGGAGGAAGAAGAATTTATGTTTTAATTGTGATGAAACATACCATGTGGGCCACAGATGTAATCAATTGTTTGTTATTTTACAAGAGTTGGATGGGGATGAGCCACTAGACCAATTGGTGTTAGAGTAATAGGAGGATGGTGAGGATGAACCCAAGGTCTCACTAAATGCTTTATCTGGTCAGAAACAACTCGACACCATCACCATCATTGGGAAATCATCTAATAGAAGCTTGTCAATTATGTTGGATACTGGAAGTACCCACAGTTTCCTAGATCCACACACAACAGACCAGTTGGGATGTCTGGTGGAATACACACAACCACTCATGGTCACAATAGCTGATGGAAATAAAATAGAGTGCAGTTCCAAATGCCCCCAGCTCTCCTATGGGACTCTTGAGTTTGGGGGGATGTGACATGGTGATATGAGTGGACTTATTGGGCCAGTTGGGTCCAGTTACTTTTGACTGGAGGAAGCATAGGGTGCAGTTTAAGCACCAAGGCATGGGAAATCACACTCTAAGGGGGACAACCAAATATTAAATTGAGCATGATCAATGGCAAGCAAATGAAGAGGCTGACTAGGAAAGGGCAAAGAGAAGTGTTTGCTTGCATCTGTGTGATTACAGCATAAGGTATAATGAAGGAGAGTAAGACTACTGAAGTAGTAAAACCAGTCCTATGCGAATACAAAGACATATTTGATACACCTACTGATCTGCCACCAGTAAGAACTATGGATCGCAAATTTCCCATCAAAACAGGATTGCAACCCATCAAACAACCTCCCTATAGATACTCATTCTTTCAGAGGCAAGAAATTGAGAATTTAGTGCAAGAAATGTTGAAGACTGGGGTGATTCAACCAAGCAATAGCCCATATTCTTCCCCAGATTTGTTGGTTAAAAAGAAAGACGGAAGTTTGAGATTTTGCGTCGACTATAGAAAGCTAAATTCTATCACGGTTAAAGATAGCTACCCAACCTATTAATCGAAGATCTTTTGGATAAACTAGGTCAAGCTAAGGTGTTCACTAAGATTGACTTGAGAGCCGCATATCATCAAATCCTGGTGAATCCTGCTGATGTACACAAGACAGCTTTTATGACGGCGTCTGGATTATATGAATTTCGAGTAATGCCTTTTGGGCTTACTTACGCCCCAACAACTTTCCAAGCCATAATGAACAAGGTTTTTTGTCCTTATCTGAGAAATTTTGTTCTCGTCTTCTTTGATGACATCCTGATATATAGTAAAACTATGGAAGAACATGTCCTGCATCTGAAATTGGTTTTCCAACTACTTAGAAACAACCAATTCTATGCAAAGCTTTCCAAATGTGTGTTTGGGCAGTCACAAGTGCAATATCTGGGTCATGTCATTAGTGACCAAGGGGTGTTTGCTGACCCAGAGAAACTCAGAGCTATAATTGAGTGGCCTCAGCCCAAATCTGTCAAAGCTCTTTGGGGTTTTCTGGGATTGACTGGGTACTATAGGAAGTTTGTCCAGGGGGTATGGAATGCTTGCTAAACGTCTGACTGATCTTACCAGGAAAGGACAATTCTAGTGGAATGCAGCTGCCGAAGAAGCTTTTGGGAAGCTTAAATCTGCCATGGTCCAAGCTCTGGTGCTGAAACTGCCGGATTTCACAAAATCGTTCACCGTAGAAACATATGCTTGTTCTGGGGGATTAGGAGCTGTATTGATGCAAGATCAACACCCCTTAGCTTTCATTAGTAAACCATTGGGTGTGAAGAATTTGGGTTTGTCCATTTATGAAAAGCAGTTTCCAGCTATCCTCTTGGCAGTAGAGAAATGGAGAAACTATTTATTGCATGGATCATTCATTATCAAAACTGATCAAAGAAGTTTGAAGTATCTTCTGGAGCTAAAGATTTCCACACCCCTCCAACACAAGTATTTGACTAACCTGTCTGGATTTGATTACAAAATAGAACATAAAAAAGGGCTTTGAAAATAAAGTGGCTGATGCATTATGTCGAGTGGTGGAGACTGCTAGTTGTCATGCAATGACTATATTAAAACCTGTCTGGATGGAGGAGATTCAGTTAAGCTATGAAGGAGATGTTGAAGCACATGACCTTATTGCAGAATGTGTAACTATTCCATATAATGTGTCATTTTTCAGTTTCCTAAATGGCATATTGAGATACAAAGGCAAGTTGTATATGGGGAAGGGAACTTATTTGAGAAGGAAGATACTGGATTATATGCATTCCTCTAATTCAGAAGGACACTCTGGGACAGCTGTGACATTCACCAGATTATCTAGCACTTTCTGGTGGCCTAGAGTGAAACAACATGTCCATGAGCTAGTGGAAGCTTGTCATCAATGCCAAATTAGCAAACATGAAAATTTGTAGAGTCCAAGGTTGCTACAACCTCTTCCTATTCCATACCAGGCATGGAGGCAAATTAGTATGGACTTTATTGAGCAACTGCCTATGTTAGCAGGTAAAGACACTATCTGAGTGATTGTTGATAGATTCACTAAATACAGCAATTTCATAGCTCTTTCTCATCCATTCACTGCCTCCAAATTAGCGACCATCTTCCTGGAACAGATTTCAAATTACATGGCTTGCCTCAGAGTATTATACCTGATAGGGACAAAATCTTCACAAGTACATTTTGGCAACAATTGTTCAAGCTAACAAGTGTGCAACAACAGTTGAGCGCTTCCTATCACCCTCAATCTGATGGCCAGACAGAACGAGTGAATCATTGTCTGGAAAATTATCTCAGGTGTATGTGTGGTTCAACACCAAAACAATGGCTGCATTGGTTACCATTAGCTGAATTCTGGTACAACACCAGTGCACATTCTGCCATAGGAGTCTCCCCCTTTGAAGCTTTATATGGGTTTCAGCCCATTCCATTGACTTTTGGGCCTTACCTTCAATACCCCGTGGAAACGGTTACTGAACTGCTCAAAGACAAACAGGTTGTTCAACAACGGCTCAAAGACTTACTGAGGAAAGCTCAAGAGCGTATGAAACTGTTTGCTGATAGAAAAAGATCATTCAGGGAATTTGAGGTTGGAGACTAGGTTTACTTGAAATTAAAGCCATATAGACAAATTATGTTGCACAAAAGTAAAGTCTGGAAGCTCAGTCCCAAGTATGCAGGACCATTTCAAGTTTTAGCAAGAGTAGGGACTGTTGCATACAAACTGATGTTGCCTACTACTGCCAAAATCCATCCCGGTTTTCCATGTATCACTCCTTAAGAAGAAGATTGGCCCTCTAACTGCTGTTACTGCAGATTTACCTGAGTTTGATGATGATGGGAAAGTCCTATTGCATCTTGTAAAGGTTCTAGCTCACAGGTTAGTGAAGAAAGGCCACTCCCCTGCCACTCAATTGCTGATACAATGGGGGCACACCTTCCTGAGGATGAAGCGACGTGGGAGTTTTACGAAGATGTAGCTACGAAATATCCCCAACTAGTGTCGTGAGGTCAAGACTTTTTTTAAAGGAGGGGGTATTGTCATGAATGAGGCTGTCCACTACCATATTTTTGTTGTTGGTTATTTCTGTTAGTTAGGAAGGAGAGTCGCACTTCACTTAAGAGAAACGTTCTTATTATATTCAATTATCGAAACGATGTCGTGTTGCCTATGAGATGACACTGCTGATATATAGGGAAAGTTATAGCATTGTATGCAACTCTGAAATCTAATGCAATCGTATCAACATTCCTTCCTCATTTCTTCTGAATTTCCCTCCCCTTTGTGTTACTAAATCAAGTTGCGTCCATTTTACGATCTCGATCGTAACACTGTGAAAAGTTAGCTAGGACAGAGTGAGTATATATTAAAATTAGAAAAAGATACTAATATAAAATTACAAAAATAAATTTAAATTAGCTAGTTCTTACGCAATAATACAAATTTAAAATTATGAGAAGAATCATTCAATCGAAGATTCCGAACATGTTAGCGTAGAAGATTGCGCTACTGCTACCGCTACCTAATAAAGGCATAAAAGAGGAGGAAAATGTAAATGATTAGTGCAGACGGCACTAAAACCACCAACGGACACACCGCCGCCACCGTGTGCCACCCCCAACAACCCAAAACCCCCAGCTTTATCTGCACCAGATCCACCAGCGCTGCCGTCAAAAACGCACACCCGAATACCGAACCGGCGGCGGAGGTCAAAATCCCGGCTCGTAGAACCCGCAAATTCACGTGCCCACCGATGTGCATACCTCCTCCGTTGTCGCCGGTCCTGATCGCCAATTTAAGGCCCGACGCAACGAGACTGGAAAACAGGAATGCGCTGAAGGAGTAGATGTGAGACTCTACAAAATGCTTGCCGGCGGCGGAGCTGGCGGCGCAGGTGGTGGTGCTGACGAGGCTGTTTTTGGGGTCCGCCGGATTCAGGGCGATGCCGACGAAGGCCGCGAATGTAAAGAGGGAGTTGACGTTGAGGGTTCCGTCTAAGGCCATGATGTGTATGCTGGTGGTGTTCAATCTGTGGCGGGGAGCATTAATGTTTTGGGACATTATTGGACAAGAGTTGATATTTTTCCTTCCCCACATCATTTCATTTAATTCAAAAATGGTGGGTAGGTGGGAGGGAGGAGTAGCGTCTAAGCTTCAAACCAGAAAAGGAAAAGGAAATCTTTCGGTTTTTGGTGTTCGTCTCTTTCAATTCAAGTAATTAACATTTGTAGAACAGAAGAAGCAAATGGCTTAATGTTTAAAATTATTTGGATTATATTGTCACTAAAGAAAAAGGCAAAAATGGTGCACACAAGTTTTAATGTACGCCTGGATTCACCGACCAGCGAGCAACCCATGAGTCACTTTTTTTTTTTTTTTTTTTTTTATAGGAGAAATTGATAAAAATATCTCATAACTTTTCACTAATTACCAAAATAGCTAATAAGTTTAGTTTATGAAAATGCCTTCTAACTTTGAAAAAAATGGTAAAAATATCCAATAACCGGCTATCGAAGGTAACTCAACAAGTCAAAGGTTTATGTGGCATTAAGAGGTTGATGTAGCTGATCTGGGTAAGGATCCTCTATCCCACAATTACCTTGCCCAACCGTGTCCAACTCCAAAATCGAGTCATACAACATGAATCATGAATCCCAAACACATGAATCATGAATCCTAAACTATGATATATTGAATCATAAACACTAAACTATTAAATCATGAACCATGAACCATGAACCGTGAATCGCGGCATCGTAAGATTAAAATAGAGAGTATATCCTAATCCAAGAAAGTCGAACCCACCTTAATCATGAAACCTAAACATGAATCCTGAATCCTGAATCTAAATCATGAACTTTAAATTAACAAATAGCAAAAAAATAATTATAATTGACTCGATTTTATAATGGAACACGATTGAGATAACTATCGGATAGAGGATCCCATATGAGCTTATCTTTTCCTCATGAGTATTTTATGTTAAAAGACTTATTTGCATAATAAATATAAAATATTAATATAAAAACTAAAATTCAATCTAGAAATATGCAGAAGATAAATTATTTTAAAAATTCATTAATTATTTATAAATTTGATTATAATTTTTTGAAGAATTCAAACTTATTTAAAGAATCTGAAAAAAAAAAAGTATTTTAAAAGTAAAAAAAAATATAAAATTCATTTAAATAAATATAAAATTTTAATTAAATTTAAATTTGAAGAAAATATTTATATAATCTAAAATTATTTGAACTCTGCGATCTACATCCAAACAACTTTACAGCGTAATGACTTCAAATTGCCCTTTCATCTTTGCCGGTGTGATGACTTTCCGTCTCCCCAACATTTTATCTCAACCCATATTTATCCAGAATTTGAAGATGAAAATAGAGTTTTCATAATCGAGAACTAGTGAGAGAATAAAGCAACGTAAATGAAAAAGTCATGAGGACCAACCAAAGAGTTTTTCAGGAGGTGTGATGAGCGGCGAAAGCCCTCTATGTTCACCAATCAGTGGCACCATGCCTTCCAAGGGCTCGGCATCGCGCTGGCCGTCTTCGGTGTCTACCTTGTTGGCGAATCCAACGAAAACAACATCGAGGCTTCTAAGTCTCATCATTCCACCTCTTCTGCTTCTCACTGAAATTCACAACCAATGAAAGGGTGATATCAAGAATGCAGCAAAATCCATTTTCTCACTTTTATCCATTTCTTTTTTTTTTTTTTTTTTTTTTTGTATTTTTTAATAAATTTATTTGAAATGTATTCAATTAGTTTATTAAGTCAAGTTAGCATTAAAATTAAAATTTCAAAGCCACATCAGTAAAAATGTCAAATCATCCTCTGATCGGTTGGTTACCTGTGGTTGCTGGTTAGGAGCATTTTTACCAATTATTTTGCAACATACATAATCTATATCTATATATATATAAAAGCAAAATGGAGGGCATTAATGTAATTTTAACTTTCCCTCCAAAAATTTTAGATTAAAATTGGTAACTTTTTTTCTTATTTTTGGTAAGTTCATAACTTTCTTTTACTTTTCTAAAACACAAATAACTTTTTCATTTTTAATCCGATTTTTATGCATAATATACCAAATTATTCATCTTTTCACGAACTTCGATTCGACATCCATATCACATATATTATATTGAGATATTTGATTTGAATAAACAAATTATGTTGTTTAATTATTTGTGCCAGAATTGATGTTTATTGTGAATTGAACTATAATATTTTGGCTTTAGTTGCAACTAGAATTTGTAAAATACTTTCTTTATAAAAAAATATGAGTATTTTTTTTTAAATAAAAATACAATTAATCATTTTATTTTATTTGACATGAATTTTTCAATGTTTTTTTTATTTAAGTCAGGGAGAAAACCATTGTTTAAATAATGAAAGTTCTACTTTATTAAATCACACTACAAGAAATATTACAAATAGTGACTGATTTTAGTGACGGATAATTTCCGTCACAATCTAATTACGGACTAGTGACGGAATACCGACGGATAGAGACTAGAAGAGTGTTTGAGTATTAACAATGACTTAGTAACGGAATTATGACCGAATTTAGTGACGGAAAAAAAATCCGTCACTAAACCGTAGTAACAAAAGGCACTAAGAATGTGGGAATAAAATATTTTAAGATTGTGACGGAAAATTCCGTCATTAATCTTGTAATGACGGATTAACGACGGAATTTTAGCCGTTGCTATGTAGTGACGGAAAATATTCCGTCATTAATCTTGTATTGATGAATTAGTGACGGAATTGTAGCCGTTGCTATGTAGTGACGGAAAATATTCCGTCATTAATCTTGTATTGACGGGTTACTGACGAAATTTTAGCCGTTGCTATGTAGTGACGGAAAATAATCCGTCATTACTTAATGCCCATGCAAAACGAGATTAGTGACGGAAATTTCCGTCATTAACTAATGACGAAAATTTCCGTCACTATACCTGAAACCATAGTCACAAATTTCGGTGATAAATTGAATTTCTTTAGAATAAATCGCAAGTTATATATTGAAATTGATATTAACATATCGCGATATTCACGGTGTTTTTGCGAGAAATGTATTTTTCTCGCGATGAATTTGATTTAGTCTTTTTAAAACTAATATGCATAATGCAGGAGCCGAACCTGCGACATCATATAGGTGAAATGAACTTAAAACGGAAATGATCGACTTACAATTATCAAGTAAAATTAAAATTTGTAGTCAATAAAATTAGAGTTGGACATCGAATAATATATTTAGAATTTAGTCATTGACTAATTAAAGTTACGATAAAGTTAATTAGAAAAAATAAGTAACTCAAGAAAATTTAATTAACGTATTTAACTCGATTGATGAGGTAAAATTTTCCTCCTTTTTTTCCCAAATGAAACTCGAATCACGAATTATTAATAATGTCAAATAATACCCACATATTCATATTTTGTGGTAATGACGGAATTTCCGTCATTATACCTGAAAAATCATTTCTCAATACCCACATATTCATATTTTGTGGTAATGACGGAATTTCCGTCATTATACCTGAAAAATCATTTTATTTACCGCTAAAAAAAATATTAGTGTAACTAGCGAGTAGGAGAATTGAACCCCTAACCAAGTGAAATCCAAACAAGCTGCTTACCACTAGGCCACTTGTTATCATGTTGAACATCTTTTATTTGTTTGCTACTTATTTACTTGTTTGAATTTCAGTTTTTCTACTTAACTAGGGTTATCAAAATTTTCACCCTCCACACTATTCATCTTCCTCTCACCCTAATTACGACTGCCAAGTTGTGGCCTCCATCGCCTCCACCGCTGCAGCCGCTTCCACCGCCGTAACCGCTTCCACCGCCGTCAAATGGAATTATCGCTTCAATTTAGTCATTTGCGTTTCAACTCTTGTTCTTCTGCTTCTTCACTTAATCATCCCTGTGAGTGCCTCTCCCAATTCTCTCTCCAATTGTGTACATATATATGTTTTCTTCTATACGTATATAAAATTGGTGTATATAGTTTATCATTTATAGATTGTATGCTTTGGGGCTTTTGAATTTGGTTTCTGGTGATTTTCATTTGCAGGTAGAAGGGGAGAAAGGGGTTTCGTTCGGCCTTCTAGACGACCGGTATATAATCTTCTTACTTGCTTTATTTTTACTGCCACATTACCAATAGATATTCAGGTTAGGATCCTTTGATGAATTGTATGCTGATTGAATTTTTATGCGCAACACCAAAAAATCCCGTTTGATTGTTGACTAGGCCAACTTACGGCAGTGGAGACTTTTGTTACAAATTGCATTTTGCTTCTTCGTTTCGTTTCCTGTGAAAGTCAACCTACTTTGAAATTATATTTTCCTTGATTTATTAGCTTTCCAAGTTCCGTTGGGCCTTCGAAAATCATATACTTCTACACTTTCTTGAGTCTGTATATATTTCCCTGCAAAATTGTTTTTTTCTGCATTCTGCATATGGAGTTGTTGAGCAATTTTTTTTTCTTTATTTGATTTGTTAATTTATTAGGTGACTGAAGTGCGGGACTTTGCCGGCGAGGAAATTGAAGTGACGAAACTGGTGGATGCTGAGAAAGGTAAAGGTGCAGCAGGCAGCACATTAGCTGTTGATGCTGTCCTTGAACAGATAAAAAAGAAGCCGAAACTGAGTGTGTTTGATAAGACGAAGAAGGACTGGGGCGAGTTCAAGGAAGAGAACAAAGGCATGGAAGATGAACTGGATGCGTACAAGAAAAGCTCTAATCAGTATCTGGACAAAGTTTCTTTCTTGCAGCGCGCTGATTACCGGGAATTCGAGCGTGAAAGAGATGCTCGCCTTGCTTTGCAGGCCAGGCGCAGACTGACATGCGGGAGGATTAATGGGAGCATTGCACCTCTTGAATCTCGAAAGATCTAGAAAGGTGCTGCTCTGCAATGTTTATCAAACTGTTCTGTGTTTTTCCCCTTTTACATTACACATGATACATATATATATATATATATATATATATAGTGTTTATATGATGTGTTGGGGTATATGACAAGCTGTTAAATAGTTACTCTCTAGTGGGTTTTGCTGTACAGAAAGTTAGCTCTAATCTTTCCCATGTTGTTGCCTACCTAATAAAATAACTATTGTGTTGCATAACAGGAAAACATGCTTCTATTGGTCAACTAATGGACTTCATCTTTGCTGTACGGATGGCTAGAAAGTATGAAAAAGATCCAAAAACTCCATTTACTGGAAAGGAGGAAACTGGAAAGGTCTTTGATGACTTTTTCCTTTTGTTATGTTTAGATCGTCTGATTACTTTCAATGGTCTGACTGCAAGATCAGTGATATCACCATTGACTTTGTTTATTGTTTTATTTAGATCTCCTGCACTTTCTTTGTTAGACTAATATATGCGGCATTTCTAAGATATGATCAACTAGGATCAATTTTCTGATTGTGACATGTCTTGAGTGTGAAGGATAGCTGTACAAAAAAATAGCTACCTTTTAAATAGGCTCCAATAAGTTGGACTGAACTAAGAGCTGTTAATGATTCGTAGAAAAGAGCTTTAAACTCTTTCGGCAAATGATAAAACATGTTTTATGTTCCTTGAAAATGCTTAGTTATGAGATTGAGAGGTGCTGTCAACTTGTCAGACTCTTTGTTGAATACTAACATGTAATCGTAGTCAAAGCAAGCTATTTCAGGCATTCGATTCCTTGTCCTGGGTATGAAAGAGGCATTCTATACATTTCTGTAGCCATTAAGATTTTTTGTTCTCATTTAATGGTTTCTAAGATTCTTATTTGATGAAAATTCTGATCAGAGATTGGTTAGATTCTAGTCCTGAAATGAAGCCCATTCTTTTCCATCTTTTGGGCTTTCATGCGTAATCTCAATTGCGAATTTTCAGGACGGCAGCAATGAGACCTTATTTGGTATTATGGAGAAGACACTTCAGTTGCTTGAAATGGGCTTTTCAGAAAATGGGATTTCAGCAGCTTTTGAGAAATGCGGTAAGCTGATTCTGAAAATTGGGATTCATAAAGTCCGGTTTGATTTGATGGCACTAGAATTAAAGAAACAAGATTCTTATGTTATTTCTGCAGTAAATTGTGAACACTAGAGATGCTTGGTTTGTGTAGTTCATCGTTCTAACAAGAACAATGATGATATTATAGCTTCTTGTATTTCTCAGTCGGTGATTCCATATCTTCTCTTGTAACATTTTATTGTTCTGTATAATGTGACAGGTTCAGAAGCATCTGTGCAAATTCTTGCTGAATCAATTGTCGCAGCTGGTACTGGGCCCGACGCTGATAAGGTATATAAAATAGAGTAATGATCTGAGAATCTTAGCGAAGGCAACCGGTGAAACTTTGTTTTTACTATGTTTCGTGTAGGTAAATTAGGTATCTTGGTAATGAATTGGCAGTTCAATATTGTTGTTAGAATTCTGGCTGCTGGCATGTACTTATTACAGAGTGTTGAATTTACATTTCTTTTCAGTATGATTCTTGTTATTGTCTTAATTAAACATAATGGTGGAGAACTCATTTGATCATAACTGGATATAGGAATACTTGACATGGATTTTGAAGACACCCCCGATCCTTCACCTGGAATACTTGTTAGAGTTCTTGTATGTAGTATTTTCCTGCTACTCTCATGTACTTGTTACATAATTTTGAATTTGCAGTCCGTTTTCAGTATTATTTTAGGGTATTGTCTTAATTAACCATAATGGTGAAGAACTCAATTCGTCATGAATGGATATAGGAATACTCGGAGTGGATTTTGAAGACACCCCCGATCTGTCACCTGAATTACTTGTCCATGGGTAAGGAGCAAAGATCAATTGCCTAATTGTAATGTGATTGTCTCTTATAATAGTTCGTCGCCATTTGAGTGACAGAAATCTGAAAGCATTTTCTTTATTAGATGGATAATCAACACAAAGTACTATACAGCAGATGTTGCAGTATGGATGGCTCATCTTTCTGAGGATCTATCCATTGCAAGCTTTCCGATTATGGACCAGGTAGTCGCCTTAGTGATGGTGTTTGACACAAATGATGTAAGCCTTATCTATTTGCTTCTTTGTAAGGATTTTTGGTGGAAATTATTATCTCCATGCCACATGATGTATCAATCTAATTGCACTCTTAATATTGGTAAATTATGCGATTTTTTCCCCTTCAGAGCTAAGTTTCGTGAAATGTTATCACCAAATTGGAATATGCTCCAGACTTTGAATCTGTTCATTGTGATAGTGCGTTTGTGTGAGCTGAAGGTATGACAAGTTATTTTGCCATAGTTGACAAATTGTACCATGGAAAAATAGTTACAGCGTTCATCTGTTGGCAGTCTTGTGTATAAGTTATATTATTATAGTGTGTTCGCATTATTTCTTCCCTTTTTTAGTGGTCCATCGATCAGATTGAATATTATAATAATGATTTTCTTTTATAGTGAGGGTAGTTTGTATTGGAAATATACTACCTGCTCACATGAAGTCAACTTCAAGCTCAGAAAACTCCTCCAATCTCCCTTTAACCTTGGCGTGTCAAACCCTGTCACAGATTAATTAATTAACGGTATTCTCTCTTGTTCTTCTTTAGCTTCTCCTTTAAATATGATCATTTGATGGATCTCTGTTTATTATGAGTTTCTTAGAATAATTTGGCAAGTAATTAATTCTTGATCTTGAAAGTTCTTCATTCTTTTGAAGTTTAAAAAAATTAAAATTTTGAAATTAGATTGAGGCTTCTTCTGATGAACTGAATATATGCAACATATGTTTTTTCTTTTCTTGAATTTTTAAATAGAATCATTGAAAAGAAATATGGAGAAAAAGTGGAAGAGCATAGTGTGGTTTAGGAGAGTTTGAGGATTGAAGACAATCCAGCTTTAGCTGCAGCTGCGAGGGATGGGAGTGTTGTACCCCCTATTCATATGGAGGCCCAGAAGAGGGCTCTTATAATCCGGGTCTAGTTTTGTGGTGGTGGGTGAAGCAATCCTTGACCAGCAGTCCCTGAAATCTCTTGGAGCAGAATTGAAACCAGTCCAGGCCTCAGGTGACGATAATGTTGAGGATGATGATGTTTACTTAGTGGAGGATTAGACTTGTGTGTTTTTAATTTATGACTAGACTTAAATTGTATTTTGTTTTGGACTTATTGTACTATTGAGTTTGATCGAATTTATTTTAACGGTTGCTACAAATTATTGATGTTTGTTACGTGTAAAGTAATTTTGATATTATAAGTTTTTAATTAAAATATAAATATAGTAAATAAAATAAATTAAAATAGTAGTGACATAATATTTTTGTAATGGAATAATTCCATTACTAATATAGGCAAGATAGTGACGGTAAATTCCGTCATTAATTTGTGACGGAAGTATTCTGTCATTAATTTGTGACGAAAATATTCCGTCATTAATTATGTATTGACGGACTAGTGACGGAATTTTAGCCGTCGTTATATAATGACGGAAAAATTCCGTCACAACTTTATGACGGATTTTTTTGGAATTGTGACAAAATTTCCGTCACTAAACTAGTGACAAAATGAAAAATCCGTCATTAGCGATTTAGTGACAAAGGTTTTTGTAACAGATCATTTTTGTCACTAATCCGTTACTACTCCTTCATTGTGACGGAATTTTTCAATTTAGTGACGGAAATTTCCGTAGCAATTGGTGATTTTTTTTGTAGTGTCAAAAGCTAAAATAACAATATCTATTTTATAATCAACTTATTAAATCATCAAATCTGCTAAAATATCTTCTTATTTTGAGCATATATATAATTATGTATTAAAATAGTTACTGAAATTATTTTTAATTACCTATTTATATTTTTAATAATGAGTATTTTGTTAAAATTACTCTTTTAAGAAAATTTACTCTTTGTAGCCTAAATTATGACTTTTATTACATTTGACAATCTTTTAAATTTTTTACTTTTACTAAAACTTCAGTTATATGTTTTTACACTTTCTAAGCGAAATAATACTTGGTCGCACAAATTAACATCGAATGCATTTTTTACTCTTAACAATCTAAATAAATTTGTTCGCATTAATCAATTTTTATCTTCAAATAAATAAATTATTTATGAGAAGGATATAACATTTATATAAATAATTTACAATACTAAATACAATAAGGAAATATTCAAATATTTTGAAGAAATCAAAGGCTTTAATTTTTTATTCGAATCAATAAATAAATTTTGAATTCTATTTTGGTAAAATAAGATTTTATTAAATAAAATTATTTAAGTATGTTTGAAATCACCAAATGAAATGTTAAAAGTTGCAAATGAAAATTCAATGTTATAAAGAAAAAAATAAATATTTATAATTAGAATTTGAAAGTTTATTTAGATAAATTAAGAGTTAAATATAAAACAAAAGCAGGGATAATGAGAAAAGTATTAAACTTTACATTACATATGATCCAAATAAAATATCATTGTTCCTTTTATTATATATTCTATGGTTATTTTTAATTATTGATAGTTAGAATTTAAAGATTATTTTATAAATTAAAAATATCTATATATATAACACAGTAGTGACAATTCTGTAAGTAACATTTTCCAACCTAAAATTTTAGACTGTGATTGGTAAGTTGTTGTCACATTTGGTATGAATCAAATTTTATTTACTTTCTAAAGTTGCAAATATCTTTTTTTTTTTTTTTTTTTTTTTTTTTTTTTTTATTTATTTCTAATATATTTATTATGTATACTATATCGCATTAATCATCTTTTGACGATGTTTGATTTGATATCCATATGATATATATATAATAATACAATATTATATTTAAAATATTATATTATTTATTCGTTGATTATTTGCGTAAGATTTCAGTGTTTATTGTGAGTTGTACAAAAAATATAGTATTGATTTGGAATACCATTAAAAATCATTCAAATAATTCTATTTTACAAATTATTTTACTTGATTATTTCATTAAAACCACACCTAAACAATTTGTTTTATCTGGCATGAATTGTCTCAAATTAATATTTGATTTATAATCAGCTCATTAAATTATTGAATGTTTTATCTGGCATGAATTGTCTCAAATTAATATTTGATTTATAATCAGCTTATTAAATTATTGAATTTGCTAATGCGTATTTGATATACTAATTATTATTGTTGATAAATCACAAAACTATGATTTTTTCGCTCATATATATAAATTTATATATGATAATTAATCTTAGATTTTTTTTTTATTATAATAAGTTTTTATATTTTAGATATGTTAATTTTATTTTTCTATAAATAATTACAATTTGCAACCTATACTGTGATATTATAAAAGTTGCAACTAAACTTCTTTTAAACAAGCAAAATTAACCAACTAGAACTATATGTTTTTTAGACTTTGCAACCTAAACAATACTGAGTCACATTAACCAATCTCAATTATGTCTTCTTTTCTTTTCTTTTCTTTTTTCACATTTTGCAACCTAAGCATCTTTTTTTACATTGACCAATGTATATCTTTAAATGAATCTACTATTTATAATATAAATTTATAATTTAATTGAAACTTTTCAACATATATATTAAAGTATTAAGAAATATTGGATCACTTTTGAATTATTTTGTTATTCAAACTATTGAATAACTTTTGAATTTTATTTTATTACTTTGCTATTTTTTGTATATCGAAAATACCAAGTAAAGTACTAAAACTTGCAAATACGATTTTTTAAAAGGAAATAGTTATAGTTAAAGTTTTAACCTTTATTTAGATAACTTTAAATATTTAAAGTAAAATGGAAAAAATTAAAGAAAAATAAATTTCTTATAACATTATCCAGTTTATTTTATTTAATAATATGAGTTGATAGTTAGACATTTATGTTTGTTTTAACCTTCATAAGTCTTTGGTAGTATTTGGCCGGCCAAAGGAATAATCACACCTCATGTATGCTGCTTGGTGGCTACAGTCCTCGATAGCACTAATCTTCTATGGAGTCATGAGGATTCTTCCCATGTCCATGATATGGCTAAGGAAATTGATACTTTCTTAAGTGAATGAGCACTTTAAAAGGTTTGAGACAGAGCTCTTACTCGTATAACCTTACGAGGGCTTCATGGAGATTCGTCAAGGTCTTGCTATACAGTAAATATCATCCAAGTACACCACCACAAACTCATCAAGAAACCTGTGAAGTACATGATTCATTAGGGTGCTGAAAGTGGTGGGGGTTTTCATCAAACCAAAAGGCATCACCTAGAACTCAAACACCCAGTACAGAGTGACCACCATCGTCTTATACTCATCCTCCTCCTTGATTTGGACTTGCCAGTGGCCTAATCTCAAGTTAATCTTTTAAAATACTTCACTTGGCTGAGATAGTCGAAGAAGCTGCCAAAAGTGGGATTAGATATTTGTTCTTCACTATGATCTTGTTTAGCCTGATAGTCCCAGCAAAAACATTAGGAACTATTTAACTTCTTTTGGAAAGGACCAGGGCTCTAAATGGTGACTTTGTAGTCCTAATCAGCCCACCCTCGAGAAGCTCTTTCAGCTACTTCCTAAGCTCCTCAAGTTTAGGCTACTCATCCGATATGGTGCCCTGGCAAGGGCTTTGTTTTAGGCACCAACATAATGTTACGACTAATATCCTTCTTTGCTGAAGCTTTCGAGGTAGTTGATTTGACATCCCTTCCTCGAACTCCATCAGTAGGTTCCTCATTGGCCGAAGCTTCTGAGGTATTTAATTCTTGTTTGATTTCTTCAAAGAAAAGGGTGCACATGAAGGATGGTTCACCATGCTTGGAACCCTTATTGAACTGTATTGCAGACAAACTCTTCTCTCCCAATTTGCTAGCCGAACAACTATGCTGCATGGGTTGCTCCCCATCATCATCACTTACAGGCTCTAATCGTAGCCCTTAATTACCGCAAGTGTACGGGTGTAGGAGTATATAATGGAAGTCAAGGTCGATCCGAGCAAATGAGTTTAGGTAGTTTGATACCCTAATTATCTAAGATTATCCTAACTAGACACTGTAAACTGGAAGAGATTGTTTATAATTAAACTATATTGCATATAATCTATTAAATGAATTAATTAAAAAAAAAGATGATTTCCAAACAAAGAGTGTGTATCCGGGGGTGTCGATTTCAGGGATTACGCTAATGAATGACTAATCTCTAAACTGTAAACTTTTAAACCAGTTTTAATATCTATTAGGCGACACTTAATTAACCTAGACCTTCTCTAGAAGCGATTAAATCGTAGATTGATTAGAACAACTATTCTCTCGAGTCAATTAATCCTAACAACTCCTAAAAGCCCCTTAACCTTTGCCTACACAGTCATAGACAACCACGCTATATGTCATACGTCTATTAACAACTCTCTCATCTCGAAGCGAAATTGTTAAACGATTAGACTAAGCCTAATTGATCAGATTATGCTCAATCATAAAATAAGATAAATTTATAGATAGATAATAGACACTGGAGTTTATAACTTAAAAGACAAAATCAAACATAATTGTAAATCCATACTTTCTAACCCTAGGACTCGAGTAATTTAGCTACTCATGCCTACTATCAAATCCCAACAATAATTCAAAGGAAACATTGTTAAGAAATCACAAATAAACAAGAAATAGTAAAACCCGAATGGTCGGCTCTTCGATCTTCGTCACGTCTTGCTCGTCAATCCTCGCTCCCAAGTCTTGTACTTGAAATTATGTAAAAGTATGATGTGATCTCCTAAATCTCGAGCTTGAATGGCTTTTTATAAGCTTTGGAAATGGATATTGGGGGTTCTAGGCTTCAAATCCTACTTGGAGTAGGAAATCCTTAAAAAAACGAACTTCTATCACGGCCGCGCACAATATCCCTCGCGGTCGCGATAACCTCCAAAACAGGCTTAAAAACACATCTTTTATCATGGCTGCGAAACATGTTTGTCGCGGTCGTGATGCATGATCAGTGTAACTTTCAATCCTGGCCAACTTTTGTTGCGGCCGCGAGCCTTTATGTATTGCAGTCGCGACGATTCTTCGCCGGTTCAAACTGGTTTAGATCGGTTTTTCCCCTCTTTGACACTTTCCTTTGTCCAATAGTCGTAAAATACAATTTTTAACCCTGAAAACACTCCAAAACCTTCAAAACAAGTCAAAACACGTTAAATGACCTAAATATGACTGTTAGGATAAGCTCAATCTCACACAAGACAGAAAACACAACAGAATTTGGACGAATAATAAACAAGAAATCGGCCAAACACAAACGAACCAAGAACAAAAATGAAAATGATGAACACATGGATTTTACGTGGTTCGATCAAAGATGACATACATCCACGGAGGTTCTATACACCTCAATTCACTCCACTATTCAACCAATTACAAGAATTATCCAGAAATCTAGCAAAACCCCAAATCACACCCCGATCTGGAACAGAAACCCTAGATATCTAATGCTCTTGATTGTGTAATGTTTACAGAGGAAAAACTATATCTATTAGCTCGCAACTACAAGTGTTTACAATGCATAGAAGTATTGGAGCTCGAATCTGGAAGTTGAGGAAGTTGTAACCACTTTGACTCAGGCTGTTTCAAACTGCTGCAGCGGGGCTTTCACAACGGTTTATTATGCAACAGAACGAAACCGTTGTATATGACAGTTATAACCACCTCAAACCCAGTTCTACTTTTAACCTCTTTACTGATCTTCCCTAAAACCCGGTTCTCTGATCCGGTTTCTTGCACATCAAGCCCGGTTATGGAATCCTCAAAACTTCTACTTCATACCATAACCACTTGATGAAATTGAACTAATATCTACGAATCTCCACCTCAATGAATTCATGTGCATGTCATTAACTCATCTTGACTTTGTTCTTTTTCTACCAAACACATCGTTCAAGCCTGATCAGGCTTGAGCAATGAACTACCTTGCTTCCAGGCACTGCTTTAGTTAAGAAATCAGCAGCATTGTCACTGGTGTGAACTTTCTTAACCTCTACTGACCCTGCATCAATCACATCCCTTGCAAAATGTAACCTGACATCTATATGCTTGGATATTTCATGGAAAGCCTGATGTTTTACCAGATGTAACGCACTCTGATTATCACAATATATATTCACACACTCCTGCTTAATTCCCAGATCCTTCAGAATTCCTTTCAGCCACACAGCTTCCTTAATTGCTTCTGTCAAAGCTATGTATTCAGCTTCTGTAGTAGATAAAGCTACTACAGATTGCTGTACACTTCTCTAGCTCACTGCAGTACCATATAAAGTAAACACATACCCTGTAATTGACCTTCTGGTGTCAACATTCCCAGCAAAATCAGCATCTGCAAAACCTTCCAATGGAATAGACACATCTGCCAGTTTCTGAAATTTCAACCCCAGATTGACTGTTCCTTTTAGGTATCTCAACACCTGCTTCAAAGCCTCCCAGTGAGCTTTCCCTGGATTTGACATATACCTACTAACCAGAGACACACAATATGCTAAGTCTGGCCTGCTGCATATCATACCATACATTAAACTTCCAACCTCACTTGCATAAGGCACATTTCTCATGTATCTCACTTCTTCTGCTGTTTTAGGACTCTGTTCCTTTGATAATTTGAGATGTTGGCTTACTAGAATACTCAATGTTTTAGCCTCATGCATCTAAAACCTCTCCACCACTTTCTGAAGATAATGCCTCTGAGACAACCATAGACTTCCAGCAACTCTATCTCTAATTATACTCATCCCCATAATCTTCTTTGCATCTCCTAAATCTTTCATGTCAAACTCAGAACTCAACTTCTTCTTTAGCAGATGTATTTTATGTTTACTCTTACTTGCAATAAGCATGTCATCCACATAAAGCAATAGGTACACAGGATCAATACTAGTACTCTTATCAAAGTATACACAACTATCATACAGACTTCTGACAAAACCAGCTTTTAACATAAACTCATTGAACTTCTTATTCCACTGCCTTGGACTTTGTTTCAATCCATATAATGATTTCTTGAGAAAACATACCTTTTCTTCATTTCCAGGAATCACAAACCCCTCAGGCTGCTTCATATATATGTTCTCAACTAAGTCTCCATGTAAGAATGTTGTTTGGACATCTAGCTGCTGTAACTCCATATCTTCTTATGTTACTTTTGACAAAAGTAGTCTGATAGAGCAATGTTTCACAACAGGAGAGAAAACCTCATTAAAATAAATACCTTCTCTCTGAGTAAAACCCCTTGCCACCGATCTTGCTTTATCCCTTATCCTTTCTGAGTCTCCAGCTTCAACTTTCTTCTTGTATATCCATTTGGAACTTACCAGCTTCTGACCTTTTGGTTTATCCACCAGTTTCCAAGTGCCATTCCTTTCCAGAGATTCCATTTCTTCCATCATTGCACTAACCCAGTACTCACTTTCATCACCACTGACAGCTTCTTTGAAATTCTGTGGTTCATGGTGTTCTATGTCTTCAACAATACTTAGTGCATAATGTACACTTCCATCCTGTCCATAGAAATCTGGTCTTTGAATTTGCCTCCTTGGTCTATCCCTGGCAATGCTGTAGTCACTTAAGTTAGTATCTCTGGATGACACATCCTCTTCTTCTGAAGAACTGTCACTTGAGTGTTCATTCAAGTTTTCAACCCTTTGTGACCCATGATCCATCTGAGTCTCCACCTGAACTGATAATCTTTCTGATTCAGTACTGCCATCATGTTCTTTTTGATTTCCAGAGAAGTGATATCCCATAATTGATTCATTTAATTTCACATCTCTACTTATCATTAGTTTCTGATTTCCAGGTTCCAAGCACCATAGTCTGTAACCTTTTATTCCCTCTGGTTATCCCAGAAACACACACCTGTATGCTCTTGGATCAAGTTTATCTGATTTCATATGAGCATATGCCAGTCATCCAAACACCTTTAGACCTGTATAATTTGGAACTCTTCCACTCCATACTTCTTCTGGTGTTTTGAACCCTATAGATGATGAAGGTGATCTGTTTATTAAGTAACATGCTGTATTGATTGTTTCTCCCCAGAACATCTTTGGCAGTCCAACATCAATTAACATACACCTTACTCTCTCAAGAATAGTTCTGTTGAATCTTTCTGCCACTCCATTCTGTTGAGGATTCATGGGAACTGTTCTATGTCTAGTAATCCCTTTCTCATTACAGAAGGTTGTAAACTCAGTAGATAGGTACTCTAAGCCATTGTCAGTTCTCAAATGCTTGAGTTTCTTCCCCCTTAGTGTTTCCATCTGCAGTAACCATGTCTTGAATTTAGTGAAGGCATCACTCTTGTTTCTTAAGACAAACACCCACACTTTCCTACTGAAGTCATCAATAACAGACATGAAGTATCTTCCTCCTCCATGAGTTTCAGTTCTGGATGGTCCCCAGATATCAGAGTGAACATATAATCTAGAGGTTCTTGGGTAATGTGTATCCCCTTACCATAAGGTAATTTCTGTGATTTGCCTAATGCACATTTATCACAGAATTCAAGTGTCTGGTTTCCAACCTCTCCAATTATGCCTTTCTTGGATAGCTCTTTTAATCCCCTTTCCCCAATGTGTCCTAACCTTTTATGCCACTGTGTTAGTTCATCCTTGCCCAGAATGTTTCCTACATCTCCAACCACTGGTTTTCCCACCAAAATAAACAAGCCATTATGTTGTCTTCCTTTGATTACCAGTTTGTTCTCTTTGGTTATGTGTAACTGACCATCAACTGACTTGAATTCACACCCAGTAGCAATAAGAGATCCTAGGGAGATTAGGTTTCTTTTAAGTCCAGGCACATACCTTACATTAGTGATTTTTCTTGTAACTCCATCAAACATATTGATGTTTACTGATCCAGTGCCTTGAACTCTGCAGGATTGGTCATTTCCTAGCAGTACAAACCCTCCATCTTCTTTCTTGAGATTCTGAAACCATTCTTCATGGGGGACACATATGGAAAGAGCAACTAGTATCTAATACCCACTCCATCTCCATTTTTGACTCAGTAACATTCAAGACCTCTGGTGTGTCCTCTTCATGCTCAATTATAGCAGCTTCAGCACCCTGGCCTTCCTTCTTCTTCATCTTCTGTTGGCAGTCTTTCTTTAGATGCCCAATTTGTTTATACTTGAAGCATTTTTTGTTTTCTACCCATTCTCCAGATTTCTTTTGAGCATTGTTGCCACTCTTGAGATTCTTTGAGGTTTGGCCCTTCTTCTTTTGGTAGTTTCTTTTGAACTTAACATTTAATCCTTCACCAGATTGAGTTGCCTTCTTGTCTCCTTGATTTTGTAAACATTTGGTCTTCAAAGTAGTAATAATTGAGTCATAACTCAGCTTATCCTGCCTCCCAAACATCAGAGTATCTTTGAACCCTTCCATAGATCTTGGTAAAGCATTCAACACCATCAAGGCTCTGTCATCATCTTCCATTGTTACCCCAAGATCTTCCAGCTCATCAAGAAGTTTTGTAAACTCATCTAATTGATCAGAAATGTCTTTTTCCTTCCACCATTTTGAAAGCCAGTAATCTCTGCTTTAGAAACAGCTTGTTTGATACTGATTTAGATTGATAGAGATCCTCCAGTTTGTTCCAGGCCTCAATTGCATTCATAGATCTCGAAACTTCCCTCAAAGGCTTATCACCAAGACACAAAGAGATCAGGCTCAATGCTTTTTGGTCTATCTCTGCATATTTGGGTTTCTCAATCTCTACCCAGTCACTTTCAGGTTTGAGAGCACTCACCAACCTATTTTGCACCAGGATGGCCTTCATTTTGATCTTCCATAGGTAGAAATCATTCTTCCCTGAGAATTTATCCAAATCCATCTTCATTCCTGACATCTTTGTCTTTTGCTTGCATGAGAATGTTTCCCACAGACGGCGCCACTTGTTAGGATAAGCTCAATCTCACACAAGACAGAAAACACAACATAATTTGGACGAAAAATAAACAAGAAATTGGCCAAACACAAACGAACCAAGAACAAAAATGAAAATGATGAACACAGGGATTTTCGTGGTTCGATCAAAGATGATCTACATCCACGGAGGTTCTATACACCTCAATTCACTCCACTATTCAACCAATTACAAGAATTATCCAGAAATCTAGCAAAACCCCAAATCACACCCCGATCTGGAACAGAAACCCTAGATATCTAATTCTCTTGATTGTGTAATGTTTACAGAGGAAAAACTATATCTATTAGCTCGCAACTACAAGTGTTTACAATGTATAGAAGTATTGGAGCTCGAATCTGGAAGTTGAGGAAGTTGTAACCACTTTGACTCAGGCTGTTTCAAACTGCTGCAGTGGGGCTTTCACAACGGTTTATTATGCAACAGAACGAAACCGTTGTATTTGACAGTTATAACCACCTCAAACCCGGTTTTACTTTTAACCTCTTTACTGATCTTGGCTAAAACCCAGTTCTTTGATCTGGTTCCTTGCTATTAAGTGCTTCTTCATGCTATTATTCGAGTACCACATCTTTGGGACTACCCGACTTTTCTATTCAATTCAAATCATTAAGCACTTTATTAGTTCCTAGCCTAAAACATATATACAACGAACTCTTTCTTTTCTTTTTTCTGATTTTTTTAATGAACTAGGAGAGGCTATTCTTCTCGGATTTTCACTTATCACTTTGTTCTTCCCTTCCCCTTTTCGAATGTCCACTAATTTTTCATTTTTTTCTCCTAAAAATTTAACCCAACTACCTTCAATTCTCCTCCCTCTTACTCAGTTAGTCCAATTAAGGCCAAAAGATTAAATTGAAAGGTTTTTTGGCTTGTGATGTAGGGCTATGAACTAATGGGATATTAAGCTCAAATGGGCTAACAAGGGATAAATTTTGAATTTTTGGTAAAAAGGACAACTTTTCAAAGCTCAAAATAGGCTAAAAACAAGAATTGCCTAAGATCATTTTCTAAGTCACAACATATACTTGACACTTTAATAATAAAAACTCAAGGCAAGTTTTGGAGACTAATTCATATATCCAATCAAAATTCACATCGAAAGAAAATTATAATACTCCAAAAATAGGAGTACAATTAGACTCAAATCCTCACAAGGTTCATTTTGATCAAACATTCTAAGTTCAAGCTCAATTTCGTCTCAAATTACTTATCATGCTCTAGTATGTGCTAATTTTTCAAACATGTTTCTCAAAATCTCCTCATCATTAACTTCTCATCATCCATCTTTCCCTATTTTTTTTTCTTTTCTTCCTTTTTCCTTTCTCTTCTAGACTCCAACTAAAAATAACTAAAAACATAAACTATTAAACTAAACTACTAAAGACCCAACATGACTAAACAATATTTCACACAAATGGGCTCACAGACCCAACAACTCCTAATAAAAATAGATAAGTGGGCACACATACCCAATTTTCCAAACAAAGCAGTAAAAGAAAACCAATAGGCACACAAACCCAATGATCCTACTAAACGCGAAGCAAACAACAGCAAATCGAACAAGCAATAAGAAACAACAATATAAAAATAGCAACTCACATTTAAATAACAGCCATGACGTCCCACGGTACACCCCTCCTTCAACCTTGGCCGAAGGCCAATGTTTAGAGGAAAAGAGTGGTACGCCTTGGTGCTAACTCACAGTCATTGTGGCGGTGGTGGTTGGAAGCCATGTTGGCTCCAATATTGGGCCAAGGCATCCCAACGAGTGTCCTGCTTTTGTCTCCAAGTGCATTCCTCATTGCTTCGTTCGAGGAGGGTATACAAGATTGCTCGCTGATTATTTAACTCCATGTTTATCGTCTACATCGCCCTTGAACCTCTGTTCGATATCTCTCCATGCGGGTGCCTGGTGATTGCACCTCCGTATGATGAAGTTGAACGTCATGCTAGAGAGATGTTATAAGCTCTTCCACGTCCTCATTTAGCTCGGACGTGGATGCACAGCTATTGCTGACCGCTTCTTCTTGGATGGTCTAGGGGCTCTGCTGCTTCCTTCGGCTGCTTGCCAAGACCGAAAGACTTCTGAGTCCGGCATTTGGGAGTGATTAATATGGTCTTCCGAATTCAAGGCCAAATTCTCTGTATGTGTAGTGCTCATTATGGCCGTTCCATCCTCGTAGGGAAGTCGAAGAAATGTTCCCACATTTTGATAGACATAAGGGGCCTCTCCATCTTCTCCCATGACCAGGACTTGCATGTTCTCTAACAGCTCCCAAGTGAATTGGACGTCACCCTTAACCGGTATCATATCTTCTAAATCAATATCATCAAAGAACTCGGCTATGGGTATGATCAACCCTCCAATCATAATGTTGTCTCTCTGCTTCTGGATGACATTCTCAAAATGTTTCCTCAATAACTTGGCATTATCCACTTTATGCTCATGTAACATATTCACAATCATTTGTAGCTCGTCTTTTGTCATTGCAGCTGTTTCTTTTCTTTCAAATAGAGTACTAGCCAACATCTTCTGGAGGTACCGGATCACTGGGTTTCTAATCCAGGATGCTTTAGCAGCATTTGCCACGTATCTTTGAGATTCCACAAGTGGCAGAGTAGCTGTCAACAATCCCCAAAATTCTTGAATATTGAAAAATTTCAGGGGGCCTTCCTTGCTAGCTTCAAGGAAGCCGTATATCTTATCCAGCTGGGTGTATGGCAATATACGTTGTTTATCCATCAGCTGGAATGTGATTCCGTCTAGTCGATGAGAATGCATTTTACTTGCCACAGTGATGGCAAATGTGCTCAAAACCTCCAGTGTGAGTCTCTTGTAGGTGACATTGGCTTGCATGAATGTGAGCAAACCGTCTACTATAAGAATAGCTATGATATTATCATGAATACCTATAGCTCGGGTTGGCTCATCATTGTTAAATTGGGTCGCCACAACCGGACATTGACGAAGCTGATCAAATCGATCCTTCTGCTCTTCCCTCACCAAAGTGAACCTAAATAAACATCGGTTATCGTTCGAGTTCTGTGCTGCATCATCTTCAACCATTGGTTACTTTCCCTTACCATGATGCGAACTTACTTTTTTCGGAGCCATTTTAGTGAATCTGAGTTTTTGCAATTTTAAACCTGCTGGGCTGCCTCGCAGTCGTCAGATATGTGCCTCGCGGTCACGAGAGTTTTAACCCAAAATTGGGTTTTCTGGACTAGTTTTGTTGCGGCCGCGAGAAGTGTGTATTGCAGTCGCGATGGGCAGTCAGTTTCAAATTCTTTATCCAGGTTGCTTTTTTTGCGGCTGCGAGAAATGTGACTCTCGGGCGCGACGAGTAGTCAGCTTCAAATTGCTTATCTGGGCTATTTTCGTCACTGAGTGTCGCGGTCGTGATGGCCCTGTTTGGCCCAAGCTCATTTATTCGACCCTAGTTTCTAGATATGCTCGTCCATGTTGGTTCCTAAGTCTTCAAAAATACTAAAAACACATATAAAACATAAAATAAATAAATAAATAAATTGAAAGAAAAATAATAAACATCGGGTTATCTTCCGACAAGTGCATCGGTTTACGTCTCTAGCTGGATGACCTTTTTGGTTGAGTTAAGCTCTTTCATCTGCACTTCATGAATGGTTTGAAATTGGTCCGGTTTGTAGTATTTCTTGATTCTTTGTCCATTGACGAGAAAAATGTCTCGTCTACATTCATCACTCTACTACGTCGGATGCTCGGACAGTCTTGATGGTGAATGGGCCCGACCATCTTAATTTCACATTTCTCGAAAATAATCTTATTCGAGAGTTGAACAGTAAAACTTGGTTACCGGCTTCAAATCTTCAATTCTTTATCATGCGGTCATGAAATCGTTTGACACGCTCTTTGTACAAACTAGAGTTCTCGAAAGCTTGATTTCTAAATTCAACCAATTCGTTGAACTTAAGAAGTCGCTCTTTCCCCGCTGCCTCAGTCAAAATTCAACTTCTTCACTGCCCAATAGGCTCGATGCTCCAATTCCACCGGTAGATGACATGTTTTTCCAAAAAACGAGCTGATTCAGCAAAAAGTCCCAAAGGGGTCTTGTATGCCGTCCTATATGCCATAGTGCGTCATCTAACTTCATCGACTAATCCATTCTGTTCCCATTCACTGACTTCTCAAAGATTTTCTTGATTTCTCGATTGGCCAGTTCCACTTGACCATTGGCTTGAGGATGATACGGAGTGGTGACTCGGTGCTTCACCCCATACTTGGCTAATAGTGTAGCTAGCCACTGGTTGCAAAAATGTGACCCTCAATCGCTTAGTAAGGCTCTCCGAGTCCCGTACCACGTGATAATGTTCTTTTGGAGAAATTTTAGTACTACCTTGGCATCATTTCTTTTGGTTGGAACAACCTCCATCGATTGTGAAACATATTCAACAGCAACTAAGATAACCCATTCGAAGATGGAAAGGGTCCCATGAAGTCTATGCCCCAAACATGAAACAGCTCTACTTCAATGATAGTGGTGAGGGACATCTTATGCTTTCGTGACATTCCTCTCGTCCTTTGGCAGCGGTCATACTGCAAAATGAATTCATGATTATCTTTATGGATCGTCAACCAATAAAAACCACTTTGGAGCACCTTTGCGGCTGTTCTTGCTAATGCAAAATGTCCCCCGCTCGGGGATGAGTGACACTGTGTGATTATGTCCCTTACTTCAGTATAAGGGACAGACCTTCGGATAATAGTGTCCGCATCTTCTGTATAGATAAGGATCGTCCCATATGTAGAACTTAATATCATGATAAAACTTTTTCTTCTTATGGGACGGTAAATTCGGTGGAACCACTCACTATATGGTTTATAATCTCGTTGTACCATGGCGCATCTTCCACAACCAAAACGTGCTCATTCGGAAATGTGTCATTAATTGCCTCTTGTTTTCCCTTTTTGTCCGCTTCATTCTCAAACCCTGACAAGTAATTGGTAACCAATCTTTCACATCCTCTTCTATCTCGGATTTCCAAGTCGAATCAGAAGTACCCATCTGATTAACCTTGGCTTAGACAACAACTAGCAACTCCTTCTCCATGGTAGTGTAGTTTGCTTGGGCTGTATCAAGTGTTATGCTGGCATGGTAAATGACTCGAAAAATCTTTTCTCTCTTTTGTCCAAAAATTATTCCTACAGCTATGTGGCTCGCATCACACATTATCTCAAATATTTGAGACCAATCTGGTGTGATCAATACTGGGGCAATCACTAATGCTTTCTTCAAGGTCTCAAATGCTTGCACACAAGAATCATCGAACACAAAAGGAGTATCTTTTTCTAGTAAACTAGATAAAGGTTTAGATATTTTTTAAAAATCTTTTATGAACCTTCTATAGAACCCCGTATGTCCTTGAAAACTTCTAACCCCTTTTTCATTATTTGGAGATGGCAATTTCTCTATGGCAACTACCTTAGTTTTATTGACTTCTAACCCCGCAGATAATATCTTGTGACCAAGAATTATCCCATCCCTAACCATGAAATGACACTTTTTCCAATTTAGGACGAGATTGGTGTCTTCACACCTCTGCAAAACCTGAGCTAAGTTGTCTAAGCAGTGATCAAAAGATGACCCAAAGACAGAAAAGTCATCCATAAAGACTTCCATGATATTCTTTATCAAACCCCCAAATATGGCCATCATGCAACGCTGAAAGGTAGTAAGTGCATTACAAAGCCCAAATAGCATTCTACGAACGCAAAGATGAGGACACACAAATGCTGGCTTCTCTTGGTCCTTCAGGGAAATCATGATCTGATTGTAGCCTGAATACCCATAAAGAAAACAGTAATATTCATACGCCGCTAACCTATCAAGCATTTTATCTAAGAAGGGAAGGGGAAAATGGTCTTTACAGGTAGCTGCATTTAGTTTTCTATAGTCTATACATACTCGCCATCCCGTTATTAACCTAGTAACAATGACCTCATCTAAATCACTCTTCACAATTGTCATCCCCCATTTCTTAGGGACCACTTGGGTCGGACATACCCACTTTCTATCCGAAATTGGAAAGATAATCCCTACATCTAACCATTTAAGCACTTCTTTCCTAGTGACCTCTTGCATCATGAGGTTAAGCCTACGTTGATTTTAAATTGTGGGTTATACTCATCCTCCATTAGGATTTTTCGCATGCATATCGTGGGACTAATTCCCTTTAAATCAACAATTGACCAATCTATCGCAGATTTATATCTTCTCAAGACCCTTAGCAGTTTCTCAGTTTCAGACCTCGTTAAAGAGGAGGAGATTATTGTCGGATATCTTTTTCATTATCAAGGAACTCATACCATAGATGATCTGGTAACATCTTAAGGTCCGGGCAGCCTTCATCCTCTTTTGGTACCTCCTACAAAACTTTCTTATTTATGTCCACATTGGTTGGGCTTCCTTTTTTAGCTTCCTGCAAAGCATCAAGAGCACTAACACTTTCCACAAGATCAAGGTTATTAGAGTCATGGTGATCAATATTAGAAATAGAATCAGCAAGGCAAACTTCAAGCGGATCACAATTACTAGGTGAGATTAACTTCTTATAAAATGTGGCATCTAAAGACTGTATAAAGCTACATGTTTCAATTTGATTGACTTCCCACTATCGTGTTGCTGTAGAGCTTTATAATAGAAAAAAAAAATGACTTTCTCCTCATCTACCCTCAATGTTAATTCCCCTTTTTGGACATCTATAAGAGCCTTACCCGTTGCTAAAAATGGTGACCTAAGACTATAGGGACTTCCTTGTCTTTTATCATGTCCACGACTACAAAATCAGCAAGAATTATAAATTTACCAACTTTTAACAAAACATCGTCTACATTGCCTCGTGGCCAATTTATAGAGCGATTGGCCATTTGTAGAGCGATTACAGTGGGTTTCATCGTGCCTATTCCTAGTTTTTTAAATATAGACAGAGGAATTAAGTTTATTCTAGCTCCTAGATCGCACATTGCTTTATCAAAAGTTTTATTACCTATTTTACACTCAAGAGTAAAACTACCTGGATCTTTGCGCTTCAAGGGTAGTTTCATTTGGATCACTTCACTGCACTCTTCCTCAGATTCACCGTCTCATATTCCTCCATGTTCTCTTTTTTGCAATCACGTCATTCAAGAATTTCGCATAGTTAAGCATCTGCTGTAGTACCTCAACAAATGGAATGTTGATTTGGATTCTCTTCAATACATCCAAAAACTTTGTGAACTATTCATTGATCTTCTGCTTCCTTATGACCTACAGGAATGGAATAAGAGGGACATATTATGGTATGTTGGCTTTGATTTCTAGCCCATCACTCGGTTTTAAGGCATCTTTTTGCCTCTTTTCTTTTCTTGTGCCCCTCTTTCTTCCTCCAACTGCTCTTTCTCTACTATTCGGACCCTCATACTCAGTGCCACTTCTCACATGAATCGCTTGACACTGTTCTCTCGGACTCACCACTGTGTCACTCGGGAATTACCCTTGCTTATGCTGGGCTCTAACAATCTTTATTAGCTGACTCATGTTGGTAGAAATTCCATTGATACTATTCTTGAATCACTTGATGTCTGCTCCCTGACCAGTCATGTTCTTGTTTAGCTCAATAAATCTTTCGTCCATCTTTCTCTCCAATTGAGCTAGCTTTTTATCGTACTTAGTGAACTGTGACTGAACTATCTCCTCTTGTGTCGGCTTCTGGCTATCATAAATCATTCAATTCGTGACGGCAAATCCTGGTGGCAGATTAAGTGAATTCTTCGTATTGCTATAGGAGAAGTTTTGGTGATTCTGGTTAGGTTGGTAGTGATTGTACCTTGGCTGATTATTCTGGAAGTTATTTAAGTTTTCTCTTATTCACGAAATTAACATCTCCAACATCTTCTTGGCCCGATAACTACTGTCATGAGGTATTAGGGTCCTGTGCTAACGTCAGACTAGTTAGTAAACTTACTTGGTTTGTCAGAGCGGACAACTGAGATGTAAGAGTATCATTCGGCTCGGCTTCTACAATGCTAGCCACTCTTCTTGGTTGTTTCCTCTTATTCGGTCACTGAGAGCTGGTTATGGCCATCGCATCCAAGATAGAGAATGTTGACCTTATATTTTTCTCCATCAGACTACCTCCTGTGGCAACATCCACATGATCTCGCGCTGGAGCAAGCAAACCATTATAAAATTTGCATATTTGCTGCTTCTTCAAAAACCCATGTTAGGGACAACTCCGGATAAGATCTCGGAATCTTTCCCAAGCTTCACCAAACGGTTCTTGATACAGTTGCTTGAATTGATTTATCTTATTCAGTAGATCTAGCATTTTGCTCAGTGGAAAGTACTTCAGAAGAGATCTTGTGCTCAAGTCCTCTAATTCTGTGGCATCATCTAGCGAATTATACCATTGTAGTGCTTTGTCTTTCAGTGAGAACGGGAACAACCTCCTTTTTACTTGCTCAAGCACATAGTTCATTTTGATTGTTTTAGCCAACCCGCGGAACTTATTCAGATGCACATTCAGGTCTTCTAGCATGCTACCACGAAACTGGTTCTGCTGCACAATATTAATAAGTGTTGGCTTCAATTCGAATCTATTGGTATTTAATGGAGGTGGTTGCACTCCTCCGACCGGATGATTTGGCATGGGACGAAGACAATCACTTATGAATATGATGTCCTCATCTACATCATCTTGTACAATCTGAGCTTGTTTCCGCTGCTGTGGTGGTGGCTGTTGCTACTGTAGATTAGTTACTCTATCATCATAATAGGCTAAGGCCCCTAATATCAGATTCAGCATATCCTCTTGATTCTAATTCTGTGGAGTATTCTCCATCTCAAATGTGGAATTTCTTCTCGTTTGGTATCCTCGGACAATTGCCTCAATCTCAGAATCGAAAAGAACAAGATGTTATTTCCCTTCTGACCTACTTTGCATGTAAAAGCCTGAAAACACCAACAAAAAGAATACCACATAACACGAAAATAAATAAAATTAAATTAAAGGAAAATAAATTAAATTACAATAAAAGAAAATCTAGTCTAGTGTCCTCCTATTACTCAGGATAAAAACTAAGAAGCTAAACCTATTCCCCAGGAACAACGCTAAAAACTTGACAGGCTCTAATCTCAACCCTTAATTACCGCAAGTGTACGGGTGTAGGAGAATATAGTGAAAGTCAAGGTCGATCCACAGAGAAGGGGTTTAGGTAGTTTAATACCCTAATTATCTAAGATTATCCTAACTAGATACTGGAAATTGGAAGAGATTTTTTATAACTATACTATATTGCATATAATCTATTAAATGAATTAATTAACAAAAGATGAATTCCAATCAAAGAGAGTGTATCCTAGGGTGTTGATTTCAGGAATTGAGCTAATGAATGACTAATCTCTAATTAAAAATTTTTAAACTAGTTTTAATATCTATTAGGCGGCACTTAATTAACCTAGCCCTTCTCTTTAAGCGACTAAAGCGTAGATTGATTAGAAGAACTACTCTCTTGAGTCAATTAATCCTTGCAACTCCTAAAAGTCTCTTAACCTCTGCCTACACAATGATAGGCAACCACGCTATACGTCGTACGTCTATTAACAACTCCCTCCTCTTGAAGCGAAATTGTTAAACGATTATACTAAGTCTAATTGATCAGATTATGCTCAATCATAAAATAAGAACAAACTTGTAGATAGATAATAGAAAATAGTGCTTATAACTTTAAAGACAAAATGAAACATAATTGTAAAGTCCCTACTTTCTAACCCTATAACACGAGTAATTTAGCTACTCATGCCTACTATCAAATCCCAACAATAATTCAAAGGAAACATTGTTACGAAATCACAAATAAACAAGAAATAGTAAAACCTGAATAGTCGGCTATTTGATCTTCATCACGTCTTGCTCATCGATCCTCGCTCTCAAGCCTCGTACTTGAAAGTATATAAAAGTAGGATGTGATCTCCTAAATCTCGAGCTTGAATGGATTTTTATAAGCTTTGGGGATGAATCTTGGGGTTCTAGGCTTCAAATCCTACTTGGAGTAGGAAATCCTTAAATATCGAACTTCTACCGCGGCCGCGCGCAATACCCTTCGCGGTCAGACAACCTTAACCCAAAACGAGCTTAAAAACACATCTTTTGTTGCGGGCATGATACATGTTTGTCATGGTCGCAATGCATGATCAGTGCAACTTTGAATTCTGGCCACCTTTTGTCGTGGCCACGAGGCTTTACCTATCGCGGTCGTGATGGTTCTTCGCCGGTTCACTCCTTTATATCAGTCCGGACCAATTCTGTAACGACCCGATTTTCATAAAAATATTTTAAAGCATTTTCAAATAGAAATAAGTAATTTTTTTTTCTTTTATATGTCTATAAAGGACAATACTAGACAGGCCGTTAAAAGAACCAAATGAAAAATGCATCTAAATCTATTTGCGAACACAATTATCTTCAATAAGGGATTATTTAGTATCATACATTGACATGCTTATAATATAATTAACTAACAATACATAATATAATACTGATCGTATGGAAAAAAGACCCATACGAGTGTACTTACATTGACCGTATGGAAAGAGACCCATACGAGTGTACTTTAATTTATCCTATTAAGTATAAATGTTCGTGTGTACGAATGTACAAGCATACCTAATGTACAAGCCTATATAAAATGCAAATCAATTCCTACTTAATCAAATTCTAATATCATTCACAACCAAAATAACTTCGCAAACTTTAACTAAAGTTTATAAGTACCACAATCTAAGAAAGAACTTGAATCATTTAAATAATATATATATATATATATGTATATATATATATATATATATATATATATATATTGTTTCCAACTCATAACAATTAGCAAAATCTAACTTTTAAAAAAATAATGTCTCAGACTAACTTGCAAATACCAAAGAAGGAAAAATTCAATTTATACTTGGAGCATATGCTTTCACCGTACCGCCATCTCCTCTACGTCCAGCCCCTTGACCTAAGCAGTTCTGATAAAACCTTGAAAACCTTGCGTAAATGATTAACCACTGTGTTCTTGATCAGAAAACCCTGTTGTTGCTCGAGAAAAATATAAGAACGGCTGACTCCGTTTTCTTTCTTTTCAGCGTATAAAGATGGCGTGTGTTAGGCGTGAATATAATGGTGTATTTATAGTTAGGGATTAATAGGTCTCCTAGGGTTTCATATCTTATTAGATAAGGCTATATTCTGACAGGATGAGGATTATGAGATCAATATCTATGTGTATATCTTAAAAGATTAGGAATGCTAATTCTTGTATATATCGGGATCTGATCAAGAAACACTGTAATCTACGACACATTACGGATATGTAACAAGAAAATAAATTAAATAAGTAATAATTATTAAATGGAAATATGATGCATGTTTTGGGCTTGATAAAATGAATGATTTATGATGCATGTATGTACTTGGGCTTGAAAAATTCGAATGGACTTACTTAACAACTAGTCGGGGCTTATGCTGCCAGTCTGCCACTAGGTGATTTGAGCCTAAACCTCATAATTGGCCAAAATAAATAATATTTTTTATTAAAATATAATATAGTTGTAAATAAATAATATGCAGAAAAATGTGGGGTGTTACAAATTCAGACCGGTTTAGATTGGTTTTTTCCTTCTTTGTCTTGTTCTTTCATCCAATTGTCGTAAAATATGACTTTTAACCCTGAAAACACTCCAAAACCTTCAAAACAAGTCACAACACGTTAAATGGTCCAAATATGACAAATATACACAACTCTTAACCAAATATGAATGTAAATGTTATAAAATATGCTCCTAAATCAATCTAAATACATGCATAATTAACATGTATTAATCACCGAATCAACATGTGGAAGGAATGCAGTTCTTGTATCCTGTAATAATTCATTCCCAAAGATGAGCTTATAGTCGTCCATTGCCACGACATACATATTAGTTCTTTTCCCTCAAATTGGCAAAGTCTCTGCAACATGGACTTAGCAATCTGGTAATAGGATGCTAGCGAAATTGATAGCATTCACTCATCCACCTTCTTTTCTCTAAAATCAACCAATGTCTCTCGACTTCGGTGTTGGCCAGAAAATTATGAGTAGCACATGTTTCGACCATCGCCCGCACATGCTTCCCATTGATTTTCACATTAATAATCATCAACTCCTTCTTCGTAGGAACTCTCGGCGGCTAATCCTATTTCGTTTGGCTTGTAAGAGCAAGATTTTGTGGGATAAGGTATTAAATTTTTTTACAGTGGCCCTATGGTTCTCCTCTTCCTCAGAGTCATCCCCATCACAGTTGGACGCCTTGGGCTTGGGTTGGTTATATATTAGTCTAGGCCCCGCTAGGCTAATCAACATATTCATCAATTGATTCTTTAGGTAATCCTTTATCCTGTGAAGCCCGTTGTAAAGAAAACACCTACCACTTCTCTGGGATGAGCCCTACTTTTTATCCTACAAAGGCTTCTTGTTGGAGTGCCATATAAACCTCTATTTTCAAATACTTTGAGCAGTAGTTTGTTGCTTACTGTAAGAAACTTGTTCTTATAGAAAATACAGTAAGCTTGCTTAAGAAAATAGGAAGATTATGGAAATCTATTTTCTTAAAAATCATTGCAGTACTTAAGTAATATGTCGGCAACAGTAAGTAAAAGATAATATAAAAATAGACACAATTGGTTCTAATGTAGGGGTAATCCTTCTACGTCCACTCTTCTTTCACACGGGGAAAATTCACTAAGTTGTTCACATAGTACAAAATTAGCTACGCTGAAGTCTAAGTCCAACTTAGCTCCTTATAGTAGTTTTTGCCAATCCTCGGAAGGTTACTCCTCTATTATACCCATATTTCTCAGAACACCTACCCATTTAAAAATCGTTTGTGAGATTAATTTAATGATAGTTTTCTTCAACTTCTGGTAGCTGCTTGTAAACTTGAATATCAGTTGAGATTTGGGCAAGCTTCCTTGTTTGAGAAGGATTAGGACCGTGGTAAAGCTTGAGAGCTAGCTTGACTTGAAAATCTGGATGCAACTTGAATCTTCATTTGAATGCTCTTGCTGCTTGCCATTTATTCTTGTATAATTCGCAGAAACACTTGAAACATTATCAGAGTGTTGATGCGTTTAAGCTTTGAATAAGAACTCTTGAGTGCATGGTGCGAAGTAATTTTAGTTGTTGAATAAATCAATCGTTTTTTGCTTGGATATCTTGTAGTTGAAGAGTGAGAAGATTTTCATGTTGACAGTTAATGCTCCTCGTACGGCTTTAGATCTATTTGTCCTTTCTATAGAGATTAGGTTAGAGTTGTTGCGGCTTGAAGCCAATGTCAGTGTTGCTTTTGCTTTTGGTCAGGTAATGTATCCCGACGTGATTGGATAATCAGTACAAGATTTGAATCTTGTCTCTACAGGTTATATTTTTTTAAATCAATGCGACTTTTAACTTAGACCTTTAACATTCTAGACATGTCTACTGCTTGCTTGTCGGTTGGATTTCCTTGCTACAAGCAATATTGTATGCTGGAGTAGCATAAGCAATCTTACTGCGTGCTTGCTGCAGTTTCTCTTTCCTTACTGCTTCCTTGGACTTCCTTGCTGTGTGTCCCCTTGATGTCTTTGCTGCGTGCTTGTTGTGACTTAGCCTAAGTAGTACTAGACCTTATCTATTACAATGAATACATAAATCATGGAGGCACTAGTTCCTACCTTATAATTGAGATTTTGTCATCATCAAAACTAAACATAAGCTTCCTAACACATTGTGAGCTATTCCCTTGCGAGTGAGGCGGTTTGCCTCTCCCCCACTTTCAAGCATATGGTTTGAAAAATCTAGCACCGCCTCCTATAGATTAGCCATTACTACATGCAGCAGCCATCTTCGTGTTATTGCAGGGATAAACTGCATAATCAGTCACGCACTCAGTCGCACTTATAGTGATCCCTATATCACTCACCCGTTGGCACTGCAACTTAAGTTGCGCCCACAATGTCAGGCCCTCCATGAAAACAAAGTGCTTGTCTTTCTCAGACATGTCGTGGATGTCCAGTGTGAGAGCCAAGAAGGATTTCATGTAGTCTCACATGCAACTAGTGTACTTGAGGTCTCTCAATACCTGTTGGTCATTATGCTAAACATTATCCAGGAAGAATTAGTGCCTGATTGTATCCTAGAGATGGGACCATGTTTCCAGCTACAACTAGACTTTTTATGTCTATTTATACTTGACTCGCCACAATAGCTTAGCATCTCCCATCAAGTACATGGTAGTCATGGACACTCCCCTGCCCTCGTCTTCAATATCCATAACTATGAAGTAGTGTTCCATATCAAAAAGGAAATTTCCAACCTCCTTCGCATCTCTTGAACTCCATAGGCTCTTGGCTCAGGAACCCAGAGCCATGATAAATTCTCAGTAATAACAGAGGCCTTGCTCACTACTCATTGCAGCAACCCAATTTGGAATTGACTTTCCTCCATCTGCCAACACATGTCTATCGAATTACTTGCCCTCATAGCCTCTTTCAATAAACTTCATGCTTGTCGTCTCTCATCGACCTCTTTCAATAAATTTCACCGACGGGAGCAAGAGGTTGAATATGATTGGTATGTTGAGTTATGATTGCTGATAGATTAGATTGATCACATATATCTTGCACACACGAATTGTATCCAAAACTCGGGAGATAAAGAAAGGGATGACCAAACAACACACATCACAATCATTCAACAAACCAAGAGGTTGAGAATGATTGTGGGAGTATTTCTTAGGTACTGTTAAGAGTTGTATATATGGACTTAACGAGAGGTTGGTCTCGTATATGTGATATGTACCTCAATTGCTCTGGGAGGGGGATTTAGATACATATAACGAAGCCTCGCAATACTAGGAATGATATAAACTAGAATAATTGCCTTAGTATGCATATGTCAATTGTTTCCGAAATCTATAATCCTAAGATATCTTTATAAATTAATTTTAATCTATAATTTTTTAGTCTGCTTTTATTTGTAATTTTCTTTTTAGTTGTTTAATTCCTTTAATATATGGTCTAGTTAGAGTAGCTAGGACAACCCTAACAATTCCATCTTCGATTAGCTAGCGTAGATATATCATGATGTGATAGTTTAACTAAGGCCCCTCAACAAATATTTGTGGGATACGGCCTTGCTTGCACTAACTAGAAACTACGCTATGTGCTTGAGGTTTGGGTTTTTAGTAAAAGAGCGATCACACGTCCAACGATTTTGGCTATGGTGAAACAATCACACATGGCGGTGCTTTAGTGGCACAACAAAATGGAAATCTAGAAAGCTTGTTTGTATTGATTGAAAGTAACAACGTTTATAATATTTGAGGTTTTGGAGGGGGGGCCTCCAACAATTCTCAGCTCTTACGATGCTTTGAATATTATGTTCCCTATAATAATCTTGAATTAAAAACACTATTGATAGTACTATACACTAAAAGTCGAAGAAACTAGCAAAACTAAAAAGGGGCACAATTACAATTATTTAAAAATTATAAAAACTTTACACACAAAGACTCCCGAAGAATATGAGTGAGCGGAGGGTGCTGGCGACTTCCCACGAGGTCTTGCATCAGTTGACGGAGATTAAAGGGATGGCACATCAGGCGCCCAAAAGTTTTATAGCTATTATGGGAGCCGGGTGTAGAGAGTGGCATTATGTAACACAACCGCGCCCACGAGGACCACTACCGTGTTGACCAAAAAATGAACTGGGTGACCCAGCCCACAACGAGTTGGGCGCAACCCAGTCCAAACACACCCTAAATATTGTTGGTGATAATTTCAATAAACATTGAAAAAGTTATTGGTATGACACAAATCTTAATTATATTAGAGCTTTAGTTTTTTAGCCCACCCCACTATGAATTTTTAGATATTCCCCTAAATGGTTGCCAACTTAAGTTTATCACCACCAACATTTTTACATACTTTTTGGATATAAAATCATAAGAAATTAATTTTTATGTTTGTTTGAATTTTACGAATTTGTTCATTTTTTAGAGACTTTAATATTATTTGGAGGAAAAATTAAGTAATTGTGAAGTTCTAGTGAAGAAGCAGACAAAAATGAAGGCAAAACACGAATTGTATCCAAAACTCGGGAGATAAAGAAAGGGATGACCAAACAACACACATCACAATCATTCAACAAACCAAGAGGTTGAGAATGATTGTGGGAGTATTTCTTAGGTACTGTTAAGAGTTGTATATATGGACTTAACGAGAGGTTGGTCTCGTATATGTGATATGTACCTCAATTGCTCTGGGAGGGGGATTTAGATACATATAACGAAGCCTCGCAATACTAGGAATGATATAAACTAGAATAATTGCCTTAGTATGCATATGTCAATTGTTTCCGAAATCTATAATCCTAAGATATCTTTATAAATTAATTTTAATCTATAATTTTTTAGTCTGCTTTTATTTGTAATTTTCTTTTTAGTTGTTTAATTCCTTTAATATATGGTCTAGTTAGAGTAGCTAGGACAACCCTAACAATTCCATCTTCGATTAGCTAGCGTAGATATATCATGATGTGATAGTTTAACTAAGGCCCCTCAACAAATATTTGTGGGATACGGCCTTGCTTGCACTAACTAGAAACTACGCTATGTGCTTGAGGTTTGGGTTTTTAGTAAAAGAGCGATCACACGTCCAACGATTTTGGCTATGGTGAAACAATCACACATGGCGGTGCTTTAGTGGCACAACAAAATGGAAATCTAGAAAGCTTGTTTGTATTGATTGAAAGTAACAACGTTTATAATATTTGAGGTTTTGGAGGGGGGGCCTCCAACAATTCTCAGCTCTTACGATGCTTTGAATATTATGTTCCCTATAATAATCTTGAATTAAAAACACTATTGATAGTACTATACACTAAAAGTCGAAGAAACTAGCAAAACTAAAAAGGGGCACAATTACAATTATTTAAAAATTATAAAAACTTTACACACAAAGACTCCCGAAGAATATGAGTGAGCGGAGGGTGCTGGCGACTTCCCACGAGGTCTTGCATCAGTTGACGGAGATTAAAGGGATGGCACATCAGGCGCCCAAAAGTTTTATAGCTATTATGGGAGCCGGGTGTAGAGAGTGGCATTATGTAACACAACCGCGCCCACGAGGACCACTACCGTGTTGACCAAAAAATGAACTGGGTGACCCAGCCCACAACGAGTTGGGCGCAACCCAGTCCAAACACACCCTAAATATTGTTGGTGATAATTTCAATAAACATTGAAAAAGTTATTGGTATGACACAAATCTTAATTATATTAGAGCTTTAGTTTTTTAGCCCACCCCACTATGAATTTTTAGATATTCCCCTAAATGGTTGCCAACTTAAGTTTATCACCACCAACATTTTTACATACTTTTTGGATATAAAATCATAAGAAATTAATTTTTATGTTTGTTTGAATTTTACGAATTTGTTCATTTTTTAGAGACTTTAATATTATTTGGAGGAAAAATTAAGTAATTGTGAAGTTCTAGTGAAGAAGCAGACAAAAATGAAGGCAAAACACGGAGAAAAGGAGCAATTGCATTGAAGTTAACTTAACTGGCCTAAGAAGACCTCAAGCCCCCATGAAGGAAGAGATCGCATGAGGAAAACATTATAAATGGACCCTATTGTAACCCAGAAGGAATTGAAGGGATTAAGTCAAGGGTAGAAAATATCAGGTTGAAAAAGAATAAGGAACCAGTTCCTTATGTGGAGATTCAACAAGTTCTAACTGATGAAGAGCCTACTTTAGAGGAGGAAGTAGCTGCTGAAGGTACTGTGAAGTGTGCATCAAAAGCTACTATACCGGAACCTATAGCACATAGGAGCTCAACAGGCAACTCAGCAAGATGATGTGAATCAAGGATTGGAACCAAACAAGAGATGGCTAAGAGATCATCCAGCCATCCTGGTCATTGTGAGAATAAATGATAGAGTAAGGACAAGGAGATCTACACCTTACGAAGTCATGTTCTCATGCTTCGTATCTCAAACAGAACTTGGTACCATTGAGAAAGCTCTAAGTGATCCTGATTAGGTTCAAGCCATGCATAAGGAGCTCAATGGGTTTGAGAGAACTGAAGTATGGAATTTGGTTCCTAGGCCTACTAATCAATGTGTAATTTGGACCAAATGGATGTTCAAGAACAAGCTAGATGAGCCAGGGCTTCTTGCTAGGAATAAATAAAGGCTAGTAGTCAAGGGCTACTATTAGGAGGAAGTCATAGATTTTGATGAAACCTTTGCCCAAGTAGCCAGACTTGAAGCAATCAGAATATTTCTGGCCTATACTGCATATAGTAACTTCACTATATATCAGATGGACGTGAAGAGTATATTCCTGAATGGACTTCTAGCTTGAAAAGCCTATGTTGAGCAACAACCAATTTTTGAGAATCCAACTAGAGATAAAGTATGAAAGCTGAAAAAAGCATTGTATGGCCTTAAGAAAGCACCTAGAGCTTGGTTTGATACTCTCTCGCAGTATCTAGTCCAAAGTGGATTCTAGAAAGGTATTGTAGACAAAACCGTATTTTAAATCCATATTGTTAGTCTATATTCATGTTGATGACATTCCTTTGGGTCAACTGACAAATAACTATGCAAAAGGTTCTCCTAGATGATGTAAAGCAAGTTCGAGATGAGCATGATGGGGAAGTTAAGATTTTTCCTTAGATTTCAAGTAAGATAGTTTGATGCTGGCATCTTCATTAGTCCAGTGAAGTACACAAAGGAGTTGATCAAGAAGTTTAGGAAAGACAACTTAACTTCAGTAGGAGTTCCAATGATCACTCCAACAAGACTTGATAAAGATGAAGATGGAAAGGATATTGATGTCACACAGTACAGAAGACTTATCAGCTCACTTCCGTATCTTACAGCAAGCAGACCTGCCATCTTATTCACTGTAGGAGTTTGTACACTATACCAAGTAGCATCCAAGGAGTCTCACCTCCAAGCAGTGGAGAGGACTATGAGGTATCTGATAAAGCGCAATCCGCTATCAAGAAAATGCAAGCCAAAGAACTACCAATCGGAATGTAAAGTGAAAACAGAACACAAGATATACGTGGTTCGATCCGGAGATCTACGTCCACGAGGGGAATAATGTCCCTTCCGAGTCCCTTTTTCTTCTTCTTTAGTTAGTTTTACAAGCTACAATTTTAGAGTATCAGAGTTCGAACCCCCCAAACGTCCTTAATTCTACTATTTATACCATACAAATCACAACCGTAACTATATTCCTACAATTCTGGGCACCAAATCTGCCTTCGTGATTGAGAGAAAATCGTGGGAGGAATCTTCAATCCCCCATGCGTCGCTGCCGCCACCCCAATTACCAAATCTGTAATTGGGCCGATTGTTGGGCTTGTAATCCTAGACAACTGGGCTGATTGGACTGGGCCACACCTACCAGATGCCCCCCCCCCCCAAAAAAAAGCCGGAGCGGGAGGCTTCGGCTTGTGGAGTAGATAAAAGTAGGCGGGAGGTGACGTGAAGGAGAAGAGCCGCTAGTATCACGAGCTGGAACAACTAGACACCCCCGTGGTTAACCCCGGAGTCCATCAAACGGAGTTAGAAAAATGCGAAACCCCCGGGGTCCCTCAACCGGAGTTGAGAAACTACGAAAACCCCGGGGTCCCTCAACCGGAGTTGAGAAAATACGAAACCCCCGGGGTCCCTCAACCGGAGTTGAGAAACTTTCCCTACACGAATGCTGAAGAAAATTGGGGCGCGTGACTGGCAGGTGCGCATAGAATTCGAGTTGGCGCGTATGTAACGGCACATATTGTGAGTTTCGAGGCGCATGCACTGCACGTGAGTATCAGAATCGTTGATTTTAAACCATTGAATCTGAATCGTTGCTGAAATTATAAGAAAATGAGGGAAATCAAAACCCTTCACCTTCTTCACTTGCAGATAACTGAATCACGCATCAGGAAAATCAGCGATTTTGCCAACTTTGAAGATTATCACCGCTCCGATCAAAGAAAATAAGTAAGTATGTCTATCTCGTCTTCATCTTCGTCTATAGTTGAGGAGGTGGGCAGAGAAAGGGAGCCTTTTAGAGCGCCCCCTATACAGGTGATTTTCCCAGATAATAGTGAAACTAGGAAGATATACCTGGGCGACTTGGGTGAAATTAGGATGGAGGCAGTTAGTTTCCCCCATTGTGAGGAGGAAGTGGAAGAGTTCGAAGTAGCAGGAGTGAGGTCCAGCGTAAGTGAGGCCCAAATCAGAAAATGGATTCCAAATTTCTTCTTGCCCTTTGACCTGGAATATATTATTCCTGAATATAAGGATAAGGCGTCTGCCCTCCTAAAGGATTTATATCCGTATACATAGATCAGCTGGCTGTAGGATTGAGGTTTCCCCTGTGGGATTTTTTGGTAAATTTGTTGGAGTTTTACGGAATAGCCCTGGGACAACTGGGACCCAATGCCATGAGGCAGGTGGTAGGATTTTTAGTTGAATGTAGTAAGGGGGGATTGAAGCCCAGTGTTAGTTTATTTAGACATTTCTTTCAGCTTAAGACTATGGGGAGGAATAAGGGCTGGTATTACCTTAACCCCAGGCCAGGTAAAAAATTCAAAGTAAAAAACCCGAGCAAAATTGAAGGATGGAGAGGTAAATTTATATATGTTAGGCAAGAGAGGGTACTGCCGAAGTGGCAGAGGTTGGAGGTAGTAGATAGCGCACCGGCGGGGGACCCTAGAGGTGTAGATGTACTAAAAAGAGCAGGTGTCCTGGGGTCCAAATTTTCAGAAGAAGTCCTAGACGAGGCTGGGTTGAGCCCGTATTATTCCAGATGGACCGCTGGGACCTCGGATTCCCAGGAGGAGGATACCTCAGCTGAAACTGACTCAGAAGAGGCGCCAGGCGTAGCTGAGGTAGAGGGGTCTAAAGCCGGGGCAGAAATAGAGGGTAGGACTTTTATTTTTTTTATAAGTTGTGTAAGAGTGAGTTTAATATCTCTGAATGCATTCTGTGTCCTGTGCAGTGGGTAAGTTCAAGAGTTCCACAAAGAGGGGAGCCGGAGCCAGCTCTGGTGGGCGAGGTGATAGATCCAAGACCGCGGAGTTACAGAAAACGACGGCAGGGGGTGGTCATGGAGATGATCACGAGGACAATGTTCCTCTCTCGGGGCTGAACCCGAGCTCTAAGAGGAGGATGACGTCACCACCAACACCGCCACCTCCCAAAAAAGCGCACGTGACCCCTTCTCACGAGGTATGTGTGTGAATAGTGCTTTGTTACTTGCCTCATAAGCTCAACGTGACAGTGAGATAATGCAGGAGCAAGGAATGGCAATAACTGCGGCCGGAGCCGAGCTGGAACAACTGCTGGAGCCAATCCGCGGACTGGTGGGAAGGGAGAGGAGTAAAAAAAGTGACAGTAGGACGTAGTGTGGCCAAATGCTAAGCAAAATAATGCATTGAAAAAATATTTATTTCACTGTATTTAATATTTCACAATATTTAGTGTATACTATGGGGAAATAACTTTTGTAATGACCATACAGAGTGTATATATATATATTAGTTGTGTTCGATATAAATCAGAAAAAAGATTTTTTTATGAAAACAAAGTAACCGACCATATCGGCAAGGACGGGGAAAGGAAACGGGCTTAAGTCCGGAGACAAATTAATGACGCCTCGGAAGGATCAGTAAGTAACTTGTATTCTTCGATCGAATGAGATAAGATTTAAACCAAGTCCGAAGACTGGATCATGTACCCTGACCGGATCAGGAAGGCAAGTAATTGAGCCCGGAGACGTGTACTATACACCCGACTGGGCGAAAAAAATGTTTGGAAACATGCAATATAAGGACACCGGGGCGTCCCCGCGGTATCGGAAACAAGCAATATAAAGACAAAACAGGAGATTTTACCAAGTAAAAATTGGTCAGAACAATGTCAAAATGCAAACTAATATTCAAGAGGTAGGAAGCAGAAATAAAACTAACAGTGTTTAGAGAAAAAAATTTCGAAAGTTAGTCACATGCCAAGTACGAGGCACTGGGGTGCCATCCATGCGTGCGAGCTGATAACTCCCGAGGGAATAGACGGCAACCACACGATAGGGTCCTTCCCATGCCGCATGGAGTTTGCCTTCTGGACTAGCTTTACTGGCGGAATTGCGCCGGAGCACGAGGTCGCCGACTTTAAACTGTGTGCCTCGAACTCGAGCATTGTAGTATTTTGCGGTTTGCTGTTTATATTTGGCTTGTCGAATAAGGGCCTATTCCCTGCGATATTCTACTTCGTCGAGGTTAGTACGGAGGGCTTCCTCATTTTTCTCCTGGTCGATAGTCAACAATCTAGGGCAGAGTACCCCAATTTCTGCAGGGATGACGGCCTCAGAGCCGTAGGTTAGGCTGAAAGGAGTCTCGCTTGTAGAAGAGTGAGGCGTAGTACGATAAGCCCATAATACTTGAGATAGGGTATCAGCCCAAAGCCCTTTAGATTCGCCCAAACGTTTTTTGATGCCGTCAACAAGTGTTCTATTCGTCACCTCTACCTGACCATTAGCCTGGGGGTGAGTCACCGAAGTGAATGCCTGTTTAATGTGTAACTCCTCACACCAAGAGCGGAAAGGGTCGTTTGCAAACTGTTTCCCATTGTCGAAAACAATGGTGCTAGGAATACCGAATCGGCAAATAATATTCTTCCAAACGAAATTAAGAATTTTCCTTCCAGTGATGGTGGTAAGTGGTTCGGCCTCAACCTACTTGGTAAAGTAATCCACAGCGACCACCAAAAATTTGAAACCTCCTGGAGCCACAGGGAAAGGACCCACGATGTCTATGCCCCATTGAATAAAAAGCCATGCGCTCTGTATGCCTGTGAGCTCTGTTTGAGGTAAGTGTTTTATCCGTGAGTGCCGCTGACACTTCTCACATTTTGACACTAAGTCATGTGCATCGTTAAAAAGAGTAGGCCAATAATACCCCCACCATAGTGTCTTCTTAGCGAGAGTTCGGGACCCAATATGGCTCGCGCAGGAGCCTTCGTGTAATTCCTTGAGGATGTAGTCAGCTTGGACTGGGTCAAGGCATCGAAGACTGGGCTGGAGGTAGGATTGTCTGTACAAGACCCCATCGTGGAGTGTGTATTTTGGTGCTTTCAAGATTATCTGGCGAGCTCGCGTCTTGTCATCGGGTAGAGTCCCGTCCTGGAGGTATCGGACAATGGGTGTCATCCAAGTGGGTTTAGCATCAGTGATCACCGAGATATTCTGTTCATAGATGGACGGATGGGATGCCTCTTCTACAAGTATGTCGGAAGGTATGCTTGAAGGGACCGCAGAGGCCAGCTTGCTGAGAGTATCAGCCGTTGTGTTCTCTCCTCGGGGAATCTTGTGGATATCAGCAGAGGAAAATGTGAGCAAGAGATTTTTGGTTAAAGCTAAGTACCTTTTCATGGTTTCCTCCTTTGCTGCATATGAGCCATTGATTTGGCTAGAGACTACCTCCGAGTCAGTATATACTCGGATGTGTGAGGCTCCTAAAGTCTTTGCAAGGCGAAGACCAGCAAGAACCGCCTCATATTCGACTTCATTATTAGTGACTTTAAATTTGAAGCGTAAAACATACTTGACTTCTACGTCGTCGGGCCCATTGACGATGACCCCAGCACCACTTCCCCGGGTAGCGGATGCGCCATCTACATGTATATGCCATCGTTTGGCTTCGATGCCGAGATCAGTAGGTGGAATGACCTCAGGATGTGGGTTGGATTCAGAGCCCTCAAAGGGAGCCTCAGCAAGAAAATCGGCTAGGGCTTGACCTTTAATAGCTCGGCGGGGAAGAAATTGAATATCATGCTCTCCCAGCTCAATTGCCCATTTAACGAGTCGACCGGAATGATCGGGCTTACTTAAGATCTGTCGGATTGGCTGGTTTGTGAGGACGTTAATAACATGCCCCTGGAAATAGGGACAGAGGCGGCGGGCCGCCATAACCAGTGCTAAAACTGTCTTCTCGATAATGGAGTATCGAGTTTCCACTCCTTGTAAGGCCCGGCTAGCAAAATATACAACCTTCTGAGTCCCTTGGTCTTCACGGACAAGGGCCGCACTGATGGCTTCATCGGAGGTGGACAAATATATATACAGGGGTTCTCCAGTAATTGGGGTAGAGACAATATGGAGTTGGCTGATGTGCTATTTTAGGGCCGTCAAAGCTTCTTCACATTAGGGAGTCCATTTGAATATTTTAGCTTGCCTCAGAATTTTAAAGAAAGGAAGTTGTCGCTCAGCTGCTTTAGATAAAAACCTATTCAGTGCGGCCAGTAGCCCAGTAAGGCGCTGAACATCTTTTTCTTTTTCAGGTGTCTTGAGGTTAAGTATATCTCGAATTTTGGAAGGGTTAGCTTGGAGCCCCTGAGGGGAAACCATGTATCCCAAAAATTTCCCGGAACCGACCCCAAAGGTGCATTTAGCCAGATTTAAGTGGAGATTGTGACGTCTGAGTACGTCCAATGTTTCAGCAATGTCCCGAACACATGTATCGAAAGTTTGACTTTTGATGACGAGGTCATCGACATAAACCTCTATATTTCGGCCAACTTGGTCCCGGAAAATGTGATCCATCAACCGTAGATAAGTGGCCCCGGCGTTCTTAAGCCCGAAGGGCATTTTCTTGTACGCAAAAATGCCGAAGTCCTTTATAAAGGCCGTTTTAACAGCATCCTTCCGATCCATGTGAATCTGGTGGTACCCTTTATAGAGGTCCAAGAAGCAGAGTGCGGGATGTCCGGTAATGGCCTCGGCCTTTTGGTCAATTGGAGGTAGTGGATAGCAGTCCTTCGGGCAGTATTTGTTTAGATCAGTAAAGTCCACACACATCCTCCATGTATTATCAATCTTCTGAACCAAGACAGGATTCGCTAACCAGGTCGGATAATGAACTTCGAAGAGGATATTCGCCTTCACAAGGGCTTCAACCTCTACGCGGATAGCAGCTTTTCTGTCCGCAACAAACTGTTTACGCTTCTGCTGTACTGGTTTGACTTTTGGATCAATATTCAATTTGTGGGTGATTAAGTCTGGCGAGACATCGGGCATGTCCAAGGGTGACCAGGCGAAGACCTCGGAATATTCATGCAATATCTGAACAATGGCACTGTAAAGTAGAGGTAAATGTACTGCACCGACCTTAACAGTCTGTTCGGGTTTGTTCGGATCAAGGGGTACCTCAACTACCTCGTTGCGAAGAGGCTGAGTCGGGGTCGACATGAGTCCCGGGGTATCTATTTGAAACTGAGGACGGGCAGCAGGTGTAGTCCGCTGTTTGAGTGCAATGTGCATACACTGTTTAGCCATCTTCTGGTCGCCACGGATGGCAATTGCCCCGTAGGGTGAAGGACACTTCATCGTCAAGTGATACGTGGAACAGACAGCTTGTGCAGGGGTAAGCCAATCTCGCCCAAGGATCATATTATAAGGGGATGTAGATGACACCACATAAAAATCAACAAAAACAGTTTTGATGGCAGGATGAGTACCTACCGAGGTGTCGAGATTAATGATCCCTTCCGCCCGAACTTCTCCCTGTGTAAATGTCTGTAGGGGTCCCCGTGTAGGTCGGAGCAGATCACGAGATATACCCATTTTTTGGAAAAAATCTGAGAAGATAACACTCACGGCGGCACCATTATCAACATACACCCGTTTGATGATAATATTTTCTACAGTCATATCAATGATGATAGCATCAGTGTGGGGTGTGCGCTCGGGTACTGGGTCGTCTTCAGTGAAGCTAACTATTTCAGTTTTGTGGAAACGCTTGTGACGGGATTCCTCGGGAGGAGGCCTACGGGCTTCTGCAATAAGAGCTTTGCGAGACACTCCTGCTGGCTGCGTGCTATAAATCATATGAATGACGCTATTAACAACACGATTTGGAGGATTGTTCCCTTCTTCTTGAGGAGGAGGAGCTGGCAATAAGCGAGGTTGTTGCTGTTGAGTACCTTGCCTATTTCCCTGATCGTGCTTTGGGTAGTTGTTGCTCCCGGGTCAATTATCGGCCATTGTGACCGACCTTGTTGTGAGCCCCGATTGTTATAGCCAGCTGCCACCTCTGTGCCGTTGTCGATTATCTGGTTGAGCAATATACTGGCGAAAATATCCCTGTTTTATACACTCTTCAATTTCTTTGCTGAGTTCTCGGCATTCTTCTGTATCGTGCCCGTGGTCATGGTGATAATCGCACCACTTAGTGCGATTTCGTTTATCGGCCAGCGCAGTCATGCGAGGGCAAGATCTCAGATCAGCCTTGTGGATGGCATGTATTTCGGTTCGGGACCGATTTAAAGGTGTGAGCTGAGGTAGATCGTGACGGGTTTCTAATCGCCCTCTGCTTAGCCGGTTAAAGGCGCTGGTGCGAGTATTAGACCCGGATTGTCCTTTATCTGACTGTCTCTTAGCAATAGACTTCTCTCTCTTGCGTCGGGTTTGCTCGTCTACCTTAGCGAACTTACCAACCACATGATAGAGAGCTCGGGTAGTGGCTGGGGTATTACGGGCCATCTCGGTGTACAACGGTCCAGCGCGTAATCCATTCATGAAGGCTGTGACAATAATGCTGTCAGGCTGACTCCCCACTTTCAAGCTTTCAGTTGTAAAGCGTTCCAGGAACTGAGAGATGGTTTCTCCTTCTTTTTGTTCCACGTTCATCAGATCGGTCAAAGTGGACATGGGCTTTGCTCGTGCTTCAAAACGCGCCCAAAAGTCTTCAGCAAGTTCTCTAAAAGAGGATATACTATTGCGGGGAAGGGAATCAAACCAAACCCGGGCCTCATCCTGAAGATATTCAGGGAAAATCTTACAGTAGTGAAGAGACACGGTATGATCTCGACTGAGCATGTTGTGCCTAAAAGCCCCTAGAAAGTTGGCCGGGTCTCCAGTTCCATCATAAGGTGATATGGCAGGTCTCTTGAACACGTCGGGAAGGGGCGTAGCTAGTATTTCTTGGGAGAATGGGGTGATAATATCTCCGTTGACATAAAGACCTAGAATCCTGTCTAGTTCAACATTGCGTTGCACTCGCTCATACTCCTGGAGATCTAAAGTATGGGGATGGGCCTGGCGAGCTCTTTTAGCCGCGTTAAGTGGACGGCGTCGATCAGCATCGACAAGTTCTTCATTGCATTGCCTTGACCCATTAGAACTCCCATGGTCCTCAGGGGAACCAGGTCGCTCTCGTCGTCGATCTTGTCGCACATTATGTACAGGATCTTGTTGGTTGGGCGGGTTTCGACGAGGTGGATGTGCTGCGAGGTTGGTGGCATTTCCAGCAGGTCCATCGTGGTTTGAGCGATTGGCTGCCCAGTCCTGGAGGACATGAGCATGTTCTTGGAGAAAGGCCTGGAGCAATTCCGGGGTCATTTGAATATTAATATGCGGCTGTGCAGCAGCGGGATTAGGATTTTGTACATCTTGTTGAGGTAGGGGTAGGAATTGGTCGTCCGTATTCATGACTGGGTCTTGATTGCCCTGATGGTGAGATGTATTTTGCATCAGTTGTTGCCTCGGCGGCAAAGTTTGATCCACGGGTGGATCTTGATTGGTCTGATCACCTTGGCGAGATTGAGTTAGGCAGGTGGTCACCATGGTGTAACAAGTGCAGTATCAATATTCCGTTCTTTCCCACAGACGACGCCAATTGATAAAGCGCAATCCGCTATCAAGAAAATGCAAACCAAAGAACTACCAATCGGAATGTAAAGTGAAAATAGAACACAAGATATACGTGGTTCGATCCGGAGATCTACGTCCACGAGGGGAATAATGTCCCTTCCGGGTCCCTTTTTCTTCGTCTTTAGTTAGTTTTACAAGCTACAATTTTAGAGTATGAGAGTTCGAACCCCCCAAACGTCCTTAATTCTACTATTTATATCATACAAATCACAACCCTAACTATATTCCTACAATTCTGGCCACCAAATATGCCTTCGTGATTGAGAGAATATCGTGGGAGGAATCTTCAATCCCCCATGCGTTGCTGCTACCACCCCAATTACCAAATCTGTAATTGGGCCGATTGTTGGGCTTGTAATCCTAGACAACTGGGTCGATTGGACTGGGCCACACCTACCAGTATCTAAGGGGCACAAGGGTATTTGTGGTACCTAAGAGACAGTGAGGATACTCATATTCTAACTTCGCAGGTTGCAAGATTGACCTCAAAAGCAAGAGTGTAATATGCCAATTTCTTGGAAATAGAAATGTTTCATGGTTTGGCAAGAAGCAACAATCTATCGCAACATCTACTATAGAAGCAGAATAGATCGCTGCTGGAAGCTGTTGTGTGAAAATACTGTGGATACAACAACAACTGAAGGATTACGGGATTCTCGCAAGAGAAACTCCTATAATATGTGATGACACTAGTGTGATTCCTATCACACACAACCCAATTTTTCTTTGAGGTTGTGTTCAATTTCATCAAGGTGGTGCTTCTATGGAATATGGTGTGTTGGGAATCTAGAACCGGGTTCAGAACTCTAAGAACCGGGCTGGAAGAATCGGGTTTGTTCGAGTCAAGAGAAGGGTGTAAAATTGGACCGGGTTTTGTGTTGAAAGTGACAAGTGTACAAGGCGAAAAATACAATGGTTTTGAGCTCGAAGAAACTATTGTGGCTTAACTATTGCTAACCAACTTTCAGCTCGCAACTTGCAGCAGTTGTAACTCCCTGCTCACGAAGATTCGAGCTATACCACTTATATAGGCTTAAAGCTCTTGTGAAGTCGAACACAATTATCAAGTTTTCCCTTTGTAAACAATACAGTAGAGAGAGAATTAGAAATCTAGGGTTCTAAACATAATTCAGTCTGTGAATTGGGGTTTTGCTAGATTTTGAGTAATTCTTGTAATTTCTGCTTGAGAGAAGTGAATTGAGGTGTGTAGTACCTCCATGGATGTAGATCAAATCTGATCAAACCACGTAAAACCTCTTTGTGTGATTTCTTTTCTTGTTTCTGCGTCTGTGCATGTTCGGCTGAAATTTGGTTAATTACGTCCGAACACTCAAAAGCAGTTCGGTCACAACTGTTGATTTTTTTAGCGAACAACAAGAAGGAGTTCGATTCGAATTGTGTGTTTTTCGTCCGAACAAGACCTGTATCATTTTATGTGAAGTGTTTTTCACAACATCTTCATTCAAGGACCAAGCATATAGTGGTATACATCATTGCATTTGTAATCATTTTCAAAGAAAATATGTCAAAAGATACACACAGACATGTAGTTAGCTGATATATTCAAAACAACCTTTGTGTGAATCACGTTTCAATATGCTCCAGACTGAATTAGGGAGGCTACTTATGTAGGAGAATCCCTATAGGTAAAGTTTGTTAGGTTGGGAAGCGTTAAAATAAATATTAAAACAGTCAACTGTAAGGTTACTGTAACCCTCCCAGAGTAAGGGGGAATATTGTAAGTAAGGCACAATGATATGTTGCCTACTGGAAGCAAATAGACTGTAAGTAGAATGGAAGTAGACAATACGTGGTGATTCAAGGAAATGCCTAAAACAAGAAATGTAGTAAGTAGAAGCCCATTAAGCTGAAATACGGTGATTCGTTTAAGCTTACTTCAAGTAACCTTATTGTGACACACAAGCTAGAAGTATTTATTATCTACAACTTTTAAACCTTGTGCACTAGTTGGCACATCATTAATATTCCTCATATCATTTAGTATGATGAACCATAAAAAAAATTTAGTTTTTAAAGCTGGAAATATTTATTTCTTATCCAAACAAAACTTTCCCCGCATTTAATGAACATATCATTTACGGTGCCATAATCGTTGCCTTTTGCAGAGGTAATTATGATTGTTTGTATTTGACCAATGCATCCATTAAATAGTAGCCACTAATTCAAATCCATTTTCCCATCAATGAATCTAAATCGTTTAAATCGCACATATTTCTTGTCAAGTGAACCAAGAGTCCTTCTTGATTATCTAAAGTTATAGGTTATATATGCCTAAACTTAGAAAGCTGTAAAAGACTTTTGATCATATCTTTTTGCGAAGAAACACTAAAAGATCCAAATAAACTTAGATCTTCAACGCTTTATTCTCTAACAAGCTCAAATGGCATCGACGAAATCAACTCCAACCAAAAAGAAATCTGACTTCGTTGAAGGACGTCTGGAATCTCTCGAGCATCTACAGTTATGGATGGCCTAGAGAAATAGAGGATCTCAGTTGGTTGAGATAATTTGGAGAAAATTGTCCTCGAGTCATTTGACTTTCTTCCTTGGTGCCCACACACCAAGATATTTGGAAGACTTGGTGGAGCAGTTCTATACATTAGCAAAGGTCACTCGCAACTCCAGGGGTGAACCAACCACCATCACATGCACGGTGGCAAGTAGTAGTGTTGAGATCACTCCTGCTGCAATGGCTAAGATCTATTCTATGCCAGATGAAGGATTGACTCCGATACAACTGAAGGTTTATGGTGAAGAACTAGTGCTTGAATGCTAGAAGGTATTTACAGGTGACCAACTTGCAGTAAACATGCATGAATCCTATACCAAGGTCATTTTTCTTCTTTTTGAGTTGTTTTCATAATATATTTAGGCATGGTATAGAGTGAGAAATGGGAGATATGAGAAGCGTAACAGTCCTAGATTTTGGTTGATGATCGCCTTGTGGAAGGAGGACTACTGAAATGGCCACTGTTTCTCTTCACCCGTCTAGTGGAGCAGGTCACAAAGATGAAGGGCCGTAAGAGCTATGGAATCGTGCTCAACTATGTTCTATACCGTCTCAGTATCGAGATTACTGGAGGTGTGGAACTTGCAAAGGGAAAGTGTATTGGTAATACAAGGGAAGGTACCAAGCAAAGGGATGATGAAGGGGGAAGGACTACCTACATGCTTACCGCTCCTGTTAGCAAGCAGAAGGTTATGACTTTGAACCCCCTTCTAATAAGAGATTTCAACGGTTGAAACCTGAAAAGGAATCAATAATTTATTTTAGGGCTATTGAAGAAGAGGAAGAGAGTAGTTTTGAGGAAGAACCCTTACAGAAGAAGCTAATGAGGCTGATCAAAGCCACCTCAAGATAAGCAATATCAGGCAACTCTTTGATGAGCCTTAGATAGCAACTTCACCACCACGATCACCACCTCCTGATCGTGAGTTAGTACATAATGCAAGAACAAGAGGACTCAACTCTTGTTTCTTATGTTGTGCTCTCTATTCAACCTCTTAGCCAGAATGCACCCCTTGTTAATTCTGCAAACCAAGAAGAAGTAGTAGCAGATGCTTCAAATCTGTCTGAGGAGTTATCGGTTCACGCAGAAAACACAGCACGCAGCCCCCCAACACACTTCACAAGCAGTGGTCGGACTTGTGAAGTAGGGGATGAACAATGTGTGGCAGGAGATGAACTTCGACTTGCTTCCGACAGAAATGCTGCCTCTCCCCAACAATAAGAAGAACATAAGCTCATTGAGGAGCTGTTGGAGGAGGAAACGCTGAGATACTACATATGGCACTCTAATAGGGTAATAAGTTGTACCCGGCCATCTTAAACTGGGCAAATTAGGGTGTGGAAGAAGAATGAGTGACCACCTAGGCACAATGTGAAGACATTGTTGAACTGACCTCCAAGGATTTTGGTGATCGCGTTAGGGCAACAAGAAGGGTTTGCCTGTAGGAGAAGGCACCCTTGAAATGCCCTGCTGACGACAGTGACTCTGATGGTGAAGATAAATAAAAGTGATAAGGTGTGGCGCCAAGTAATAAGGCATACCATAAGGGGACACGGAAGCTCGTTGCAGCAACCTACTGATGATTCTATAGCAGTACAGCCAACTGTTGAAGAAAGCTCAGAGAAAGATCAAATTCCACTATCTGCTATACAAGATGCCAATGAATCTGTTGTCAGATAGGACATAGTAGATAAGACAACAACAACCTCCCAAAATGCCCATGAAGCTACAAAAATGCATAACAAGTATCTGAGGCATATGCTTCAAATGCCAATGAATCTACTATTTATGAAATGGTAGTAAACAAGGCAGTAAGCACTTCACAGATTGCCGATGAACCTACTGTAGGAGAGATTTCAGTAGAAAAGGCAGTGCCCATTTCTCAAGCACCAAGTGTACAAGCACCAAGTAGTACATGAGGTAGGATCTCAGAGGCAGTAGGAGATACATAAACTACTTTGCAACAACAGGCAACTGAAGCAAGTGAGGAGCATTATCACACACCCTGTAATCTCGCTGAAGTTGCACCACCTTCTGTTGAAGATCCAATTTATACTACTGCTGAAATGATTATTCTTGAAGACACTCCAGACTTACAGACAATTTAACATAATGAAGATGAACAACTGTTGAATTACAATGACACTCCTTCCAAGAGTAATGCAGATGAGGAGGAAGACTATTTGCTGGAAGACAAGGATGTGCAAAATGATCCGATTATTAATGATGTTCTTGTCGAGCCAAACACTAAAGCACCACCTACTATGAAAGATATAGTAGAGAAAATGAAGGTTATAGTGACAAAAACAAGAAATGACAATGGCAAAGGAGAAGGCTGATACAACTTCACTAAAGCAAGTTTGGTAAATGAGGCAGAAATTCAAGCCAAGGAGGAAAGATTGGCCACGGAGCAAGCAGATGCTACTTGTACTAATGCAGGATCAGTAGACAATGCAGCGGTTAAACCAATGGATGCTCAACAAGGTTTGTCCAAGGAGTCAGCTGATGCAGTTTGTATTGATGCAAACCTCCCAAGTGAAGCTGAGACTCAAGGCAAATTAGATGCCGGAGTAGAAGTTGAGATGCCTACTCAAACAACTACTAGCACACAGGACCAATTGAGGGGGAATAACAGCTAGTTGAATCAAGTCGGCAACATGAGAAAGGCATTATTGATGGTGAGCCTACTGGACTCTCATGGAGCAACAAAAGAGGCTGTAACTAGAAGTTCACATGTAGAAAAGATAAGGAGACCACCAGCTCCAACTCCAGCAACGCCAACTGACAGTTCAAAGGATGAATTGGATATCCGAGGGAGAAATGTACCATCTTCTCCAGAAGAAAATTCACTCATAGAAGCGGCTCAAACACCTATCTAATACAACACAGGTGGCAACCAAAAGACAGAGGAGACATGCGGAAAAGTCTCTTGAGCGTGACAACAAAACCCAAGTGGGAATTAGACAATCCCATGTGGAAAAAAACCTGCCAACTGTAGTTGTTGTGCAAGAAGTGCTAGAAAGATTTGAACGCACTTTATCAACAACTGAGTTCTCGGTGCAGAAACTATGCAGGGTAATAAGCAAAGACGCTTCTGGGGATACTCAAAGCTCTTGGATTTTTTTGCGAAATAGTATCTTTAGTTCCAAAGATCATGAGACACCTGAAAAACTAGTTGATGAATAAAACACGAGCTAAATTGCATTGGATGTAGGAAGTTATCAGAAATTCAACAACTACACCAATGGAAAAGTTACTGGCCTCGTATCCAGAATGAAAGAAAGGCTAAAGGAGCAGACAAGCGGTATGTAGTCCTTGAAAGATGAATTCGCCCTACTGCGGCAAGAGAAGGCCAATGGCAGAATAATATTGGTCAATATCCCTGGCAAGCTACAAGCACATACTAGAATCAATATCGAAAAAGGGGAAGAAGAGACACGGGCAAGACATGCTAAACAACAACAAACGGAGCAACAAGAATGGTTCATTGCTGAACAACGAAGATAAGAATAGGAAACCAAGGTGAGGATACAGGGATGGAAAACTTACGAACATCAAGATTTCGAAAGATCATTGCAGGAGTCGGAAGTAAGGGTGCAGAATATCCTTGAAAAGGAAAATGTTGAACTCCACGAGATGTATCTTCCTACATGCATAGTAAATGACCAACGTGTTCATAGAAAGCGCCTACCACCTCAAGTGAAAGAAAACAGGATGTCACTCCAAGCTTATCAATCTACTCTAAGTACGAGTACTAGCTTGAGTACGATCACTGAAAGAATATGGAAAGCAACTACACGCAGGAGTACTTCCATTTCAGGTTGAGCTTAAAGGCCTGAAGTGGGATAAGATGATTGGTGACTAATAGAAGAACTCACTGAACTTGTTGCAAAAGTTGCTATAGATCACTAGGATTGGAACAACCTTCTCAAGTTGCAAGCATACAATTTGTGACAAAGGTAGTATAAATTATATCGAATCCACAGGGAGGATTTTCCGAGAGAATCGACTTTAGTACTTTCGAATTAATTCAAATGAAAATTGAGAGAATGGAGATTCACCTAAATAACATAAAGAAAATAAATAAAGTAAGAAGATAACTGATCGATGGTAAGATATTCCAGAGGCTTGATTTACACAAGCAAGGTGGAATTAACAATTCGTAGACGAATACAGGAAACTAGTGTGAGTTCTATGTGATTGGATTCCCAACTCAATCGATGTCTTAATTGGGTGACAATTCCGAATACGTTTGAGGCGCCGTATTCCCCTAGGATCGGCGAGTACACAAGGTTCAAAGTAGACTACCTAATAAGAAATTATAATCCAACCCCGAGCCTCAGGATTCTGCTTCTAATAAAACTAGAAGAGGATAAACTGACTTCTCCTACACTAAAAACCGGCGTAAGGGTGTAGTTTCTACACACGCGACTTGTAACACTCCAACACCGCAAGCAGGTGAAGAGTTGCCACTAAAACATACTTCTACTTTCAAAATTACTACCTCCGTCCCGGCTATTCTTGCACTAGGAGGATTGACACAAGTATTAAGAAAAGTTGCTTTTTGGGATTTTGTTGACTTTTCCAAGGTGAATTAAGGGTGGAGATTGAGGGTGGAGATTTTTAGGGTGTAGATTGTATTATAACTTTCCTTTTTAAAGGTGTGCAAGTTTAGCTGGGAGGGACGAAAATGGAAAGTGTGCAAGTTTAGCTGGGACCGAGGGAGTATTTACCAGCGGCCTTTCAAAAAAATACGAGTTAGAAAATTTTATTAATAATTAATCTACGTTGATACTCTTTATTCTTCTTATTAGGAACTTGTCCGCGCTAACTAGATCCCCTGCCATCTATTGGACTTGAAATTGTTTTAGTCATAGCATCATGAGTTATGCGAACCAAGTGGGAAAACTCTGTGAGTAGTTGTACTAAATCACTATGCACCATAATAAATAGATCGTTGACTTAGGTGTCAATCTTACGACATAAAAACCTTTGACTTAGGAGCTAATCTTACGACTCAGAAGCCATATTACGTGACTTAGGAGCCAATCTTACGACTCAAAAGTCTGACAAAGAGCCTATCTTACAATTCGAAACCATATTTTTAAGATCACTTAAGAGCCAATCTTACGACTCGAAAGCATACGACTTATGAACCAATCTTATAATTCAAAAGTCTTACTCAAAAGTCCATCTTACGACTTGAGAGTAATCATAGGCTCGAAGACGAACATAAAAATCATAGTACAAACTCGATAGTATAAAAGCCACGTTAACCACTTTTCATGTAGACTTTCTTGGACTAACGTAGATGTTCTTTGATTTGAATTTCTCGGACGAGGCTCCAACGTTATTCGGTCTAACTCGTACTGCACTCGCCGATTTGAGACCTTTAGCCTTATAGCTTTCTTTATTATTATTTCCTCCTAAATTATATTATCTATTATAATTTTAGTTTGTACGTATAATTATTACACACATATACTTATACCTACACATTTTAGCCACATATGTCTTATGCCAACATAGTTGTACATAACATATTATGTAATGTAATCACATAGTAATTTACGTACAACTTTGCTAACTTATTGTTATAATCATGTTCACATAATTATAGGAACTTAGATTCATATAGAAATATTTAATCTTTTAGGAAAGCCTAATCCCTAGAGTAAGGAGATGGTGTTTCTCATATAATTGGACACGTGTACGCAAATAAATTCACACAATTCATTTAATCATTTTAATTTGAAAATTGATATTACTATATACTAATGTTCCATAACTTAACCCATTAAAATAGTTAGTTATAACCTCAAAATGCACATTTTTATTAAAATCCTATACTAGAGTTGAAAACTATAATTTTTAGGTTTTAAGATCAGCCTGTTTTGTAAAATACACTATAAATCATATACTTCAAGAAAAATTCTCAAATTTTAATTATAAACTCCTAATTTTACATAATATAATATAGTATAATAGGTTCTCATAAATCAAAAGGAATAATTTTATAAAAACCATTTTGTAAGAGCGAAATTGACTATAAAATTAGCTTGTTTTGTAAAATTCATTAAAAATCATAAACTTGACAAAAAGCCTTCAAATTTTAACATTGACTCCTAACATCATAAAGTACCACATAAAAAAATATTTTTTAGAAATATTAAGTAAATACTTTTATATAATTTTCTAAAGTCGCATGTAGAACATGAACTTCGACGACTAGTGTAGTCTAGTAAAGTTCTCACATTTAGACAATATAATCTGCATTTATATAATTTTTATAATTATATAAACTCATAAGTAATCAATAATAAAAATATCTAAAGGTATAAACACATTTAATAAACATGTGTGTACCCATTTTGCATCATATAGCAAAATCGGTAGATTGACGATCAATCATATACGATCCCTAATTCATGTATACTACTAATAAGAAATATTTTCAAATCTAAGGCTAAAGCTAATCACCCTTGATCAATAAAATAATATAAAATAATTAAATATTTAAATCTATATAAATATAAAAATAAGAAAAAGAAATATTAACGAAGACAGACATTATATAATAGATACACTAAAACAACGACTCCTCAAAATGTCGAACCTCCAAGACCATCGAATACACCGAACATCCGAATGACTCTTTAAAAATAAACTTATAAGAACCTCCTAACTAAAGGAATTCCCTTGTAATATATTATTATATAGTAATTAGTTTTTCTGATATCCTATCTACTATAAGTAGTTGAATCATATATATGGAGAAAGTTGGCCGTCATTTACTGATTTTAGCCGATGTGGGACAATTGACCAAAACTGATCATTTAAGTTTGCATCGAAGTTAAGGAAGGTGAGAGTTAAGCGTAGAAGCTTATTGAAGATACATGCATGTGTTACGTGTCCTTACCTTGCTATTCACTTAGGCTCCGTCTGTTTAGGGTTGTGCCAATCCCTTGTGGATTGTGTCTAACCCAACACGTGTTTGTTTATGGGTTTAGGACAATATATTATCCCCCAACCCTCCTATATACATCATTAATTAAACTCAATTCCCGATACAACTTTAATTAGTAACTAATCATTCATTAACTACATCTTACACACATCATCAATCAAACTCAATCGCAATACATCTTTATTCAATAACAATCATTCATTAACTACCTCTTACACACATCGAATCACCTTTACCACCTTTTATAATATAAACCAACTCCAACTCAATCTCCAACTAACATAAACAAACACAACCTTACTTGGTACGTCTAGCCTTAATACATGTGTATTTAGTAAGTAAAAAATATATATGTAATGTATTTGTTGTGTGTAGGGGCATATGTGGCGACACTTTTAGAAGTAAAATAATGCCATTTGAATGTTTGTATGTTAACCTAATGCTTTACTAATATTAAAGTAAGTTATTATGAATTATTAACTATTATATATAGTAACTTAGTGTATTAGGATTGTAATATAAAGAGAAATAAAAGTTGTGTTTAATGCGTTGTATCATTCCGGAGATAATATGCTAGTGTTATTACATTGTAAAAATATCATATATTTTAACATAGAATAGCTCTAATTATACAGTAAACAAAATTAAAATGCATTTTAATGCCTTTTATCTTTTTTGTACTTTTCTTTCATATACCGAATGAGTGATACGAGTGGGTTTGGTCTCCTTGATAGCTCCTCCTATAAAAATTAGTAAAAAAACACTTTGTCTCTTGAAAATTCATTAGTCTCACCATTTGGATAAATAATTTAAAAATCTTTGAAGTAAAATAAACTTTAAATAATTCTTTCTAAAAAATTAATTAAAATGCCAACATGAATGTCAACTGCTTTTGATTTTGGGGTGTTACACGACTAAACCTAATCTCGTCCATCCCACCAATGCCCCCTATAGACTCTATTACCCCCCTCAGTAGGGCTTCTCCTGCATATGTCTTCGTCCTACCAATTCGATTTTAGCTAATTAAATTATTCGAGACTAACTTCCCACCCGAACAAACTAAGGTGTAGAATTTAACCTCTATACTCAATCAAGAACTAGTCGACAAGCCTCAAAAGGTTAGCTACCCCTAGCCTAGGGAAGCAACTACCGTCTTTTAATTACACGATTAATTAAAGTGATTCTAATCCACCATTAATCAGAGCGACCGTGAAGCAAACCTGTGGTCGAAGGCTCAATTTCAATTAAACATCATTACAAATTAACCAAATCATAACCTTTGGTTAACACAACCCACAACAAATTCAATAATCAATCAACTAATCATCAACCACGAAGCTCGGGCTAATCCGGAGCTTCAGGAAATAAGGAGATAATCATCAACAATCAAGCAATAAAAACAATATTAATCAAAAATAAAAAGAAGAGATAAGAAAATGCTCAATCAATTGAAGAATTATATTTTGATAAACTTGCCGGGTGTCATAAGCCCGCGAGCAATCCCCGAGTTCTCCTCAAAGATGGGGAGGAAGAAAAACCCTAGCTTCTAAGCTAAAAATTTTTGCAAAAATATGAAGAAAAGAGAAGGAGAAGAGTGTTTGGGAAGTTTTTACAAAAGGAGGCAAGGCTTAGGTTACAAACGAAAAGGGGGGGAGGAGTATATATAGACTCCCAACCCTAAAATATGCTAGAAAAAAACCCTAGAAGTAAAATACGAATTAGAAAGCAAGGGATCATAAGTTGTGAATTGAGCCCCTCGTTCGCACTTGACTCGGTCTTCTTACAATTTCTGGGGAAAATGGGTATAGAATAAGCTCTCTGTCTAAATACAAATTTGTATATCTTCATTTCACGATCACTTAGCATCTTGAATCGCTTGATTCCGAGTCTGTATGAGAAAGTCACGGCTAAAATACAAAAGAGATGTGCTGAAAATGAGGCAACCGGGCTAAACCGTGCGGACCACCAGACCGGCAGCCAAACAAGCAACGTCCGGTACCGTGGTTTTGAGCAAGTCCAGACGGTTATTAGGGTTTGTTGGACCGGTTCGGCCTCTTTCCATTGCTTTTCTTTTTTGCGCGTCTTCGTCTTTGGCCGTTTTGGATGTCTTTCTCTCGCCTTCTCAACCCGGCCTCTTCACAAATTTTGTCCGTGACTCGATCAATTTTCAATTAGGCTTTTGTAGGGTTTGATTTGGGGCCGTTTGAGCCTCGATTTGTGAGCCGAAATGGCAAAACATGTGTGGTTGACATCTTCTTCCTTTTTTCGTCGTTTTGAGGCATTTCCATCCATTTTCCCGGCTTGAGTTCCCACGACTTTTACTCGTAACTTGATGAAATTCAATTTAGACCTAACCTCGGCCTAGTTTGGGCCTATTTGGGCATCGAGATACAGGGCGGAGTGAGAAAATGCGTGCAATCGATCTTCTTGATCTCTCAGATTTTCCTTACCTTCAAAACATGACTCAAAAACACCCAAAAGCGCATCAAATCATATCGAAAGGAAAATCAACCCAAGAATACACATAAACACGAAATTGCACTTAAACATGTTAAATACTCGCAGTTCTCATAAATATATGGACGTGAAATATGCAAGAAAAACGGCATTTTTCATGCTCATCACTCACTCCTAAGATGCAACTTGAATATAGGAACTTTGAATAGAAGATGTACAGTGAATGGTGTCGCTACACTGAGAATGATCTTGACAGATCCAGAAAGAGTAGGGATCTGAAAGAAGAAGAAAGATCAATATACACAGAGGCAAAAAAGCATCCAACCAACACTTCACGAAGCGTCACTGGAATTCAAAAGCAAGGAATGTACAACCAACAAAAAAAGCAGGAGTCATGTGCACAGTGTCAAAGTCAAAGTCAAAAGTCAGGGGTTTCGAATTCAAAAACTATAGCCAGAGGAGACAAATTTAAGATCTTGTATTGACTATTCAATTGCGTGGGGATACGTTACTTGACACAACGCAAAAGCAACACTGGACACAACCACTCTGGCCAACTCCCTGCAAGAAAGGATAAACGACTATAAATAGAAGGAATTCCAACTGCTATAAATAGAAGAAGATTGAAGATGCAACAAAGGCTACCATACTACTGGAAACTCAAAGCATTATTTCGCATCAAGCATTCATCATTCTTATTCAAAGATTCAACGCATGCACTCTGATAATCATACCGGTATTTATGAAAAGTATACAAGAGCAAGATAGCAAGCAAGAAGCACGCAAGTGAAGATACAAGCTGTAACTACTCTCAAGTCAAGCTAGCTATCAAGTTTTGCCTCAGTCATAATCCTTCTCAAACCAGGAAGCTTGCCCACATTTAAAGTGTTATTCAAGCTTAGTGGCAACTAACATAAGTTGAAGAAAAACTTTCATTAAACTAATCTCACGAAAGGTTTCTGAAACGGAGAGTCTTCGTTTGAATCAGAGATTCAAAGCTGACTTATATTATGAGGAATGTGTGTACAATATAAAGTAGCCTTCCGAGGATAGGAAAAAAATATTGTAAGGAGCTAAGTTGAACTTAGACTTCGGAGTAGCTAAGTCATACTGTGTGTATACTTCATAGTGAATTTTCCCACTGTGTGAGATAAGAGTGGACGTAGAAGGATTACCATCACCTTCGAATCACTATAAACTTTGTGTCTACTTTTATATTGCTTTTAGATATTGTTGCTGGCATACTACATATGTACTGCATAGACTTGTAAGAAAACATTTTGCATATTTCGTTGCACATAAAACTTCGTTTAACATTGCTTATTGTAAGTTACTTAATCTCAGTTTGTTGTGTGTCTATTGCCTTAAGTCAGCCTACTGTATTAGCTTTGCTGCAAAAACAAGTTTCTTGCAGTAAGCAGCAACCTTGTGCTCAAAGTTTTAAAAAGAGAAAATCGAGTTAGAGGTTTATTCACCCCCTCTAAACCTCTACCACTTGGGACCAACAATGATGTTATCAATTGTCTTGTTTTTTTGTTTTTTTGTTTTATGGAGTAATTTCATATTATTCTAGGATTTTAGAAAGTAAGTTTTCATTTATGATGTAGTTAATGGATTGATTTGTTTAACTGAATTCGTTCAATTTATTTCTATATGCTTGATTGTGATTTGTCATGTTGCTAATTAACTTGAACACTTAGTATAGCAAACAAATTATTTGTCCAAACTTTAGGAGATGATGACGGCTAATGATCAGACAACACACAACGCACTTATTGAATACGACCGGAAGGATGAGAATAGTTGTGGTGGTATATCTTAGACATTGTTACGAAATGTATATATTAGACCACACATGGATGTAGACCAATGTATACAATCAACACTTCAATCGTTTTGGGAGGAAGACTGAAATACAAAAGAGAAACTTCATAATAATAGGGATGTAAATATCCTTATAAGTTGCATTACGATTTGATAACAGAAATCTACTAACTTTGTAATAAGCCTTTGTCATCTTATTAATTCTATATTTGATTATGTTGCATCTATTTGATTTTATTGCTTTAAATTGTAATTCTTAATAAATCAACCAGTCATTTAGGTTCATAAGGTAGTCAGATCCACTAAATTCGATAGGCTAGATAAATTAGGACTAGATCATTGTAGTAATTGAAATTAGCATTTACACTTTATATTTGTCGTTATACACTAAAAAAAAAAAAAAATCAAATTAAAGATGGGGAATCCGTGTCTAATAATAAGATATTTGTCTCTAAATTAAAATAGTGACGAACTTGAAATTATGTGTTTGGTCTCTATAATGCTTATCTCTAAAATTTAGAGACCGGTTTATTCCGTCTCTAAATTTAGTGACATAATTTCCGTCTCAATTATGAAATTAGAGACCAAATTACCTACAGAATAGAGATGGATTATGTCCGTCTCTAATATTATGTTGCTATTTCGTCACTAATTGGATACTAATGTTTTTGTGCCACTTTCCATCAATATTCTATTTTTATTTCATTTTTATTTAGTGACCGATATTATCTTTTACCAGCAAGGAGACGCAGAGAAGACTACAAGAAAAAAGAGTATTTGCCGTTACTCTTTTTGCAACTACAAAAGTGGTTACAAAAAATAATCATTTTGTTACTATTAGTAGTTACATAAAATATTTCATACAATTTTAACCATATTTGCTACACTATAACAAACTCTTTTGCAAATACTTGTAGTTATAAATACATTAGTAACTACAAATTAGTTGCAAAAAATAGTTACAAATACATTAGTAACTACAAAATAATTGCAAAAAAATTTTTTGCATCTTACGATAAGTGGCTACCCTATAGTAACCACATGTAGAATATAGTTACTAAAAATACTTTTGTCACCATTTTCATTTTTTTTAACTACATTTTGTAGTGGTTAAAAGCCTTAATTCAAGTAGTGAAAAAATGTTGCATAATCGTCAATACAGTTTTTGCTTTAACCTAGCTAAATAATTTAATGCTCAAGTCAGTGCTATCATCATTAAATTATTGATAAAGAGATAACTCAATAACCTTGATACACTATCGTCCGGTCGTTATTGTGTATGGATATTTGTCGAAGTGATTATTCGCTTGCCTTAGAGATGGCAATTTAGGGCATGTGTTCATGTCCGAATTCCCAGTTATATTAGGTGTTTAGTGCAGAAAATTGTATAAGATATATAAGAATGACAAGAATGAAACGAACGTACGAACTCCATTGATACTACGTATACTATGAAGTGGATGTACAAGTGTTATCTTAATATCATCACACTACAACAAAAGAAGTCTTTTGCATAAGACTTTTTGACACCACAATTGTGGTCACTAATAATAAGTTATTTGTGACCACTTGTTGTCACAAATCTCTTTACAAATTATTTGAGACAAGTTTAAGACTACTTTTAGAGACAACTAGTTGTTGCAAAAAATATTTGAGATGCATTTGAGACCACTTTTGTGGTCACAAATATATTATTTGCGACGGAGTTATTGAGACGACAATAAAGTTGTGACAAATACTCATAAATTGTGACAAATACTCATTATTTGAGACCACTTTGCTTAAGTTGTGGCAAATACTCATTATTTGAGACCACTTTTTTGTGGTCTCAAAAGACCCTTTTCCTTGTAGTGTCAATTGTCTTCGGCGTAATTAAGAACATTTATACTAGGATTATTTTAAACAAAAAAATACAAAAATAATCCTCGGAAATAAATAAATTGTTTAATAAAGCTCTCAATAAATAATTAGTACGGGCTTGGCCTTATTGATCACAAGATGGTCGTATTTGTCCACGAATAGCACCGCGACTTCATCTCCGTCACTATTTTAATTTCTATGACACTAAATTTAATATGCGATACAAGTTAATTAGTAAAATTATCTATTATTTATGCCATTTGATAAATATGATGAAACACCATAATATATATATATATATATATATATATATATATATCAGTTAGTCTTGAATGAAATCAGTCCTGGCTCACACATTTTGGGTCTCCAAATGTATAGTCCAACCACCGGGCTGGACGAATTTTGCGGATTCTTGTTGTTGTCTACATGTAAATTGAAAGTTCAATCCGTTGTCATCGAACCCGGCCATTTTTTAGGTCGGGTAAAAATAAATTCAAAGACAGAGACGTTTGAAGATAAATCAAGTTGAGTGTAGTGGGAATATTGGTGCAGGCTAATGCCTAATTTTGGACATGTGATCAAGTAATTAATCTGTGTGAGTGGTGAAATAGGTAGCTAGGTGCAACAACTATTTAATGCAAAATAAAATAAGAAATTTGGTAATATCATTGGAGCAGCTGCACTTGAGTAGCTAAGTTTACAACAGTACAATTGGGGTTAGACAACCAATAATATACACCGATTACCATCCACCCCACTCCTCTATATATTCATTCAACTGAAACCACGAACCACAATACAAAATGGGTTTTGATTTGCTTTATGCTGATTTGTTCAAGCCCTTGAAAGGAGATCAACATCAGAAATCATGGTGCACGACTTCCAACTCGGATGGAGAGTTGAGTCGTCAGATGGCCGAGTGCATGCTTCAGGAAGATGATGAAGAAGAACAAGTAAGCAGATCAAAATCAGAAATCTCGCTTAGAGGTAAACATAACATGCATGTGAAAAATGAAAAATCAGTAGGAAGACGAATGAAGGGGTCAGGTATGCAGGCGATCTTTCTTGGACCAACAAACGGGTCATCCGGGACCGGAGTTTTCTTGCCTCGAGCACCTAACAATCCTGTTGAATCAGGTACGATTTAGAGTATATAATCAATACATGTTATTCTGATTGTGAAAAATAAGTGAGCTCTTGTTTAACTGCAACATATTATTATTTTTACAAGTTTCATTAATTTCTCTACATTATGTATAATGGTGATGACACTGAGTATGGATGATGATCTATCTAGCTAATTAAATGATTATTGATTAGGTAAGTGGATGAACTGTCCTTTTTCACATTATTCGTTGGACAACTTATGATCACTAAGTTAAGTTCGGATAATATTCCATTAAGTAGGTAGGCCTTCTTTTTTATCTTGTCACCATATAAGATCTACATCATGATTTTGAGCAGCTGGTTTATCAACGGTGCTCATACCTACAAGAGTTTTGGAGACTCTGGAGCTCCATTTTAATAGGATTTCAGATTCTGCCACCATCACAATTGGACCACCCCTTCACGCTTCTCCTAGAGGTACACTATTCATTATTGGTACAAAAAGTTACGTGATCATTAGAAAATAATTAGAAATGATTTTTGGTTTTAGATGAATGGTGCAGATCAATGCGGCAATTGGAAAAAGATGAAGATCTACTACCCCCAGAATGGACTTATTGAGAATATCACTTAATTATTTTGTTCAATTAACCTGCATACTTGTAGTTCTGTTTTATTTTATTTTGTGGGTACAAAAATGCAGTCAAATTAATGAGAAACATGATTCATGCACTATCAGGTATCATTTGTTTTTTTAAGGAACTAATTAAACGGGAATTATTGGTAACCTTTAAAAAAAAGATGCTCTAATTGGTCAAAATTTGACCTCTAACCAAAAGTTCAACTTTTGTGAAAATTGGGGAATGGAATATTGTCAACTCATTATTTATCAAGTGCCTCTCTATTACAAAGGATCGATGGAATCTTTCTTTACATTTTCATTTTCATTTTTCAATTTTCAGTGTTTCTAATATTATTTACGAAATTTAATTTAATATGTATAATAACAAATTTCGTATATAAATAAAGAAACACAAAAAATAATTAAAAGATCGAATTTTTCGGATCAAATGGATAATATTTACAACTTGTGAGTTCCTATCTCTAGTTCTCCTCTGATTCTTCTCTTCAATTGATTGATGTCGGAGTTGGCTTGATTTTCCTCGATTTTGGACTTTGACTTGAGTAACGTTAATTCAAAGGCTTGTGAGCTTATTTTGAATTAAACCATACTTTTGATTCAATATGTGAAGAACGTCTTCGAAGATCTTGACGAACGACAAAGAACACCTTCGAAGTTTTGACTTGAAAACGGCGATCGGAGGGGCTTAGCACCTTGATCTCGGATCAAATGTTGAAATCTTGAGATTGGCTTTGTAACGCCTTGAAAATCTCAAGATTGGCTTCGTAACACCGGATTGTAATAACGAATTGGCTTTGTAACTCCAAATTTTAGCTTTGTAGCGCCTTAATCTCAAGATTGATTTTGTACCACCTTTCTTGAGCTTGTGTTGTTGTGATTTTGGTGAAGAATGAGGCCCTATTTATAGTTGTAGGATGGAAAAACCCTAATGGCTTGAGTCTGAATGGAGCGATATGATTGGTCCTTCACAATATCATTATCCATAAGATAATTATTAAATTAATTATATTTAATTTAATAATTACTGCAACAACTTGACACATGGAGCATTTTGATTGGTCAACCATGACTTGATGTTTATCCTCATCTTATTGGATAATTACTAATTTAATTTAATTCAATTTAGTAATATATGCATCATCTTGACACGTGACGGCTTCCCATTGGTCAATAAAATATATAAAAAATCACTAATTAAATTGACTATTTAACTTAGGAATTTTATTTACCCAATTCCTAAAAATAATCAATATAAAAACAAATGCCCCATCCAGACTTGTTCATGGATGATGTATCTTGGAGTGGATAAGTCTCGAACTGACTTTCGGAATTTCTCCGGACATATCGACATGTTCATACTCGCATCAAAGAGTTCTTGAATTTGGACTTGTAGATATTTTATACTCGTATTAAGGAGTTCTTGATTTGGACTTGAATTTGGATTCGTAGATAGTTTATACTCATATGAAGGAGTTTTTCATTTGGACGTGAATTTGGATTTGTGGATAATTTGTACTCATATAAAGGAGTTCTTGATTTAAATTTGACTTGTAGACCTTTTAAGCTCGTGCCAAGGAGTCTCGAACTTGAATTTGAAACTTGTTGGTAGTTTATACTCATACCAATGAGTTCTTGCATTGGGAAGTTCAATCTTCAACATTGTGGGCTTGGACGGATGTGACATATTTGACTTGAAAATGTGGATTTATCTGAGGTTGAGCTTGACAACCCAATTTGACGAAATCAAATAACTTGACGGGCTTGGAGCTTGGATCCCTAAACTCGGAGCAACTTAGGAGAGGAAAACACAATAAATAAGACTGAACTTAGAATATTTCTAAGTTGCCTACGTACCTCAGTGAGAGGGATCAAGTCATAACGTAGTTCAAATTTCCACTTTTTGTTTTGTTTTGTTTTTGTTTTTTTTTTTTTTGTGGGAGGAGGGGGGGTACCGTGCACAGTTTATACTCATGCAAGCCAGGAGTGACTATTCTTTAACCACTTTGGCCAAAGTGGGGTAAGTTAGGATTTTAACCACATACTTTACCTTTGGTGGTCGTCGTGCACAATTTATTCTCATGTGGGCCAGGAGGTCTTTCTCTTCTTTTTTTCTTTTTTTTTTTTTTTTTTGGCAGCCGGCTCAAGTAAATTTCAAGAGCTCCCCGTTTATGGGACTGACTTGTACACCATGTTCAAGTTCAAGGAGGGTCTTTTCAACATCTTCCTCTTCTACATGTCTATCTTCATATTTGCTTCCTTGTTTGTCTGTCATGTAGCATGGGGTGTCACCAAGGCCATTATCTTCCAAGATAGCTGTAAGATTTGTTGTTGCATTGCCTTCATCTAACACTATTTTCCCTTGTCGGGCTAATTGCATGACCTTGTCCTTGAATATGAAGCAATCCTAGATTAGATGCCCTACAAAGCGATGGTATTTGCAGTATTTTGGGTCATCAGTTTGTCCAGCTTCTTCAGGCCGCTTCATTTCTAGCAACTCGATGAGATCTTCTTTGATCAAATCATCGAATATTCCAGAGACATCGAAGTCCAAGAACGGATAAGTCCTTTGCTGCTTCTCCTTCAAAGTTAATTTCCTTTGCTCCCTGTCTTGAGGGACGTGGTATCATTGCTTCTTCGGAATTTGATGGGTATCGCACTAACAACTATGGAGTCTCTATTTTGATTTTTAGCGAAAGACTTGCCCCCATTGTTGAACTTATGAGACTCGTGAATCGGGGGTCCATCGACTCCAACTTCAGCCATACCCAACTCCATATCATGAATTCTACTTGCTAGTTCTTCAAATGTCCTCGACCTAATCCCTTAAAGGATATATCGGAGACACCATCTCATGCCTTGGATGCACATTTCGATTGTTGAACATTCAGTTAGTCTATCTTTGCAATTGAGACTCAAGTTTCTCCATCGATTGATATAGTAAATAACAGACACATCTTTCCACTGGCGGGAGTTTGTCAACTCAATCATGCTCATAGTCCTTCTTTGTGCTATAAAAGCGATTGAGTAATTCATGTTCCATTTGCCCCCATCTATCAATTGAGTTCGCCCCTAAGTCTATATACCAATCAAAGGCATTCCCCTTCAAGGATCGGACGAACTTCTTCACAAGATGATCACCATAAGTTCTGACGTCGTTGCATGTCTCAACAAAATATGCAACATGCTGTTTTGGGTTACCTTTACCATCAAATTACTGGAATTTAGGGGGTTGGTAACCTATTGGCATCTTCAACTTATCAATTCTCTGAGAGTATGGTTTGGTGTAAGTAATAGATGACTTAGGCGTCCCATTGAACTTGTCTTTGATGGTTCCCAAAATGATCTCTTGCAATTGGTCAACAGGGACCAAACCATCAGCGGAGACTAGCAGCTCATTCAAAGTTCTCTATTTTTCAATTGGTTGATGTTGATGTCCCACAGACTCTTCCACTTCATCTTGGTCCTTAACATGTTCTTTCCCAGGAGCATGACTTGTATCACCATTGTCGGCTTTGTTCATCAGCTTTTCTATCTTAGAGTCTTACTATTGGATGTGTCTCATAAGATCTTCAATTGCTTTGGTTAAGCTTACCATTTGTTCCTCCAGAGTTGAACTATTTGTCATCATCATCAGAGCAGTGTCGGGAGCGGATGAAGAGCTTAATGTAGAGCGAGGAGTAGAACATGCAGAGTTGTCTTTTTCACCTCTATTGCTATCAAAAATGAATGGCACAGACTTCTCGATAGCTCCGAATGAAGTATTTCCCTCTGAAGATGCCAATGATTGTGATTGCCTTGACATACTCCTTGTCACGACATTGACATTTGCAGTTGGAGAGTTTGTCGCAGTAATCTTCGTCAGTGTGATCTTATGAGACGCCATAACACTATCTCCAGTTGTTGGTTGAGCAGAAGAGATGAGAGGTAGAGATGTCCCACTGGGCATGCCAATTTGTAATAACAAATTTTGTGTATAAATAAATAAACACAAAAAATAATTAAAAGATCGAATTTTTTGGATCAAATGGATAATGTTTACAACTTGTAAGTTCCTATCTCTAGTTCTCCTCTGATTCTTCTCTTCGATTGATAGATGTCAGAGTTGACTTTGATTTTCCCTGGTTTCGGACTTTAACTTGAGTAACGTTATTCAAAGGCTTGCAAGCTTGATTTTGAATTAAACGATACTTTTGATTCAATATGTGAACAACGTCTTCGAAGATCTTGATGAACGACAAAGAACACCTTCGAAGTTTTGACTTGAAAACGCCGATCGGAGGGGCTTAGCACCTTGATCTCGGATCAAACGTTGAAAATCTTGAGATTGGCTTTGTAACGCCTTGAAAATCTCAAGATTGGCTTCGTAACACCGGATTGTAAACCGGATTGGCTTTGTAACGCCGGATATTGACTTTGTACCGCCTTAACCTCAAGATTAGTTTTGTACCACCTTTCTTGAGCTTGTGTTGTTGTGATTTTGGTGGAGAATGAGGTCCTATTTAGAGTTGTAGGATGGGAAAATCCTAATGGGCTTGAATCTGAATGGAGCTATATGATTGGTCATTCACAATATCATTATTATAAGATAATTATTAAATTAATTGTATTTAATTTAATAATTACTGCAACAACTCGACACATGGAGCATTTTGATTGGTCCACCATGACTTGATGTTTATCCTCATCTTCTTGGATAATTACTAAATTAATTTAATTTAATTTAGTAATATCTGCATCATCTTGACACGTGGCGGCTTCACATTGGTCAATAAAATATATAGTAAATCACCAATCAAATTGACTATTTAACTTAGGAATTTTTTTTACACAATTCCTAATATTAAAAATAATCAATATAAAATTGATATTCAACATATATTTTATTACATGGCGCATTTTAATTGGATACGAAATTTGCGTATCAACAAAATGATTGATGAATGTGACTAATTATTAAATGATATGATTGGATAATGATATTTTATTAGAATAGTTGGGTAGCGTCGTTTCCGACTACCAAATTAAATCGTGTATGAAGATACACTTAAACCTTACCGACTACTCTAACTAGTAGAGTGGCAAGTAAGGGTCGATCCCACGAGGAACGGTCGAACAAATTTTGCTTTTATGTGTTAAGCTATTATTATGAAGAAACATAAAGTAAATAAGCTAGAAAACAATAAAGAAGTGGGGGGTTAATGAAATAACAACTACACCTAAATAAACAAAGACAAATAAAGAGATTTTTATAGGTTTTTGGTTTTTAAATAACAAAACGATTCACCCTTGATCATGTTTCACCGAGGTCTTGGACGATTTATGTAACTATTGTCAATGCCCTATTCAATTGTGATTCTAGCCCTTATCTCAAGACTATTAACAAGCTCTAATAGCCTTGTTATCCCTTAATCTTAGTTAATCAAAACAAGCTCTTCGACTAACCCTATTCAGTTTAACCGAATCCTCGAAAAAGCTCTCTTAGATTCAATCACCAAATGCATTAAACACTAGGACAACGAGATAAATTCAACATAAAACTCGCAAGCTCGGTTTTAGAGGTTAAACTTTGTGTTATCACCAATAAATAATTATTGTTTGCTACTCGGGAATCGGAAATCCTACAATTACGGATAGTGACCTCCTATTCTAGCAACACATTCACAAATCCCTTAAAGGGTGATCAATCCAATAATAAATTCATAAATGTGAGTCAATAACAGCAAATAACACAAAACACTTGAATACACAATATTTTCGGTAACATTAACCGTAATAATCACATAAATGTCTTGGACTCAAGGTTCCACAATAATCAAGAGTGAACTAAGGGTGCTAGCCACCCATTTTACCTAATACAAAGATAAACTAACAGAAAATTAAAGAAAACATGAAAATAGGATAGAAAGAACCAAAGGTTAGGGGTTGAAGATCAAGATCTTCAACCCCCTTCCATTTCCTTGCTTCCAATGGAGAAAAGTGGCTGATTATGTGTGGGGGATGGGTTCTAGGTTGTTAGGGTTTTTAGGGTTAGGTTAAATTCGAATGGGATGATATATATATAAGGAGAGAAAGTGCTAGTCGAAAATAGGCAAAATCGCATTCAGGATTTTAAAACAGGGTACTTAATCTCGGCCGAGACGGGAGTGTGTCTCGGCCGAGACGTGAAAAGGGGTTTTCAAGGGTTTATGGGTCGAAAGGCTATCTCGGCCGAGATTAAGTATCATCTCGGCCGAGATCTGGGTCATTGAAAAACTTTGAAATTCTCTAGCAACATTTCTCGGCCGAGATCTGTTGTGTGTCTCGGCCGAGATCGTCTTTCTGCCCAACTCTTCATAAATGCCCTGGAGACTCATCTCGGCCGAGATTTGGGTCCTGTCTCGGCCGAGATCTTCAATTAACCCTTCTTTTTGTTGCCTCGATCGATCCCTCGACTCCGCGGTCGTTTGAGGTTCTTTTTTCGACCCGTTTTCACCTGTTTTAACACAAAAATCGCACAAACGCATTATTTTGCCCATGAGAGTATAAAAGCACTAAATACACGTGATTATGCACATTATTGATACTAAAATGACACTAAAAGTGCCCTAAAGTGCGTGCACGAAACACGTGTACCAATAGTAGTAGGTCCCACTAAACTATGATGATTGAAATTTATTTTATTGTTATTACATTTGATGGGTTGCTAGTGGTATAATTAAGATTGAAATATATTGTATTATATTAGATGAATTGATAGTGATGAAACACAAAATAAATATTTGTTTCAGATATAATGATTGATTTAGAAAAAGTATTATAAAAAAAAATATGATTTATTTGTTTAACATAGTAAAACTAAAAAAAAAAAAAAAATTCTTTAAAAATATAAGCAAACATCCCCAATGTTTTGCATTTTAGTAGTTATAAATATAAAAATCGCAATTAATTCTTGTATTTCTCTAATTTAGTTGTAATACTTTTAACAAAATCTTTCTATTGACACATGGAAAAACCCATGGAGAGTGCCTTAATAGTTAATATATGAGGTATTACCTATGTACCAACCATTTTGGGATACACAGCACAAGTCGCGTATATTGTTGGCGCACAATATTTTTAAGTGCTCCCATAAATAAACCATCAAGACAATACATATTTTGAGGTATTTAAAAAAAATTATCAATACCATTTCGGTAATCATTTCAAATTGTCACTAAAACGAGATATTTCGATACCAGAGTATTTCGGCGTTTCATTTCGGACATCAATTACCATTGACGATTTTGATCTCAAAATTTAAGACTATCGTTTAATTGTAATATTTTAACTTTTCATTACACACATATGCATATAGAAACAAACTAAAAAAAATTACACAATTTTTTTCCTCACCATTCTGTTTATCTCGATCATCTCGGAAATTTCGGCCATTTCGGTCATTTTGAACCGAAACGGCCGAAAAATTAACCAAAACGGAATGATTGCAAAAGTTTTCCGTTTTTAAACCGGAATGAAATGTTTCGATTATTCCAGCTGGAGCGGAACGAAATCAAAATATTACTATGATTTAAAAAGATATTTACTAAGATGGGCTTTCCATCTCCCATGAACAAAGTTCTTCCATTTGTTTGCGTTACCGCTCTCTTTCTCGAAAAAATTGTAGGCCATTGTTTTCTTCAAGAGTCACCAATCATATTACGTCATTCCCTAGGTTTTTTTACACAACAACCACATCCGACAGTTATTATTTAATTCATTTTTAATTTAACTTTATTGATTTTTTGTTTTCGTTGCTATAATGAATGGATGCAAGTCATTGGATTTTTTGACTACCCAAGAAGGAAATTTTCTTAGGGCAAAAGCGCGCACATCATCTTGCGTTTGCGAAGACATCACCATGTGTAGGGTTCCATCCTTTGATATGCGTACTGGTTTCTCGCTCCCAAAGACGCATCTTGCACATTCTCTTTGTTTTTTGTTGGTGGAGATCTCATGATTCTGAGTGTGCAGGTTCAGATTCAGTGAAACACAAGATTCCCTTGAAGTTCTTAGTTGAGTGTGTTTCACAAATTTCGTCAGGATCGTTTTGCCTACTATCGCAATAATTCAAAATCACCATGATTAGTTTTCTCCTCTACGATAGGATTTTTCCTCACGTGAGACTATTCCCCGCCGACTCGCGACTTTCACCGGCCCTTCTAGTTTTTTCACCAGTCTTCTTGGTCCTTTGCTACAGGCCTAGCATTCTTGTGGTTAGTGCATCATTAGTTCTGTTTCGCTTTTTGTTCTAGATGGTGTCTCTTGTTTAGTTGTTTGTCATAGTGGTAGTTTTCAGATTCTCATGATGTGCATGCAGTCACGAAGCAGAGCATTTCTTAGGCATTGCACTTATAGCGCGTTCGTCTAATTCGGTCGCATCTCTTGGCATTCTTAGACATTGCGCTTATGGCACGTTCGTCTGATTTGGTTGTATCACTTGATGCGTTTTTTTTTTCTTTTTCTTCAGCCTATCTGTCTGTTAGATGGGGCATCATTTACTGATTTGATCGAGAATCTTGTACTTATGGACATTGTTTAAGTAATAAGATTCTAGTCTTTGATAAAAAAAAAAAAATATTCACTACAAAAAATGTGCAAGCTAGTGACTACCAATTCAGTCACTATCTGTCATTAATAGGTGATACTGATAGATTAGCAACAAAAAGATTCAGTAGTAATATGGCTAGTCACTATGAATACGGTTGGACTTAACAGCTCGTTGGTAAAAATTACGATGAATTTGTGACAAACTACAGACTGAAGTTACCTAAAAAATCTACTTAATTATGACGATCTACAGACGAAAATATTAGCGGTACAATAATGCGTTGGTATTTTGTGACTATATTCTATCATCAATATGTCGCAGTTACCAATAACATAATCTATTTATTATGTCATGAAAGCCCATGACGAAGTAACTAAATACAAAATCTAACAAAATTGTCCTGAAACTAATGGCTGGAACATATTGTAGCCACACTAGATAACCCTAATTTTAATAACAAATTTTTTTAGAATATTTAAATTTTATTATTTTTGAGTAGGTCTTGGATGCACCAAACACACAATAAGCTTATTGCACACTCCCCAATTTAATTTTGGAATTCAATATATATTAAGGGCTGCGTTTTGTTTACAAAACAACACTGGTAGCTTGGCGGATGGAAACTTGCGTGTGCGCGCTGAGGTCTCGTGTTCGAGCCTCATGTAGCACGCATTTTGGCCCATTGTTGTTCTCCCTTTTATTTCTATATATGTGCGTGTATTATTATTGATATTAATGCACAGTAGCATTTTGTGTAACGACATAAGGTGGTGGCCTAGTAGATAAGCACCTGCTTGTGTGTAGAGATCCGGGTATAAGCCTTGTTAAGCGCTTCTTCTATTTTTTTAGGCAACGTAATATATTATTAAAAAAAATTATGTATTATTAAAGAAAAATGTGTATACTTGTAACTAATAAACTTATACTATTAGTAAACATAAGATATACTATTATGCAACATAATATATACTATTGGCCAACATAATATATTTATTAAAAAATTATACTTGTAACTATAATATATACTATTACACAACATAAGATATACTATTAATCAACATAAAAAGAGGTAAATACATAGCGAGAGCAAGGTTCGAACCCCTAACCAACAGGTGCTTGAAGCTTCAAGGCGCAAATTCAAACCACTGCGGCACATGCTGTTGTTGTGAATCCAAACGCGGCCCTTATATATATCTTTAATTCCTAAACTAAATAGGAGAATGTACAATAAGCCTATTGTTTGTTGGGTACACAAAAGTTTTCACCATTATTTATATATATATATATATATGTGTGTATATATATACACATATATATTTGTAATATAACCCAAAATTCCATTCAGCACAAGCATAAGGAACAATTTTGAGATTTAACATAAAGCCTGTTTGATGAACATGCTTAATGAACTTCAGAAAAGTCATATCTCTCCTCAAAATAACACTACAAAAAGTAAAAATAAAAATTATAAAGAATATTTAAAAATGTCATCACCATGCCAGGTTCAGGTTCATGCCCATTCCAAAACGCATTAGAGTCTCAATTATATCCAACCCACATTCTTTAGCCTTCTTAATAAATCTGGCCACATCTATAGTACAAAAAAAAAAAAAAAAAAAAAAAAAAGAAAAAGAGAGAGTTGCATTGAGAGCAAAACCATACATCAAGGGTGCAAAATTAAGAAAGTTACCTTTTTGCTAGTTAACAGGTAACAATTCAGTGCAATAAGGTAGTGTATTTGTGCAATTCATCCTCCAGGTGCTTCGTCATAGAGAGCATACATAAGGAATTTAAAATACCACAACGATAATATACAACATTTGTCCTTGCTTAGAAACCTAACTAGATCAATTTCACTCTACACAGACCATGGAATAGATTTTAAGGTCAACTTTCCAGAAGAAACCCGAAGACTACCAGGAGTATGTTTCTCCATAATCTTAAGGCATTGACCATATGGAATTTAAAATACCACAACGATAATATACAAGAATCGGGTTTTGTTTACTTCTTTTTCTTGTAGTTATTTTCAAATTATGCTTGTCTATGAAAATTGGTTTTTGACTTTGGATATGCGTAGCTAAACACCATTATGTTCTATGGTTAGAAAGTAGGCTATGAACGTACTACATTTTTATTTTACTTCTTTAATTCTAGTCTCCGTTATTATCGCTAATCTATGTGTTTGTTTTATTCCCATGATATATTCGAACTGATCACTTGATTATTATCGATAAGTTTAATGAGTCGGCGTTCGAGAGGAGAGTTTCATTGATAGACTTACCACACATAGCGTAAATATCAATATTCGTACGAGATCAGTGAGGTATTTACGTAGGCATTGATTTGGGAGTCTTTAGGTTTAGTTAGCCCGAGAGGATGATTATACCTAATTGATCAACAGATTAGCATCATCTGAGAGGATGTTTAATTAATATACATGCCATCTAATAAACGATATAATTGGTTTAAAATATAGAATTTTAGGTAAATCATACATAGGAAGTCGTAATTGAAATCTAAACCCTAGAATACGTCTTAATCCATTTGAGTTTCCCTTACTATTTGATTCCTTGTTTCCCAAGTAATACTTACTTAATTAGGTAATTTATGCAATTTAGTTTTTAGAATATATAAAATTCATCCACTTATTTGAGAGTCTAGATAGGGTAGAGGTATTAAAACTAGGGTATTAAGTTAGACATAGGAACAGTCCCTGTGGGATTGACCTTGCTGCCACTAGTTACACTAGCATCGTATACTTGCAGTTTTCTAAGTTAGAAATTAGTGCAACAATCAAACAATTAATCACGAAGGAATAAATTAGATAGAATATGTATTCTAGGGTTTGGTTTCAATTACAATTTCTTATGAATGATTGTCCGATTATTCTAGACCTTTAACCGAATTCGAGCGCTTATTAGGCGGTCACTACTATAGTTAGCCCTCTTCTCACTCCGCTCGGATGATTATTGATACCTATGTTATACGTCGTATGCATGTTAATAATCCTCCCCTCTGGGGTGTCGAATTATTAAGAAAATAGAATTGACTAATTGGCCAAATTAATCAATTCATAAAATAAAACAAGCAAATACAATAAACACACAGAACGAAGTCTAAAATACAGTAGAATAATTAAAACATAATCAGTCGCAACTTAATTTCTAGCCCTAGAACATGAACGTATTTAGCTACTCATGTCTATAATTAAAACCAAAGAACATTCATAGACAAACATTCTCAAGGCAATAGAATAAACAAAAATAATTAAACCCGATAACGTCTTGAATGTTGATCTTCGTCGCTTCGCGTTTTCTTGCTTTTCAATTCAAGGCACCAAGATGATTATTGTGATATTTGATGATAAAATTCAGACTTGAAGAACCCCTATTTATAAGGTTTGGAGGTTAGGGGTGTCACACCCACCTTGTAAAAACTTATCCTATACTAATTTTCTTAGCCTTACAAACCTGTATATATATATATATTTTTCAAAATTAACGTTTTAGAATACTCCTTCAAGACCAAAACGTCACCTACATATATTTACATAGCTCCAGACTGAGTACAAAGGTGTCACATTCCATTCAACACCATATTTACATAAGTATACATATTAAAGTACTTTAATTTGTACATGTCCAAAAGATTGTTAGAACACTAGCAAAAACATAGTGAGTCCAAGGTTTAGCCCCACAGGTCGTCATTCATATACACGGGGCTTCAAAACTTGCAAAAGCTCCAACAGCATGCCAGATCAGCTCACGAGCTCATGCGTAGTCAAACTCACCTACAATGCAAGAACTATGTGAGCTAAAGCTCAGTAAGCAGAAATCATGCATGAGAAATGCATATATGATGGATGCAAGTTATAAAACCATTTCTTTCAACTGTTTTCTCAAAAGGAAACCCTTTTTGGTGGGAAATGGCTCCCTTCACTGGCACAACCTCACCAGAATATCCCTCCATACTCGTGACTATCAAGGGTCCCTCCTCCCCCCTTATAGTCCACCCGAGATATTTGTGATGATTGGTACGACCAAGCGGCTATCCTCCCGAGACTACCAGGGGTCCGCCTCCTACCTGCCCCCGCAGTCCACCGGGAAGTCTACCTCTTCCCGTACCCCTCATCACAAAGGTGCTGAAGTGGGAACCTCTTCCGCGTGCACACTGATCACCGGAAGCATCCCGAGAGACACCATATATAATATATAACTCTCAATGTGCCAGTGGTGACCAACCCCAAAATATTATCAACTTATGAAATTATGGTATTTTGACTTCTTATATGTACACCTGTAATTCTTGTAGATGCTAATGTTCATGATTGATGCACATCCATTTATTTCTTGCAACGGAATAAAACACTTTATACAAAGTTATGCAACAACACATATAACAATCAATTTTCACAAATAATAAACACAAATACTATGTTCAAGCATTGTAGTTGTAGATGGATTTCTACTTACCTCTCCTCCGGAGTAGCTTTTGAAATTTCCTATTCCACAGTGGTAATCAATCTACGACAAATTTTAAATCAAATCAATGCACAATTTATTAAATTCTAGATCGTTACGTACTTTTACTCCGATAGTTTCAGCTTCGTTGCATTTTGGTAATAAGACTCTAAATTTTTCTACAAAATTGATATTTGTATAATTCAAGTTGGGTTATAAAGCTAACATATCGTACTACAACTTTTATGTTTTGAATTTTTCCAAATTCAGTTCGCACAATGGTCGAAATTGGCTAATTAGCTGACATCCAATTCTAAAATCTGGACAGATTTAACACAAATTTAATCTAGGTTATTTTGATTATAAAATAACATATGAACATTATCATATATAAATATACTCCACTTTATTTAATAAAACTAATATAATACTCAAATCTAAGAATCTAATATATATGTATGAGTAAAAATAAGATTAATCATGAGATTATATAAGTGGGATGCATGATTGTTTACGCTTTTCATTTGATTATAAGTTAATGGAGAAGTAGTATTAATTGAAACGCACAGTTGCTTACCAGGTTAGTTGTGAACTCCACATGCTGCTCCAATATGTGATTTGTAAGATTTGTTTCCCCCAAATATAATGATAAAGACCTCCCCTTATATACACCGCCTTTCCACCGCCTTTTGTTCTCCTTAATCCGGTGGATTATTATGATTATTATTGTTGTTATTATTGTTGTTGTTGTTGTTGTTATTATTATTCTGACGATATAATCTTTTACATATCTAATACTTCTACGTACCAAATAATGTTCCACATTTTAAACTTGTCACGCATAGTCTTAAATTTTGTAGCATGTCCCAATATTTTAGACTAGGGGGTTCTTGACTACCAAAGTAAACATCTCCAAATTAGTCACAAAAAATATAAATTAACATAATAAATATTATAAATTAATTACTATAAAACTATCACCAAATAGCACGTAAAAATATGGAATGCATGAAATGCAAAAAAAAAAAAATTATATTGGCCAGTGAGTTGTGAGAGGCGCGGGTATTACATCCTCCCCCCCTTATAAAAATTTCGTCCCCGAAATTTACTTACTTGAAGAGTTGAGGATATTTGGCTCTCATTTCATCCTCTCTTTCCCAGGTGGCTTCTTCGACTGATTGATTTCTCCATAGCACTTTGACCAACGGAATTTCTTTGTTTCTGAGCCGTTTTACTTCCCTTAATAAAATTTGTACTGGTACTTCCTCATATCCCAAGTCTGCTTGTAGTTCTACAGGTTCACTGTTCAGGACATGAGACGGATTTGCAACATACTTCCTCAATACTGACACATGGAACACATTGTGTATTTGAGACATTGATGCTGGCAAATCGAGTCTGTAGGCAACATCACCAACTCTCTCAATAATAGGAAATGGACCAATGTATCTCGGACTAAGTTTTCCTTTCTTACCAAACCGCATTATTCCCTTCATTGGTGCAACTTTCAAGAATACTAGATCTCCTACTGCAAACTCAAGTGCTCTCCTTCTCTTATCCGCATAGCTTTTCTGGCGACTCTGAGCTGTTTTCATTCTTTCCCGAATCTGTGACACAGCTTCTGACATTTCTTGTATTACACTTGGACCCAAAAGTCTTCTTTCACCAACCTCATCCCAATGTATCGGTGATCGACACTTCCTACCATATAGTGCTTCATAAGGGGCCATTCCTATAGTAGATTGATAACTGTTGTTGTAGGAAAATTCTATCAAAGGTAGGAATTTGCTCCATTGACCCTGGAAATCTAACACACAAGCTCTGAGCATATCTTCTAGAGTTTGTATCGTTCTTTCTGATTGTCCGTCGGTTTGTGCATGATATGCAGTACTGAAAGACAACTGTGTCCCCAGTGCTTTGTGTAAACTCTTCCAGAAGGTAGATAAGAATCTTGAATCTCTATCTGAAACAATGGACAACGGTACTCCGTGAAGTCTAACTACTTTCTTGTATATATATATAAGCATAACGATCCATGGAGTAAGTAGTACAGACTGGGAGAAAATGAGCCGATTTTGTAAGTCTGTCCACAATTACCCAGATAGCATTGTGACCCTTTACCGTTTTCGGCAACCCCACCACAAAATCCATTGTAATATTCTCCCATTTCCATTCCGGAATTAGTAAGGGCTGTAAGGTTCCTGCCGGTTTTTGATGTTCTGCTTTTACCTGCTGATAGGTCAAGCATTGTTCTACACACTGAGCAATATCTTTCTTCATACCTGGCCACCAATACTGCACCTTCAAATCTTGATACATTTTGGTAGCTCCTGGATGTACTGAATATGGTGTCGAATGCGCCTCAACCATAATATCTCTACGAATGCTATCAACACTTGGCACACATAAACGATTTTTGAATCTTAAGACATCATTCTCTGACAAGTGAAAGTCTGATGGTGTCCTTGAAGCAGCATCCTTCTTTATTTTAGCTAAATATTCATCTTCATTCTGTCCCTGCTTAATTCTATCAAGTAGGGTGGGTTGAAGGGTTAGAGCTGCTAGTCTTGCCTCCACTATCCCCAGTTGAACAATCTCAACATTCATTCTTTGCAAGTCTAGTAACTCCGGTTTCTGAATTAAAGCCATCAATGTGGTACTTTGGGACGATTTTCTGCTTAAGGCATCAGCTACGAAATTTGCTTTACCAGGATGATAGTTGATAACACAGTCATAGTCTTTCACGAGTTCTAACCATCTCCTCTGTCTCATATTCAGCTCTTTCTGTGTGAAAATGTACTTCAGACTTTTGTGATCTGTGTAGATCTCACATCGTTCTCCATATAGATAGTGTCTCCAATTTTTTAGCGCAAATACTACTGCTGCAAGCTCCAAGTCATGAGTAGGGTAGTTCTTCTCATACTCCTTCAACTGTCTGGATGCATATGCTATTACTTTGCCATTCTGCATTAACACACACCCTAAACCGTTCTTCGAAGCATCACTGTACACCACAAAGCCTCCAGTCCCTGTTGGTATTGAAAGGATCGGCGCCGAGGTTAATCTTTTCTTCAATTCCCGAAAGCTCTGCTCACAAGCCTCTGTCCACTTGAATGTTACACTCTTTCTAGTCAACTGTGTTAAGGGAGATGCAATTTTCGAGAATCCTTCTACAAATCTCCGATAGTACCCCGCTAACCCGAGAAAACTACGTACCTCTGAAGGGTTTGTAGGTTGTTGCCAATTATTAATTGCTTCAACTTTACTTGGATCAACTGAAATTCCTTCTCCTGACACAACATGCCCTAGAAATATTACTCGATCCAACCAGAACTCACATTTCTTGAACTTAGCGTACAACTGTTTCTCCTTTAGAACGTCTAAAACCTTTCTCAAATGCACAGCATGCTCTGCTTCATTCTTGGAGTAGATCAGGATGTCATCAATAAACACGATAACGAACTTATCCAAAAAGTCTTTGAACACCCGATTCATCATATCCATGAAAGCTGCTGGGGCATTTGTCAAACCGAATGGCATTACTAGAAACTCATAGTGCCCGTATCTTGTACTGAATGCTGTTTTTGGAATATCTTCCTCTTTAATTTTCAGTTGATGATAACCTGAACGCAAGTCAATCTTGGAGAATATGGCAGCTCCCTGGAGTTGATCAAACAAGTCATCAATCCTGGGTAAGGGGTATTTGTTCTTGATCGTAACCTTGTTCAGTTCTCTGTAATCTATACACATCCTCATAGTACCATCTTTCTTCTTGACAAACAAAACTGGTGCACCCCATGGCGAAAAGCTAGGTCTAATGAAGCCTTTGTCCAGTAAATCTTGCAATTGAATCTTCAATTCTTTCAACTCTGTTGGCGCCATTCTGTATGGTGACTTCGATATAGGAGCAGTCCCTGGATATACGTCAATTACAAACTCTATCTCTCTATCTGGGGGTAATCCTGGGAGTTCGTCTGGAAATACTTCAGGGTATTCTTGCACCACTGCTACCTCCTCAATAGTCGGATAACGCTTCTCTTCCATACTCATAACACTTAGTAGGTAGCCTTCACAACCGCTTTCCAATAACCTTTGCGCTTTTACCGCTGATATTGTGTGATATTTGAACCTTTTTCGTACCCCAATAAAAACGAAAGATGTGTCACCAAGCGGCTGAAATGTGATTGTCTTGTTCTGACAATCTATTGTAGCACCATATTTTGATAGCCAGTCCATTCCCAAAATCACATCATAATCGTTCATATCTAGTATGATCAGATCGGCGTAAAGTTCTCTTCCTTCAATAGAGATAACACATGCTCGCAAGATCTGATTAGTTTGTTTTGACTCTCCGGAGGGGATCACTACATTGTAACTAACGTCTGCTACATCAGGTTTCCTACCAGCCTCTTCACATACTCAGTGGATGCAAATGAATGTGTAGCTCCAGAATCAAATAATGCAAATGCAATTGTATCACAAATGGAAACTTTACCTATTACTACAGATGTATTTGCTTCTGCTTCCTCCGTGGTCATGGTAAAAACTCTAGTTGGCGTCTTCTTTTGTGTAGCAGGGTTTGAGTTCTCTGGACAAACCGTGGAAATGTGTCCTGCTTTTCCACATTTAAAACAAGTCCGGTACTCTGCAAAGCACTTTCCACTATGCGAACCTCCACACGTGGGACATGTAGGTTGTGTAACTGGTGGTTTTCCTTGTTCACCCTTTTGGCGCTTGTTCTGATCCCATGATTGTTGTCCTGGTTTTGGTTGAGAACCCGGTCTTGGACCTTGCACTTGTAGCGGCCTTTTCTTTCCATCTCCTACAAAACGAGGTCCTTGTCTTTGTATAAACTGGCGCCTAACCTCCTGAGCACGCTTGATTTTCATTTCTGCATGTTCGGCAATCAACGCTCGTTCAGCAACTTGTGAATAGGTTACCCCATGTATACCAGCCATACACACATCCCTATATAGCTCTGGCCTCAGACCCTCTAGGAACCTTTCTACTTTCAGCGCATCCGTACTAACCATGTGCTCCGCAAACCTAGAGAGTTGCTCGAACTTGGCGATGTAGTCTGCAACATCCATTGCCCCTTGTCTCAATTGTATGAACTCGTTCATCTTCATTACTCGAACTGGGGCAGTGAAATACTTGTTTCTAAAAAGTTCTTTGAACCTATTCCACGTCATTGTCGCCACATCTTCTATAGTTTTCATTGTGTCCCACCAGTGTCCCGCACTTCCACGTAACATGAACGATGCGCACAGTACCTTTTCCCCCTCAGGAACTTTACTATACAGAAACATGTTCTCTATAGTTCTAAGCCAATCCTCTGCATCAGTGGGATCCATTGCACTCTCAAATGTTGGTGGGTTGAGCTTCCTAAACCTCTCTCCGATGACCTCTAAGTATTCAGCTCGAGGTTGCTGTTGATTTACACCATTTCCTGATTGTTCACCCACACCCCTTTGTTGGATAAGTTGTTGAATCTGTTGCGACTGTTGTTCGACTAACCCTGTCAACCGAGCCACAATCGCTTCCAGGCCAACACCTACTGCTGGTGCATTTTGTTCCTGTTCGATATTTCCTTCAACACCTTCTTCTCTAACGATCTCCATGATCTCTTTCTAATTTTATTGTCCCTCTGTCACAGGCCAATATAATTCATGAAATAATGAGTGCAAATTACGAATAAGTAAAACTTACTGGCATGTCTGCGCTTCAGAAGTTCTGAGCTCATGTATATGAACTGTCTACAGGGCACAAACCGGGCTCTGATACCACTCTGTCACACCCACCTTGTAAAAACTTATCCTATACTAATTTTCTTAGCCTTACAAACCTGTATATATATATATATATATTTCAAAATTAACGTTTTAGAATACTCCTTCAAGACCAAAACGTCACCTACATATATTTACATAGCTCCAGACTGAGTACAAAGGTGTCACATTCCATTCAACACCATATTTACATAAGTATACATATTAAAGTACTTTAATTTGTACATGTCCAAAAGATTGTTAGAACACTAGCAAAAACATAGTGAGTCCAAGGTTTAGCCCCACAGGTCGTCATTCATATACACGGGGCTTCAAAACTTGCAAAAGCTCCAACAGCATGCCAGATCAGCTCACGAGCTCATGCGTAGTCAAACTCACCTACAATGCAAGAACTATGTGAGCTAAAGCTCAGTAAGCAGAAATCATGCATGAGAAATGCATATATGATGGATGCAAGTTATAAAACCATTTCTTTCAACTGTTTTCTCAAAAGGAAACCCTTTTTGGTGGGAAATGGCTCCCTTCACTGGCACAACCTCACCAGAATATCCCTCCATACTCGTGACTATCAAGGGTCCCTCCTCCCCCCTTATAGTCCACCCGAGATATTTGTGATGATTGGTACGACCAAGCGGCTATCCTCCCGAGACTACCAGGGGTCCGCCTCCTACCTGCCCCCGCAGTCCACCGGGAAGTCTACCTCTTCCCGTACCCCTCATCACAAAGGTGCTGAAGTGGGAACCTCTTTCGCGTGCACACTGATCACCGGAAGCATCCCGAGAGACACCATATATAATATATAACTCTCAATGTGCCAGTGGTGACCAACCCCAAAATATTATCAACTTATGAAATTATGGTATTTTGACTTCTTATATGTACACCTGTAATTCTTGTAGATGCTAATGTTCATGATTGATGCACATCCATTTATTTCTAGCAACGGAATAAAACACTTTATACAAAGTTATGCAACAACACATATAACAATCAATTTTCACAAATAATAAACACAAATACTATGTTCAAACATTGTAGTTGTAGATGGATTTCTACTTACCTCTCCTCCGGAGTAGCTTTTGAAATTTCCTATTCCACAGTGGTAATCAATCTACGACAAATTTTAAATCAAATCAATGCACAATTTATTAAATTCTAGATCGTTACGTACTTTTACTCCGATAGTTTCAGCTTCGTTGCATTTTGGTAATAAGACTCTAACTTTTTATACAAAATTGATATTTGTATGATTCAAGTTGGGTTATAAAGCTAACATATCGTACTACAACTTTTATGTTTTGAATTTTTCCAAATTCAGTTCGCACAATGGTCGAAATTGGCTAATTAGCTGACATCCAATTCTAAAATCTGGACAGATTTAACACAAATTTAATCTAGGTTATTTTGATTATAAAATAACATATGAACATTATCATATATAAATATACTCCACTTTATTTAATAAAACTAATATAATACTCAAATCTAAGAATCTAATATATATGTATGAGTGAAAATAAGATTAATCATGAGATTATATAAGTGGGATGCATGATTGTTTACGCTTTTCATTTGATTATAAGTTAATGGAGAAGTAGTATTAATTGAAACGCACAGTTGCTTACCAGGTTAGTTGTGAACTCCACATGCTGCTCCAATATGTGATTTGTAAGATTTGTTTCCCCCAAATATAATGATAAAGACCTCCCCTTATATACACCGCCTTTCCACCGCCTTTTGTTCTCCTTAATCCGGTGGATTATTATGATTATTATTGTTGTTATTATTGTTGTTGTTGTTGTTGTTATTATTATTCTGACGATATAATCTTTTACATATCTAATACTTCTACGTACCAAATAATGTTCCACATTTTAAACTTGTCACGCATAGTCTTAAATTTTGTAGCATGTCCCAATATTTTAGACTAGGGGGTTCTTGACTACCAAAGTAAACATCTCCAAATTAGTCACAAAAAATATAAATTAACATAATAAATATTATAAATTAATTACTATAAAACTATCACCAAATAGCACGTAAAAATATGGAATGCATGAAATGCAAAAAAAAAAAAAAATTATATTGGCCAGTGAGTTGTGAGAGGCGCGGGTATTACAAGGGGGCAAAACAGGCTGAAAAAATAGCCAAAGGCGCGTGAACCGACCTACGCAACCCGGCCTGATTGCACTTTATGCCCGACTGAACTTGTCGCGAAAGCCGCTCCAAATCGCTAGAATTGGAACAACCTTCCCAAACCGAAAGCAAACAATTTGTGACAGAGGTGGTATAATAGATATTGAATCCACAGGGAGGATTTTCCGTGAGAATCGGCTTTAGCACTTTCAAATTAATTAGGTCAAAAGCAAATTGATGGAGTGGACTAATCTAATTAACATAAAGAAAAATAAATCAAGGAGGGAACCGATCGATGGGGAGATATTCCTGAGGCTCGATTTCACACAAGCAAGATGGAATTAACAATTCGAAGATAATTCAAGGAAACTAGTATAAGTTCTATATGAGTGAATTCTCAACCCAATCGATATCCTAATTGGGTGATAATTCTAGAATACGATGAGGTGTCGTATTTCCCAAAGATAGGTAAGTAATCGGGGTTCAATGTAGACTACTTACACGAATGAGATTCACAAACTCAACCCATGGCCCCGGGTTACCAACTACGTAAGACTAGAAGAGGTTAGCCCGACTTTTCTGACGCTAAAGACCGGCGTAAGGGTGTAGTTCCTACATACACGACTGAACCTAATTTCGTCCATCCTCGCCAAGACCCCTGATAGGTATGGCCCAGTAACTTCGGGTCGAATCAACCCGACCCGAAGCAACTGAGCCCAGAAGAACGAGCCCAACAACTAAGCCGGCCCAGAAGCACGCACGGGCCTGGAGCAGCCCAATCGCGGCATATTTGGAAAGTGAGATCCCCACGATCTCCTTCCAACTCCCATGCAGATATGGTGGGCGTAATTGTAGGAATTTAGTTAGGGTTTGAATTGAGTAGTATAAATAGCAGAATTGTACTCAGATTTAGGGTTCGCACTTTGTACTCCTAAACTGCAACGTGTAAGATTGAACGGGATTATAGTGAAAAACACCCCGGCAGGTGATATTTTATGCCTGTGGACGTAGATCTCCGGATCAAACCACGTACATCTTGAGTTCTTTAATTTTCTTGCATTGGGTTGCGTTACGAATTAAATTTTACTTCGAGTTCATTGGATAACCGGATTGCGCCTTATCAATTGGCGTCGTCTGTGGGAACGATTCGCAGGAAAGCCCCAGTATACTTCAACGTCATCACAATCGCTATGGTGAATACTCGTCGATCTGCTAATCCTACCCGGTCCCGTCGTGATCCTCCTGTGGATCAGAATCCACCACCCCGTCAACGGAATCAAGATCCGCCCGTGGAACACTTTCCAAATATGCCGCGATTGGGCTGCTTCAGGCCCGTGCGCGCTTCTGGGCCAGCTTGGTTGCTGGGCTCGTTCTTCTGGGCTCAGTTGCTTCGGGTCGGGTTGATCCGACCCGAAGTTACTGGGCCATACCTATCAACCCCCAAGGCTCTGCTTCCCCGTTTGGTAGGACTTTTCCTCCATAGGTATATCTCCTACCAATTGGGTCTTGATTCATTTAGGTTCCGGATTGAATTTGCCTCCCGACTAATCTAAGGCGTAGAAATTCATTCCTAAGCTCATTTAAGATCAGATCGAATCTCCTCGAAGTGATGGTAATCCCTAGCCTAGGTTTTGATTAACCAGTCTAAAATGCACAATCATACAAAATAAGGCTAAGTTATCGAAAGCCGAACGACCAAAGCAAGCCTATATTCAAAGCCCTAGTTTCATATGATAATCATAACAAATCAACCAAATTCGAACACTAGGTTACCACAACCCACAACAAATCCTCTAATCAATGAACTAATATTCAACCCCGAAAAATTACTCACAACTCATCAAAGCAATAATGAGCTTTGGGAAACAAGGAAATTACTCACAACTCATCAAAGCAATAACAAGCATCATCAACAATCAAGCAATACAAATCGAAAATAAAGAGAGTGGATATGAAAATGCTCAATCGATTGAAGAGTCCTTGTAAATCTTTAATAAACTTGATGGGTGTCACAAGCTCGCGAGTAATCCCCGAGTTGTCCTCCAAAGACGGCTTCCTCCTTGAAGAGGAGGAAGAAAAACCCTAGTTTCGAAGAATAAAAATCTGAAAATAAAGAAACAAATGAGAGGAAGTGTGCAGGGGGAAGTTTACAAAGGAGGCAAAGTTTGAATCCTCTTACAAATGAGAGGTAAAGGGGTATATATAGATCTCTCAACCCTAAAATCTGCTGAAAAACCCTTTAAGTAAGGGTAAAAGTGTAAAAATACAAAAGGGCGTGCTTGGTCCTTTAAGTTGTTGAATCGAGCCCCTCGTGCATGCTCGACTCGTCCTCCTTGTAATTTATTGGAAAAGTCCATCCGTAATCAGCCCTGAACTACAAAGTTGTAGATATTCATCCCGGCTATGCGTGGCAACTTGAGTAACTTAAATTGGAGCTCGTTACGGCCGGAATACAATGACAACACGCTGAAAACTAGGCGTGCTCGGTTCGCGGATTGCCGAACCGCTGCCGGACCCGTAGATGTGGCGGCTGCAACTGAGAGCAGTTCTGTATCAACTGTTGGAACCACTGCCAGTCCGGTAGGTGCGCGGCAGTCGGTACAATTTAGCCCCCCTTCATGCCTTCGTCTTCCATCCCTATTTTGGAGCCTTTCCTCTCGTTTTCTCGAGCCCACCCCTTCAAGGCTTTTGTTCGCTGCTCAAAGAACTTTGATTCGGGGTCTTGTTAGGTCTAACTTGGGTCAATATGGGCCTCGATTTTCTGGCTAAAACATGGACTATGCACGATCGTCCTCGTCCTTTTTCCTTCTCCAAATGGAGGCTTTTCTATCCATCTTCTCGGCCCGATTTCTTCAAGAACTTTTCTCATGAATTGACAATTTTTAGTTCGGGCCTAATCCTGACCCAGCATGGACTTGTTTGGGTCTCGAGATACGGGTTAGAGTGTGAAAATAGATACAAACGATCTTCTAAATTCTTCCGAGTTTCCTAACCTTCAAAATACGACTAAAACACAACTAAAAGCGCATCAAATTGTACTAAAAAGAAAAATTAACCCAAAATTACCAAAGAACACATATTCGCACATGAATACAACAATTACATGTAATTGATAACAAAATATGGATGTGAAAAGTGCAAGAAAAATTTGTAATTTTCACGTTCATCATCCCCACAAACTTAGGCTTTGCTCGTCCTCGAGAAAATTAAATAATTAAACACATAAGAAAACGAGGTTGGAAAGTTATTAGAAGCCCGTTAGACATGAATTTCTCTATTTATTGAGCACTTTCCACTTTTTGATCAACCGATCTTGCCTTAATCATTTTATTTCAAGGAATTTGATAGACGAGTAAAGCCAATTCATTTTATTTTTCACAAGTTCGTTCTTAATCGTGTCGTGTATGTTTTGGAATTATAGTAATGCTCGCAAGCATCACAACTTCGGGCTAAGTTATTTCATTTACACGTGCAATCCTTCTTACTATGCCAAAACATTCATTTACCCATAAATCGCATCGACCAATTGATCTCATTGATTTTTACGCAGGAATCCTCTATTGTTTTATGCTCAATTTTTAGAGATTTAAATTTTGAAATTTTAAAATCGGGACACTTCCAATACTTGTTCATCACGAATCAAGTAATAAGCCAACTCAACACTTATTTCAACCAAGCAACATTATTCAGTCCAAGCAATAAAGACCTAAAAATAAAATATGGCAGAATGGCATAGATCATAACTACGAGCAATTCAATAAAAAAATAAGGAACATCCTCTTCAAACGCATAAAAATAACAATCCTCCCCACACACTTGGGCGAAATTCTAAAGCCCAAGTAGCAAAGGAGGTGAAATTAATGTATTTCCCAAAGATCATCAATCAAAAAGCTCATAATACTCACATTTCTAAACCAACCATTTATTCAAACAAAGACTCAACAATTCAAGAGTCGTGTAGGTACAAGATTCCACGATTGATTATGCAAATTTGAGGAGAGAACCTCATTTAATGCAAATAATATCTCTCCTCCCCAAAAACTCCAATGCAAACATGTCATTTAAGTAAGCATATGAATTAAGTGCATGAAAAGACAAGTCAACATATACTCAAATTCACAAAAAAAAAAAAAAAAAAAAAAAAAAAAAAACCCAAACATAAATCAAGGACAAGCAAAGATGACACAAATCACATAATTACGAATTATGCACGTGCAAAAGGAATAAGTAGAGAGATACAGTAAAGCTCACTCATTTGAGGTATGTACTCTCTATATTTCACTTTTTTGCATTACTTCGAGGATTACTCGTCTTGATTTGGCATCATCAATGCTTGGGGATTTTTTCTTCAAGATTTAGGCTCTTTTACCTTGTTCATGTCCCTAAGAGTCAATTACCTATTCACACAACTCAAAAATTCATTAAATCTTAAAAGGAAAAACTAAACTAAGAACAAATAAAAATTAAATCCTAAGAAAGCAATAAATTTTTAAAGCTTCGGTTGCCTCCCAAGAAGCGCTGGTTTAAAGTCGACGGCCTGACTTTCACAAGTGTTATCCGGGATCCGAAAATAAGTGTCGATCATGCCATACTTTTATTTGCTCTAGAAAGAGAATCGATCCACCACCATAAACATGGCACGATGGATCACATATAAGATTATTGACATATGATTTATGCAAGAAGATACGCTTAATGTTCATAATCGATGCAAGTTTTTCAAAATTTGAAAGAAATGATGAATTAAAACTTGCATCCCGACCACTAAATGATGCCTCAGCAAATGAATCATTATCAAGAATGCGATCATAATCACACTTTGCTGAGGCATTGAGGTGGCTCTTCCAAAGGTAATGCATTATCTTGTTTGGAAGAATTGTCATTGTTCTCCAATAGTGGCTCATGAGATGGGAGATTTTCACTCTCCTCTTCCCTCAATTGCACACTTTTATCTTATTCTCTCCAAAACACGTTTGAAGAGAAGAGCTTTCAAGACCTTAGTGTGTGCCAAAGTTCATCAATTTTTTTATCAACGCATCCTTGTCTTTCTTCATTTGTTCTTTCATTGTATTGATTGAAGAAATTTGGTAAGACTCGGATGACTCAAAGGTTTGATGATTTGAGGAGGAAATATTTTGATTATCGTCCCATCCCAATTAATAATTGCTTTAAAAAGAATTGTGATCCATGAATTAAGACGGGTGGGTTGGAGGATAGTGCATTTGTGAAGAAAAATGGTTAAAAGAGTCACAATCGATAGATAAGTGACCCTCATTCCCACAAAATTTACATCGCACTACTTCCACATTTTCAAAATTAGAGGAAAGATAAGAACCATCATCAAGCATAATAGGTAATGCATTCACTTCAAAAGGATTGAGAGCATAACTCTCAAGCAAATATCGATAGTGATCGGAGTTCTTTTTTATAGAATTTTTTTTTTTAACAAGAAAAAGAAAAGTGACCTAATAAAACTCTACTTGTGCTTCGGCTAAATCCATGAGAAGGAATTCATCCCCGGTAACGTAGCGATGAACTTGTCGTGAATATCGCTCCAAATATCTAGGATTGGAACAACCTTCCAAACCGGAAGCGTACGATTTATGACAGAGGTAGTATAAAAGATATCGAATCCATAGGGAGTGTTTTCCGTGAGAATCGGCTTTAGCACTTTCGAAGTAATTTGGTCAAAAGCAAATTGATAGAGTGTACTAATCTAATTAACATAAATCAATAAATAAAACAAGGAGGGAACCGATCGATGGAGAGATGTTCTCGAGGCACGGTTTCACACAAGAAAGATGGAATTAACAATTCGAAGACAATGAAAGGGAACTAGTATGAGTTCTATGTGATTAAATTCTCAAGCCAATCGATATCCTAATTGGGTGATAATTCCATAATATGATGTTAACAATTCTAAGATAGGTAAGTGATCATGGTTCAATGTAGACTACCTACATGAATGAGATTTACAAACTCAACCTCGGGCCCCGGGTTACCAACTACATAAGACTAGAAGAGGTTAGTCCGATTTCTCGTACGCTAAAGACCGCCGTAAGGGTGTAGTTCTACACACGCTACTCAACATAATTTGTCCATCCTCGCCAAGACCCCCTAGACTCTACTTCCTCGTTTAGTAGGGCTTCTCCTCCACAGGTATCTCTTCTACCAATTGGGTCTTGATTGATTTAGGTTCCGTCCCTGCCGACTAATCTACGACGTAGAAATCTATTCCTAAGCTCATTTAAGATCAAATCGAATCTCCTCAAAAGGGTGGCAATCCCTAGCCTAGATCTCAATTATCATGTCTCAAATGCACAATCATACAAAATAAGGCTGGGTTATCGAAAGTCGAGTGGCTAAAGCAAGCCTATAATCAAAGCCCTAGTTTCATATGATAATCATAACAAATCAACCAAATCCAAACCCTAGGTTACCACAACCCACAACAAATCCTCTAATCAATCAACTAATCATCAACCCTGATGCTTGGGCTAATCCCGAGCTTTGGGAAATAAGGAAATATCACAATTCATCAAAGCAATAACAAGCATGATCAACAATCAAGCAATAAAAACAATAAAAACCGAAAATAAAGGGAGGAGATAAGAAAATGTTCAATCGATTGAAGAATCCTCGTAACAATTTGATAAACTTGACGGGTGTCACAAGCCTGTGAGTAATCGCTCTAGTTCTCCTCTAAAGACAACTTCCTCCTTGAAGAGGAGGAAGAAAAACCCTAGTTTCTAAGCCTAAAAATCTGAAAATGAAGAACGAATGCGAGAAGGTGTGTTGGGGAAGTTTACAAAGGAGGCAAAGCTTGAATCCACTTACAAATGAGAGGGAAAGGGGTATATATAGATTCCCCAACTCTAAAATCTATTGAAAAGCCCCTTAAGTAAGGATAAAAGTGTAAAAATAAAAAAGGGAGTGTATGGTCCTTCAAGTTGTTGAGTCGAGCCCCTTGTGCGTGCTCGACTCGTCCTTGTTGTGATTTCTAGGAAAACTCCATCCAGGATCAGCCTTTTACTTTGACTAGAAAGTTGTGGATCTTTGTCTCGGCTACACGTGGCAACTTGAATCAGAGCTTGGATGAGGAAGTTATGGCCAAAATACGAAGATAGCATGCTGAAAACTAGGCATACGCGGTTCACGGGCAGCCGGACCGCAGCCGGACCGGCAGATGTGGCAGTTGCAACAAGGGCAGTTCTGTACCAACTGCCAAAAGCACTACCAGTCCGGTAGGTGTGGCGGCGGTTGGTGCAATTCAGCCCCTCTCCGCGCCTTTGCCTTCCGTCATCGTTTTGGAGCCTTTTCTCTCGTTTCCTTAACCCAACCCCTTCACAACTTTTGTTCGTGACTCAATGAACTTCGATTTAGACTCTTGTTGGGTCTGATTCAGGTCTATTTGTGCTATGATTTTTAGGCTGGAAAGCGTAGTACACGCGGTCGTCCTCGTCCTTTTTCCTTCTCCAAATTGAGGCTTTTCTATCCATCTTCTCGGCCCGATTTCTTCACGAAATTTTCTCATGACTTGATGATCTCCAGTTTGGGCCTAAACCTGACCCAGTATGGGCCCGTTTGGGCTTCGAGATATGGGTCAAAGTGTGCAAATGGATACAAATGATCTTCTAAATCCTTCCGAGTTTCCTAACCTTCAAAATATGACTCAAACACACCCAAAAGCGCATCAAATTGTACTAAAAAGGAAAATTAACTTGAAATTACCAAAGAAAACATATTCGCATATGAAAAAAACAATTACACGTAATTCTTAACAAAATATGGACATGAAAAGTGTAAGAAAAATGGTAATTTTCAGGTTCATCACCGACCGGCCTTGAATGGCCTTACCTTGACGGTTTGAACCTGCCCAACGTCTGGTTTGGCGGCGAGCCTTGCACTTTCCAGCTACATTTTGTCCCGGCCGACCGAGTCTTTCCTAGCCAGTTTGGGTTTCTTTTGCCGGTTTGTGGCTCTTCTTCTATTCATGGCGGATTGAGTCATTTTAACTTTCCCGACCCATCTTCTAGCTTCATAATTTTGCCATTTTTATTCCTAAATGACTTGTTCTTTCTCCCGGACATCATTTCAACGAATTTCAGCCCTAAAAATAAGATTTTCACTACAAAATAAGCAAACACGTTATTCGGCTTAACATAATTAAGTATAACAAAAAACCGCCGAATTAATATGAAACACTATCAAAAGACTCGTATAAATCGACCTAAATATATGCATACACTATGTGTATCATCTGGAAGAGTGGAAAACAAGAAGACAATTCGAAGGAAAAAAAAAAAGTAGGTTGTACGGCCTAATTTGCTTAAGAAGAAGAAGAAGAAGAAGAACAGTAGATTGCATATTTTTTGTACCTTTTTCTGGATTTTTTTTTTCTTGTAGTAGAGAATTGAGAATATAATATGTAGAGAATTCATAAGATTGTGAGATTACTACTGAAGGAGGTGACTGATTTAGCTGCTATACAAAGGCCTAGATTTGGAGCTAAAACCATACCTCCTTCCATTGATGGGTTGTGTGAAAGAGAGAAGAAGCCAATCTGCTAACTTCATGTGTGCTTGTGTTTCTTCTTTTATTTTTTATTTTTTTATATATGGGTGAATTACAAAGATAATCACGGCCTTTGATCTAATTTTCAATTGCAACATGATTTTTAGAACATATCAATGTTGGTCACCAACTGTAATTTTTTACAATTACAACATCGACTATATTTTTTTACATCTCATTGTATCATCATCAGCACCGTTTAATGTGCCAGAACAAGACCTCCATTTATCCTCAACCAGTTTCACAATCCGTTATTTGTACAACCGTTAATCAGTGATGGAAGATATTATGTCACATCTTCCACTCACAATTCAATGGCAGTGAAAACGATGGATTGTGAAATTGGTCGATGGTAAATGAAGATATTGTTAAGGTTCATTTAGCGGTGGTGATGGTGACACAATCAGATGTAAAAAAATATTGTCAATGTTGTAATTGGAAAAATAAATATAGATAATGAAAAACATTAATAAGTCTTGAAAGTCATGTTGCAATTAAAAATTGGACCAAAAATCGTGATTTTTCTCGTGAGGCGCTAGTTAGATATTGGACTGGGGCCTAGGTAGGACTAATCGGGACATAGGCGTGGTTAGGGTGGGAGAAATCGGAAAATAATCATATGCGGTCAATTGGGGCCTAATGTCTAGTCGTGGAATAATCACAGCTATCGCAACAGTGATATTTATACACGTATTGGGCATGTACAAGAAAAATATTAATAAACTTGGGCCTAACATTAAAATTGAACTTTAAGGCGATTCTGTGGTACCACAGTGGTACTGTTACCACCGAAGGATCAAAATGACATTTTATATAGACAGTATACTAATATATCCCAAAATACCGATTACAAAAAAATTGAATTTTTTTTCTTTTGTGCGGATATATATAGAGACACTGATTTTTTTAGTATTTTGGTATACAACGAAATACGAATTTTTTGAATTTTCTTCTATATCGAAAATATGTTGTACCAAAATTCTTGTATTTTCAGTAATTTTTTTAATTCGGTAAATACGGATATTTTACTAGATCTTACGGATATTTTTTCCATCCCTAAATCAAATAACATAAAATAAAATCGAAAGAAACGAAAACAAAAACAAGTAATGTGGAAGAAAAGAAAAAAAAACGTAATAGAAAAAGAAATGAAAAACCAAAGAATAAATAAAAAAAGGAGATATGTTGATTTTTTATCACCGGTGAGATTTTTTAATTGAAGTTTGTTAATTATAGACAAAGAATATATTTAATGAGGGTAAAAAAGTGTTATGGGAATTAGTGGTTTTTTATTGGAAAGATAATTATGCATTGTGACATTTTAGCCCTTTATATATTTTTTTAAAGTTTTAAAAATAATCTTCTACTCCCTCCATTTCTTTTTATCTGTCTCATTTTATCCACTCATACAAACCAATTTTTTCATTAATTAGGATATCAAAACACATCTCAAAATACATTCGCAACCTTTTAATCACTCCCTTGATCATAGGAACTCATTGATTTTATCAAATTCACAAGTTTTTGCTTATTTATTATGGTTATTTATGGAAAAAATAAGGTAAACTGACACAAATAATGAAATTGTGATAATTAAAAAGGAACGGCATTTTGGATAAAATGAGACGATTAAAAAAGAACAGGGGGAGTATTATATAAAAAGGCAGTCGTCCAAATTTGTTTATAATTGGAAATTACGATTTTGGCTTTTTATTGGCACTAGTATTGCTCCTGTGCAATGCACGAAAATTTATTTAAAAAATAATGATTTAATTTAATTAAATATTATATAATCTAATATAAAAATAGAATTATTCTATTCTAACAAAATGAAAATTTGAATAATTTTTTTTGTTCTTTTTTGACGATCACAACCTAAACTTTGCGATTTTCCACCTTTGCAACCTTTGGTAGCAAATGGGCGAGAAAAAAAACTATTAAAAATAATAAAAATATTTAGAAAATACATATTTATTTTTCAATTCTAGACTTATTTAAAATACCATAAACTTAACTGAAAAAATGTAGAAATTATTTAAATAAAAAAATCAATTTTCATAAAAAAAGATTGAATAATTTTTATACAATTTCAAATAATTTAAACTTTTTAAAAGGATTTACTTTTTATAAAAAATAATTTAAGAAAATACCTAGGTCATAAAATTAGACTTTTCATAGATACTTCCACATATCTTAAAGGAAACTTTAGAGATTTTAAAATAATTTTTCAAGGTAATTTTTGAATAGTTTAATTAAATTTTTAGAGTTTAAAAGATAATTTTCAGAAATTTATAATTTTTTTATGCTTTAAATAAAAAATTAATAACTTTTTTTTTTCTTGCTGAAAACGATTTGATTGTAACTATTTTTATAAAAAAATTCAAATTTTTAATATATTTTCAACATGTTTAAGTTAATTTTCTGATATTTTAAATGAAGTTTCGAATTTTGAAAACATTTCTTAGTTTTCGATATAATTTTATGTTATTTAAATAGTTTTTAATATTCTTTTATTTTTCGCACTTAAATTCTTGGCAGAGGTTGCAAAAGTGAAAAAAACATATAATTCAGGTTCTCAGTGATAATTATAAAAAAAAAAAAAAAAAAAAAAAAAAAAAAAAACTAAGAAACGCGCATACTACATGTTGCCAAATAATATAAACCCAAAATATAAATAATATAAATATCAATTTCTCCCACGTGATATATGAATTTAATATAACTTACTTTTTATAAATATATTATTTTTATAAATTAACATTAAGATAAAATATTAAATGTAAAAAATAAATTATATCTACTTTTGAGAATGAATATCTCTTAATATTAAAGTCCAAATATACATTTAGTGTGTGTTATCTACCTTAACTCATCACTACAAGAAAACAGTGATTTACTAAGGCCCCATTTGGATGGAGAATTTTAATTTACCAAGGGATTTAAAATGAATAGATTTCAAAATCCTTAGATTTGAAATCCATGGACTTGAAATCCCTTGTTTGGATTTATGGTGGATTTGTGAAAAAAATTTAAATCTAAAATTTTCAAATCCATTATTTGGCAAAAAACTGATACAATATTTGTAAAATTCAATTTTTTTTTCTTTAAAGTTTAAACTAACGATTTATATTTTTTATTAAATAAAATAATATTTATCTACATCTAAATTAACTGAACAATTTTTTTTTCCCAACTATATACACAAACATATACTCCCTCCGTCCCGGCCCAATTTGCCTATGTTGGCCGAGCACGGAACTTAAGAAAAAGCAGTTGAGTGTGATGTTTTGTTGACTTTTTCAATTTCCTGAATTTTTTAAGGGAGGGATTAGTGTTTTAACACTTCCCTCCACTTTTCTTAATTAAAATCCTGAATTTGACAGTAAAAAAAATAGTGCTACGGAAAACAGAAAAAAAATCACAGCAAAACCAAAACCTGAAAATTGATATTCTGCCATTGAATTTTTTTGGGGGGAAAATTGCCCTCCAAAAATTCAGATTTACAGCAGTCACTAAATGACCAAAATTTGGGATTTACAATTCAAATTTACCCTCTAAAATTCAAAATACACTCCATAAACTGATTCACCTACCTCTATAAATAGAGTTCAAACTGCATTGAATGCATTTTCCACTGATTTTTTACAACAGTTCAGATTTCTATTACAATGGCAAATCATAAAAAGGGGAAGAATCTTGCTCCATCAGACCGACTTCGAATAGCTCAATGCCTTCTTTCAAACAACAAAGACGGCGTTTTGAAGTACGGCATCACCGGTGAAGTCGCAACATCATTTGGAGTCTCGATCCGGATAATACGGTGCATTTGGCAGGCTGCAAAAAAACAAGTTTCAGCAGATGTCCCCATCTCTTTTCCGGAGGTAAGGCCCCGACAACCTTCGTCTAGCATTCAAAAACTAGACGAAGAAGCCATGAAGGCGATACCATTCGAAAAGAGGGGAACTATAAGGCGACTTGCCAAGGAGTTAGAAATCAGCAAGTCACAAATCGGAAGATGGGTCAAGATCAAAGCCCATACTAACTCAATTAAACCATCACTCACTGATGCAAACAAATTGCAGAGGCTGAAGTACAGCCTTTGTTTTTTGCATCAAGACACTAACACCCAGAAATGCAAATACGAGAGCATGCATAATATTGTGCACATAGACGAAAAATGGTTCTACATGCAAAGGGCAACAGAAAGAGCATACAAGCTTGCTGCAGAAGAAGACCCTTACCGGGCCTGTAAAAGCAAACGTTTTATCCAAAAGGTGATGTTCATGTGTGCAGTGGCTAGGCCACAATATTCAGATTCGGGCGAAGTTATTTTTGATGGGAAGATTGGTATTTTCCCATTCACAAAACAAGAACCGACCATCAGAAACAGTGCAAATAGAGCTAGAGGCACATTGGTTACAAAACCAATCGACTCTATAAACAGTGGAGTTATTAAGAGCTGCATATTGGATCAAGTAAGTACCCACTATCAGAAAAATTTCATCATTTAGTGGTTTAGAGTTTTAGTAAGTCTCCACAATTTTTACAAATTGTGAAAATGTGTAAAAATTGGTGACATTACTAATTCTTACAGCTCATAACATGCTCTCTGTTTCATCATATGGCTTTACAAATTAGGTTCTTCCAGCAATTAAGGCCAAATGGCCACCTCATGCAAGCAAAACAATCATCATACAGCAAGAGAATGCTAGGCCTCATTTAAGCAACTTTGATCCGGATTTTAGAAGGGCTCAACAGCCGATGGGTTTGACATCAAACTGATGTACCAACCACCAAACTCCCCAGACACGAATGTGCTGGATTTGGGCTACCATACAACAATTTAGCAAAATCACAGGAAACACCACTGTATTTCAACAGGTTTCATATCCAAACAATGCAGAAACAGCACCAGAATAGGCAATAATACGGCATCACCAGCCTAACACACAGAAATCCCACAAATCGCAGAATAGGTTAAAAATACGACATAACCAGCAATAATACGGCATCACAGAATAGGTCAAAAAACCCAAGCTTACACCAGCCAAAAACACAAAAATTCCAAGATACGGCATCACCAGCCAAAAATCCCAATAAACCAAACCGAAGGCTAACCCAGCAAAAAATAACAATTGCCAAAATCGAGACCGTCCACAATAAGGCATCACCAGCCAAAAACCCCACAAGAATTGCACAACATAACAACAGAATCAAAAATCATCACATGCTTGGATTTACCACGATTTTTTTAATCTGGATAATATTACCACATGCAACGAAAAAATAATGAACCTGGCAACCAACGGACACCAGATCGAAAGGCACTCATAGAAATGTCTTTTCATTTCCGGATCTGCAAACAAGTCGGAAGACGGGGGGGCCTCCTCGATCCCAGGAGGGAGAGCGTCCACTCCCTCTTCTTCGAATTGGGTTTCAGGTACAAAACTATCTTCAGAGTCGTAAACGAAGCCACCCTCTTCTGATTCATCGCTATAAACCTCCATAGAATACAGACCAAAACAAATCGAGCCGATTTACACCAGAATTTGTGGTTTCTCACAAGATATCATGAGATTCTACCAGATCTGGTGTGGATCTGAAAGAATCTTCAAAGATTCGAAAGGAGGCCAAAGGTGTTTAAGATGCCGGGTTTGTGAGGGTTTATGGGGTATTGAGAGTTAAAAGAAAACTCTAGACATGATCCGCCATTGTTGGCGAAGAAGAAGAGTCGCGAAGAGGCGAAGAAGAAGATTCGAGAAGAGGCGAAGAAGAAGAGTCGAGAAGAAGATGGATTTAGGGTTTCTTGACGGAAGAGGATCAGGTTATAGGTTGGGATGGATCCCAACTTAATGATTTTGGGGAATATTGGGCTGGGTGGGTTTGGGTTTTTAGTGGTTCAGATAGGTTTAGTTTATGTAATTAGTTTAGGATTAGTGTTAGTAAATTAAATTTATTAAACTTAACTGAATGGCATAATTGTAATAATATGAAAAAGTAGGGGTAATATGTGTTGACTTTCTTTGCCATTTTTGGGTTGGCAAATTAGATTGGGACAAACAAAAACGGAAGGTAGGCAAATTAGAGCGGGACGGAGGGAGTACATTTTATGTATTTTATATTCTAAAAAATTATTAGGAGCATTTCATTGGAGATAAAAGAAAAAAAAATAAAGAAAAGAATTAAAAATATACTTGGAGCATTTCATTGGAGAATGAGAGAGAGAGAGAGAGAGAGAGAGAGAGAGAGAGAGAGAGATAATGATAGGAAGAAGAGAGGGGGAGGGGGAGGGGAGGGGAGGGGAGAGAGAAGTGTGAGTGATGAGGGATTTGTAAATGACTACTGTGAGTTATGGTTCAATTGCATCAAAGATATCCAAACTTTGTGTAAAAGTGGTGCTGGATCAGGAACTGGGTCGAGAAGCTGAAGAACCGGTCTGGAAAAACAAAACAGGAAGAAAACCGAATTCATAACCACCGGTTCAGGGTGGTTATGAAAGCAGTTGCAGAAAACAGAATAGACAACGGTTTTGAAACCGTTGCAGAGCAGTTCAGCTTGCAGTTTCTTTTCCCGGATGGTTCGAGCTGTTTCTTTTATATAGAGCTATGTTATATGATGTATATAGACACAATTTACAGTTTTCCCTCTGGTTTTATCAACTTCAAGAGAGAATTGAGAGATTAGAGTTGCGTGCTCAGTTTTAGGGTTCTAAGCTGAGAGGGATTGAGTGATTCTGGAATGATTGTTGTAATCTTGAGGTGTTGATAGTAAATTGAGGTGTGTTAATCCTCCATGGATGTAGAACACTTGTTCGAACCACGTAAAATTCCCGTGTGTCGTTTTTCGTTCTTCTTGTTTGCGCAATTCAGTTTCATTCTCTGGTTCGTTTGAATTGTCTGTTGAATTTCGGCCATTGTTCTTAGTTTTCTGGCCGAACATAGTTTGGTGATTTTATGTGATCAGACTCAACAACTACCTTATCAAATGATTTGAAATCCACCCAAATATAGTGTAAATATGGTGAATCTCAAATCTTGGATTTCTAATTGGGTTGATTTAAAAATCTGAATTTACAAATCAACTCATTTAGTATTTTATCCAAACACATGGAGTGGATTTGACAATTGATTTATAAATCCATAGCACAAATCCCTCCATCCAAATGGAGCCTAATGGATTTTGCCAACTAATTGTATTCGTTGGTAAATAAAAATAGAATACCAACGAATTAGAGACATAAATCGCATTTAGTTAGTATCTCTAACAAATTTACCATGAGATTAACAACGAAATTTTACCAACACAAAAAATCTGTCAGTAATTTTGGCCCCAGCTTTAGCAACTATTTACCAACAAATTACTAATAACAATTTTCTACAGATTTAACTTGTTGGGAAATGACTATTACATTTGATAACAAAAAATTATGTCACTAATTATTAACTCATTTATAGTGAGTTGGTATTTTCTAATAAATTCACAATCCCGTAATAATTACCAACGGATTTACAATTTTTTAGAAATTTACCAATAGATTGTGTTAATTGTTAATTATTAACAAACTGAAATGCAGTGCTAAATCCAATTAATGTTATGATGCACTGTTCATTTTCTATGGATTGTGGCCGTTAGTAATTACCAACAAATATATTTTTATTAGTAATATACCAACTAGAAAATATCTTAATAATTAGTAAAGGGCTATAAAACTTACGCAAATAATAATTTTTTTTAATAAACTTAAAGTTTACCAAGCAGATTTTGAGACTCTACAGGCATCCTACATATAAGTCAAAAATATTATTTAAGAAATCTAAATATCTATCAAATTTATCGATATATTTTTTTAATTTTTTTCTCAATCGATTGTATTAATGATAATATACAAATTACAAATTGCTGATATGTTCCAACTTCTTTTAATAATATTAAAATATAGACAACAAACATATAGATTTCATTTTATTACTGTTGAATTTGTTAAATATGGCTGACAAAAGGTCTAGGCCCGACTAGTTTGTTGAATAAGCTATGTCAAATTTGACCTGAATCGACTCAAAATTAATAATTTATTTATAATGTACTAATTATATGTATCAAATAATTTTTAATATATAACCCTAATCAACCAAAATGAATAGTTTATTGTCACATCTAATTATAAGTATGGGTTGCAATGAAATAGGTCAAACTCACCCGATCCCACATGAAAATTGTTTCGGTATAAAATCCTTATCAAAGACATTTTAGTGGGTTTAAACAGGGAAAATGATTTTATTAAACCCGTCATTTAACGACCTGCGCGTATATTAAGTATATGAATATTTTATAAATTTTGTAAATACATATAAAAAATAAGTCGCTTTTAAATAGCCCTCATCCCCTCTCATTAAAGTTGTCAGAACAGGCTGGTGGGGCGGGCCGGGCCGCAAAATTAGCGTGTTGCTAAAACCTTGGCTCAACCCAATCCAACCCACCATGAGCTACATTTTAGGGATGTTGGGGCCACACACACACACATATATATTATAAGAAATTATCGTCGTCAATTAATTCTTGAGAAAATCATTAAATTTAATTTATTATCTATTCAATTTAAACTAAAATAATAAAATTCTATAAAAATACATACTAATTAACTCAACAATTAGAGTAAGATATAATCTAATCCATCATTCATCATCCAATATATATTAATATAATCTTTAATCCACTTCAAATGTCTACCAAATATAAAATCTATTCTGCGAGTTTACAAGATCACATATAATAATCTCCAAAAACCAAATAAAAAAGTCCACAATTATTAATCATAAACAATATTTATAATTCTTTTTCTTTGAAAGGTAATTGATAAGTAAAAAAATGGGAGTAATTTTACGGTTAGGGTTTAATTTCAAGTAATTGATTAACTTAAAAAAAGTTGGTTGGTTGGTGCCACCCCTACCGGCCCCCGACTTTCCATAACCGCGGCCCGCCACTTAATGGGCTATAATATACATATCATAACTTACCTATTATGTGTGGAGGGATGGGCCGGTCCACGGGCCCCATTCTATTTTGACAGCACTACCTCTCACTATCGGTAATAATATTTTGTTATAGTAATTAGTCATTTTTATTATAATTTGTAAGATGCATGAGATGATAATCTAATATGTATTTATGTACACCCTATGTATGCTTATTCTTTTATTGAACGAATAATGTATGACTAAATACACATTATTGAATTAAAAATCTATTTACCAAAATAACTGAATAGGTCACAAACTAAATGAAACACAATAAAATTAGGATAATAATTAAAATATGAATATATTGGTAGTAAAAATTAGTAGTAAGTGGAATAATTACTATAATAAATAAAAATATTAAAAATATTTAAATAAATAATATATATGGGGCGGGTTAGGGGGAATTTAGTAAAATTTACTATCCGATTTAAATCTGGCAATACCCATTTGCTCGGGTTTAAGCTCGCTTTGTTACCTATTTGACCGAGTTTTTACCCATCCCACATAAATCGGATTTCGGATTTCAATCCGATTCATTGTCATCCCTAACCCAGTCTATTGCTAGCTATATGACATAACTTAGATACGTACAATCCGATCATAAAAATGTTATATATAAATTAAATAAATACAAACTTAACATATAGATTTCTTTTCATTATAAAAAACTTTCAAATTCATAACTGATGGCAAATTATAAGAATCAAATCTAAGTTTAATATATACAAATTATTAAACTAATTAAAGATTAATTTATATACATAAAATATTCCAAGTAAATGTTATAACTTAAATAACATAAATTATATAAACTTGATGGTGGACTTTGGCCGTGAACAGGCCACTTTTCAAGATTCAATTTACAAAAAGAAAAAAAATGAAAAAACAGAACCTCACTCTCACTCATAGGATTAAATGAATGTGGGGTGAATATCAGAAATGAAGTTTGAGGGGTCACTCTGGCACCGACGTTCTATTCTCTCTTGTGATAACTGAAAATGAGAGGGAATCATACGAGCCAAATTCTGGGGCGGGTGAATTTGGTGGTGAACTGAAAAATAAATTAGGATCAATATGACAAATTTAAGAAATTCTCAATCACTTTAGGCAACAAAGGAACTCAAAAAACAGGTGTATTTCTCCATCTTCTCGTTTATCTTTCTTTTGCACTGCGTCAATTGTGTATCTCCTTATTTGTGTATTCAATTTTATGTTTAGGGCTTGGGTAATGCTTCTTCTTTTTCTTGTTTGTACCTTCTATTTTATTTACGGTTTATGGATTCGATTTGTTAGGGTAGTATATTTCTTCACTCAAAATTGTAATGTTTTACAGTAGAATCACCTAAATTTTTATGTTTCGCAGTAGAATCCGAAATTACATATGTGGGTGTTTAGGAATTTAGAACTATTAAGATTAATTTCTGAACTTGTCTTAGTTTTATCAATTTAATAGTTCAATATCTAATTGTTAAAGTACCATTTGTTTCTCAATCTGACCCTTGTCCTTCACAGTAGATAGGTTGAGAAGTTGTTTCTATTTTGTTTAGTTGATTACCAAATGATAGTGACATTTTATTAGCAGTTCAGATTCTTGTGTTAATCATCTTTTATGTTATGAAAATTTGTTACCATTGAAAGATTCCAGCAAAAGATGTTTTCTGCTTTATGCTAGGCCCTGCACATGGAGTACCACTTTATACAACACAATCATATGCTAAACTAGTTGTACGTGAATGGAAAAATGTGATTTTTAGTGGTTAGTCAATTTATACTTTTGGAATAACTTATTTTGATCAAATTAAAACACACATATGTGAGTTTTCAAAGTAAGTATGTAGTACCGTTATGTCAATTTTTTTGGACTTGAAGATTGTATTTAAATTAGATTATATGTTCTTTAATAACTTAAAACAGTGTGTTATATTTTGTGTCATAGTGCAATGGTTGGATGATCATTTAATAGGGGAGAGGGTGTGGAGGACGTTCAATTGGCCGTGTTGAAGATGGGAATGAAAGGCATTCACTTGGTTGTGGACCTTCTGTGCACTCTGGGGGCTCTAGATCAGCTATAGATCACAGCATACATATTGTTAAGTTGGGAATTCACGATCTACGTTTCGAGTAGATGAATTTAGTATATTTATGTTCTCGAATCAAATTTTGGGGGAATGAGAAATTAATGCCTAAAGGTTGCAACTGAAACATGGAAAGTTGGAAGAGCTTAAAAGGAAATGTGGGAACTTGTCCCACATAGGAAATGAGTAATTAGATGCTCCTTATTAAGAGGAGCACTTGATAAGGAGTTATCAAGTGTGCTCCCATATGGTGGACCCAAGTGAGATTTTAGCTTTTGGTTAAATGGACCCGAGAGCCCGAGCGCGAGCGCACATGTCGCATTGAGTCGCTTTAGAGGCACACGTACGCGTCCTCTTGAGGAGCTTGACCTTGGAGGAGCCTTAAAGAATTCGTCGAATGGTCCGAACAAGTGGCTCGTGGGTTCGCGATGGTTCGGGCCAGGTGCGGTGATGTGGCACACCAGTGAGGCGGAGCAGGGGCGCACTGGGTCGGGTCGGACCGACCCGACAATGACCAATACGGATCGAGTGGGTACGAGCCTGGACCCTCGAATCGGTGCGACCAGTCGCCTGACGATGCATGAGTCAGTCTACGGGTGCAACCGTCCAGTGAATGACCAACACGGATCGGGTGGGTATGAGCCCGGACCCGTGAATCGGTGTGACCCGTCGCCTGACGATGCATGAGTTAGTCTACGGGTGCAACCGTTCAGTGAACTACCAACATGTATTGGGTGGGTACGATCCCGGACCCGCAAACTGGTGTGACCCATCACCCGACGGGGCGCGAGTCAGTCTGCTGAGTGCAACCGCTCAACGAACCGGTGGGTCCAGGTCCGAACCGGTTCGAGCTTAGCCGAACTGGTGCCACCAAGGGTCAAAAGGTGCCTTTCCGAAAAGGCTCCACAATTCTTCGAAAACTATAAATTGACCCCAAAATCTGCATATTACACTCGAGCAATTCAATCTGCATATTCATTTTAGTTCTCTAGCCTTCCCAATTTCCTAAATAAGAAAGTCCTGAGTATCAAGTAGTAAGCCAAAAGTTTTGGTTTTGTTGTACTGCGATCCTAAGGCTAAAAGTCGTGGTATCTTGGGGATGATTGCCGAAGACCGAGAGCACTAGAATTCGGGGCAATATCGTCTTACGGATAGCGAGTCAAACTTGTGTCTCGAAATTGCAGACAGTTTTATCGAGTCTATCTTTCAAGTATACCACCCCAAATTCCGACAGCTACGACGTGCTTGTTACTTCAATGTTAAGAGGTATGTATTGTTGTATGTTTAACGATATTGAATACTTTTTAATTATAGAGAACGTAGTAATTGATCACTAAAATTAAGAAGACTAAAATTATCATAAGACTTCATTTAGGGCCAATCCTAACATTATAATGGCTTGGGTCAGAGAGGCTCCTAAATAAATATGAAACCATAAAATAATACATATATTCAAAATAATTCTATTGTATTTAAAATAACATGACAAGTTCATTCAAGTAAGTTACTTTAAAATAACACGTCTTACAGTTTTATGCTAGGAAAATATTTATTTATATCCCAACTTGACTCTGGATCAATTCTTCCTCTTTCAATTTCCTTATCCAGGGTTATATTTTGTATAACATTTTTTAGACCACAATTGTGATCACTAATAGCAAGCTATTTGTGACCATTGTTGTCACAAATCTTTCTACAAATTATTTGAGATCATTTTAAGACTACTTTTAGAGAAAACTAGTTGTTGCAAAAAACATTTGAGACGCATTAGAGACCACACAAATATTTTCTTTTTGTGTTCGAGTTATTGAGACAACTAATTAGTAACAACATGTGGTCTCTAATAATAAAGTTGTGATAAATACTCATAAATTATGATAAATATAAATTATTTGAAACTACTTTTTATTTTTTTATCTTAGAAAATTAATTTTTTTGTAGTGAACGTATATTATTTTCCCTCGAGCAATTCCATGTAGTAGCCATGCTTATTACCTTACAGCTAGAAGCAATGTCTTCCCTTAATATGTTTTTCTTTCTTATTGCTTATCACATGTTTCTAGCTTGTTTTCTAGAGCTTGAAAAACCGACCTGGTCTAATTCTCTCAATACTTTAGATGAGTTGAGCAATATAAATATAAGCTCAACGTAACATTGGATCCAACAAGGCCAATTTGATGGGCTAAAAGTCTGACAGATCCAAACGAGTTGAAAATCTAAGTATATTTAAGAGGATAGACTAGATTGGATCTAAATATTAGAGAATTTGGGGTCAACTCGACCCAGCGGAACGTATAGTCCGATAGGCTGGATCAGACCGGACTGGACTAAAAAATTGTAGACCTCATATTTGTTTGGGAACAGAAAATGAGCGGTAGAAAATAGAGGAATATGCAAAATGGAAGTGTGATTGTGCCCATAACATTCACACACAACACACACTACCTATACATATACCTACTTATTATATTACCTGGATGTCTGTAACTGTCACCAATAATTTGGTGGTGCTGCTAAGTTGACGTGTACCCGCCGCATCCATCCCAATTTTTATCACTCGGATATTCTTGTTAACAAAAACTTAAATCAATCTTTCACATCATTTTACATGATGATATCAGCTTGGAGAAACATTATTTTTCTGAGAAATTAAAGAGTTACAATTTGATATGAAATTTTTTACTTTAACTAGATCTTTGTTTTTGGACTGGCCTGTCCGGATGAGGAACATACATTTATAATTTGAATAATTATATCAATGATTACATCATTATTAAATGCATTTTAATAAAATTTCAAGTATTATTTAATAATGTCTTATAATTTTACCATATTCTATCTGAAAATAAAATATTATTATATCTGAAATTCATACAACCATAAATTTATGTCTAGATTTATCATGCTCCCCTCTATCCAGTGTCATACCAATTCATGTTTAGGCCTGAGTCGATTTTTTACAATGGGGCCCTAAAATTTTCTTTTCCTTCGATGTACAAAAAGAAAAAAAATGAAGCATTTATAATGCTAAATATATTTACAAAAAAAAAAAAAACACTAAAAAATTGAGTTTTTACTGTGGGGCCCTAGATCATGTCTTTGTTACCTACCTTGTTGCGTGGCAAGTTTGGGAGTTTTTTGGAGAAAAAATTCAAATCAAAATTCCTCTAGGTTGTTCTGTTTTGCAATTGATTAAAATCTAGTTTGACAAGAAAAGAAATTGTGATCATGTGCGGAAAACATTGCATATTCTAATTTGTTGGCACCTTTGGCATGCTAGAAATAGTTCCAAATTTCATGGTAAATGTCAACGGCAATCCTAATCCAACGTTTGGTGATAGATAGGCTTAGAATTAGTTATAATGCCAATTTGTTTCCTGTTGGATTTTGGAAAGATAGTTGGCATTTGGTCTCAATGTGAAAAATACATTTGTTACTAAAAAAAACATAAAAAAACCATTTTTGGTGCGTTGGAAAACCCCAGATGATGATTTTTTCAAAATAAATTCTGATGGGCCTTGAGAGGAAATCCCGATTTTGGCTGGTGCAAGTGGTCTCATCCGAGACAAGAATGCGCAATTTATTGCGGGATTTTGAAATTTTCTGGGGAATGAGATACTATCTCGGCCGAACTTGTAGGAATCATTGAGGGGCTCAAACATTGTATCAAGCTTGGAATTTCGAGGATTTGGCTCGAGGTGGATGCTCTCGTTGTTGTAAAGATGCTTTGGAGTGGGTTCATGGAAGTATCAAAGTCTGGCAGACTTTGTGAGGCTCTCAAGAACCCTCTATTTAAAAATCTCAAGATGGTTTGGATATACCAAACTTTAGATTTCCTTCTTAAAAATTCCTGTCGTGATAGCTTGAATATTGTCCTAAACTCTTGTAAGGTTGCTGTTGTTTATAGTACAAGTAGGGATCTTGCCTTAATCCCTCCATTCTTGTGATGGTTTTTGAGTTAAAAAAAATAAAAAATAAAAATAAAAATAAATATGGGGCCCTAGATTTTTGTTTTTCATTTTTATTTTTCTTCAATTTACAAATAGGAAAAAGAAAATGAAGCATTCATAATGTTATTTATATTTATATCAAAACCTAGAAAATAAAAATAAAAAAATGTATAAAAGGAAAAAAACATTAAGGCCCAACAGCCAGCGCGCAACATATAATGAAAAGGCACATACTTCACGAAAGCGATATTCTATCCCGCATCGGCTGAAGACGACCAGTAGTTCCCAACCGCTGGACCACTTATCTCCTGTATGCTAGTTACAACAACTATTAAATATATAACGTGGGTGTGTATATATATATATAAATATTTATTTCGGACCCCTAAAAATTTACATTTTCTCTGACCCGAGTCGAAAGACTATTCTGTCTAACGAAAGATCTGACCTTGCCTCTATCCATAAACAATCGTATCCTTATGGTTTTTACTGGTAAAATAAATGGTACATTTTAGGAAAAGCGATGTTTTTGGAAAAAAAAAATACTTTTACATATAAAAACTCATATTATGGAAACACGTTCTTCCAGAGAATGTATCATTTGTACCTGTTATGGGAATTAGCAGGAGTGAATTCAGAATTTGGGGACAGGGTAGACTAGAATATAAATATTTAAATGCATTTAATACGAAAAAAGTTTTATCTTAATATACTTCATAACAAAAAAATATTAATAGCAAAACCTACAAGAAATTTTATTTTTCTATTGAAAATTTACTAAAACAATTGATTGATTAATTTGAAAAGAAATAATTGAACATATTTTTTGTTTGATATATTTATTTATTTGTGGGATAGAGATAAGAAAGTGAAAAAAAGAAATGAGGTGGGCTTAGTAAAAATAATAACTAAATTAAACAATATAAATTATAATATAAAAATATGATTTTATAAACTGTGTCTTGTGCTGGAGCTTCGTATTTACCTTTACTATGAGGATGTTTGACTAAACTTATTTCAAACATCTTATCAGCTAAGAGCACATAAGATGTAATTTCTTAAGAGCTTATAAATTAATAAAGTGTTTGGTTAAAAGAAGTTATAAGCTTGCAACTAAATAAAGTAATTTAGCTATGAAATGTGTGTAGTGTGTGAAATGTGTGGTGTGTGGTGTGTGAAATTTGAGTGTAACTTATAAGATTTTAAAAAATAAGTTGAACTAGTGGAAGTTATTTTTTTGGAGTTTATAAGCTTTAAAAGCTTATTTTTATACATTATAAATTGTATAACATCTTATTTTGTCAAACACATTACAAGAGCTCATAAGTTCTCAAACATTTTATAAGATATTTCGAGGAACTTATAAACTTACCCAAACACCATTTAAAATCCGTATTAGTAACCCTTTCAATGTCATAAAATGATGGAAGTTTGTAACGACATCGTAAAAGAAGTTGTTAGAATTATTGGGAGATTCTTGGATGAAAATTAGAGAGATATTCCAGAATAAGTATGTTTTAGGTTCCGGAATGTGATATGAGAAAAGGAGAACCACTTGATTGGACAAAATCATTTATCCATTCTCAAGGGGCGGGACCCACATACTTTTGATGCCTACGGACATTTCTTACAATTTAGTGGACTGCCTTAAATGCCCAGAATTTAGGTATAAACTTAGGATAAGGCATCTTTCAATCCTAGCCATAATCTCTCAATTTTAAATAATTACCCCCACCGTGGTATGCAACCTTCTTACTGGATTTTTATTTTCGATTCTACTAGTTCTTTTTAATATAATTCACCTTTAAAAAGTGCATATAATTTTCAGTCCACGTAATTGTATAAAATAATTAATTAATTCGAAAAAACCAATCGATTTTCGATTCTTTGTCTTCTCATCAGATTTCCGTTTTACTTAAAAATATGGAGAAATCAAAATTTCAGTATCCAATAATTTTATAGGAATGCTAGATTAAGAGAAAAATTAAAAAGAGATTTGCGGCCATTATCACCCTCTATTTGTTTTCATGCTTATCTATCTCTATTTTACTTAATATAAAAACAAAAACATCACTAATTAGAAATTTTATGTTCAGATAAGCTGACTATATCCGGTAAGCCACGTGTTAAGATCTTAACTGTTTATTTTTAATTATTTTGATCCTTCATTTTATTTATAGTACTAATTTTCTCTCATTTGACTATATCTTTTGGTAACAATATTAATAACTTCCATGATTTCAGGCCTTACTACTCTCTAATTCATATAAACACTAATGAGTGATACTCATGTGCATAAGATGCATATTAGTGTTATTGTACACCTTGTGTGGCCCACTTATGATTTTCGCGCGCGTGATATATATATATATATATATATTAAGGTGTGTTTGGAATCACAAAATAGGCGCTGACTTAGTTGGTAAAGGCGCGGCATTGTGCCCTTCAGTGCGCGGGTTCGAATCTTAACAGCACCTTTTTATTTTTCACTAACAGTATTTCGAGCATAGTATATGTTATGATGCGTAACAGTATATTTAATATTTCGATGTAGTATACGTTATGTTGCATGACAGTATACGTTGTTCCTTTTTATTTTTCACCAACAGTATATTCAAATTTTGAGCATAGTATATGTTATGATGCCTAACAGTATATTTAAGATTTCGATGTAGTATACGTTATGTTGCATGACAGTATACGTTGTTTTAGTTATGTTTTGTTTTATACTGCGAAATATTTATTTTTTCCAACTTATAATACTCACAGTATATTTAATATTTCGATACAGCATACGTTATGATGCCTGACAGTATACGTTGTTTTAGTTAATTTTTGTTTTATACTGCGATTTTTTTTTTTCCAACTTACAATACTCACAGTTTATTTAATATTTCGATACGGTGTATATTATGATGTATGACAGTATAGTTTTGGTTAGATTAATTTTTCTTGTATATTGTACAATATTTATGTTTCGAACTTACAATACAATTATTGTTGCATTATAAAAAAACTTAATAATACAATTTATAATTTTTTCTAGACTCACAGGCTAAAAGATAAAAAAATTAAAGGGCAAAAAAAAAAAAAAAAGAAAGAAGAAGGAAAAAGGATGCAAACAGAATTGAACCCTTAACCTTAAGGTTGAGATATTTAAGACTACATTAAATACTACCAGACCACTTGCTTATAGTGTTCAACAAACAGGCCATTAAGTATATAACATGTGCGCGCAAAAAAAAAATATATATATAATAATAATTGGCCGGTTCAGACCGGTCTGAACCACGCGATTTTTTTTGGCTGAACCGGTGGGGCCCACAAGGTGTACAATAACACTATGGTGCATCTTATGCAACCAAGTTTTTGCCAACACTAATTTGCATTAATCTCTCTCCAATAAGAGGAATAATATGGGTAACCACCGCAATTCAATTATTATGAATTACTAACCTGATATATCAATTTCAATCTACCTACTAAAATACTAGCCTTGAAATTCATAAAAGAATATATTAACCTTTTTTAGATTTTAGAATTTTCATAACTCATCACCATTACAATAAATTAAGAATCTGATTGGTTCTGAATTTGCTTCCCAGATTTTTTGTTCGGATTATAAAATTTATGATTAGAGCTTACCGTTTAAAGTGGGTGTATTAAATGATAAATAGATGGAGATATTATTTTAATTGATATAGTAATACACACAATAAATAGGTGGAGCTTACTATATTAAATTTGATGTATTAGATTATAAATAGGTGAGATATCCTAATTGATATTAGGTTGGGTGTATTAAATGATTAATAGGTTCAGAAATTTCAATTAATATTAAATTGGGTGTATTAAATGATAAATAGGTGGAGATATTCCAATTGATAAATGAGTTTCTTTTTTCCCTTTATTATGTTTCTAAATAAAGGAAACATTATTTTATTACTACGTCCATTTTTGTTTTCAGTTGTCATTAATCTTGCTTTAGATAAGATTATTAAGGAATTTAAGGATTTGACAAATCAACCCTCAATTAATTTCCTTAATTCCCTTGATTTTTTTTTTAATTATTTCTATATATTGTTAACACTTTTCATAACTATAGAGTTAGTATTGTAAAAAAAAATGGTAAAATAGTTAGAATGACAACTATTTACAAGTAAAAATAAATAAGCTAGAATGACAACTAAAAAATAATGGAGGTAGTATTATAATTTAAATTCCAAAAATGATATCATCAGCTAAAATATCAATTTCCGCAAATCTCGTAAATTAACATGTACTTAAAATTAGAGTCCATATTGTTGGTTTTTGCTATTGAACATAATATTTTTAACGATTGGCCTCTCTCTTATTCTCCAAGAGATTGTATCTCAATATATTGAACATTCATTAGAATTTTTTCACCATCTGCATCACCTTTCTCTCAATTGTTATTCGTAGAAATATAATTTCCAAGATGGTTCCCATCAAACCTCTCGTTGAATCGCTCTCGTATTGTTGATTAATATCATAACACATCTTTCCTCTCTTTTGACAATCGTCTTGATCAATGATCTTGAAGCCCATCAATTACCTTGCCCTTCTTCTGAAAAGTTTTTTTAAGCAAGGTTCACTTGACATGGTATTGGTGACCTTAAAAGTTACAATTAATGATCACCAATATCTAATTGTCACAATTAATCTTCTCGATCTCTGAGGAATAATACATGTGGCTAAATCTATATCATACTTAAAATATAATAGTGAAACCCTCTATAAGTAGTAATTTATGTATTTTTTCGCCCAAATTTTTATATTAATTGTAGAAACCAAGTCTGTAAGGTAAATATTATGTTCATTTGAATAAACATAGAAAGTTTTGCACCAATATCAATCAAATCCTAAATTAAAGATTAGATGTAAATCTAATCCCAATATTTAAGGCATAATATCCGTGCGGATTTGAAAGTATATGGAAACACTACAAGAAAACTGCCAAATTCCAACGACATAAAAACTGTTGGAATTTTTAAAAATTCCAACTGTAATTCCAACAGAAAATGAGCCGTTGGAACAGCGGAAAAGTCCGTTGAAATAGCTGTTAGAAAAAAATTCCAACGGCTTTTGTCGTTGGAATAGCTGTTGGAAAAAAAATTCCAACGGTAAAAGGTTCCATTGGAATCATTTTTCCATTGGAATTTAATTGTTGGAACAAAAAAATTCCAACAATCACTTTTCCAACGGCATAAAAACCGTTAGAATTACCGTTGGAATTAAAATTCCAATGGTAATTTACAAAAAAAACCTTTGGAATATGGTAAATCTTTGTTGGAATTTCAATTCCAACGGCAATTCCAACGATTTTTATGTCTTTGGAAAAGTGATTGTTGGAATTTTTTTGTTCCAACAATTAAATTCCAACGGAAAAATGATTGCAACGGCAATTCCAACGGAGCCTCTTACCGTTGGAATTATTTTTTTAACAGTTATTCCAACGGCTTCTGCCGTTGGAATTTTTTTCCAACAGTTATTCCAACGACCTTTTGACCTTGGAATTGCCGTTGGAATTTTTAAAAATTCCAACGGTTTTTATGCCGTTGGAATTTGGCAATTTTCTTGTAGTGAAAGTAATGTAATTGTTTAAAAATGAAGATTAGATGTAAATCTAATCCAAAAATTTAAGGCATAATGTCCATGCGAATTTGAAAGTATATAGAAAGTAATGTAATTGTTTAAAAAATGACTTATACAATTTATGGCATTTATTTAGTAGACAATATCAATCAACCGGAACGTTTAAAGATTAGATGTAAATCTAATCCCGTTGTTTAAGCTTATTTTTGTGCTATTAAAATGTGATTTTTTAGTTGCACACTATGTGATCCAATTTTCAGTGGTGCTGCTCATCGATTCGATTTTTCCAAAATCTGGACTAGATATATCCATTTAGATGGAATCAGAACTTGATATGTCTCTTTCTGTTGAGGTTATTGACTATATTTTATTAAGTGGGATACATATCATTTGGAACTCCCAGAGTATGCAGTTGTGTTCAACCTTTCGAAGCATGGTCAGTTTATTGTAATGATTATATAACTGTCATTTTTGTTCTTTCGTTGTCTGTTGGATCGACTACAATAATTTTTAACTACAGCGTTGAACCTGTTTGCCTGTTACATTTTTACTGTAGGTTGTTCCTGAACAGATCTGCTTCAATTAGGATGAAATTCCTAATAAGGTCATACTTGATATGTCGCAAGATGTGTGTTATGAGGTTGGACTGATTTGCCGTGGTGCTTAATACTGTCTTCAAAATGGTTGGTCTAATTTTATTGAAGTCCTGGGAATTGACGCCGGTGATCGTGTTAATTTTTTCATTGAACTGTCAACTTTTCATATATCTATACGTCATAAGTCGGTCTTGGTGATCGAGTGATTGTGTTGCTATTGTTTCTATATTTTAGTTGTTGAATAAAACATTTATTCCAAGTTAATGTTTAATGTATAACAATATCCTAATTTCGTTGATGTCACCAAATGAATTGTCGTTGTTATATATCCTACTTAATATAAAAATACATCTATTTATAAATAGTATTCAACACATTTTCCCGCCCATTTCAAGTTACCTTTCCGAGAAAAAGACATTTTATATTGTAAGCTTATTCACTAAAACTAAACGCGCAATTAAAGAAAAGGTAAAGACGTAATTATAGAATTTAAGACATGATTTAATCATTCCACAAATATAAGGATAATCCTATAAACTCTTTCAAATTAGGTCCCTTTAAAATTTGGAACAAAATATTGCGATAATTAATCTTCCAAATAATGTTATCTTAAATTTTGAAGCTAATATATCGAACATATATATGAAATTATTTGAAATTTGTTCCATTTAATAAAGAATTTGAAATTTGAAAATATATAATTTCAAATTCATTATATAATAAGATTCAATTTATTTTATACTATATTTTATTTTTATTTTTTCTTATAAATAAATATGTTTTTAAGTCGTGCATCGCACGATGGGGGAATTCGTATATATAAAAGCCAAATGGAGGACATTTTTTCCATTTTAACTTTCCCTCCTAAAATTTTAACAATAATTGGTAAGGTTATGTCAATTTTGGTAAGTTCATAATTTTCTTTCAAATTTTTTTTAATGCAAATAACTGTTTTATTTCTACTCCGTTGTTTATGCATAATATATCAAATTATTTGTCTTTTAGCTATTTTTAGTTTGACATCCATATCACATATATTATAATGAGATATTTGATTTTAAAAAATAAATTATTTATTGATTAATTATTTTGGTTATATTTGAGGCTTTATTGTAAATTGCACTTAGTATTGGGGCTAGGCTGCAACTAAAAGAATTAATAAATAATTATCTGATAAAAATATTAGTTTTTTAAGTAAAACGAATTAAATTATTTTATTTTACATGAATTTATATATATTTTCTTTAATTAACTGACACCTGGATAAAATAATTGTTTAAATAATCCAAATCCTATTTTATTAAATTAAAGGAAAAAAATTTATATATATATATATATATATATATTATAAGAAGTGGTGGAGATTGAAACATATGTATATCTGCATATAATAATTATTATTGAGATTGTTTTGTTATTTCTTATTCATATTTTTATATAATGTATTTTGTTACAATTACTTTATTAAATATGTTTACACTTTGCGACTTAAATTATGTTACAGTTTTCAGTCTTTGCTTATACGTACCAACCTGAACTATATACTTTTCACACTTTTCAACCTTAAAAACAATTTGACACTAGCTAACTTCAATTATGTCTTTTTTCACTTCTTGCAACTATATAATCAATATTGCATTAATCCAAATTTATCTTTAAATGAATATAATATTTACAACTGGAAAATGTATAATTTATTTGAATAATTATCATACCAAATAAATTATGAAAATACTCATATATTTGAAGAGCTCACATACTTTAAATTATTATTTCAATTATTGAATAACTTTTGGATTTTATTTGGTTAATGTTATGATTTATATAAAATAAGAAGTATATGAGCGTATCACCAAGTGAAATATTAAAAGTTGCAAATGATAATCTAAGTTTAGAAAGAAACAATTAATTATTATAGTTAGAACTTGAAATTATTTCACATATTAAGAAATCTACACATATATAAAAATTACTCCCTTCGGTCCAAAAAAAGTGTCGCATTACACTTTTTTTTTTTTAAAATTAAGCATGTGCGAAGATGACAAATATACGTCTACATCATCTATCTAATTGGGATATGTTTTATGCAAGAAGAAAAAATAGTCAACTAAATTAAGTATGTTGTTTAGGTAAGATATGTTTTTTGCTAAAAGGATACTTTTTTGAATAATTATATTTTCTCTAAAATGACAATTTTTTTAATTTTTTTTTCCAGAGGAAGTATTAGAATTAAAATTGTCAATTTTATTTTCCCACCAAAATATTTTGTGTTACTTATTGTTATTTGTACATGCCAACTTTTGATTGTTTAATCTTTTTTTTTTTTTTTTTTTTTGCCCTTCTTTCTAGAAAACCCCTTTCCCCATTTTCAAATACCAATAATCTTTTCCTTAAAAATATGTTTTACGTATGATGTATTCGTATTTTCATGATGTTTAATTTAAAATACATATCACATATATAAAAATGTGGTATTATATTAAAATAACAAATAATTATTTATTTATTAGTTATTCACTTATTTTGTTAGATTTGAGTACTTAGGGCATGATTGGTATGAAGGAATGACGTGGGAATGGATTGCTTATTCACTTGTTCATTCTTATTTCTTTGATTGGTATGAATTTGTGATGAGAATAGTCACTTCCCAAAGGCATAACTATTCTTATATCCATGAGATTAGCCATTCCTCCCACCCCACATGGTATTAGCTATTCCTAACAACAAGGAATGAGATGATTATTATTATCATCATCATCATCATCATCATCATCATCATCATCATCATCATCATCATAGTCCGCAGAAACGAGTTAGTTAAATATTCTTTCTAAAAATATATTAAATTTTATTATTAAATTATTTGATTAATTGATTTATTGTATTTACCTTTTTCATCTTTTATTCTATAAATTAATCTAAATCTATACTAATTTACATATAAATATGTGTGTGTGCGCGCGCTTTTTTGTGTTTGTACTTATTTTTGTTTGTCATATTTAATATTTATTTCAATTGTATCCATAACAATAATTTTTATTTATAAATAATAAGTATATATCCAATTCAAAAAATTATAGGGAGAAACAAATATTTACACTATTTAGCATTTTACTCTAATATAATTCAAAATTTTAAAATATTTATTTTATCACGCATACATTCTGTTTACGTTTAGAAAAAATAAAGTATTTCCGTGTGTCATATTTAATATTTATTTCAATTGTATCCATAACAATAATTTTTATTTATAAATAATAAGTATATATTCAATTCAAAAATTATAGGGAGAAACAAATATTTACATTATTTAGCATTTTACTCTAATATAATTCAAAATTTTAAAATATTTATTTTATCACGTATACATTATGTTTAAGTTTAAAAAAATAAAGTGATATATCATTTGATTTAGTTAAAATAATATTTACGAGCACACTTCTGTGCAACGCACGAGAGTAATACTAGTATTATAAATAGCAAAGACCAAGAAGAATTTAAGTATCTATTATTATCAAATATTTCACAAGACGACTACGGATATATTAGTATTCTAAAGTCCATTATGTGATTTATTTGCCATATTATGAGAACAACTTATATATTGCTAAATAATCTTTTGGGGTAAGAAAAATTAAAAAAAGAGAAAAAAGCAAAGATAAAAAATTAAAGATGATATACAACCCATGCATTGCACTTAAGAGTCCTAATCTAGTATTGATAATATATATTTTTAAAGGGAAAATAACTTGATTAACTTAGTTGGAATGAACTAGCACCGATTAATAAATAAAAGGTGACGATGATAGCCAGATTAGGATTTAGTTAGACAATGATTAGCAAACTGAAGTAGGCTATGTGGAAATATATTTGATGTCTATATAGAAGTAAATAAGAAATTATGGAGTTGAATAACAAACATACATAGCTAGCTTTTCTAAATATTAATTAAAAAGAGTCTAATGGTTGACCATATTCTACGGAGTCCATGTTCAAAGTTAAGTATAAAATGGGCAAAAGATGGTTAGAGATGGTGCTGGAATTTGTGATTTCTTGAAAATTCCTCCTTGGCACAATTTACAAGTAAGAATCGTTATGCATTAATATTATCTTATCTTCCGTTTTTATGTATGTGCTTGCATATCAGATTATCATATAATCTTTGTTTGATTAATGTGAATAAAAATCTGCGAAAATTCTACTTTATTGTGAATCTAGGTAACGTGTTTTCAAACTTTAGGAAGGATGCATGTTTACTTTTTGTTATGTTTATTTCATTTCGTTTAAAAAAAATAAATTCGCTTTGGTAACATCATTGTATTTTATGAAATGATTACTGGTGAATCGATTGGAAGCTATAAGATACAAAAGTGATAATTATGATTGAAGTTTCGTTGTCGGTACATGTTTTTTGAATTTAGTTATGTGTGAGGATATTGGATTACAATGATTTTTTTAGCTTTGAATCCAGTGGGTGAAGGAAATGATGGTGGTGGATTTCCGTGTGATGATTTGGAGGAAGATGAGTTTGTTGATGCCGAGGAAGGTGAAGTTGTTGAACCATATGTGGGCATGGAATTTGAGTCAGAAGACGATGTAAGGAGATTTTATAGTGATTATGCCGAAAGGCTAGGGTTTGTGGTGCGTGTTCGTCGTGTAGAGATTGATGGTAAAACACCTTCTCGGCGTCTTGGTTGTAACAAGCAGGGGAAGGCCAAAGTGGGTTCAGAAAGAAAGGCACGACCTAGAGCACGTGAAGGTTGCAAGGCATCACTAGTTTTTAAGCTGGACAAATCTGGAAAGTGGCTAGTCACTAGATTTGTCAAGGACCATAACCATCCTCTTCTACTCACTTCTCATGGATATACCAATCCGGTACGTATGCATAAATATTTCTTTACAAATGAATGTTTATCGCATTCATCATTTCTTTTTCTTGGTATAGTGTGACAAGGATAAGAAAATCCAAGAATTAACTGCAGAGCTGCAACGACGTGAACAGCTATGTGCAGCATATAGAGAGAAATTAGTCAATATTCTGTCAAATATTGAAAATCATACCAACCAATTTTCTTCAAAAGTTCTAGCAGTTGTTCAAAGTGTGAGAAATGCTGAAGCTGAAGCTCTGTCCATTTCCAGAGCCTAGTCGATGATGTAATTAATCCTACAAATTATTTTTCATTTATACATGCATTTCCTCTCCTCTATGAATTGATGTATTAATTAGCTAGTAGCAGCGGCTACAAATAATTTGTTCTTAATGCGACTATTTCAACATAACTTCAATTGTATCATTCACACCTCAACGCTAGATGACTTCTTTCAAAACCCACCCCCAAAGCAAAAACACAAATTAAAGAAAAGGTTCGTGGGCCTTGCATCGATTAATGTTGTCCATATCAAATATATATTTATTTCCTAATCAAAATATAAATTTAATTCAATATGTAAATATATATTACAATAGTTTTGAAGTAGTAAAAACCAAACATTTTTTGTTTCAAAATTCCGAGATAATAATTAATTTCTTATAGAAAAAGAAATAATGAAGAAACAAATACTCCAGCATTTTTAATTTCTGAATTCAGAGATAATATTTGAATTTTTAAAGAAAAAGAAAAAGAAATAATGGAGAAGCAAATACCCCCGCATAAGGGACCGAATAAATATAGGGATTTGCTTCATCTTTTACCTGCACAATAAAAGTCAAGCCTCTTTTTTTAGTATTTAATGTGATACGATTGATAAATAGGGTTCGTTACGTAAAATCTCACGACATTTTGGTCATTATCATTTCCAACGCATCACCTTTGAGTTGTAGCACATAAATGCATCACCTTTATAATTTTTTTAATTTAATGCACAAAATTAAGGTTCGGGCTCCAATTGCTGACATGGATTTCGAAATGAAAAATTTGAGGACCCAATTACATACGCGTAATTGTACGAATTCTTAAAACTCCTAATCAAATGAAAATAATATTATTTTATCGTTAAATGTGATTATTGAACATTATTATTTTTATTTAGTTACATGCTTAAAAATATCATATGATTATGTGTCAGTAGCTGGGATAGCCAAAACCCTAATTTGGGCTCCATGTCAGCAGTTGTTGCAAAAATATAAAGGTGATGCATCTCTAGGTTTATTTGAAAGTTCGTGCTACAAATAATAATTGACTAGAATGTCAACAATTTTCACAAAATTAAGCATATTGAATATTTTGCTACCATTTATTAAATTTGAAATAAATATTAATTTTTGGTTGATTATTGTTCTTAGAATTATATTTCTATTTAAGGGTGAACTATTTATATTGGATACTAGTTACGAATATAAATAAATTAAGTAGTTTTATTAATAAAATAAAATTGTATTAGATAATTTAATATTCTATATTTAACAAATATTAAGTGATTAAATATATTTTTTTCAACTGTTTTTGTTTTTTCCTATAAATATATATATATATATATATATATATATATATATATATATATATATATATTTCAAATTGTGTACGACGAGGATTCTAGTAAAAGATAAATTTCAAATATTTTCATGTCATGTGATATAATCTAATGGATACTGGAAATGGAAGAGAAAATAACTACTTCCGGTGATGGTTGACATAAAAAATAGATTTCATGAAAAAGGTTAGAAATGAAGGTAATAAAGTTTGTAATTCATTCACTTTATCTTTTATTAGTGATTGGTTTAATAATAATATCCGTGACTTTGAGAATTGATGTACTTTGGTCGCGTAAGGCTGGGTGATATTTTGGGCTCTGACGAAGAAACGAGTTGATCTGTTTTACTTCGGTTCTATTATCCATGACATTTTGTCTATTTATTCTGTCTTTTATTTCCGTCTCTTTTTCTTGGGTTAGAAGGTCGGCAAACACTCTAGCTCACCATCTAGCTCGTCTTTGTTTTAGTAGCAATTTTATGAGGTCTTTTGTTGGAGATGCCCCCTCTATGTTATCTCACATTGTAATTTGTTGAAGCCGGTTTGACTAACTAGTAATGAAAGGCTGCATTCCCTCAAAAAAAAAAAAAAAAAAAATTATCTATTTTTATTTAGGAAATTTTAAAATTTTGATAATTTACTTATTTGTGTTTAGGCGGAGAAATTGCAAAACTAGTCTTGCAAGTCATGAGCGGTCGAAAAATAAGTCATCTATCTTTTAGTTTTTATAATTTCATTCTTTATCTGTTTAATTGCTTGAATTTTGTCCCCTTTTTTAGTTGGAACTATAACTTGATGTCAAATAATTACTCGTATATCTCACATGGCAATGTCAAATTAGAGATTATTATTATTGCGAAATAACTAATTACGTGGATTCGTTATCTTGTTAAATAATTGGACTTCAGTTTTTTAAGAAATTTATGTCTATATTGTAACGATGTAATACTAACCTATAGTAGGAACTAGGTGCCCCCAAAATATTGCACTTAAATGTAATTTTTACGGAACTAAAGTTCGCTACACGAAGACAAATCACTACACAAAGTATAGCAAGTCATGAAAAGCAGGAAGAAAGGTTGTTTGTTGTAGAATAAACGCGTTCAGATGTTGTAAGAAGACATTGGTTAATGACAGTGCTGACAGTTCGCAGTCAACATAATTAGCTGTAAGCAATACATGAATCATACAATAGATATTCCAGTAGGCAGTCAACAGAAGAAATTACATAAATCAAAGTCAGTTGATTTAAAATTCAAATATAGCCAGTAGAGACAATTCCTAATCTTGTACCTTCTTGCAAATATCGTGAAGACACATGAACTAACAAAAATCAAAAGTAGTTGTAGACTAACATCTGCTTCAACTACTACGACCTACTCCTAACAAAAGGACAACAATGACTTTATGTCGTACAAGAGGAATAAATGCCAAAGGATTATCGTTCCTTCAACAAGACAAATGCCCCTGCTATAAATAGAGGATTCTGTATACCAATGCACTCACTCAATTAAACTTACAAGATTGCATTCTTAATCATCTACAAGCAATCACTTCCAGAAGTTTTCTCAATATGAGAATTCCTCATTGAAACAGACCACATTCGAGTCAAGCAAGAAGTTGGGGGTAGCTTCCAGTTGAAGAAAATCTTATATACCAATCTCTTTCAAGTGAGGTATAAGGAAGCCTTGGTTGAATTAGGGATTCAACGAGACTGTATTTCTACATAAGAATTAAGTATTTAAAAGTGTAAATTTATGAGGATATATGAAAATTAGATATCAGTGACAAGTTGAGACTTATCGTGTAACTAAATTTGTATTGTGCGAGCAAGTTCAGAAATTTTCTCTACAAGGTAGGTAAAGTGAATGTACAAGGATTACTTCACCTTAGAACACTATACACTGTTAGCCTATTGTGCTACCTGAATCTTATTTACCTTTTCTAACCACTATAAACACATAATACATTGCTTCTTATAAATTTCGAAGGTAACAACTAGCTACAATCTTACTGTAGATAAGAACTTACTACAGTGAACTAAAAGAATCAGTTTCTTATGATCGTTTACAGTTAATAACATGCTAGCCTACTGCATCCAAAAATGAATAAAAAAAGCTAGAGGTTAAATAACCTCCTTTCCTCTAAATCTCTACCACTTGGGAATCAACAATGGGGAACATAGAGTAACTAAAAAGAAAAAAAAAAAAAAAAAAAAAACATAATTTGAGCTATCATATCACATATGAGGTAGACATGCCATTATCTGGAAAAAAAAAATCTAAATTTCAACAAAAGAAACAATTAAAGAAGTAAAGGATAAAATTGTAAAGTAAAAAAAACAAATACTAAATTTGGGACTAGCAATGAGTTGCAGGATGAGTTTTGTAATTTTCCATGATTGGGCCACTGGTATATTTCTTAAATATGTATTCCCATTTTGTTTAGAAGATCTTTTATTTTGGGTAGCCTGTTCATAAGTTATTGATGCCCTCCTCAAATGTAAACTTTGAAGTTGGTTTATTATATGGTGTTCTCGCTTTCTAAGCGCCCATTTAGATTTTAAAATTCATATAGTTTTATCAGGCAACTTTTGTAATATAAAGCCTCATATGTTTCTTTAAAATTTTAGCTGAAATGTTTCTGTAATTGCTAATTGAATCACGATCTAGTATATAAAAAATAAAATTTATCCTCCGTCTGTTTCTCTATCAAATTTTTTCTCCAAATCTTTAAAAAATACTCAATTTAATCATGATGATTCACATTTTTTTACATATATTTTAACTGGAGAACAACTTTAAAGAAGTGTAGTTTGTTTCATGACTAAGCAGGGGTTACAATGTTCATGTTTGTGGAACGAAAATAACATAATAATTATGTGCTCTAAAATGATGTACTACTCGTTCTAGGCTCAAAACCACATAAGCAGTGAGTCGTTTTTTGAATTTAAAAATTGGATATGCTTTTGTTGTTGTTTAGCAATAGACAAATTAAATATATTGAGTAATGATATAATTCATAAACATAGTCATAAAAGTACAAATTAGCAAACAATTAATTCATCTCATTATCAATTGAAAAAAAAGAGTTCTTCTGTTTAGAGAAGCGGAGTTCCCATGCTGATGGGTCTGTTCTTCCGGGTTGAGGAAGCTACTAACGCATTACCAAGTGAGATCGTCCAATTCGTAGTGTAGATTGATCCCTTGTTCTTTGATGATGGTTTTTTTCGGTCTATCACCATGTTATCATTGTTCCTTTTCCATCACGCATAGATATTAGGGTTAGGGTTTTGCTAGGGTTTCTTTATTGGTTTTTTTCTCTCCTCTTCTGAGATCTAATCTACGATCCTTTTTATTGTTTTTCTCATCTTGTTTGCTTTCTTGCTTGTGTTCTTCGGGGTTTTTGTGCAGGTTGTAGCGTCTACCAGATAGTTGGTGTCTGGTTTACTTCTGGGGGACGTCATGATCGTCTATCAACCTTAGTGCATCGCAGCTTGATCTTAGCAACCGGGCTAATTCCGCTTGACCCTCTACGTGCCCTATTCAGAACTCAGATAATGTGATGTCGAGTGGGAAGGGGAAAGAGATCGCTGAAGAAATAATTGATCTTGATGAGGTTTTATTACAAGGGAGTTCGCAAGATAGTGGTGGACAGTTGTGCATTGGCGCAACAGTTTGTAGGTCTAAGTACTGGAACCCTAGGGTAGTTGGGGAACTAATGTCTGATGTGTGGAAGAAGCACATGGAGGTTGAGGCGATTGAATGGGGTGCTAAATTGGTATTATTTCGCTTGCAAGATAAAGAGGATATGGAAGCAGTGCTGAATAACCAGACTTGGCATTTCGAGGGGGCGCTTGTAGCAGTTCAGCGTCTATCGGGGTTGGAACAACCGTCGGATGTCAATATACACACGACATCTATGTAGTTGCGGATTTATGATCTACTACTAGTGTGTATGATGGAGAGAGTCGCAGAAATGTTAGCCGCTCAATTGGGTGCTCTAGACCGAATGGATGAAAAATTAGGTACAGGATTTCACAGGTTTCTTCGCATGACAGTAAATGTTGATGTAAACAAACCATTGGTGAGAAGTATTTCCATTAAATTATGGGGGAACATCCGTCATCTACTAGTTAAATATGAATCTCTACCGCTGTATTGCTTTTGCTCTGGGCACATTGTCCGGAACTGTAAGTCAAATAGTTGCTTGTATAAATAAAATGAAAATAAGGTGTGTACAAAAGAGAAGTAGCAAAACCCAAAATGCTCTAAGAGAAGGCTAATACAATAGCCGAGAAACGCAGCGCAGTGCGTATATCTAAATCTATGTCGAAACTACCACAAGCCGGTAGTAGACTGAAAAAGTCTAACAGATCAAATGCGCTAAAAGTGGGGGAGAAGCCACTAAATGGAACCGAGCGCCGTGAGTGCTAGGCCAAACACTCATAGAAGGGAGTGAGATCTGTGGTCCGGGAACAGCTTCCGGAACGCGGACGACATGTAGGGCAGGGAATGCTATGCTGGAACAGGCAAAACCAGCTGAGGGCAGCAGAGCAATGATGGCCGTGGAGGGTCCGTCCAAGGGCGATAGAACTGCCGGGCGTGCAACACTAGTGAGACGCCTAGGAACCTGAGTTCCAAATGCTAAGAAGCATGTAAGAATCTTCCCAGAGTAGGAGAGATTCTGCTGGCCTCGTTAAAACCCACTACTGAAAAAACCCTGAGGGAAAAAACCAATAGTGGGAAAAAGAGTACCAGCACCGGCCAAAAAGGCCAAAGTCCGTCAAAGCCAAAATTCGTCAATACATAGGTAATCCAGAGCAGGTGCCTGAAGAAAAAGACGGGGGAGGGAGGGGGTAAGAATAAAGAGCCGAGGGTTCCTCCAAATTGTCCGCAAGATCTGCAAAAGGAAACTGGGGAGGGGAACGTCAGAAGGCTCAATGTACACGGTAATACTGAGTATAGAAATCACGAGAAGAAATATCTGAGATGTGTGGAGGGAGGGGATTCCACCAAGTAAAAGGCGTGCGGAGGGCAGTGAGGGCATCAGCAGCCTGGTTGCCTTCTCTGTAAATGTGCGAAACCTTAAAAGTGATATCCCCTAAAAAATGCAAGGCTCGAATCCAGCGTGCATGAAGTTGCCATGGTACATCAAGAGATCGGGACTGAAGCGCTTGTACGACGTACATGGAATCCGACTCAAGCCAAATCGTATGCCAACCACGATCCCTGGCCAGCTCAATCGCGTAGATGGCCGCCTGGAGTTCCGCTTCGAAAGCAAAACCACGGCCAAGTGAGACAGAGAACCCTCCCAAAGTGAAACCTCTGCAATTTCGAAAAATGCCTCCCCCAAAAGTGAGGCCAGGTGTCCCTTCGGCACTGCCATCCGTGTTGACCTTGATCCACCCAGGGGAGGGGGGAATCCAAGTGACAGATTTCACCAGAAGAGGTTTAGACGGAACACCACGCACACCTAGCCGAGCCAAAATGCTGAGCTCCCGGACCGAGTTGTGCATGTGTCCCAAGATCAGGGAGGCCGATTCCCGGATGCAAGAAAGAATAATCGAGACAGCCTGTGTGGAATTAGCCTCCTTATCATCAAAAATGGACCTGTTCCTGGTAGCCCAAATAGCCCAAATAGCAGTGACAAAGGCAACTCGCCAAAGCGCTGTGACTTGGGAGCTGAACTGTACCTGCATAGCCTGTAAAAGCAAACTATGGAAACCTTCATGAAAGACAAGAGGTATATCAAATGCCCAACAGAGTTTGGAAAAAATGGCAAGAGAGAAAGAACAGCTAGAGAAAATATGATCAGCAGACTCCCCTGATGTATGGCAAAGTGCGCATATGGAAGGACCCTGAATGCGGAGAGACTGAATAATCTCCCAAGAAGGGAGTCTATGATGTATCGCACGCCAAACCGTATAGGATCGACAAGGAGGGATAAAGGAAGCCCAGATCCATTTCCCCCAAGAAGTGGCCGGAAAGGAGGTACGAAAGTAATTGTAAGCCAGAGTGGACGTCACAGTGCCCGTCGGAGAGCGAGTCCAAACTCTATGATCCGGGGTAGAGGAAGAGATGGCCGTGGCAACGATGTCCTTAGCAATAACAGGGAAATTCTGAATAAAGAGCCCGTCCAACTGCCAGACCCCATCAATGTGATAATCCGAAATCAAATGCTGGAAATGTAAACGTGCCTCAGAAGGCATGCCAATCCTGTCAGCGATGGAATAACCGAGCCAATTATCAAGCCAAAATCTGACCGAAGAGTTCGGTCCAATAATCCACTGAGATTCCGAGAGGAGCTGTCTGATGTAAGGTCTAGTGGAACCAAAAAGGGAGGAGCGAATGTAGGAGGTCTTAAGATCACCAGAAGCAGAGAACCAACGAGAGCGAAGAAGATTCATGCCAGTGTCAGGAGAAGTCAAGAAATCCCAGGAGAATTTGAGCAGAAAAGCCGCGTTGGCCTTGCGAATCGAACGAAGACCCAGACCTCCCTCAGCTTTCGGCGCACAAACACGTTTCCAGGAGATGTTAAAATTACCGCTATGGGCCGTGTTTCCCGTCCAGATAAAATTGCGCATGGCCTTCTCAACGTCAGCAAGGAGGGACAAAGGCCAACGGTACACCATCATCGAGTGAACGAAGGAACTAGTGATCACAGAATTCACAAGGCAAGCCCGACCCGCCATCGAGAGTGAGGAGCCCACCCAGTTGGAAAACTTAGCGCAAATAGAATCCGCCAAGGGCTGAAAGTAAGCAAGTCTGGGTGCTCCAACAAAGATAGGAACCCCAAGGTATTGCATTGGCAAAGAGCCTTCAACCATCTTCGAGACACGGAGAATCCGCCGCTTGATGTTAGTGGCTGCCTTCGCGCCAAAGAAAACTCTAGACTTATCTGTGCTAACGAGTTGGCCCGAGAGCCTACCATAGAGCTTAAGAATTTGACGCAGCTTCCGCACATTAGACAAGTCCGCATTGCAGAAGATGAGTATGTCATTTGCATAGAACAAGAAGGGAGGACAGGGAACCCCCATCATAGCCATAGCCGGGCGGATAGACTGCTTATTATGGCAATCAACAATGAGCCTACCCAAAAACTCTTCAGCAAGACAAAATAGGAGAGGGGAAAGCGGATCCCCCTGCCTAACACCACGTGAACATGCGAAGTAACCAACAGGAGAACCATTGATCAGAATGGAAAGCCTGGCAGAGAGCAGAATGGAGGAGACACGATCCACAAACCAATCCGAAAAGCCCAAACGTCTCAGAAAATGCAGAAGAAAATCCCAACGAACAGTATCAAAAGCTTTACGGATATCAATTTTGAAGGCCACATTACCACCCTCATTTTGCCTGTCCATACAATTAAAACACTCAGAAGCATAGGCAATACAATGATGGATGCGCCTACCTGGCACAAAGCCGAACTGATAGGGAGAAATGTGGGAGCCCACGAAGCTGCCCAGCCTAGAAGCAAGGATCTTAGTGAGGACCTTAAACAAAAAGTTGCTAAGGACTATGGGTCGAAAGTCCTCCACTCGATTGGCCCCCTTCTTTTTAGGAATGAGGATCACAAAGCTCGAATTCAAACCAGTAGGAATGAAACCATGGCGAAAAAAATAACACACAGCAGCAACCACATCGTTACGAACGATATCCCAATAAACCTGAAAAAAACAGCCTGAAAAACCATCCGGGCCTGGAGAGCTGTCTGCCGAGAGAGAGAAAACCGCCGAATGAATTTCCTCCGGTGTGGGGTCAGCCATAAGAAGGGCATTCTCGTCATCAGAGATGGAGGGACTGACGATGTCTCCCACAACGGAAAGATCAATGGGTGACGAAGTAGTGGGCTCCGTGAAAAGGTTGGTGTAGAAGTGAACAATGTGATCAACCAGAGTGGTCCGGTCTTCAACCAACACACCATCGATTTTGAGAGCCGAGAGGTGCTGCCTCACCTTAGAGGCGGCATGCAATCTGTGGAAAAAAGAGGAGTTACGGTCCCCATCCTTAAGCCAGCTGAGACGATTTTTCTGACAAATAAAGTCTTGTTGCTGGGCAAGAGTGCGATTAATGAGGACCTGCAAGTCCACCTCCTTCTCAAAGAGGGCATCAGAGTAACCCTGTTCATAGATCAACTCCTGAAGAGCAGCGAGATTCGCATAGTGTTCCGCCAAGGTGGTGTAGATGTTCCGGAAGATGTTGACGTTCCAAACTTTGATCTCATCCTTTAATCTCTTCAGCTTACGAACAACCCTAGAGAGGGGATCCGTATGGGCTAGCGGGGCAGCCCATGAGTCATTGATCAAGGAACGAAAGTCAAGATGGGCCGTCCACATCTTTTGAAACCGGAAAGGCCGAGGATAAGAAGGAGCAGACTCCGTGCAAGTGATCAAGAGAGGGTGATGATCGGAGTTATTCCGGGGGAGGATCAATGCTTGGATAGAATTCCACTGAGCCACAAAATCACTGTTAACAAAACCCCGGTCCAACTTAGAAGCTTTGAAAGAGCCGATAGCGCGACGAGAGCACCAGGTGTACGTGCATCCCTCATTCTCAATTTCCAACAACTCAGCATCATCAATAGCCTGCCGAAACTCAGAACAAGCAATAGGGGGAGGGGAAGCCATACTCATGCGTTCATGCGCACCAAACACGGCATTAAAATCACCAACAATGCAACAAGGCAAAGAAGCAACATGAATGAGATCAGACCATAGAGACCGACGCTCAATGTACTCGTTGCACGCATGGACAAAAGCAAGATGCACGGGAACATCCCGAATGACAGTATAAACCAAAAGCAATTGATTCGAAAAATAAATAACATGTGAAGACTCCACATAGCTAGCCCGACAGAGAATCCAAATATTAGGGAGCAAAGGGGGGCGGGAGTTTTCACTAAGAAAATGAAGGTGGAGAGACCTCCAAAAAGTAATCGGAATAGAAGACGATCTAACCTTCGGCTCAACAATGGCGAGCCAGTCAGGGGAGTGAAGTCGACAGAAGTCCCGGAGAGAGTTTCTAGCCTGTTCATTCCCCATTCCACGAATATTCCATATCATCATCTTCATGTCCATCCTGTGTATACGCCGTGCTCAGGCGGCGGGTCATCCAATTCCATCTCGTTAGCCCAATTACCCAGGGCAGCCCGGTGCATGTCTCTTAGGGCATCTGAGTTGGGCCTATCCAAAACAAGAAAATCCGATTTTGCGACAGAGTCCATATCCTCAATAATCTTGCCTCTCCGAGGAGGAATAGAAGCGGAGCGAGGGCGTGAGGAAGTAGCACACCATCGACGGAGTGCTTCCACATGAATCGGGGGAGCCGTCGAAAGTGGGACCACGTCCATATGTGGGGCCGAGTGTAGCACCAGCTCCATAGACGAGGGGGCCGAAGTCGGGCCTGACGTGGCAACCTTGGCATGTGCTTATGATGAATGTGAGGATAGTATGTCCCCACGATAGTGGGATATCAGCGGACACCTAAGGGGACTATCATCATTATTTGATTCCTTGTGAGAGATGGATTTACTATTAATAGCAATGTCCTCATCCGTAGCATGTGGGTGGGACACCAAGGCACAATCATGATCAAAGAGAGAGGGGGGGCTGAATTACTATTAATAGTAATACCACCATTAATGCACTGCATGGACTCCACCAACGTAGAAGTGCGCTGCATGGGCTCCTCCAATGTGGGATTATAATCAAATTGAGACCCGCCATGCATGGAGTGCATGGGCTTAGAAAAGGATGCACGGCAAGGTGGAGAAGGCGGCGTTGCTTCCCTATTGCCGGGCGGAGTCGAGGTCGACGTTGAACCTTCCTCTGTTGCCATAGCGCTCAAGATGGCAAATGAGTTCGACGTAGTCGGAACGTGAGATGGTGCCGGTGTAGCTTTCGGGCGGTAAACCATTCGTGGCAGCTGTGGTCGCCCTCTCGACCGGCCTCTAGATATAGATCGAGGTCGGGACTTCGAACGAGCCATGATCGTGGGAGCCGTATTAGTCGGGGTAAGCCTGCTCATGGTCGAGTCCCTTCCCATATGTGAATGTGAAGCTTGATGAGAAGAAGCAGCCTTCCTCTTCTTGCATGTGATGACCGTGTGTCCCAAAATACAACATGATGAGCAATAATCAGGGCAGTTCTCGTTAACAATAGAGGCTGTGGTGAGAGTGCCGTTGCCTTCGACAGTGACCTTATCCGGTAAATGGGTCAGCTTGGCAAAATCAATTTCGACCTGCACCCGGGCGAAATAACCCAAGGAACCTTCAATCGCTCGCTCATCTATCTGTAAGGGATTACCAATTGATTTGGCAATGCCCCAAAGATAGGGGGTGTCCCAATGTTCCATTCCGAGTTCGTAGATACGAATCCACACCTGTGCAACCGAGGTATTCAGCTTGTGCGGATTAAAATTGGGGACCCAACGCGTCAGTCGGAGCGTTCCAGGTTTGAGAGACCAAGCGGAATGCGAGAAAGCTTTGGAGCGATCACTATCGTTGGTAAATTGGAAGTTGTAGCATCCCCGTCCCAAAAGGACGATCTTCCATTCAAATTGTGTTTTCCAGATGTCCGTAAGCTTTGATCTGAGTTCAGTTAGAGACCATGTTTTATCCTTCTTGATATAGAAAAGTCTTCCAATTAGAGTCTTGGATAGGAACTCCACCCTTTGTCTATAGCGTGTTTCATCCACGGTGATGGAGTAAACATCCCCTTTGAGGACCGGTTCATATGGTATCGGTTGTTGAGGCGGCGAAGGCAATGAGGCAGTAGCCGGCGTCGAATCTGATAGGGGCCGGGGGGTCGAGAGTGGGACCGGAAGAGAACCAATCCGTAGAGATGGAGCTGTAAGCGACGTTCCCGATGTGTACCTGTTCCCCAATGCCGGAAATAAACTAGCATTGGGGAGGTCAAGAGCAGGCATAGATAAAGAGCAGGGAGGCGGGAGAGCCCCAGTAGTGGATGCATGCAATAAACAATTATCATGCATAGCAAGAGAATCATGCGTAATAGAAGCAGGAGTAAAAGTGGGGGAAAGGGGACTCATGCAAGAGGGGACAACACCATTGTTCATCAGATTAAATAGGTTAGTAAGGGCTGAAAATTCAGCACAAGACCCGCTAGGCCTAGCGCTAGGCGCATGCAAAGGGGTCTCAGAATTGCTATCACGTGACTTATCATAAGAAGATATGGGGGCCATCCTAGATATATTATGCAAAGAGGAAGTAACAGGCCTCAAAGAGTTCCCCATGTGAGGAGAATGAGCAGCCGTATTCAAAAGAGGTAAGTCAACATGAGAATCATTATTAGACAGAGAAGCATTAAATGCAAAAGTGGGGCTGCATGGGATAGGAACAGAGGAGAGAGAGTGAGCATTTAATGTATGCATGGAATTGGAAATAAAGTGCGAAGGGGGGTAAAGAGTGCATGGGTTCATTAAGTGCCAAAAATGAAGGCATGTATGAAGACGTGACCTGAGCTTGTGTCTCTCCCATGGAGGTTTCCGGCGAAGGCAAGGTGGCAGGAGTGACGACCAGCAGGGAGAGGTATAGAGCCTCCGTCGAGTGAGATTCCAAAGAAACAGACCCCGGAGGGCCCGCCGATGGTGGCGGCACTGTGGTAGAGGTCACCGGAGCTTCCGTTACTGAAACTAAGGGGGTGCCAGCGTGTGGAGGAAGCGAGCGGATTAAGGCGTCACGGCTGGAGGGCGTCAGGGCCAGCCCCCTAGCTTTGAGGAATGGCCACAGCCATGGGAGATGGGAGCAAAGCTCCAAGAGCCATACCAGGTCTTGGCCCGAAGCGGGCGGTGGAGGCGGGACAACGGTGGGAGATGCGTGAGAGCTAGGGGACGACGACGTCCTAGTGCAGAAAGAAGCCAACCAAGGGAAGATAACACAAAGAGATTCGAAGTGAGGCGAGTAAGTGTCATCCATGGACGAGGGTGTATGGGTGTGGGACGAGTGATTGTCCTCCATGGATGGCGGTGGTGAAGTAACGTGGAGGGGGGTGAGGAGATCGACGGGGAGTGGTGGTGGGTTAGGCAAAAAGACGACAAGGGGGAAGGAGAAAGAAGAGAGCGTTTCTCTCTCTGACTTGTCCGGAACTGTAAGAAGTATGATCGAAATAGTTTCCCTAATATTGGAGAGCTACCTTTTGGACCCCAGCTGCGAGCATTACCTCTGCGGCGTACAATCCAATCGTCACAGCCAAGGAATACTGGACCAGTTAGAGTATTATTCCAAAATGAGGAACAACGACAACATCCACTAGAGACAGATGGGGCGGGTTCTCATCAGCGTGGCTTAGCTGATATTGAAGCAGGTTTGCAACATAAATTGGCGGTGGCAGAACATGTATTAAGTGCAAGTACTACAGCCCCACTGAAACTTCCCTTAGCCCAAAATCCGAACTATATAACCCAATTACCACTCCACATGAACCTGGCACCAACTGATCTTCTGGTCCCAACAGGAAACACATCAACATACAAACCTAATCCACATGCAACCAGCCTACTGATCCCACAAAAACCCCTGAAGGAAATACCAAAAAGAAAGCCTTAAACTAAAATCCCCACTAAAATTCAAAAACCTAAACCCCATCCCCATCAAAAGGAAAGCCAAACTTTCCCCTGTCCAAAGCCCTTATACATTCTCCACCACATACAAATAAAACAAGACCATTACCAAAGCGGACAAACCAAAGGTTACCCTCCAAAGAGACTGTCTAAACTACCTTTGACCTTACTCCCTTATCCTAATTACAGGCCCTAGTCGAGACCACAGCCCAGTTCCATCCAACTACCACTGAAACCCATAAAAACCAAGAACATAGACCCGTTTGAGGAGTCATCCTAGCCAATGTGATAATAAACCGAAGGAAAAATTAACTCGTGGAAAGAGGAATGTCGCAGTAGAATTGGATGAGGATTTGGTGGATGCTATGGAGATTTATAGGTAGATAAAGAAAGGCAGAAGTGTGACAGACCAGATTCCGGATCTTAATGTTATATTGGTGGAGACTGCTGACGGGCAGCCCCGCCGGGAGCAATGAGTTGTTTAGTATGGAACTTTCAGGCGCTTGGGAACCCACCGACAGGTAACGAGTTGACGAGGTTGATAAATCTGAAGTTACCCAGAATAGTACTATTGATGGAAACAACTTTTCAGGAGTGAGGTGGATGTGTTAGCTAGGCAAGTTGGATATGAGACTATAGTTGCGGTAGATTGTGATATTCAGGGTGGGGGCAGAAGTGGCGGGATTTATCTCTTTAGTCGTGAGCATGAACAAATACGAATTCTTGAGGCCCATGCACATTGTATTGATAGTATCATTGAAGAGTCTGGAGGTGTGAGATGGAATTTTACGGGGATTTATGGATGGCCAGAGGATAGTCTAAATTACCTGACGTGGGATATGTTACGAGAGTTTGCATGTAGATATGATCTTCTGTGGGTTTGTGTGGGAGATTGGAACGAAATCCTCTAAGCACACGAGAAGATAGGGGGACGACCAAAGGAGGCGAGTCGGATGGAGCGATTCAAGGAGGCATTGGAACATCCGGATCTTGAGGATCTGGGATTTGAAGGATTTATATATACGTGGTCCAATGGCCAACAAGGGAATGAGAATATTCAAGAATGATTGGACCGAAGTGTGAGCAATGAAGCTTGGTGCAGCTGTTTCCGCATTTTCACGTCGAGCATCTTATACGACGTAAATTGGACCATTGTCCATTGTTATTAAGTTGGGACCCTAGGAATTGTAACAGACAACGATGGGGGAAGCGTTGACCGAGACGGTTTGAAACCATGTGGCTCCAAGATGTCACGTGTAGAGAAGTGGTGGAGAATACATGGAACGCAACTGAAGGACAGGTACATCCGGCGAACTTGGTTAATAAACTGCAAGCATGTACGACCAGTCTGGATATATGGGAGAGGACACATTTTGGGAGTATTAAGGGACAGATTCGCGATACAGAAATTGAATTGAAGGCAGCCCAAAGTAGCGCGCTGTCCTATAGCTCTGTTAGACAGATTTGTAATCTAGAAGGAAAATTGTCAGCGTTGTATACAAAACAAGAAGCAATGTGGCACCAACGATCCCGTATCAATTGGATATTGGATGGAGATAAAAATACTGCGTTCTTCCACAAAACTGCAAATGACCGAAAAGCACGAAATACTATTACAAAAATTCGAAGAGAGGAGACGGAATGGGTGAGTGACAGGGGCGTAACTATGTGTTGATGTGGGGGTACACTTGTACCCCCAATTTGAATAAAAAAAAAAATATATTAGTAGCTACTTAAAAAAAAAAAAAAATGTACCCCCAAATCTCAATCCTATCCCTGGTTTTTTTTATTTTTTATTTTTTATGTATCGTACCCCCGATTTTTAAATCCTGGTTACACCACTGGTGAGTGATGAGAAGGAAATTGAGCAGTGTTTTTTGGATTATTATCAGAACCTTTTTATGACGAGTGGGAATCACAATATGGAACCTGCTTTGGAGGCAGTAGAACTGAGGGTTACCCCGGAAATGCAAGAAAGGATGGCAAGTGCGTTCAAGAAGGAAGAGGTGTTTATGGCGCTTTCACAGATGCATCCGACCAAGGCCCCTGGGCCAGACGGTATGCCTGCACTTTTTTACCAGCAATTTTGGCCTATAATTTCTTCCGATGTTCTATCTGTTGTTCTAAATGTTCTAAATGGCCATGCTGATCTGTCATCTCTTAATCATATTTCATCGCTTTAATCCCGAAGTAAAAACGGCCCGAATTGGTTACTAACTTCTGACCCATTAGCCTTTGTAATGTAGCTTTCAAACTTATAACTAAGACCATTGCTAATAGAATCAAACCTTTTCTCTCTGAAATCATTTCTCATAATCAATCAACTTTTATACCGGGTAGACTCATTACTGATTAATGCGTTAGCAGCTTTCGAGATCTTTCATTTTATGAACCATAATAATGCCCAAAAGGGAACATTTGCGTTAAAACTGGATATGAGTAAGGCGTATGATAGAGTTAAGTGGTTATTTTGGAGAGAATTATGCTGAAAATTGGTCTGAACTGGAGCATGGTTAAGCTTATTATGCATTGTGTCACTTCTGTGTCTTTCTCGATTCTCTTGAACGGAAACCCAGGAGAGATTTTCCATCCGTCTCAGGGTCTTCGTCAAGGGGATCCTCTGTCCCCATACTTGTTTCATTTATGTGCAGAGGCTTTTTCAGCACTTATAAAACAGGCGGAATTCCGAGGTGTTATTCATGGTGCTAAGATATGCAGTCGGGCAGAATCTATTTCACATTTATTTTTCGCTGATGATAGTATCATTTTTGGACGTGCTACTGCAAATGAAATTGACGCGATAGGGGGTATTATACGAAGCTATGAGGATGCGTCAGGGCAGTTGATATCTCTGGAAAAGTCTGAAGTTTGGTTTAGTAAAGGGGTAAGGGAGGAGCGGAGGTTAGAATTGGCAAAAAGGTTGGGAGTCCGGCTAGTAGAAAAACATGCCATATATTTGGGTTTACCCGCGTCTGTAGGGCGATCTAAGGAAGTGATTTTTAGCTCCATCATTGACCGAGTGGATAAAAAATTGAAGAACTGGAAGAGTAGCAGTCTCTCAAATGCAGGCCGCTTAACTCTTATCAAGACTGTAACACAAACGATCCCGACCTATGTGATGAGCTATTTCCGATTACCTCAGTCAATGTTTAGGAGACTCCGATCTCTTTGCTTGAGTTTTTGGTGGGGACATAAGGCGTCGGAGAAGAGAATACATTGGGGAGCGTGGGAAAAAATACGTAGGAGAAAGGGGGAAGGAGGATTGGGATTGAGGGATATGGAAGCCTTTAATTTGGCAATGCTAGCTAAGCAGGGTTGGCGGTTGTTGAGAGATGAGAGCTCCATTCTATCCATAATATACAAAGCTCGATATTATCCGAATGAAAATTTCTAAGAAGCACCTATTGGCCATAATCCTAGCTACACTTGGAGAAGCATAGTTGTAGGAAGGGAAGTATTAAAATTGGGGTTAATATTGAGAGTTGGGTATAATTCTAATGTGAACAGATGGACGAACCCTTGGGTGCCAACTAATAAAGATTTTCAAGTCTGATGTTATAAACTGCTGGAGTGCCAAATAGAGAGGGTCGGGGATCTCATGGATCCTATATCGAGGAGGTGGAAGTGTGACTTGGTGAATGCTATTTTTCACCCTGATGATGCTATTTAGGTTCGAGCTATTCCGCTATATGAAGGGCAAGGGACAGATGCTCTAATCTGGAAATTCTCGAAGAAAGGCCAATATGAGGTCAAAACTGGTTACTATGTGGCATTGGATCGATTGGGATTTCAGGGGCCAAGCACGTCCTCTACAGCCAATTCAAAAAAGGTATGGAAATTTATATGGAATTTGGATATATCGCTGAAGATAAGGGTGTTTCTGTGGAAAGCTGTAAATAGGTTCTTACCAGTTATGTGAGTCTTCGACGGCGGGGCATTGATGTAGATGGTGATTGTATGTGATATGGTGAAACAGTGGAAAATGAGAGAGCACGCTCTACGCAACTTCAACTTGAGTGGAGGAGACGGAATGGAAGGAAACTTTTGCTATGCTTTTATGAATGCTATGGCGGGCGAGGAATTTGCTATGTTATGAAGATTTGCAGATGCAGAGTTCGGACTGTTTTAGAGTAGCAACGTCTACCTTGGCTGATTACAAGATGGCGCAGCGACGAGTCATACAAGGAAGCACTAGGAGCAGAAATGATGAAGTTGAATTTGGTTGCTTCAATTAGTTGGAAAGGAGGTATGGGGCTGGGATGTGTGATCCGAAACAATAGAGGAGAAGTGGTGGTGACTAGAATGGAGAAGTTGCCAGGCTGCATGGAGGTTGAGACTGCTGAAGCGCTGAGCTGCTTAGCGGGAGTTCGGCTTGCGATCCAAAGTGGTGTGAACAAACTGGTTGTTGAAGTTGATAATCTTCTAGCTTTTAGGATGCTCCAATCTGACAAGCCCGACGATTCCTACTGTGGCTCGATTGCTAAAGTTTTACTATCGTTACGTTTTAATTTTAGTGAGTTATTTTTCAGTTTTGTTAGACGGTCAGGCAATATTTTAGCCCATAATCTTTCTCGTTTTGTCTTATCGTCTAATCTTCATGATGTGAAGGCCGGAGATGCCCCGTCCTCACTCGAGCACATTGTGACTATGGAGGCTCCTTTGCCTGATTAATATTATTGCTGCATTTTCTCAAAAAAAAAAAAAAAAATCATCTCATTATCCAAAATCAGAGTACAATGCATGAAGAGCTGTTATTTTGTTACATTTTGATCCAATAAATGAGTTACAAGTGTACATCAAAACTTGCTCCTAACTGTCTAATTTTTTAGCTGCAACTTGCATGGCTCCTCAATCTTCTAGAAGCTACTGGTTTGTGGCTTAGTTTAACCGTAGATCATGAGCTAAGCACTCTCATTCAACCCCCTCTCTCAGTAAAAGTTGCTAACCCAACTTGGACCCAGAATTATAGTCAAAAGATCTACTAGCTTGAAACTAAAGAATTTGATAAAACCTTTCTTCAGTTTATTGCAGAGAATGCGGTAGTCCATTCATGAAATACAGGATTGACGGCAATATAGAGATATTGGTAGGGGAAGCTTGAGGTTAATATGTAACACAACCATTGCAATTTTGTAGATTTTCTTTTGCATTTCCAAGACACCGAGGATGAACCTAGGAATATACAATAACCAGATATTAACTTTTCTATATCCTTACATGCCACCAAATTGGCATCACCATAAGGTTGAATAGACGACTCAACATTAACTGGATAAAATAAGGTAAGCAACAGCGCTGCCTTTAGATACCTAATTATGTGAGTGGCAGCCTTCTAATGTGCCACACAAGGGCGAGTGACAAAGAGGTTTTGGACGGAATATGTAATATTTGGTTTTATTTGCATGTGTATTTGGTTGTTATGTGCTTAAATTCATTATATTGGGCTAGACGTGTTTATGCTTGTTTTAGTATTAATCAAGTAATTATATTTCAAAAAGTCATTTGGACGAAGTTTAGATGAGAGACGAGCAAGAAGACAGGAAAAAACGTAGCAAATAAGACACTAGACATATTAGGCTAACTCGGTCGAGGCCAAGTTAGGCAGAAAAAAGCTTTTAGGCAAAAGACTCCAACTCGGCCGAGGCAGTTTAGTGACTCATCGAGGCCGAGTCAAGAGAAAACCACGTCCAAGGCAGAGCACTCCAACTCGGGTGAGGCGACTTGGGTGACTCGGTCGAGTTGGCTTGCATTCTAATTTTTATTACACACGCTTTGGCTTGTTTCAAACCCGTTTCAACCCTAATCTTCCCCAACTTATAAATGCAGGTCTCTTAGTCCGAAATTAACATACTAGAATAATCGAAGAGTATTTTGGAAGCGAGATCGAAGAGCAAGGAGTGACGAGACGACGACTGATACTTCTTTTATCTTTCAGTATTTACCGAACACGTTTTTCTATGAATTAATTTGGTTTTTGACTTTAGATATGCGTAGCTAAACACCATTATATTCTAGGGTTAAAAAGTAGGTTATTGTTTGTCTATGTATTAATTTTATTCCAATAATATATTCGAATTGATCGCTTGATTATTATTTATAATTTAACGATTCAGTGTCCAAGAGGAGAGTTTTGCTAATAGACTTAGAACACATAGCATGATTATCAATATTCGTCCGAGATGAGTGAGGTATTTACATAGTTATTGGTGCAGGGACTTTTGGGAATCGTTAGGTTTAGTTAGCCCGAGAGGCTGATTATTTCTAATTGATCAACATATTAGCATCGTTCGAGAGGAGGGTTAATAAGCATAAGTGTCATCTAATAAACGATATTATTGGTTGAAATGTCTAGAATTTTAGAATAATCATACATAGGAAGTCATAATTGAAATCGAAACCCTGGAATACGTCTTAAACTATCTGAGTTTCCCTTACTATTTAATTTCTTATTTGCTAAGTAATTCTTACTTTATTAGTTAATGTATGAAATTAAGGTTTTAGAAAATATTAAACTCATTCACTTATTTGAAAGTCTAGATAGGGAAGAGGTATTAAAATTAGGGTATTAAGGTAGACATAGGAACAATCATTGTGGGATTAACCTTGCCACCACTGGCTACATCAGCACCGTATACTTGTGGATTACTAGGTGAGAAATTAGTGTAATAAGTTTATGGCGCCATTACCGGGGACTGGTAAATGTGTTAGCTTTTATTCTGATAAATATTTCGATACTAGACTAGATATTATATTCTGCACATTTATTTTAAGTTTTTAGTCTCTTTTCGATTTTATGTTGGTTTTTCTTGTTTTGATCTCAGGTAGCTCATGAAAAATCGATCTCAAAGGAAGGATAAGCTCATTCCTTTTGATTCAGAAATTGAAGCAACTGCCGGTAGACGTAGAACAAAGAAATACAAGGAAAAAGATATGGCCGAACTACTTGAAAACGCAAATGTGGAAGACTCGGTGAGATAACTTTTTGGGATGGTCAACACTATTCAGACACAAGTGAATAAGATGAAGCAACCAGTTCAGCCACAAGCACTAGCACCAGCTGTACAAGAAGATAATCAGATAGCTATCAACGACTGCCTACTTCACGTGCTAAATTAGTGGTATGAAGGAGTCGAACCACCACCGATTCAGGCAAATAGTTTTAAACTGAAGTCAGCACTAATCTCGATAGTACAGCATAATCAATTCGGTGGGGGCCCATTGGAAGACCCCAATGTTCATTTAGGCCGACTCAAGAGAATATATGAGACATTAAAGGTAAATCAAGTGCCACATGAACAAGTGAAGCTGTGGTTATTCCCTTTCTCATTAAAAGACAGAGCTCCACAATGGTTTAATTCTTTGAAGGATGTCACTACACGGGATGAGTTGAGCACACGCTTCTTGCTGGAATACTTCTCACCGGGCAAGATGCTTGAACTATAGGCCGAGATAATCAATTATGATAGTTGGACGCAGAGCCATTCGTGGAAGCATGGGAGTGGTTCCTGGATCTTTTATAGAATTGCCCTTAACATGGGTTCACTCAAGATCAGTAAATGTGCAAGATTTTTAAAGGGCTACTTGGGCCCGCGAGAGTACTTGTAGATGTAGCTAAAGGCGGATCCATTCTAGCAAAGAACACAAGAGCTGTATTTACCATACTAGATGAGATGGCGGCCACTAGTTGGTAGTGGCTGAATGAACGCAATCAGCCTAGGAAGGTAAACAACATCGTTGATGTAGAATCATCCAAACCAAGGGTAAACAAGATGGAAGCTCAAATAGCTGCTATGACTAATCAACTAAATCCGTTAACAAGTGTGACACTAGCCCAGCATACCGAGTCAAACGTACAACAGCCACCCATGCGGGAAGTAGTTGAAGATGCGCACTAACTTTGAAGAAAATTGGCAGGGGTACAATCAGTATCAGCAGTGTGCAAGAAATCATCATAATTTCTAGTACATCAATCCCAACAATTGTCCCCAACCGCTACCGGGATTCACGGTTACAAATGGTATGATTCATGAAGGATGAAAACCGAATCAAGAAGAGTTAATGCAGTCACAATTGGTCAAGTATGACGTACGAAGTAGCAAGTTGGAGAAGAAGCTGGATAGTACTAAAATGTATTCTAATAAAAATATGGTAAGTTTAGGGGCGGATATGAAATCATTACAGAATTATATAGGTCATATAGTACAAGCCATGGGATCCCAACATCAGAAGGGGCAATTCCCCTGTGAAACCATAGTTAGCCCAAAAGAACAGTGGCAAGCCATTCGTCTGAGGAGTGGCACCAAATATAAAGGACCCAAACTGCTGGTAGATAGAAAGGAAGTTGTAGAAAGAACACTTAGAAGACGATAGTGTTACTCAAGAGAAAGGGCGAAAGCTAGAGCCAAGTCAGAAGTTGGCCACAAAGCCGAGGTCCATAATTATTGAAGATGATCCAAAATACATACCTCCACTTTCCTTCCCTCAAGATTTTCGGATGAAGAAAGTCGACGAACAATTTGCGAAATTTTTGAAGATCTTCAAGAAGATTCAGATGAACATTATTTTGTTGATGCATTACATTGGATGCCAAACTATGCAAAGTTCCTAAAAGAGGTAATAGCAAGGAAACAGAAGCTTGCAGACTGTGGAATAATCAACTTGACAGAAGAATGCTACACTGTGATTCAAAGGAAGTTGCCTCTAAAGCGTAAAGATCCAGGTAGATTTACTATTACTTGTATGATTGGTAATGAGGTCTTTAAGAGAGCACTATGTGATATAGGAGCTAGCATTAATCTGGTGCCTTTATCTATATTTGAAAAGTTAGAAATAGGCACAATAAAACTACTACAACTTCCCTACAAATGGCTGATCGGTCTTTAACTTATCCAAGGGGCATTGTAGAGGATGTTTTATTAGAAGTTGGCAAGTTCATAATTCTGGCAGATTTCGTAGTATTAGATATGCTAGAAGATAAGGAGGTTTCCCTAATCAGGTCATCCAATTTTAGCAACATGCAAGACATTAGTAGATGTTCAAAAGGGTGAATTAACTTTAAGAGTAAACGATGAGAATCTAACATTTTCTATATACAAGGCTATGCAATATCATGATCGGGAAGAAGCAAATCAAATTGAGATGTGTAGTTCTACTCATTATCTAGATGCTACATTACGTAGAGAGCTTATAACCCCTATTGAGGATGATTCATTAGATGTATGTTTGTCTAATTTCGTGTTTCTATCAATGACATTGATGCTACTAACCTTGATTTTGTGAAAAGTGTTAGTGCATTGAATTCTCCGCTGGAAGCACCAAGAATAGTTCGACGAAAGAAGATATAAGCAAAGAGGGAGTGAAAGAAGAGTCAAAGGGCTATACAAGCGGGCTTTAACAGAAGCCATTAACTGAGCATCTATGGTATGAATTTCTTGATGATGAGAAAAAGCAACCGGTAATAATTTATGCATACTTGACTGACTCTAAATGTGAAAAATTGTTAAGGGTGTTGAGGAAACATAAGTCGGCGATAAGTGGGATGATATATGACTTAAAAGGGATTAACCCGACTGTATGCATGCATAAGATCTGAGGAAGTCTATAAACCAAGTGTCCAAAATCAGCGTTGGTTAAACCCAATGATGCATGAAGTAGTTAGGACAAAAATACTCAGATGGTTAGATACAGGTATATTTTTTCCTATTTCTGATAGTAAATGGGTTACTCCAACTCAAATGATTCCTAAGAAAGGGGAGATGATAGTATTAATAGTGACATTGATGAAACATCGCAACTAGGTGAGTTATGAGTTGGCGAATGTGTATTGACTATAGGAAATTAAATGCAGCCTTCTCGTAAAGACCACTTCCCTCTCACCTTCTTGGATAAAATGTTTGACAAATGAGCAGGTTACGAGTTTTATTGCTTCTTAGATAGTTATTTGGGGTACAATCAGATAATGATTGCCCCAGAAGACCAATAGAAAACTGCATTTGTTTTCCCTTATGGAATATTTGTTTTTCATAGAATGCCCTTTGGGTTATGTAATGCACCTGCTACGTTCCAACGCTGCATGATGGCAATATTTATTGAATTTATAGAGAATGTGATGGAGATTTTTATGGATGATTTCTTTATTTTTAGGCCTTCTTTAGATTATTGTCTATATAACCTTTCTCTAGTATTGCAGCGATGTGAAGACACTAACCTAGTCTTAAATTGGGAGAAATGCCACTTCATGGTAAGAGATGGCATACTGTTAGGCCATAAAATTTCAACTACAGGTTTAGAAGTAGGTAGAGCAAAGGTAGTCGCGCTCGAGAGATTACCCCCTCAAGCAAATGAAAAGGCAGTGTGAAGCTTTCTAGGCCATGCGGGATTTTATAGAAGACTTATTCACGATTTCTCAAAAATTTCAAAACCTTTATGTCGTCTTTTAGAAAAGATACTGCTTTTCTCTTTGATGATGTACGTGTATAGGCGTTTGAGACCTTGAAGAAGGCATTAGTGCCCGCTCCAATATTGATCATATAGGATTGGCCCCAACCGTTCAAGCTACTGTGTGATGCAAGCGATATGGCTGTAGGAGCAGCTTTGGGCCAAAAGAGGGACAAAATATTCCGAATTATATATTACACCAGTAAGACCCTTAATTCGGCCCAATTCAACTACACCACTACGGAGAAGGAGATGCTAGCAGTTGTATATGCCTTTTATAAATTTCGTTCTTACTTGATTGGAGCTAAGATGATAGTATACATAGACCATGAGGCGATTCGATATTTGTTCGACAAGAAAGAATCAAAACTGAGACTAATCAGATTGATTCTCTTGCTTGAAGAGTTTGATCAAGAGATTAGAGATCGGAAGGGGTGTGAGAACGTGGTTGTTGACCACCTGTCTAGAATCACTAATGAAGCTGAGAAGGAGGGGCAAAGTGAAGAAATCAAGGAGACATTTCCTGATGAATACATCCTAACGGTGGAGGATATTCCATGGTACAACAACATGGTCAACTTGTTAGCTTTTGGAGTTCTACCTCATGATTTGAAATCCCATCAGAAGAAAAAGTTCTTTCATGATGCCAAATTTTACATATGGGATGACCCTTACCTTTATCATAGGTAAGCTGATACAATCATGCAGCGATGTGTCCCTCGTTCTGAAGTGGGGGACATAATCATTTGTCTCCAAGTGGAGGCCATTTTGCTTCGGCAAGAACAACTATAAAGGTATTGCAAAGTGGGTTCTACTGGCCATCGATATTCAAGGATTGTCACGAGTTATAATGCAATGTGATCCATGCCAGAGAATAGGAGGAGTATCATGGAAACATGAGATGCCTCTCATGAGAATAGTCGAAGTAGAATTGTTTGACGTGTGGGGTACTAATTTCATGGGACCCTTTCCATCATCAAAAGGGTTCCAATACATCTTACTAGCAGTGGACAACGTCTAACGATGGGTGGAAGTTGTTCCGACCCAAACCAACGATTTTAAGGTGGTGTTGAAATTTCTCCACAAGAACATCATCACAAGGTATGGGGCTCCAAAGGCCTTGCTTAGTGATGGAGGTTCACATTTTTGTAATAAGTGGTTAGCAAGTCTATTAGCTAAATATGGAGTGAAGTATTGAGTGACTACGCCATACCATCCTCAAGCCAATGGTCAAGTGGAATTGGCATATCAAGAAATCAAGCAAATCCTAAAAAAATTGGTGAATGGGAATAGGAAGGACTGGTCCATGAAGTTGGATAATGCACTATAGGCATATAGAACGACGTATAAAACTCCTTTAGAAATTTCGTTGTATCAGCTTGTGTTTGGTAAAGCATGTTATTTACCGGTTGAGTTTGAACATCGCGCTATTGGGCAGTCAAGAAGTTGAATTTTGACTTTGAGGCAGCATGATTGTCATGCATCCTCAAACTCAATGAATTTGGCGAGTTCTGGAATCAAGCGTTCGACAATTCTAGTTTATACAAAGAGCGAACCAAGAGATTCCACAATCGACTAATAAGTCCTCGACGATTCGAAGTCGGTGATCAAGTCCTACTGTTTAATTCCCCCTTACAATCATTTCTGGGAAACCTGAAGTCAAGGTGGTCGGGGCTATTTACGATCAAAAGTGTTCGACCATCCAGTGTAATTGAACTATTGAACAAAGATGGGAGCTCATTCCTAGTGAATGGCAACGTATCAAGAAATACTACAAACCGGTGCAAATCAAGACCGTACATGAAGGACGGTTGACTGAGTTCAACTAAGACACAAAAAGGGCACCAGGCTGAAGACAGAAAATTTAGCGTTTTCCGGGAGCTAACCCGGCGTTTACGATTTTTATTACTTTTCGTATTTTAGTTTTTCTTTTAGTTTTTTTTTTAATTTTTTTTAATGTGTTTGTTCATACCTCATAGGATAACATGACATAATCGAGGAGGCAGTGGACCGGTGAAAAAGATGAGAAAAGTGAAGCCAAATGGGAGTCCAGAGGAGTTCCACTTGACCGAGGCTAAAATGGCAACCCGGTCAAGTCACATTTAGTGAGAAACAGAGTGAAACCCAGAATACCCCCACTCGACCTTGGCCAAGAAGGCACCTTGGTCATCATTTTCTGCACATAAACAAGCTAGTCTAGAAAGCACCAACTCGATGAGGCGAAATAGGCGACTCAATTGAGGCGAATCTAGCGAGGAAAATAGGAGAGTCTAGAAACAATGCACTCGACCAAGGTGAGAAAGACGACTTGGTCGAGTCAGGCAAGATCTTTCATGACTCAGTTGAGTACAGTATACTGACTCGGTCTTGTTAGCAAGTCAGTTTATACATATTAGACGTTTTTCACACACTCTTCAAAATTCCCTCATTCCTTTTCACAGAAACTCGAAAAAAACACTTCCCTCTCCCAAATTGAGCCTCTAAGAAATTATAATCTTGTGTTAAATCACACCAAATCATGCACCCCCATTACATTACTCATATTCACCCAATTAATTCTTGCAAAAGAGGAAATTTGGGCCATTCAATCCATACCGAGGGCAGTTCCGAATTTCACCTTTGACTAAAGTTCTTCGGTTAGAATGGCTTAACTTGAACTCTTTTTGTTTATAAGCTGTAGTTCTTGTTTCAATTTGATAGATTTTTTGTTGAAATTGGTGATTCTTGCTTATGAATTTGTAGTGTGCACTTGTAGTGCAACTAGTATAAATACTAGGTGGGGTTGTATTATGAATTTATTTTTCCAAATTGATGATACATATGAGTAATTAACATTGTGGAGGTTGTGTGTATAGCAACAATAGTTCTAATAACATGATTGTGTCATTGAGGTATTTTATCGAACATGTTGTGTGTGTTATATATATATTTAGTATATCCTAGAATTACTTGAGCTCAATTTTGTGTTATGATAATCAAAGAGAATTGAGAGGTTTTTATTGACATTGATAAGTGTTGATATTGGTTTATACTTCTCATGTGTATTAATTTGTTACAAAGTTATGGTTAACATATTATATGAGTTGAGTTAAAGTACATAAACTAGTGTAGAAGTTGTTGCTTTTGTGTGATATGCTGCTCATTTGAGAAAAGTTGTTTTGTAGGATTTTACATGGCATCTAAATGGAAGAAGTGAAGGCACCAGGTGAAGGGTCTTTAAACCCACAAACATTTTTGCAAAACAATCGTCGTTATTACGATATTCAACTGCAGTCATCTGAGGAGGAGGCAAGATGGGCAATAATCATAGGGAGGAAGTTAACACCTACTCAAAATTCCTATACAAATACTGAAATTCTTATTGGAATTGAAGGTAATCTGTGGATTTTAATCAAGTGAATCGGATGGGAAACATTGTTGGGTAGCAAGTGGCCAACATACAAGTCCATCACTCTAGAGTTCCTAACTACTCTAGGACTGAATCCGACATCAACCCAGATTAAGAAGCCTTGCAACATGTCGTTCAAACTACGTAATAAGACGTATACTCTCACTCGATCTGAACTGAATGACATCTATGAATTGCCTAACACCAGAGATTGCTCATTTCCGCAGGACTAGGAATCATATGATTGAAGTCCCCGGGTTAGTTCCTTACATGTGGAGTGATCCATCCAGGAATAAAGTGTCCTAAACTAGGAATCCAGTTTTCTTGTACTTGCATCGCCTAATAGCATACGATGTTCTCGCCCAACCTCAGATGAGCAGTGTGAGCTTGAAAGAGATGTTCTCTTTTTATGGCGTATGGCGACAGGATACAAAGTGGATATCGGCCAAGTTTTGATGGAGCAATTCGATCATTAGGTAATGAAGTACTCGGCAGAGATCTCGATAGGGGGTCTTATTACCCCTGTTGCTTACCATTTTGGAATTTATGTGGTTGTCTAAGGGTTTAATGGACAAGTACTTCAGTTAGTTTAATATGGCATGTAATAATATAATTGGCATATACTTTGTATAATTGGATCAAAAACACTCTTGTCTATGACTAAATAATGTTTGTCATTAGTTATAAGTTCTTCTGTGCATGCTCTAATACATTGTCTGAGTAAATAAGATAAGGAAGGAGGAAAAAAACGGGTGTAAAATTTGATTTAGTGACGACTAAAGTTTATTGAGCTAAATAAGCAGATGACTGGACATGGAGCGGACTTCAAGTGACTCGAGACCAGTATTAATGAATTGACTACCAATATGAGTCAACTAATAAAGATTATCGCAGCCCAACACAAGCAAGGGCAGTTCCCGAGCGATACAGTGGTGAATCCGAGAGAGCAGTGTCACGCAATTCAAGTGAGAAGTGACATTGGAAATGCAAGTCCAAAGATGCCTGCTGATAAAGAAAATGAAGTGCAGAAAGAACACTTAGTGGAAGAAAGAGGGGTATTAGAAGAAGAAAAGAGGCCAAAAGTCAATTTTACCAGAATATGTCCCTCCAATTCCATTCCCACAAGCTCTAAAGAAGAAAAAGATAGATGACCAATTCGCAAAGTTCTTAGATGTGCTGAAGAAGATTTAGATCAATATACCTTTTGTCGAGGCACTACAACAGATGCCTAACTATGCGAATTTCTTAAAAGAGGTGATTGCTCAAAAGAGAAAATGGGAGGACTATGAGACGGTGAACTTGACAGAAGAATGCAGTGCAATTATCCAAAAGGAGTTACCAACAAAGTGCAAAGATCCAAGTAGTTTTACTCTTGAATGCAAAATAGGTAATTTAACATTTGATAAAGCATTGTGTGATCTAGGAGCGAGTATCAACTTAATGCCTCTGTCTATATATGAAAAATTAGGAATAGGCACATTAAACCCACTACAATCACCCTTCAAATGGCCGATCGTTCTATAACTTGGCCATGGGGCATTGTAGAGGATGTTTTAATAAAAGATGGTAATTGTATAATCTCCTTTGACTTTGTAGTCCTAGATATGGTAGAAGACAAGGAAATTCCCTTAATCTTAGGTTGCCCGTTTCTTGCAATGGGTAGTGCACTTATAGACGTTAAAAAGGGGGAGTTAACTTTGAGGGTAGAAGAAGAGAAAGTCACGTTTTTTATATATGAAGCTCAAAAACAACACGAGGGTGAGAGGGTGAATCACATTGAAACATGTGGCTCTATATAGTGTTTAGATGTCACAATAAATAAGAACATGATCTCACCTAGTGATTTTACTACCCCTAAAGTATGCTTTGTCGATCCTACATTTAACCTTAATCACCATGACCCTACTAATCTCGAGCTTTTGGAAAGTGGTAGTGTTCTAGATGTATTGCAGGAACCTCCGGAAAGAAGGGTAGCCTAAAAGCATAAAAAGAAAAATAAAGTCGAGAGGGCATTAAAAGAGAACGAAGGCTGCGAAAACATTAAACTGTTACCTAAGCATATAAAGCCAAATCCAATGATGAGGGAAGCAGTTAAGAAGAAAGTGCGGCTGAAGAAGCTCAATTAGAACCAAAAAGGTCGTCAAGCTTGAGACGTAAAACGAAACGCTTGTCGGAATGCAACCCGATGTTTATGTTTTACTCTTGTTTTAGTGTTTTATGGGTATAGGAATCAACATGGACGAGTGTTGCAAAAATGGGGGTCGAAGAGAAGAAAAACTCGAGCTAAGGGAGAAGAAATTAACACGGCCGCGTAAAAAATGACCTAGAATGTGTTTTGGCACTATGGGCCCAATACGGCCGTGTCACACTTTGGACACGGCCGCGTCAAAATACTAACCCAAAGTCAATTTCAAGCCCAAACCATCATGGCCGCATCACACATTAGACACGGCCGCATCAAAAAGTCCTCAGCAAGTGCCAACGATACTGGAAGTGTAACGCGGCTGCTTCATTGACTCAATGCGGCCGCGTCAAAAACATCGCAGAAAGCATGATTCTATCACAACAAAATGCGGCCGCGTCAGTACTTATATCTGTTTAAAACACAATTTCCAAGTTCACTAAAATGGCACCACCAAAAGGTAGTACGAGTCGAAGCAAGGGTAAGCAAGTAATGGTAGGGGACAATCCGATGGTCAATCCGAATGACAGTCAAGCTCTTTCGGGTTTTCTTTGGCAAGAGACGAACACAAGGCTCGTTTTGATGAGCTATGTCATCGCACGATCGTACCGACTCACTTCAGCAGTAATGATCTGACTCGGGCAATAGGCATCCATGATAATGTCCATGTGTTTCTTACTCGAGCTGGGTTACTTCGGTTTATAGGTGTTCAGCAGACATTCAGGCGAATCACCATCGAATTCTTGAGCACATTTGGCATCACAGTGGACAACTCCCTTCATTCACGCCGACCGGATGGCATCACTTTCCAGCTAATAGGGAAACCTCGATCTTTGACATATATCCAGCTGGACCAGTATTATGGCTTTCCGAAAGCCTCTAGGGAGAAGCCACCGGAGCTGTTCGACCCACAAACATTCTGGGGTCTGCTGACAGCTGCTCCCCCACTTGTGGCAGCAGACCACTATGTATCCAAGTCTGCAAAAGCTTCATGGATTCGCAATCGAGTTATCAGATACATACAGAAGATGCTCACCTACACCTTGTTTGCACGGCGTGAAGTAGGGGCCATGAGACAAAATGAACTCCACATGCTTTGGAACATACTACACGGGTACAAAGTTGACTATGCAAAGATTCTGATGGAACACTACGCAAGTGTCATCCGGAAGCAAAAGGATATCATCATGATTGGAGGTTTGATTACTCCAATCGCATCAGCATTTGATGATATTGATTTAGCTGATATGGTGCCAGTAAAGGGCGAGGTCCAATTTACATGGGACTTGCTAGAAGGTATGCAAGTCGTGGTCCTAGGTGAAAATAGGGCGGTCCCATATGTGTATCAAAATGTTGGACCTTACCTTCACCTTCCGTTTGAGCTCGGGACAGCTGTCACAAATGCCAAAGATACAACTAATCTTTCCTTATCTACTGAAGAGCATCTTCAGCTGTCCCAACCACCAGATTCTGAGGTTTTCCAGTTTGGCCCACTAGCCGAAGGCAGCAACCAAGTCCCGAGACAACCCCGAAAGAAACGAGCAGTAGCAGCAGTTGCTTCCGAGTCCAAATCGAATAGGGACATGGTCGGAATCATTACTTCTCTACGGGACGATGTTCACATTTGTAAAGAATCGGTGCAATCAGTTCACACCTCGATGGAAAGACAGTGAACGGAGGTTCGGGGAGCACTTCAAATGATCCACACTGAATTGAGTGATCAAAGAGGAATCTTGAACATACTCCTTCAAAGGAGTAATGGAGAGCAAGAGTGGAGACAGCAGCAGAGGACCCTGTGGGAGGCCATGGCACAATTTTGGAGCCAGTGTGGATTCCAACCACCACCTCCTCCATAGTAATTTGTAAGTTAGCACCAAGGCGTACCACTCTCTTCTTCCAAACATTGGCTTTCAGCCAAGTTTTGGGGGAGGGGGTATACCGTGGGACGTCTTGGCAGCTATATATATTGTTTTGTTGCTATTTTTACTTTTAGTTGGTCATTTTGCTATTTTGTTGATCGTTTGATTTGCCTACTATTTCGTTATTTTCTGTTAAGAGTCGGGTCTGTGTGCCCATTTGCTTAGTTGTTTCTTTGGAGTAATTGTCGGGTCTGTGTGCCCATTGTGCTGATGTTTACCTTTACTTGCTTTGATTTGGAATACGGGGTCTGTGAGCCCGTTTATCTGTTTTGTTGGTGTTGTTGGGTCTGTGAACCCAATTTTGATTATATTTAGTTTCCATGTTGAGTCTTAGGAGTCTATAATCTTATTAGTTAGTTTTTAGAGTCGAAAGAATTAAACCCGAGAAAAAAAAAATAACAAGTGAAAAGAAAAGGAAAACATAGGGAAGGATGGATGGTGAATAGTTAATGATGAGACGATTTTGGGAAATAGATGAGAAAAAGGCACATAATAGAGCATGAGAAGTGAGTTGAACTTAGAGTATTCAATCAAAAATTACCTTGGTGAGAATTTGGGCCTAATTGTACTCCTATTTTAGGAGTAATGTACATTCTTTCGGTGTGATTTAGATTAAATGCGTGCATTAGACTCTAGAACTTGCCTTGAGTCTTTACTAAGAATGTGTCAAATTTGTGGTGTGATTTAGGAAATGGTCTTAGGCATTTTTTGTTTTGAGCCTATTTATGTGAACTATGAAAAATTATCTTTAGACCATAATGTTAAAAATTATCCCTAGTTAGCCCACTTGAGCTTTAAAGCCTTATTCTTTCATAGCCTAACAATATCAGCCGAATCCTTTCAATTTAACTCTTTTGACCTTAAGTGGATTAATCAAGTTAGAGGGAGGAGAATTGGAAGGAACTTTAGGTGAACAATTTGTGGGAAGGAATGGGAAAAGTAGAGATAATTTCAAAAATGAAAGAAATGAGAGAAAAGTGATAGGTGAAAAACGAAGAATAGCCTCTCCTAGCAAAGAAAAAAAAACAATCGAGAAAAAGAAAAGCAAAAAAAAAAATCAGTTGTCAATAAATTGCTAGGTATGGTGAGGAGAGGCTAAGAAATCATAAAAGTGCTAAGCATTGTTTGAATTGATTAGAACAGTCGGGTAGTCCCAAAAAAATGTGGTACCTGTGTATTGATTGTGAATTGAAAGGCGCTTTGTTATAAAGGTTTAAGAAAAAAAGGTGAAGAAGTCATCTCTTATGGGGTGAGTTGCTGAAATTGAAGAGTGAGGTTGAGTGATGTTATTGAGGGATAGTCGGGTTAGATAAGACTTGATTAGTCCCAACATAGTCACCTTTAGCCAAATATATCCCACCTTACCTTAAGCCAACATTACAACCAATAAAAGACCTTTTTTATCCTTTTTCACACACATTAAGTACGAAGTCTAGTTTAGACGATTGGTAAGCATATGGTAGGCATTGCATGTAATTCAATATGAGTGAAATAAGCCTAAACACTTGAGAGATGAGTGAAATACATAACCGGTGAGGATTGAATAACTTGAAAGTTCAAAGTCTCGAGATTAGTTGATTTTCATGTTATCGCATATGCTCAAGTACATTGTGTTGCCTAAATTGTGTAGAAAGAAAATCAGTCTGAAACTGAATCATCATCCAATCGCTCTAAACCATTGCATAAATCACATGTATATCTTGTCTTTTTTTATGTTGTTCAGGACGAACAACAGTTTAAGTTTGGGGGGTTTTTATACATGTCAATTATGCATGTAATTAGGTCGATTTAGGATAGTATTTTGTGGCAATTATGTGCATATTTGGTCAAGAGTGGGATAGATTGATATAAATTGGACCATTTAACGTGTTTGACTTGTTTTAAGGTATTTTTGAGCAATTTCAGGACTAAAAGTCGTGATTTACGATTAACAGACGAAAGAACGAGTCAAAGGGAAGTCTAAACCAGACAAAACCGGCAAAAACCAGTCCGTACCAGTCAAAAATCGGCACTATTTGACTTATCGAATCAAGACGTACCAACTATTTGATTGATTCGACATATCGGATCAACAAGGTACCACTATTTAACCCGTTTGGCTTCTTGAATCAACATGTACCAACTATTTGACCCGTTCAACTTCTTGAATCAATTACAAAAACCTACTATTTGACCGATTCTGTTTATTGGCTCAACAAGGTATCTCTATTTCACCCAATTTGACTTATCGAATCAAGACGTACCAATTATTTGACCCGTTTGGCTTATCGGCTAAACAATTGCCCACAATTCGACTGAACGGCTCAACAAGGTACCATTGTTTGACCCAATTTGACTTATCAGATCAAGAAGTACCAACTATTTGACCAGTTCGACTTATCGAATCAACAAGGTACCACTGTATGACACGTTCGACTTCTCAAATCAACATGTACTAACTATTTGACCCGTTCGGCTTCTTGAATCAACTAGTACCCACTATTTGACCGATTCGGCTTCTTGAATCAATAAGTACCCACTATTTGACCGATGTAGTTTATATGTAGCATGTTTTGAGTGTTAGTATAAAGTGTTACAATTTAAAATCTAATGTAACACTTATCAAAACTAATACTAAAGATCATAAAAAATGGTACATTAGATTTTAGATAACACCGGCCAATATCACACCAATAAAGTGTTACCTAAAGTCTATAGTAACAACTTTTTGGTATATATGTAACACTTTTTAGGTGTTACATAAGCTCAGTTATGTTGTAGTTATATTGACTATGGATATATGAAGGTCTCACCAGAGCACATCCGATGATAGTGGTGGCGACACAGTTAGATATAAAAAATGTTGTCAATGAAAATTAGACCCGAGGCTATTGTAAGTAACCTTTTTACTTTTTCAATAATGATGTCTAATAAAGCAAGTATTAAAAGAAGAATCAAGGAAAACAAACTTTATAATTATTGTCTCTAATTTTATATTTCAACTTCCAATTTAGGATTTAATTGATCTTTACTTCTTTCTAAAGTAGTAACATGAACACGTTATTTGATGAAAAAGGTAACTAAACTATCATGAAGTGGAGACCATAGTGTAGTATGATTAATTTAAACCACCGAAGATCCAGTGAGATCCTCTATTCCAGACCATGTTCCATATTATATTCCATAATCTGCACTAATTGTTACATGTATACTTATGATGTCATAATATACACATAGCATGTAGTGAATGCTATGGAATATAAGATGAAATACAGTTTGGAATAGAAGATCTCATTCGACGTAGATCCCTCATATAATGTAAGTAGAGTTTATATTATTGGTGTATGCCAAGTTCTTCCTTTTTAATAGATGAAGTTCATAGAAAATTATTTCAAGATAAACAGAGCCTTTTTTTCTCTTTCAACTTTACTCTTTATCTTTCTTCGACCAAAGTTGTACATAAGCATCTGTTTAGAGGTGAGTCTCATCCAAATGGTGGAATCAAATTTCAAATGAGCAAGGATTATTACCATTGCAAGTTTGTAACAGTAGTAACAACAATAGCAACAATTATTCAAAAGAAAAAGAATATAAAAAAAAAAAAACAACAGAAAAAAGGATAATAACAAAGGTATGTATAACATAAATCTCGTAGCATTCTTTTCTTTATGAGTTTTTCGAACAATTGATAAAGAAACTGGTAGTCCAATTTTCTACCACCTCCAAGTTATTTAGTGTGAATATTAGTTCAATTTCATCAAGTGGTTTGTTGTATGAAGTATGAGTTGTGAGGAATTTGGAACCGGAGTGAGGATTTGAAGAACCGGATCAGAAAATCGGGTTTAAACTCAACTAGTGGAAGAGGTTAGGAGGAAACTAGCCTTAAGTTAGTTATAACTGCCGTTTACAACGGTTTCAGTCTGTTGCGCTAAAAACCGTTGTGGAAGCCCCGTTTCTGTAACTTGTAGCAGTTGAGCTAAAGTATGTTACAACTCTCTCGTCTTCAGGATTCGAGCTTCAGTGCCTATATACATTTGAGTCACTTGTAAATACGAGCTAAATAGTAGAGTTTTCCCTCTGTAAACATTACACTAGTAAGACATTAGAAGTCTAGGGTTTCTGCTCTCATTCGGCTTGTGAATTGGGGATTTTCTAGTTTCTGGGAAATTCTTGTTATTGCTTGTGTAGTGGAGTGAATTGAGGTGCATAGAGCCTCCATGGATGTAGATCACCTTTGATCGAACCACGTAAATCCCTGTGTGTTCATTTTTATTTCTGGTTTCTACGTTTGAGCACTGTTCGGTCAGTTTCATTTTCATTTCCTCCGAACATTGTTTTTCTTTGATTTGTGTGACTTTGATCTTTTCATAAAATTTAGTCTAAAATGGAGGGGAGGGTACATTTAGCAAAAAAGTGGTGGCTTTTATGAATTATTTATTATGTAGCACTTATGGCTATTTGTAATGTTTATGTTAGCTATTTTTGTGTTATGGTTTGTGCATTGTTGGAAATATTATAGACAACAAGCTTTTGTGCATTTAAGAATTGGTTGTGGCTATTATAAATTTTTGGTGGCTTTTATGAATCAATTGTGGTTTGGCTTTTATGAATTATTTGTGGCTTTTGTGCATTTTTCTTATCTAGTTATCAATCTCATTCATTAGGCTTTTATCACAAAATAGTTGTTCATTCTGCAATCATAAGTCACGTCGGAAAATCATTATGCATTCATTAGGTTGTCATTCAACATTCTTAGCCATTATATATCACAAAAGAATAGTACTAAGTTAGGGTAGTTCACATCTTGCTATTTTTATTACATGACCATACTAGAAACTGAAACCATAGCTACAAACAAAAGGACACTTAAGGTCATCTTCGACACTTTTTTTAAGTGCAACAACCTTAGCAGTCATCCTTCTCATTTCTTCACTCATGTCACCAACCACACTTTATGCATTTTTCACCACACGGCTTGCTTCCATCTCCCTCTGAGTCAGAATACGCTCCAGCTCCACTAGGCCTTCAATTCTTTGCATAACACAACCCGCAACACCCCTCTGCCCAGGAGCATGTGGTGCATTTTCTAGCTCATCTTGTCAAACAGAATAATCGTAACCACCAGAGGCCCAGTCAGGGTTTCCGTAGAACAAACGGCCTCGGTCGGTGGGCCTCAATGACAAGAACGCACTCATACCTTTGCCACAGTGGTAAATTATGCCGGGTTGGGGTGGGATATTTACCTGGTTGATGAGGATGATGATATTGTGAACTTTGCTTTCTTTGTTTCTCTTGTTGAATGTATGGTGTAGGTTGTGGAGAAGAGTCTTTAAGTACCTACAAAACAGGGTTTTTGGCTAAAAAAATGAGTTATTTTCCCTCCGAAAAGGTAATTTTCCCTCCAAATAGGACTTGGACCAAAAATGCAAATAATTAATAGTAAAAGTTACGAAAGGACTAAACTTTCAACTTTTCAGTCTAATGGGGTCAAAAGTGAGATTGTTGGGATTAAAATGCAACAAGGGTGTGTCCAGTGGGACCAAAACCATAATTTTCTCGGAAGGATGTATAATGTATACCTCACTTGTTCCAGGACTAGTGTTAATTGTGCCCCCTACCTTCTTACACTTCATTTGCAGGGAGGACGATCTCCTCTTTTAAAATTGGTTCTTCTTTTTCTTCAAAGATAAGGTTATCAACACTATCATAAAATTGCGGCCCAACACCCAATTGAACAACGGTTTAAAAACTAGGAACTGATAGGGAAAATATGAACACCTAGCTCTGCATTCCAAGCCTCGAACGACCAATGATTGGAAAAGAGGAGAATCAACCCTGATTTGGCAAAGAGAAGGGCGGGGGAAGTTTACTCAGCTCTGAATGAACTCCAATTACTCACTAGGAGCCCATCTCGAAAGATGGACTTGGTAGCGCGACTGTCTTGTGTCGCTTTACCAAATTAATTGTGTATAAAGAATACACTATACCTTATCCTACTACTCTAACTAGTAGAGTGGCAAGTAAGGGTCGATCCCACGAGGAACGGTCGAACAATTTTGCTTTATTATATTAAACTATTATGATCAAGAAATACAATGTAAATAAGCTAGAAAACAATAAAGAAGTGGGGGGATTTTAATGAAATAACAACTAACACTTAAATAAACAAAGACAATTAAAGAGATTTTTTTTTAGGTTTTTGGTTTTTAAATAACAAAACGATCCACCCTTGATCATGTTTCACCTTGGTCTTGGACGATTTATGCAACTATTGTTAATGCCCTATTAAATTGTGATTCTAGCCCTTATCTCAAGGCTATTAACAAGCTCTAATAGCCTTGTTGTCCCTTAATCTTAGTTAATCAAAATAAGCTCTTCGACTAACCCTATTCAATTTAATTGAATCCTCGAACAAGCTCTCTTAGATCCAATAACCAAATGCATTAAACACTAAGACAACGAGATAAATTCAACATAAAACTCGCAAGCTCGGTTTTAGTGGTTGAACTTTGTGTTATCACCAATAAATAAATCTATTGTTTGCTACACGGGAATCGGAAATCCTACATTTACGGATAGTAATTTCCTATTCTAGCAGCACATTCACAAATCCCTTAAAGGGTGATCAATCCAATAATCAATTCATAAATGTGACTCAATAACAGCAAATAACACAAAACACTTAAATACACAATATTTTCGGTAACATTAACCGCAATAATCACATAAATGTCTTAAACTCAAGCTTCAACTAATGATCAAGAGTGAATTCTAGGGTGCTAGTCACCCATTACAACTATTTTACAAAGATAAAATAACAGAAAATTAAAGAAAACATGAAAATAGGATAGAAAGAACCAAAGGTTAGGGTTGAGGATCAAGATCTTCAACCCCCTTCCACTCCTTTGCTTCCAATGGAGAAAAGTGGTTGATTATTGTATGGGGGATGGGTTCTAGGTTAGGTCAAATTCGAAAATGACCTTATATATATAGAGGAGAAAGTGTTGGGCTGAAAAAATGGGCAAAAACGTGTTTCAGGATTGAAAACAGGGTATTGGGTCACGGCCGTGAACCCAAGTCGCGGCCGCAAACCCTTCATTTTGCTTCAGTATAATTTGGTTCGTGGGCACGGTCGCGGACGCGAAGCCGAGTCACGGGCGCGAACCATGCCCCTTTCTCTTTGATAGGTCGCGATCGTGACTTCTAATCGCGGCCGCGACTAGCTGTTCGAACCTCTTGTTCCATCCTTGGCTCGTTCTTCGTTCCAGACTTCTTCGATGCTCATTTTTCGGCCTTAATTCACCTGTTTTGTCCTGAAACGAGCTCAACACATTAAATGGCCCAATAATACAAATATGCAAGATACACGATCAAATGTGCATTAAAATATCATTAAAACGACACTTCAAGCGACCTAAAATGCATGCATTTTCACGTGTACCAGGACTCTAGGCCGAGCTCCCCTAAGTTCAACTCGGGAATGGAGTTTACCCCTTACCCCCCCCCCCTCCCCCAAAGGAACCATTCAGCTCTGAATTATGTTGCCCGATTAACAAGGTCATGTCTCAACTCTGACCTTGGCAAAACCCCGAGTACTACCTCGATTCTGGGGCCAATCTAGTCATCGTAAATTTGAGTGCCAAGTATGGTGCTCCATGGTCCTCCGACCAACAGTACGGACAACTGCCCCTTTACTAACAAAAGGGACAATACCTTTTAACACAGCTATTGGATAACAAAAATGACTGCTTTGCCCTTTTCCCCAGGGAACAGTGAGTATAAATTGCCCATCATTCAATTGCAAAAAGGTTACACACTCTAAACACTCTTACTATTTCATTATTTTTCCTTACTCTCTTAAGTGAGATTCTGGCCTGAGCATCGGAGGATTTTTTCTGGGGCACCCCCGGGCTCTAGTTTATAGATACGTGAGCATTCTAAAGAGGAGGTCCGATTCGATCCTGTGATGAAATCCAGACACTAATAGGTAAACTTCAAGTATTCTTCATAATCAAACACTGTTGAGGGTTGTGTTCAAACAACTCCTATCAACTGGCGTTGTTTGTAGGAAAATTTTAGGCTTAAGGCATGATAGTTGCCCTCGTCCCTCTAGAGTTTCATTATTTCTGCGTGGCCCTTAGTGAGTTCCTTCCGTGAACAAAGACGGCCAGCGATTTATGGAAATTTATGGGTATTTAAGTAAAATTATTTGTTTCACTTTAATAGTATGGCTGGTGAAGCCACCCATCGAGATTCGAGTTCTGCCTTTGAGAAGGAAGCAGCTAACGGGACCCTCCCTAGAACAACAAAGCTCACTCCTCCAAGGACTCTCCCTACTAAAACATTGGATAGGGCCAATCATACCACTGAAGGTAGAAGGGTTACAACTTAGCCTCCCCCACAAGGTGGTTCAATGGTGACGATAACCATTGATCAGCTGAATTACATCATAAGAATCATTGTGGACAGTGCATTGGTCAACAAGGGTGGACTCTCGGGGCCACTCCTGGATTCATTCCTACGAAGAATGGGGAAACAGAGGCAAGAAGCCTGGATAACCCTTCCTGGTGGAAGATGTTAGTCACACGGAAGTAAACTCATCGAGACGAGCTGCATCCCTGGCCCAAGACCGTCGGTCGATGAACACTGAGAGGAATGCACCGCAGATTCTGAGAGCACTACCAGGGGACAGGGTGTCCCTAATAGAGATGAGGAGATAGAAATTACGGAGTACATGTCAGCTATGGCCCGACAGTTGACACGGCTAATCAACAGCTCCTAGCCCTGCACAAGGAGATGGAGGATTTGTGAAGGGCTCGAGAAACTGGCAGTCATCGCTCATTCGGGTATATGGGATTCCCCTTTTTAGAAGAGATCATGATTGACCCTCTGCCCCTGAACTTTAAAGCGCTCGCGCAGAAGTATGATGGGACTTTAGATTCCCATGGTCATCTTTTAAGATTAAAAAATGGAGCCCTGCTCCACACTGATGGAGTGAAGTGCAGAGTGTTCCTAACCACCCTGACCAAGTCAGCTCAGCAGTGGTTTAGCCAGTTGCCGACGGGGTCCATGAATTGTCTATTCACTTGTTCGCCAGTGCCAGGTGACAACAGAAGTCAGCTCTGTCCTTGATGAGCCTCAAACAAGGACAATCGGAAAATTTGATAAAGTATGTGGGGAGGTTCAACACAACAGCTCTGGAGGTGCCTTCGGCTACCTCCGAGGTGAAGATTCCCTGGCTTAGGGGGCTAGTGGTCGAGGATGTCTTTAGATCCCTGGCAAAGCACATTCCTTGAACCTTCGACAAGCTCTTGGAAAGAGCTGGTAAATATATCAATTTTGAGGAGGCTGCAGTGGCAGCAAAAGGGAGGAGAAGTCGGTTGACAAAAAAGGGTCCTCGAACAAGGACAGCAGGGTGGGGAAAGACAAGGATCCGCGTTTTGATAGCTACACCCCCTTAACAGTCAAGCCCTCAGAGCTGCTGGAGGTAGCAATAGAGAATTCGGATTTTAAATATCCCACCACTACATGTGAGGGTCCTAAGCATCCCAAGTCTAACAACTACTATCGCTACCACAACGACTACAACTATGATACAAATAAGTGTCGTCACCTAAAGGAAATGATCAAGTAGCTTATGGGCAACTGGCAATATGTCAAGAAATAAAGGGACAAAGAAAAGAATCACAAATAGAGGGACCGTGAAGACAACGGGAAGGAGCCTATGGAGGAGCCTCATGGGAGATACGATTATGTCCACAAAAAGGCTTATATCTAGGTGATAGTTGGAGGGCCCAAGGATAGTGATTCCAATAGGGCTAGAAAAGCTTTTATGCGTGCTATCGAAATCTGCTCAAGGGGGGAGATCTCAGAGGTGAGTCACATAGGGGATGAGTCTCCCCAAATCCATTTTGGCCCTGAAGACATTGGGGTCGCCCAACACCCCCATAACAATGCTCTGATGATCACGACTGACATTGGAGGGGCTAAGGTGATACGATTTTTTGTTGACATGGGAAGATCTGCAAACATTATCTTCAAGAGATGTTTCTTGAAAATGGACTTGGATGTTAAGATGACACCAATAAGAACTACGGGTTTGAGGGAGGAGCAGCGCAACCCCTTGGAGAGATAACCTTACAAGTGGAATTATGAGAGTTCCCAAGGCAAAGGGTGCGCGTGATAAATTTCCCGGTGGTGGATGCACCTAGCTCTTACAATGTGATATTTGGGAGACCGATGCTGAACAAGTTCAAGGCTATAGTTTCCATGTATCATATGATGTTGAAGTTTTCGGTAGGAACTCAAGTGAGGGAGGTTAGAGGTGACCGACTCACCGCAAGAAAATTTTATGTGGACACTGTAAGGAAGACTGGTCTTATGATACACGGGGCTCCAGATCAGCAAGGTGGAGGCCTAGAGAAAAAGATGAGGATGACAAAGTTGACTGAGGTAGAGCAAGAGCTGAGAATGAGTCCGGAGGAGGAGAGTTGTTCCTGGTAGAGCTCTTCCCCCCAAAAAAAAAAAAAAGGCTTCACCACTAGGATCGGAACTCAAATGAGTCGCGATGTCTCGAAGGTTATGGTGTTTTGCCTTAAATACAGATATGTTTGCTTTTAGCCCTAAGGATATGGTTGGAATAGATCCCAATATACCACTACACCGGCTAATTGTGGATCCGAAAGTCAGACATGTGAAGCAGAAGCAGAGGCAATTCAGCCTAGAACACGACAAGGTTGTCAGGGAGGAGGTGACCAAACTATTGGAGGTTGGCCATGTGGTGGAAGTGCAATTCTTAGAATGGCTCTCCACGTTGTAATAGTGGTAAAGGAGTTTGGAGCATGGAGGATGTGCATCGATTTTACCTGAAGAAGACCTATCCCAAGGACCACTACCCTCTGCCTCGGATTGATCAGCTGGTGGACTCCACATTGGCATGCGAGTTGTTGTCCATGATGAACGCATATTAGGGGTACCACCAAATCCAGCTCCACCCTGATGATATTCCGAGAGTGTGTTTTATGGTCTCATGTGACACCTATGGATATGTCAAGATGCCTTTCGGGCTGAAGAATGCAGGTTCCACCTATCAAAAGATGGTGGATCTGGTGTTTAGAGAGCAGTTGGGCCACAACATGGAGGCATGTGTAGATGACATGTTGGTTAAAGAACGTATCAGTAGCGGATTACCCTTCAGACTTGGAGGAGGTATTTTGGGTGATACGGCGGTATGGCATGCAATTAAACCCTACGAAGTGTGCATTTGGAGTTTAGGCCGGAAAATTTCTGGGATACTTGGTTACTAAAAGTGGGATCGAAGTAAACCCATCCAAGGTTAAAGCTATAAAGGAGATGCAGTCCCCGAGAAACATAAAGGAAATTCAGAGGTTGGACGGACGCATCATGGCCTTGAGCAGATTCATATCGAGATCAGCGGAGAGAAGCATCATTTTCTTTAAATTTTAAAGAATTGGTTGAAATTCGAATGGACAAATGAATGTGAGGAGGCCTTCCAAGAGCTGAAGAATCACCCTTCAACTCTGCCCCTACTAACAAAGCAGGTGCCAAGCGAGACCTTGTATCTATATTTCTCAGTGAGAGAATTAGCTCTGAGTTCTGTGCTCCTCAATGAAGAGGGATCAGTGCAAAACCTGATATACTACATTAGCAAGATGATCCCAGGCCTAGAGCTAAGATATTCAGATATAGAAAAACTATCCTTGGCAGTGATGGTGGCGGCACAATGATTGAGGCCATATTTTTTGTCCCACATGGTCAGTGTGAGAACAAATACCCAGCTCATACAGACGCTCAGTCGTCCAGATTTTTCGAGAAGAATAGTTAAATAGGCAGTAGAGTTGGGAGCATACAATATGGAGTTGGAGCCCAGAGTAGCTATTAAGGCCGAGGTTCTAGCAGATTATATCTAGGAGACCACCAAGGAGTCAGAGCTGGATGTATGGAAAGTATTCGTGGATGGTTATGTGTCCTTAGCGGGATGTGGGGCAAGTGTGGTTGTCATTTGCCCCAGTAATGAAGAGGTCTAGTTTGCACTCAAGTTTGAGTTTCGGACCTCCAACAATGAGGCTGGGTATGAGGCCCTGATTCTGGGATGAAGATGGCATCAGAGTTGGGGGCTCAGAGGGTCCTGATCTACTCTGATTCTTAGCTGGTGATGCATCAAATTTTTGGGAAATTATGAGAAAAAAGTGTAAAATAATGATAAAGTATGTGGAGCTCATATTAGAGTTGAGAAAGAAATTTGCGGAACTAATAGTGGAGCAAATACCTCTATCAGAGAATGCAAATGCCGATTACCTGGCCAAGATGGTTGGAGCAGCCGATGAAGGAGTTAAGGGGAATATCACCCTACTCACCCTGGAGAGGGGGATATTGGATATAGATGTGGTTTCTGTGGAAGAGCACTATGACCGGAAGGCCCCCATCTTGTACTTTCTCAGAACTAGAAAGCGCCAGAAGGAGGACCGCAGAGGTCAGTGTATGTCAAATACTGCATCATAGGGGACCAACTGTACAAAAAGGTCTTTTGCATGACCTCATCCAAAGTGTTTATCCTTGGAGGAAGGGGCCTATGTCTTGAGAGAGCTACATGAAGGATGTGCTGGTAACCACATAGGTCCAAGGGTCATTGTTCGAAGGGTAATCAGAGCATGATATTATTGGCCACAATGGTGCATGATGCGGAGGAGTTCATCAAAACATGCGACAAATGTTAGAGGCATAGTTCACTCATCCACATCCCTGCAGAGGAAGTGAGTGCCATGCATTCCCCCTGCCCATTTGATAAATTGGGCATTGAAATTGTAGGGGAATTCACAGCAGCACCGAGAAAGAAAGTCTTCCTGATTGTAGCAGTGGATTATTTCACAAAGTGGGTGGAGGCACAGGTTGTTGCCAAAATTGAGGAGGAAAACATCATCAAGATCCTATGGAGAAACATCTGTTGCAAGTGTCGCATCCTTAGGATATTGGTCTCTGATAATGGGACTCAGTTCTGTGACAGGACGATGCAGAATTGGTTCTAGGAGATGAAAATCCAATTGTGGTTCAGATCAGTGGCCCATCCTCAGCCGAATGGGGAAGTTGAAGTTATCAACCGAACACTACTGGAGGGCACCAGAGCTCGATTGGAAAAGACCGGAGGAAAGTGGGCCGATGAGCTAGATTCAGTATTGTGGTCCTATCGGACCGTTGCCAAGACTACCACAGTTGGGCTCCCTTTTTGTAGGCCAGGATCAGAGTTGAGTGCTATAAGGGGCAGATCTGTGAGGCCTATAACAAGAAAGTAATAGCTAGGAGATTTCAAGAGGGTGGTTTGGTGTTGCAAAGAGTTTACGCTCTCAAAGCAACTGGGAAGTTGGAACCCAACAGGGAGGGCCTCATCGCGAAGGCAAGCTGCAGAGCGCAGATGGGAAGCCAATAGTCAGACCCTGGAATGTAGGCAATCTAGAGAAATACTACATGCAGTGGAGTAGCTAGGAGATTTGCATGTTTTAAATCAAGGACAGAAAATATCCAGATCTGTAATGTCTTTAGATTATGCATTTGATGGAGCATCCATGATATAAGGACTTCTCCGGGGATTGAGAACAAAATTTTGTCAACTAACTAAGTCATTAATTCTGAGGAGCATTAGCCTCTGGGCGCTCCTCGGGAGATTAATAAATGAATGAATGATTAAGGGTTGAGGCGAATCTCCCACACGCTCTTGATTGATGCAACAAAAGGTTTGAGGGGAACATCGCCCTTGGCCTCAGAGCTGAGTGTTAGGGGTTTAGGGGGAATCTCATCCTTGGACCTAAAGCTAAGCATTAAGGGTTTGAAGGGAATCTCGCCCTTAGCCCAGCCCCAAAGAGAAGTCAGGGGGGAGAACGTTACGTGTTTTAGCTCTCAGCAGTTCTGAGAGAATTATCCTTTGCTGCACTGAAGAGTACTCAGGGGGAGGGGGGGAAAGAACGATGCGCGTTTCAGAACACAACAGTCTTTAAGAGAATTCCCTTCAGATGACCCTGAAGAGAACACAGGGGGGAGAATGCCGAGGGTTTTAGCACTAGATGTCCTGGGAAAATTCTCTTCAGTTACCCTAAAGAGAACTTAGAGGGGAGAATGTTGCGCATTTTAGTGTTCAGCAGTCCTGAGAGAATTCCCTCCATCCACCCTGATGAGAACTCAGTAGGGAGGAATGCTATCCGTTTCAGTGCTCAACAGTTCTTTAAATTCCCTTCAGCTGCCTAAAGAGAACTAGGGGCAAATATTACGAAAATGGATTTAGCCTTAGTTTTATAGTTGTTTAAAAATGTTTTATAATTTCGGCTAGCGGATTTGGAAGGGAGTATTCAATTTGTAAATTGTACACAACACTCACACACTCAAGAAAGACTACCATGCATGCATATAGATTACATATGTGATGTTGATGATTGATAATGTGATGATGCATGTGATAATAAGTGTTAATATTGCATGATTAGGATGATAAGTATGCTAGAAATGCTTGATGGTGATGGCATATTTAATTTGAAGACTTGCATGTGTGATTTGATTAAATTGTGATCAATATGTGTTAAGTGATGGTTTAGGGATATGTATGTCAATCTTAGAGAATTATATGTAAACTAGTCAATCACCCGTGCGATGAACGGTTAGAAGATGTTTTATTAATATGATAATATATAATGAGTTCTAATCAGTTTTAATTGAAGCACTTGATATCATATTCGTTTATTGACACATGTAAAATAAAGTGATCAAACAACAAATAGAAATATGTGCACATAAAAGTTATTAATTATGAAAAACACAACATAATTATGTAACTTTTTTTTATCTGAGCAAATGTAAAAAATCTATACATTTATAAACACCTCATTCTATACATCATTCGGTGTTTTGATATAACTTTTATTTTCATTATCAATTTTTTGGTTCTTTTATGTTTTTAAATGTAAAATATCAAAATTTTATTTTTTTCATATCAATTGCATATGCATTATATTTTTTTAAAAAAAAGTTCATTCAAAAACATGTAATTGGTTGCCGATTGTTTGAGTTATATTTATTTATTTAATATGAGTTGGAATATTTGTTTTGGATTTGAGAAGAAAAAAAATTAAATAAATATTTTAAAGATATGTATATTTATTTTTTTGTAAATATTTATAATTAATCTTTTTTAAAATATTAGTTAATATTATTTATCTTTTAAAACCTTAATTTTATTTTTTGAATGAATTCATATATTTATTTTCACCAGAATATTACAATTGTTCAAAAATAGTAATTGAAAAACAATTATTTTTCAATTTCTAGATTCAGAGATAATATTTAATTTTATTATGGAAGAAGGTACAAATAGACCATCCAACTCTTAGTCCAGTCTCTAATTAACACCTAAATTATTTTTTTGTCCAATAAAATATCGAACTTTTGAATCCGTACAAATAAACATCTTAACTTTTTTTATTTTTAACAAATAGACACCTAACATTATAAGTTAGCACCATTAATATTATTGATTTGGCACTATAGGGTTCACTATAATTGGGTGCACCGTTTACGAGCACATGAGCCACCAATATGTAGAGCTAGGCATAATTGGCAGATTCAAACAGCACAAAAAGGATTGTTTGACGCACATAATGAGAACATTGTTTCTTCAGTACGAGGTTGGTGATAGATTTTAAAATTTAGATACAAATTTGTATAATGACTACTTTGATTCATCAACCTATCGAGTTTCTATCGTCGTCGTCGCAATTTTTTGCGACGCCTTGGAATTTGACCTTTGAGTAGATCGGAGATGGATTTCGTTCTTGTCCACCTAATTTTTTTTTATGTTTTTTTCCTGTAGTAGTTGATCTCTGAATCCTCTTCATGGTTTAACCGTAGTGTATTAGACAGATCAACGCCACTACAGGGTAATGGTAGAAGCTAGAAATAGGACAAACGTTGTTTAAGATGTTGGAATTGATGAAGTTGGGAGGTATTTGTTGAAATACATCCTCTTTATAATTGTGGAAAACGTGATTATTTCTGGAAAAAGTATACTGAGATTTTCTCTTAACAATAACCAACGACATTTGCACGCAACAGACTATTTATATCTGAAAAAAAGGTGTCACGTCGAATTACGAAGGTTATCGTAAGTATGTGTTATATTGAACGTATTTTATCAAGAAGATTATTGCCTAACATATCTTTTCATAAACTTCTGGTACAGGAGCTATATAATGGACGAAAGATTACATTTTTAGGAGCTAGCTGAAATCATGGATAGATTTCCCACTGATTGCATTTGTGGGATTTTGTGTATAATTACATAGAATATTTTTCTAAAAGATTGTATATTTGTAGCTAATATAACTGTGGTCAAATGTCCATGATTATGGAGATTGGGTATTTTGCGGAAGTTTACTAGGCAAATTTATTTTAGGCAATAATAAGATACCAAATGTGACGAAAAATTATCAATGGGCGTCTAATATTTAGTAGACATCTCAACTACACAAAGACGCATTTTCCAATATCAACAACTTGGGTTGGACTGGAAACTACATATATTACTATTTGTGGATAGACATTGGTAAGTAAAGCCCAAGTTACCTAAAGATACCAGCTGGCCCAAATTGTTTATAGTTGGAAGCCCAAGAATTGGCCCAAGTATGATAATTGGTTTGTAACGGCAGCGCAAGAGAAGGAAAAGATCTGACCCACGATTTCCTCCAAATCACGAAAGCGAGCTTCATGGCCTTGATTGTAGGAATATAGTTAGGGGCCTCAATTGTAGGAATTTATTGAGGGCTGTAATTTGTATAATATAAATAGTAGAATGAGGAATAGAAGAGGGGTTGGAACTTTTGAAAGAGAAAAGCACACTTGTAAACACTACTAGAAAAAGAAAAAGGAGTCCGGTTGGGACATTATCTTCCCGTGGACGTAGATCTCCGGATCGAACCACGTAACCTTGTGTCTCATTGCTTAGTTATTTTCCTGTTTAATACCTTTCGTTAAGACTTCGGTGATAGAACGGATCGCGCTTTATCAAATTGGCGCCGTCTGTGGGAACGTAGAAACGATTGGATTTTTAATCTTGATATTACGCTTGAAACCATGGTAACTACTCGATTGAATCACTCTCGTCAAGGTGATCAAGTCAATCAAGATCCACCCGTGGATCAAACCTTACCGACAAGGCAATCGATAATACGGGACGTCTCTCACCACCAGGGCCACCAAGATCCGGTCGTAAATCCAGGTGCTGGATTTTTACCCCTACCTCCACAAGATGTACAAAACCCTGGTCCTGCGACTACACAACCTCAAGTTAATATCCAGATGACTCCGGAACTACTTCAAGCCTTTTTACAGGAACATGCTCATGTTCTCCAAGATTGGGCTGCCAACCGGCTAAACCCTGATGGCCCTGTTGGACCTAACATCAACCCCGCAGGGCAACCACCTCGTGGGAATCTGTCCAACCAACACAATCCCGTACACCACGAGAGACAAGGTCGCCGACGAGAACGACCTGGTTCTCCCGAGGACCATGGAAGTTCTAACGATTCGAGACAACGCCATGACGAACTTGTTGATGATGATCGTCGCCGCCCGCTTAACGCAACTAAGAAAGCTCGATATACCGATCCCTATACTCCGGATCTTCGTGAGTATGAGAGGGTACAGCGGAATGCTGAACTGGACAGAATTTTAGGTCTTGACGCCAATGGAGACATTATCACTCCATTTTCCCAAGAAATTCTAGCTACGCCTCTTCCTGAAGGGTTCAAAAGGCCCGCCATACCACCTTATGATGGCACCGGAGACCCAGCTAATTTTCTTGGGGCCTTCAGGCATAACATGCTCAGTAGAGATCACACTGCATCTCTTCACTATTGCAAAATCTTCCCTGAGTACCTCCAGGATGAGGCACGAGTTTGGTTTGATTCTCTTCCTCGCAACAGCATATCCTCCTTCCGGGAACTTGCTGAACACTTCTGGGCACGTTTTGAAGCACGTGCCAAGACTATGTCCACTTTGGCTGACCTGATGAACGTCGAACAAAAAGAAGGAGAAACCATCTCTCAATTCTTAGAACGTTTCACCACTGAAAGTCTGAAGGTAGGCAATCAGCCAGATGATATCATTGTCACAGCTTTCATGAACGGACTACGGGCCAGACCACTATACACTGAGCTGGTCCGTAACACTCTTGTTACTACCCGAGCTCTTTATCATGTGGTTGGGCGGTTTGCTAAAGCCGATGAACAGACCCGACGTAAGAGGGAGAAATCTGTTGCCAAGAAACAATTAGATAAAGGACCATCTGGGTCTAACCTTCGTACCAGTGCCTTTAACCGATTGGGCGGAGGTCGATCCAATACTCATCACGATTTACCCCAACTAACGCCCTTAAATCGGTCCCGAACTGAAATACATGCTATTCACAAGGCTGATCTAAAGCCTTGTCCTCGTATGACAGCCCCGGCTGAAAAACGGAACCGTACCAAGTGGTGTGAATACCACTATGACCATGGGCATGATACTGAAGAATGCCGGGAACTCAGCAAAGAGATCGAGGAATGTATAAAGCAGGGCTATCTCCGTCAATATATTACTCAATCGGACAATAGAATACAACACCGAGGTGGAAACCAACACCAGAATCGAGCTGGCAATAACAACCGTGGTTTCCAACAAGGCCGGACACCATGGCCGAATAACCGTTCCGGGAATAACCATTACTCGAGACAAGTTCAGGGAAGCAGACGCAATGTTCAACAGCAACAACCTCGCTTATTGCCTGCTCCTCCTCCCCAAGAAGAAGGGACCAATCCCCCAGCTCGCGTTGTCAATAGCGTTATTCATATGATCTATGGTACACGGCTAGCAGGGATGTCTCGCAAAGCTCTTATTGCGGAAGCTCGCCGACCTCCTCCCGAGGAACCCCGTCACAAACGTTTCCACAATAATGAGACAGTAAGTTTTACTGAAGACGACCCCGTACCAGAACGCACGCCTCACACCGATGCTATAATCATTGATATGACTGTGGCGAACATCATAATCAAACGGGTGTATGTTGATAATGGTGCAGCTGTCAGTGTTATTTTCTCAGATTGTTTCCAAAAAATGGGCATATCTCGAGATTTACTTCGGCCTGCTTCAGGACCTTTGCAGACATTCACACAAGGGGAAGTTCGCGCAGAGGGAATTATTAATCTACCACCTTCGGTAGGTACTCATCCTGCAATCAAAACAGTTTTTGTTGACTTTTATGTGGTGTCATCTCCGTCTCCTTATAATATAATTCTTGGACGGGACTGGCTTACTCCTGCCCAAGCCATATGTTCCACATTTCATTTAACGATGAAATGTCCTTCACCCTGCGGAACCATAGCCATCCGTGGCGATCAGAAGATGGCTAAGCAGTGTATGCTTGTTGCCCTTAAACCACGAACTACACAGATGGTTCGATCGCAGTTTCAAATAGGTACCCCCGAGCTTGGATCAATACCAATTCAACCTCTTGGTGAAGAGGTAGTAGAAATCCCTCTTGATCCAAATGTGCCCGAGCGAACTGTTAAAGTCGGTGTTGTACATTTACCCCTACTTCACAGTGCCATCGTTCAAGTGTTGCGAGAATACTCCGAGGTCTTTGCCTGGTCACCTTTAGACATGCCCGGTGTTTCACCAGATCTGATTACTCACAGGTTGAACATTGACCCCGCAGTTAAACCAGTACAGCAAAAGCGCCGACAATTTGCGCCCGACCGAAAAGCTGCTATTCGTACAGAAGTTGAGGCATTGGTCAAGGCAGATATCTTGTTCGAAGTCCATTATCCGACCTGGTTGGCGAATCCTGTTCTAGTCCTGAAGTTTGATAATACATGGAGAATGTGCGTGAATTTTACCGATCTGAATAAATATTGTCCTAAGGATTGTTATCCATTACCTTCTATTGACCAGAAAGCTGAAGCCATTACTGGCCATCCCGCGCTTTGTTTCTTGGACTTATATAAGGGATACCACCAAATTCATATGGATAAGAACGATGCGATCAAAACAGCTTTTATAACGGACTTCGGAATTTTTGCATACAAAAAGATGCCCTTCGGGCTCAAGAATGCCGGAGCCACTTATCAAAGGTTGATGGACCATGTTTTTCAAAACCAGATTGGTCGAAATGTGGAGGTCTATGTCGATGATTTAGTCATCAAGAGCCGAACTTTTGATGCATGTGTTCGGGACATTGCTGAAACACTGGAAGTACTTAGACGCCATAATCTTCGTTTAAATCCAGCGAAGTGCACCTTCGGGGTGGGTTCAGGCAAGTTTTTAGGGTACATGGTATCTCCTCAGGGACTACAAGCTAATCCCTCTAAAATCAGGGATATCCTCGACCTCAAGACACCCCAGAAAGAAAAAGATGTTCAACGCCTTACTGGGCGATTAGCGGCGTTAAACAGGTTCCTATCCAAAGCGGCTGAACAGCAACTTCCCTTCTTTAAGGTGTTACGACAGGTTAAGAAGTTCGAGTGGACACCCCAGTGTGAGGAAGCTCTGACAGCCTTAAAGCAACACATCCGTCAACTTCCCATTATTTCCGCCCCGATTGCTGGAGAACCCTTGTATCTATATTTGTCCACTGCTGATGAAGCCATCAGCGCAGCCCTTGTCCGCGATGACCACGGAACTCAGAAGGTAGTATATTTTGCCAGCCGAGCTTTACAAGGAGCAGAAATCCGATACTCAGTCATTGAAAAGACCATATTGGCATTGGTTATGGCGGCCCGCCGCCTTCGTCCCTATTTTCAGGGACATGTTATTAACGTTCTTACCAACCTGCCAATCCGCCAAATCCTGAGTAAGCCCGATCATTCAGGTCGACTTGTCAAATGGGCAATAGAGTTGGGAGAGCACGATATTCAATTTCTTCCTCGTCACGCCATTAAAGGCCAAGCTCTAGCTGATTTTCTAGCCGAAGCTACTTATGAGAGTCCGGACTCCAACTCACATCCCGAGCATATTTCTCCTACTGATACCAGTGTTGAGACCGAACTATGGCGTGTTCATGTAGATGGTGCTTCTGCCACACGGGGAAGCGGCGCCGGGGTCATCATCAATGGACCTAACAGCGTCGAAGTTAAGTCTGTTTTGCGTTTCAAATTTAAAGTCACGAATAATGAAGCCGAATATGAAGCAATCCTTGCGGGCCTTCGTCTGGCGAAGACTTTAGGAGCTGCACATATTCAACTTTACACTGATTCCGAGGTGGTTTCCAGTCAGATCAATGGCATATACATAGCAAAGGAGGAAACCATGAAACGGTATTTGGCTTTAGCTCAAAGTCTCCTACACACATTTGCCTCCGCCAGTATTCATAAGATTCCTCGAGAAGAGAACACAAAAGCTGATGCTCTTAGCAAACTGGCCTCCGTGGCTCCCTCAAATATTCCTCCTGATGTAATTGTAGAAGAGATGTCTCATCAGTCAATCCATGAACAGCCTATCTCGGTAATCACTGATTCCCGGGTTACATGGATGACGCCCATTATCCAATATTTACATGATGGAACCTTACCCGATGACAAGTTACAAGCCCGACAGGTAATCTTGAAAGCACCAAAATATACTTTACATGATGGAGTTTTGTACAGGCAATCTTATCTTCAGCCCAGTCTCCGGTGCCTTGGACCGGTTCAGGCTCGTTATATCCTCGAAGAATTACATGAGGGCTCATGTGCAAACCATATTGGTTCCCGGACTTTGGCTAAAAAAGCACTCCGATGGGGATATTATTGGCCTACTCTTTTTAATGATGCGCATGAGTTAGTGTCAAAATGTGAGAACTGTCAGCGGCATTCACGGATTAAACACTTACCTCAAACTGAACTGACAGGCATCCAGAGCGCATGGCCTTTTATTCAATGGGGCATAGACATTGTGGGCCCTTTTCCTTTAGCTCCAGGTGGTCTTAAATTCTTGGTGGTTGCGGTGGATTACTTTACCAAGTGGGTCGAGGCTGAGCCACTCACTACCATTACTGGAAGGAAAATTATTAACTTTGTTTGGAAGAACATTGTCTGCCGATTTGGCATTCCTAGTACCATTATTTCTGACAATGGGAAACAGTTCGCGAATGATCCTTTCCGTTCTTGGTGCGAGGAGTTACATATCAACCAGGCATTTACTTCGGTGGCCCATCCCCAAGCTAATGGCCAAGTAGAGGTGACAAACCGAACACTTGTTGAAGGCATTAAGAAACGCCTAGGTGAATCTAAAGGACTTTGGGCTGATGAACTTCCTCAAGTATTATGGGCCTATCGAACTACACCACACTCTGCTACTGGAGAAACTCCTTTTAGCCTAACCTACGGTTCCGAAGCTGTCATCCCAGCAGAAATCGGTGTAGCCAGCCCTAGAATGCTGAATTTCGATCCCGAACAGAACGAAGATGCTCTTCGTACCAACCTTGACGAAGTAGAATATCGCCGAGAACAAGCTTTTATCAGGCAAGCTAAAAATAAACAGCAGACAGCGAGGTATTATAATGCTCGAGTTCGGAATACACAGTTTAAAGTTGGTGATCTTGTGCTCCGGCGAAATTCCGCCAGCAAGGCTGAGCCTGAGGGTAAACTCCATGCAGCGTGGGAAGGGCCATATCGTGTAGTCAGTGCTAATCCTCTTGGAAGTTACCAGCTTTCACGTGTTGATGGTACCCCGGTACCTCGGACTTGGCATGTTACAAACCTACGAAAAGTTTTTCCTCTAACACACTGTTAGTTTTATTTCGATTTCCTGTCACTTGCATAATTTGTTCTTATTATGATAAGTTTGTTTGATTAATCATGTTATTTTGGTCTGACTATTACTTGTTTGTGATACCGTGGGGACGCCCCGATATCTTTATCTTAATGTTTCCGAACACTTATTTTCGATCCGTCGTATATCACATATGTCTCCGGACTTCATTAATCAATTCCCAAAATTGGTTGAAGTTACATATTTACACCTCAGGGTCCTATTCAAATTCTATCTTACTCGATCAGAGACTACAAGGCGCTATTGATTTGTCTCCGGACTTCAAATTCACTTTCTTTACACCACTTCATAATTTATCTAAGTGTATCTTTGTGATAAAAAAAAAAAAAAAAAAAAAAAATGTGTATATACACAAGTCATATATAATACAACAAACTAATTACTCTTTCATTACATTAAATTTGACTGAAAATTAGCTATGCTATTATCTACTTTTTTTCGGAGCCTTCTCCGAACCAGTACGCGAAACCGCGCCGTCTTGTCTCTGATCGACCATATGCCGTCCTCCGGGATGATTCTTGCGCGTTCCGACGACGTCCTGCTTCGCTTCGGCTACGGACTCCGGTCACATACCTATGACTCATCTCTTGGGGACCCCGGTCATATGCAGTGTGTTCGGTTCTTGTTCTTGGCCCTGACATATTGGTCCATTCTGCATGGTCCCACTCTAGGGGTGCCAATGGATCCATCACCTCGGGGGTTCTATTTATACCTTCCCCGGGTTTTTTGGCGAGGAGGATTTAGTGATTTCTGAGGCGTAAGGTTTTTTCTCCGTTCTCTTCCCGGAGTGTTTGCCCATTCTACGGCATCCCACTCCCCGGCAGGCATCTCATCAATCTCCTTGGCCAATGCCACAACTGTCGATCCACTGGCCTCCGGCTCCACCACGGGATGTCCTTCCGGTTCTTGGGGTATTCTAGATATCACTTCGGGCGTGGTGTGAGTCTTCCCAACATTTACAGCTTGATCAGCCAACACTATATTCTTCTGGATGTCGGACTTTGTTTTCTTGCCTTGACGCTTTTTCTTGCGGCTGTGTTCTTGTTCTTCCTGCTCGGCAATGTTCAATGCTTCATTCCGAGCCTCGACTTTCTTTTGCAGCTCTACCAGAAATCCAAGTACCAGCCGGTTCCTTATGACTTCGGGATCATTGGCATCACCTAGCTCACTCCGTTGTTGAACATTTTCCCGGATTTCGGCTCTCCGGGCTTGAATATCTTTCATTGATAGTCGTCCGCTGTCCACAAGAAGATGCTCACACTCTTGCTGGTTGATACGAAGTTGTTCTAATTCAAGATCTTTTAAAACACACTATGCTTTGTACTGCCTCATTTGTTGTGCAGATTCTTTCCATGAGCTCTCCACCTCGACGTATCTCTTCTCTATTAAGGATAAATTCCTTGACAGTCGGGGGACTTCATGCAAAATCAACATATCTCGCTCTTTCTGTAGCCAAACTATTGATGATTGAAGTTGCTTTATTACTTCGTACGGGTTTTCAATATTTTCCTGGCAAAGGAGACACCTCGGGTTTTTAGACTTTACTAATATACATGCATTGCTTTGGTAAGAAAGTAACAGCATTTGTTATCCATAAAAAAGAAGATTTTTTTTCATTTCTCCGGAAATACAAAGTATATCATTACAAAGCAAGTAACTACAATGGAATTCTTTTTACAAGATCCTCTATCCTACATTCTGCTCATGAGTTGGGAGGTCACTGACCTCTCCGGGGGTAGGGTTGGCTTCTTTTCCTCCCGGGGCCTCCACAACATCACTTGTACCCTCCGCTGCCTTCCTAGGGCCTTCGATCATAACAGGGGGTCTAACAATCTCTTGGCGGGGAATGGGAGCTCGGTTCCTTAGCTCCCGTACATAAAAACCGTTGCGGAAGCCCAAAAAGTCCTTATCCTGGTCTTCGTTGCACCGTTTTATGATGTCGGGAGTGAGAATTGTGTTCTTCTTCGCTAAGGCCTCGATCAATGGCCACTTCGGAGCTTTTGTCAGAGCCTCAAAATATGCGCCATCTTCGTTCCCGACTGCATCGTAGTTATACCCGAAGTCCTCATCGTAATCATTGACTTCCGGGTATTTATCATACACGGCCTCCAACAGCTCGCTTTTGGTGGCCGTATCACCTGCAGCCACGAACGTGCTCAGAAACTTCAGGAACGTCTCTGTTTGCATCAGTTTCTCGGCGAACGATTCTAGTACAGCTCCCTGGCCCACGATCGCCTTGTTCAGTTCTTCCCGCGTTGCAATTAGGTCACCTCTCATAATGGCAACCTCAACGGCCTGTTCACGAAGTCTAGCCGCTTCTCTCTCGGCGAGTACTGCCCTGTCTCGGGCTGCTTTAGCACTTCTTTGAGCCTCCACGAAGCCAGCCCGTAATTTGGCAACCTCGGCCTCTAGCTCGGCTACTCTGCCCTGGGTAGATTCTTTCTCTAATCTCCCCACTAGCCCGCAGATGGGCTCCAATAGTTTTTCAAGCTCGGCCTCGGCAGCAGATATCTCTACTCCTTGCCCCTGCATTAACTTACTATTATGATGGGTGTCTGCAAAGAATAATAACATTATTTATGGTGATACCTCGTGAGCCGGGGTCATGTGTGCCTTTTTGGGAGGCGGTGGTGTTGTTGGAGAGGTGATCCTTCTCTTGGCACTTGGTGTTAATCCGGAAAGGGGAATATTGTCTTCATGGTCAGTTCCGCGGCTACCTTCCGGTGTTGTTCTTTGTAGCTCCGGGGTTTTCGAACTATCACCTCGGCCCCCTGAGCTGGCTTCGGTACTCTTCCTGGCGGCACTCTTGAACTTGCCCACTGCACATGAAAAATAAACATTCAGGGAATTGACAAGGTTATCTTATACAACTTATGTAGGAATAAAAACCCTACCCTCTACTTCTGCCCTGGTTTTTGTTCTCTCCCCCTCAGACATGCTCGGTGTCCTGTCAGAATCAGTCCCGGTGGGGGTATTGCTCTCTTGGGAATCCGAAGTCCCACCAGCCCATCTGGAATAATACGGACTCAACCCAGCTTCGTTTAGTACTTCTTCCGGGAATCTGGACTCCAATACACCAACTTTCTTCAGAACACTCACACCCTTGGGTTCCCCCGCCGGAGCACTATCTACCACCTCTAACGTTTGCCATTTGGGTAATATGGTTTTTTGCCTAACATATATGAATTTCCCTCTCCATCCTTCAATTTTACTCGGATTTTTAACCTTAAACTTTTTACCTGGCCTGGGGTTAAGGTAATACCAACCTTTATTTCTCCCCATCGTTTTCAGTTGGAAGAAATGCCTAAATAAACTAATACTAGGCACTAATCCTCCCTTACTGCACTCCACTAAAAAACCTACCACCTGCCTTACAGCATTAGGTCCTAATTGTCCCGACGCTATTCCATAATAATCCAATAATTTTATTAAAAACTCCCATAGGGGAAACCTCAAACCTACGGCAAGTTGATCTATATACACGGATATGAATCCTTGGGGAGGACAACAGGCTTTGTCATTACCTTCGGGAATAATGAATTCCAAGTCAAAGGGTAAGAAGAAATTTGGCACCCATCGCCTAATCTGGGTCTCAGTTACCGTAGGTCTTACCCCTGCTACCTCGAATCCCTCTATTTCCTCTGCACACCGGGGAAAACTCACTGCTTCTACTCTTATTTCACTAAGGTCACCGCGATGGATTTGTCTGCTCTCACTGTTCACAGGATAGATCACTCGTATAGGAGGTGCTTTGCAAGGCACTCCTTCTGGGCCTACCTCTCCTACCTTAGATGAAGATGAAGATGAGATAGACATACTTACTTGTTTTCTCTGGTTGATTGTTGAAAGATGTTCTATCGTCACGAGGTGCCTCAATAGTGGATTTCTCTAACACACGATTCAGATAACTGTAAAAGAAGAAGATGAAGGGTTTTTGATTTCCCTCCTTTTCTTATGCACTCAGCAACGGTGACGATTTGATGGTTTAAAATCAAGGATCCTGATTTTCACGTGCTGCATACGCGCCTCGAAAAAAGTAATATACGTTGTTTCACACGCGCTTACTCGAATACCGTGTACAGCTGTCTGCCACGCGCCTCAGTGGTACTCATCACTTGTGTTGAGGAAGCTTTTCAACCCCGGTTGAATGACTTCGGCGTTTTTACTTCACCTCAACCCCGGTTGAATGACTTCAGCGTTTTTACTTCACTTCAACCCCGGTTGAATGATTTCAGCGTTTTTACTTCTCAACCCCGGTTGAATGATTTCAGCGTTTTTACTTCTCAACCCCGTTTGAAGGACTTCGGCGTTTTTACTTCTCCTCAACCCCGTTTGAAGGACGTCGGCGTTTTTATTTCTTCTCAACCCCGGTTGAAGGACCTCGGGGGTTTTACTTTTTCCCAATCACGGGTGAATGACTTTGGGGTTTCACTCTCTCTCAAAATTGTGTGAGGAACTTCTGGGCTTACTTTTTTCAACTCCGGCACCCCTGGCTTACTTTATCTACTTTACAAAGTCGAATCCTTCTGTTTCGGCTTCTTTTGGGGGGGGGCATCTGGTAAGTAAAGCCCAAGTTACCTAAAGATACCAGCTGGCCCAAATTGTTTATAGTTGGAAGCCCAAGAATTGGCCCAAGTATGATAATTGGTTTGTAACGGCAGCGCAAGAGAAGGAAAAGATCTGACCCACGATTTCCTCCAAATCACGAAAGCGAGCTTCATGGCCTTGATTGTAGGAATATAGTTAGGGGCCTCAATTGTAGGAATTTATTGAGGGCTGTAATTTGTATAATATAAATAGTAGAATGAGGAATAGAAGAGGGGTTGGAACTTTTGAAAGAGAAAAGCACACTTGTAAACACTACTAGAAAAAGAAAAAGGAGTCCGGTTGGGACATTATCTTCCCGTGGACGTAGATCTCCGGATCGAACCACGTAAACCTTGTATCTCATTGCTTAGTTATTTTCCTGTTTAATACCTTTCGTTAAGACTTCGGTGATAGAACGGATCGCGCTTTATCAGACATGTTTTTTTTTTATTAAGTAGGATATTATAATTATCCCGTCGTTATATAATACACCAGTTCTCCTCCGACCCTTTTGACCCCACACACTACCCACGTTTAAATGTAAGGATGAACATATCTGTAGATTTCCTTAATATCGGTATCACTAAATCACTAAAAATTAGTGAAATTCTACCCCTAATTCTTCTATTTTTTTCATAAATATGGCATATATATTAATAACATACCATATAACTATTATCTAGCTTTACAATAAGAATTAAAAATAATTCATGTAAACCATTAAAATTCAAGTCACCATTTTTATAATTTTTTACTTAATTTTTTTCTAGACATCAACAATTTTTTTTCTCCACATTTTCCAATAATTTCTTTATATCTATGGATATTTCGTTGTGCTCACCATATTTCACCGACTTCTGACGAATTTAATCGGTAATCCAGTGATTCTCATTCATATTAATTTGATGTTCTCATTGTAATCCAACATATTAAGTTGTAAGCATTTTTTAGACATGCTTAGGAAGCCCCTATTAACAGATGGAAAGAAAAGGGACATTTTTCAATTCTTCTCACTGTAAAAAACTTTAATTATTCAACCATTTTGTTGTTTCTTGAGATAGCATATCTGCAAAATCTTTGATATGAGATAAACAATTTAAAAGATTAGTTACACCTCCCTTACAAAAAATTGAGAGGTACACCTCATAACTTTTGGTATCTTCATAACTATTTACAAAACTGAAAAAGTTGCAATTAATTTGAGAAAAAAATAAACGTCTTGATCGAACAATGCGAAAGGAAAAGTTTCAGATTACAAACTCAAAGCTTCATTGTTTTGATTTTTAATTCTATCTCAGTTTGTCGGTGACAAGAAATTCTATTCCTGCCATTCACCATATCTCGATCAATTTTGAGTTGAGTCCGGAACAACACGAATGACACCACACAACCCGCCAAAAGAACATGAATAAAAAGTATTCACATCACTGTCTCCTAATTCAATGAGACGGAACCCGTGCTCTTGAATGATAAATCTTCTCTCAATAATGAATCACCTTGAGCATGTTGAATCTTAGAGCAACAAATAACATCTATTGTTTATCAGAATATTGTGGAAGATAAAATGAAATATAAAGGCTTGACTGAATGCTAGATCTGCTTAATTGAGAGCAGAAAATGGTGGGATGCAAATGTGTTGACAGGGTATTTATTCTCAACTGGGAATGTGAAGAATCAAATTAGGATTTTTATTTGAATTTGAATTCACTCAGCAAAAATATGGATATATGACAATTTTTTTCTGATGGAGCCTGTATAAAGTAAGACATTGCGCTTTTTTTTTTTTTTTTTTTTCCTTTTTTAATCTTTTCAAGCTTGCAGGACAAGTTGGCGGAAAAAGGACATTCTTGTATTGCCAATTGTCCTACTTATATATATATAACTAGTAAATGCTTCCGTGCGATGCACGGGCTATTTTTTTTATGATAGGGATGACCCGATTACTTCGGACCGGGTTAATCCTGAGCCCACTTACCAGCTCAGCGAACACGCCAGCAAGCGCGAAGACCCAGGCCCAACAGGCCCAGCAACACGCATTCGGTCCAGTGAATCAAATCTGTTCCGTGAATCAAGGCCCATGATCTTTTCCCAACTGCCATGAAGATTTGGTGGGCAAGATTATAGGGATTTAGTTAGGGTTTGGGTTTAGTAGTATAAATAGATGAAAAGAACTCTGAATGAGGGTTCGGACTTTGCATTCTGAATTACGACTTGTAAACTCAGTGTTCCAGTAAAAAGAAACACCTCGGCTATTGCCGTTTTCTCCCCGTGGACGTAGATCTCCGGATCGAACCACGTAAATTCTGTGTTTTTACATTCTGTTCTTGTTGATTACTGTTCAATTGTGTGATTACCGGATTGCGCATTATCAAATTGGCGCCGTCTGTGAGAACGACAAGGTAGTATTTTGTAATATCATTGCCTTCCGAAATCATGGTGACAACTCGTCAGAATCAATCTCGCCAAGGAGATCAACCTAACCAAGATCCACCCGTGGATCAAGTTTTGCCGCCGAGGCAATTGCCGGCGGGGAGTACGTCTAATCATCAGGGTAATCAAAACCCTCCACCCCCTCAAGATCAGCAAGACCCTAATATTGCTGCTGCTCAACCACCGGTGAACATCCAAATCACCCCAGAACTGCTCCAAGATTTCTTACAAGAGCATGCACATGTCCTTCAAGATTGGGCAGTTAATCGCCTACGCCCAGCGGAGCCTGCCGCAGGACCTGTTAGCCATAATGATAATCCTGTGGTGCCTCCACCCCGCCTGCGCGGCCAACGGGAACCGGGGTACCGCGGGCATCAGGATCGACGACGGGAACGACCTAGTTCTTCCGAGGACCTTGGGAGTTCAAATGGATCACGACCTCGCAATGAGGAACCAACTGATGTGGATCGCCGCCGTCCACTTAATGCGGCTAAAAGAGTGCGCTACACTGATTCTCATGCTCAGGATCTCCAAGAGTATGAGCGAGTTCAACGCAACGTTGAACTGGATAGAATCCTGGGCCTTGATGCCAATGGAGAGATCATCACGCCGTTCTCCTCAGAAATCATGGCCATCACCCTTCCCGAAGGGTTCAAACGGCCAGCTATACCACCTTACAACGACACTGAAGATCCGGCCAATTTTCTTGGCGCTTTTAGGCACAGCATGCTTAGTCATGATAACATCACATCCCTTCAGTACTGCAGGATTTTCCCGGAGTACTTACAGGATGAAGCTCGGGTCTGGTTTGATTCTCTCCCGCGAGACAGCATATCCTCTTTCAGAGAACTCGCCGAGCATTTTTGGGCACGGTTCGAAGCCCGGGCGAAGCCCATGGCCACTCTGGCCGACGTCATGAATATGGAGCAACGGGACGGTGAAACCGTTACCCAATTTCTGGACCGTTTCACAGCGGTAAGCCTCAAGGTGGGAAATTACCCCGACGATGTGGCCATCAACGCCTTTATGAATGGACTCCGCCCCGGAGCACTCCACACCGAGTTAGCTCGGAACACCCCGGTCACAACTCGAGCACTGTTCAAAACAGTGTGTAAATTTGCTAAGGCCGAGGAGCAGACTCGTCAGAAGCGTGAGAAGCACGCAATCAAGCGACAGGCCGACAAAGCACAAACTGGGCCTAGTACGCGAACTAGCGCATTTTCACGCTTGACACCGGGGCGTTCAGAATCCCGAAGTGAAATTCCGCAATTGACTCCGCTGACGAAGTCACGGGCTGAAATTCTTTCACTCCACAAAAATAATTTCCGACCTTGTCCGCGGATGACAGCGCCTCCTGAAAAGAGGAACCGTGGAAAGTGGTGCGCGTACCACCGAGATCACGGACATGAGACAGAGAAGTGGTGAGAACTCGGCAAGGAGATTGAGGAATGCCTCAAGAAAGGGTTTTTGCGGCAATACGTTGCGCGAACCGGAGACCAACCTCGGGCAAACCACAATGGGGGCTCGTCTCATAACCGCGGAGGTTACCATGACCGAGATACTCAACAAAGTCGGCCACATTGGCAGAATAACCGGCAGGGGCCCAATAACTACGCACGACAAGATTCTGGCAATCGCCAGCCGCCACGTCTCCCACTTCCACCTCCTCCTCCGGGAGGACCCGGGGACAACGCACCCCCTCACGTGATAAACGTGATATATGGAGCCCTACCCACCGGGGCTTCACGACATGCCTTAAAGGCAGAGGCTCGACGTCCTCCTCCCGAGGAGCCACGTCACAAACGCCTCCATCAGTCCGAGACTGTCAGCTTCACGGATAGGGATCCGGTTCCAGAGATAACACCCCACACTGACGCTATTGTCATCGACATGACTGTAGCTAATATAACAGTACGGCGGGTCTTCGTGGACAATGGTGCTGCAGTAAGCATTATATTTGCGGACTGTTTCGAAAGGATGGGGATTTCCTGAGACCAACTCCGGCCGGCCCCCGGGCCACTACAGACTTTCACCCAGGGTGAAGTCCGGCCAGAAGGTATCCTCACCCTCCCAGCGTCTTTGGGAACTTATCCGAGGATAAAAACAATCTTCGTGGATTTCTATGTGGTGAATTCCCCATCACCATATAACATGATATTGGGCCGGGACTGGCTCACCCCGGCAAAAGCCATATGCTCCACGTATCACCTCGCATTAAAGTTTCCCACTTCGCATGGTGAAGTGACCATCCGCGGGAGTCAGCAGATTTCAAAAGAGTGCATGTATGTGGCGCTCAAAAAGACTGCTAAGGTCCCTCCCAAACAGCAGCTTCAGGTAACATCACAGGTTCTAGAACCTCGGGACTGTACCCCATTGGGGGATGCCACTGCTCAAATCCCGCTAGATCCGTCTAAGCCGGAGCAGACAGTAACAGTAGGGGCCGTGGACGTGCCATGGCTACATCAGGCCATTATTCAGACCCTGCGAGAATATTCCGATGTTTTTGCATGGTCTCCTCTGGACATGCCCGGGGTCTCTCCCGAGGTGATTACCCACAAGCTGAACATTGATCCTAGTGTCAAGCCAATCCAACAGAAGCAGAGGAAATTCGCTCTAGAGCGAAATGAAGCCATTCGAGTTGAGGTGAAACAACTCCTGGACGCGGACATCTTGTTCGAGGTATTCTACCCCTCTTGGTTATCCAACCCGGTAATGGTAACAAAAACTAGTGGGGCCTGGCGGATGTGTGTTGACTTCTCTGACCTTAATAAGCACTGTCCGAAGGACTGCTATCCTCTGCCCTCCATCGACCAAAAGGCCGAAGCCATTACGGGGTACGTGGCACTTTGTTTCCTTGATCTTTACAAGGGATACCATCAGATTTTTATGGATCCGCAAGATGCCCTAAAAACGGCATTTATCACTGCCTTTGGGTGCTACGCTTTTAAAAAGCTGCCCTTCGGGCTTAAGAATGCTGGAGCCACCTACCAGCGTCTAATGGACTTTGTCTTCCGCGACCAGATAGGTCGTAATGTTGAGGTCTACGTCGATGACTAGGTCATCAAAAGCTCCTCTCATCCTTCATGTGTGCAGGATATTACCGAAACATTGCGCACCCTGCGGCGCTATAACTTGCGGCTCAATCCGGCAAAATGCACCTTCGGTGTTGGCTCCGGAAGTTCCTCGGATACATGGTTTCACAAAACGGCTTGCAAGCCAATCCAGCTAAACTCCGTGATGTATTAGATCTGCAGCCCCCAAAAACATTCAGGGAAGTTCAACGCCTCACGGGTGGTTTGGCGGCCTTAAACAGATTCTTGTCAAAAGCGGCGGAGCGTCAGCTCCCGTTCTTTAAAATCTTAAGACAGGCAAAGTCCTTTGAGTGGACTCCGGAGTGCACCGAGGCCTTCGAGGCCTTGAAACGTCATATACAGCAGCTGCCTACTTTGTCAGTTCCTCTCCCCGGAGAGCCGCTGTACTTATATCTGGCTTCCGCCGAGGAGGCTGTTAGCGCTGCTCTTGTGCGAGAAGTGGAAGGGGTTCAGCATCCCGTGTATTTTGCAAGCCGGGTGCTTCATGGAGCGGAGACACGATATTCCGAACTTGAAAAAACCGCTTTGGCCCTTGTTATGGCAGCTCGGCGTCTTCGGCCATACTTCCAGGGACGTGAAATACGAGTCCTGACCAATCACCCTATACGCCAGATCCTTGTGAAACCCGAGGAGTCCGGGCGCCTCGCCAAGTGGGCAATTGAGTTAGGTGAGTATGATATCCAGTTCCTCCCCCGCCGAGCAATTAAAGGTCAAGCACTTGCCGACTTCCTGGCCGAAACCCCGGCAGACAATCATGAGTCCCCCGCAGATAATGATACACCGCACCGCGTCACACTCGCTCCTTCACCCCGGATGTGGCAACTATTTGTGGATGGAGCATCCACGGTCCGAGGAAGTGGTGCCGGGCTGCTTCTCATCGACCCCGAGGAGGTCGAGGTTAAATATGTCATCCGATTCAAATTTAAGGTGACTAACAATGTAGCGGAATACGAGGCAGTCCTCGCCGGGCTCCGGCTCGCTCAATCTTTAGGTGTTCGTCACTTAGAGCTCTTCACGGACTCCGAGATCGTGTCTCAGCAAATTCAGGGGACTTATGTCGCTAAGGAAGAAACAATGGTCAGGTATCGCGCCCTAGCACTCAAACTCATATCAACTTTTGATACAGTTATTATCCGGAAAATCCCGCGTGCTCAAAATTCCAGGGCAGACACACTCAGCAAGTTGGCCTCCGCGGTCCAAGCTAATATATCTCCAGATATCAAGGTTGAAGACCTCTCCCATCCAGCAATTCATGAGGCTACAGTTTCGGTACTGACCGACAGTGATCCGAACTGGATGACTCCGATCATTCAGTATCTCCAAGATGGGATTCTGCCCACTGACAAGCTACGAGCTCGGAAAGTTGTGCTCAAAGCCCCCAAATACTCCCTTCATAATGGAGTTCTATATCGACAATCGTACCTACAACCGAATCTTCGGTGCCTCGCCCCTGCCGAGGCCATTCAAGTTCTGCGGGAGGTTCATGAAGGGGCCTGTGCAAGCCATATCGGTTCCCGGACTTTAGCAAAAAAAGTTCTCCGCTGGGGATACTATTGGCCTACCCTGTTCAACGATGCTCACGACTTAGTGACTAGATGCAGCAAGTGTCAGCTCCACTCCAGGGTAAAGCATTTGCCACAGACCGAGCTCACCGGAATCCAAGGTGCATGGCCGTTTATTCAATGGGGTATCGATATTTTTGGGCCCTTCCCTGTTGCTCCGGGAGGGTTGAAATTTCTGGTCGTCGCCGTAGACTACTTCACTAAGTGGGTCGAAGCCGAACCACTTACGGCTATCACCGGACAGAATATTTTAAAGTTTGTGTGGCGCAATATTGTTTGTCGCTTCGGCATCCCGAGCACTATCATCTCGGACAACGGTAAACAGTTTGCCAACGATCCATTCCGCTCATGGTGTGAAGAACTCCACATCAAACAGGTTTTCACTTCGGTTGCTCACCCTCAAGCAAACGGGCAGGTTGAGGTCACCAACCGGACCCTTCTCACGGGAATAAAAAAGCGCCTGGACAGTGCCAAAGGTCTCTGGGCTGAAAACCTTCCACAAGTCTTATGGGCTATTCGTACAACGCCGCACACCTCCACCGGGGAGACTCCCTACAGCCTTACTTACGGCTCCGAAGCCGTTATCCCCGCTGAAATCAGTGTGCCGAGTCCTCGCCTCCTCACATTAGTTCCGGACGATAATGACGAGGCTCTTCGCGCAAATCTGGATGAGCTCGAGAATCGCCGGGAACAATCGTTCATTCAGCAGGCTAAGTACAAACAGCGAGCTGCTCAGTATTACAACCTCCGGGTTCGAGGTACACAGTTCAATGTAGGGGACTTAGTCCTTCGGCTCAACTCGGCCAGCAAAGCTGCCCCTGAGGGCAAACTACATGCTTCTTGGGAAGGCCCTTACCGAGTCGTTGCTGCACATGACTCTGGATCCTATCAGCTTGAACATATCAACGGGACCCCGATCCCCCGAAGTTGGCACGTCACAAATTTGAGGCGATTCTATCTATGAGGGCCACATCGCAAGTACTATCTTTCCTTTAATTCCCTTTATAGTTGTTATTTCACTTTGTACTTTCGAGTTAGCTCCGGCATTTATCATTGAATAAAATTTCTTGCTTGCGTAACTTACTGTGTTATTCTTTACGTTACGGGGACGCCCTAACACTATCGTACTATCATTATTAGTCTCCGGACAATCAAACCTCTCTCTCGGTCCGTCCGAGGAGGTTTGCATATTAGTCCCCGGACTCATATCACTTTCTCGTCTGTTTAACCGGAGAAATGCTTACTCCCGCCTGATCCGTCCAGGGAGTTTTTACTCCCGCCTGATCCGTCCGGGGAGATGGGGTTTATCCAAACCGTGTTCCCGAACACCTACTTAAAACAGTTAACAAGTTTTCTATCACGTTCCCGAATACCCGATCAAAGTTTGTACACGTTACAACAGTTTTATTATCAACTTCTGAATATTCAAATCAATTGTTTACATAAGACTTCGAAAAAAAAAAAAAAGAGAAAAAAAAAAAAAAACAAAAAACAAGGCAACAAATAAAAGCTACTGTCTATGGCCCCCGAGCCAATACTGCGCGCTCCGGCGCTGGGACCCGCTCCTCGGTCTGTGTTGGGTCCTCCGGGATCTTGAAGATCCTCGACCTCGGGCTCCGGCTCTGTTACCCTCTCGGGCTCTGGCTCGGTCATCCCTTCGAGGTTCCCTTCGCCGAGGACTTTCTCTAGGCGCTGGCCTAGGAGCTTCATCTCTGGTCCGCGCTCGACTAGTTTGTTGTGACGCGGACCTCGGGGTTTGAGCCCATTGCTCGGGATCCCACTCCTCCGGGGCCATCACCTCAATCTCCTGAGCCAGCTCATCGACTACCTCTTCGGCAATCGTCACGGGCTCCTCTTCGGTTCTAGTCATCGGAGCTGGCTCTCGGGTGACTATGCCCTTGCTCTGCTCAGAAGGCTTCTTCTTGCCTTTGGTCTTCTTGTCCTTCCGAGGAGCTTTCTGTGTACTTCGGTCCTGGCTTGTGCTAGCAATGAACTCTTCAGCAGAAGGCCTCCGCCTGATTCGGCCCTTCAGCCCTTCATACATACTAAGCAGCAGTTCCAGGACTTCTCTTTTCCTCACGAGCTCCGCGGACTCTACCGAGCTCCTCGACATCAATGCCGCGATGTCACTCTGGATTTCAACAGTCCGCTCTTCTACTTCTTCAAAAGTTAGAAGACCGAACTCGGACAGAATCCGCTCGTACTCCTTGTGATGAACGCGGACGCGGTTCATCTCGGCAGCTGTGGTTCGATACTGCATCTCGAAGCCTTTGGCTCTTTCATTGGCCTCAACCACCTTTCTCTCCGCCGCGGCTATCTGCTTCTTCAACTTAGGCACTACGTGCATTTCCAGATGATTCTTCTCTTCGCGGAACCACTCGAGTGATTCCATTAACTTCTTTATTGTCTCGTGCAGCTCCGCGGTGTTCTAGACAGATGATAAGAGTCAAACAAATCGATTACTCTCAAACATATAAGAGTTGAATACAGTTCGGCAACAAACATAATGGATCACGTAAATAAACAGATGGCAAGAGTCCAAGAAGAGGGAATTGTATTTCAAATTGCAAAAGTACAATTGTTCAATTACATCATCCCTAACGTTTCTACAAATTTACAAGTTTAAATTTGCGGGGATCTACTGACCTCCCGCTCAATTGCCTCAGTCTCTTCGGGCAACTCTTCTTGCTGGCCCTCAGACACTTCAGCATTTCCCTCTTCGGCTGCTACGACGGCCTCGGTTTCAGCAGGGACTTCGGCTTCCATCGGTGGGAGGGGCTCGGTGTTTTGGGGGGCTGGGACCAGTTCACCCCTGCAGAAGGCCAGGAATTCAGCGTCCTGGTCCACTTCACAGCTCGCAACTTCTGCGGCAGTTAGGAGCTGTCTCTTCTCCCCGAGCGCGTTCACCAAGGGCCACTCCGGCAGTTCCGCTAGAGAGGCATAATAGGCCTTTTCCACCTCGGCCGCTGCCTCAGGGTCATACCCGAATTCTGGACGAGTAATGTCCACCTCCGGGTACGCCTCCTTCACTTCCTCCAGCACCATGGCTCGGGTGGCTTTATCCCCTATTGCCACGAACTTCGTCTGAAAGTCGAGGAAGGTCGAGGTCTCGAACAGCTTATCAGCGAAGGCCCTCAGCAAAGCCCCCTGCCCTCTAACCACGGCTGCTTCCCTCGCCTCCATCTCCGCTCGCAGCTGCATCAGCTCACCTCGGAGGCCATGATTTTCCGTCTCCACACCGCGCAGACGCGCGATCTCGGACTCCACCAAGGCAGCCCTCTTGCGTGCCTGGGTCAAGTCATACGCCAGTTTGTCATTTCGCGCGCGAAGGTCCCGCGCCATCGCGGCTAGCCCTTCCTTGGCTTCCACTTCGCTCTTCAGGCCGACCTCTATAATCCCTTTGGCCAGCCGAAGAATCTTCTCGGCATCCGTGCCGTCAAACCCCAGCATACTGGGGATCGCCTGCTCTCCCTGGATAAGTTAAACACAACGCGGCACATGGATTAGACCTCGGTTATACACCTCGCGTAAGTTCAAGTAATGAGCAGCGTTTTTGAGTGTTACCTGCGAGCTCTCCCCCGTCCGGGGCCTCTTGGATGGGGCCTGCGGCGTCCCAGTAGGCTCCGGCCTCTTCTTTGACAACGCCGGAGACCCCGCCGGCGTCACTCTTTCCTCTGACCCCGTCGACGGACGCGCACCGGTTGGTATCTTCCCCCGGGAAGATACTTCCGCGGCTTTCCCCTTCTTCTTGGCCGCTTCAGTCTTGGCAGGGCTCCCCGATGCCGGTTGCTTTCCGAAGCGTCCCACTGCATATATATCAATGGTTAATTCTGCGCAAAACAGTAAACTTAAATAACAGGACACAAGAACTCCTACCCTCTTCGGCATCTCCGTTTCCTGAATAATATGGGCTAAGCCCAGCCTTCTCCAGTTCCTCCTCGGAACAGAGGGTTTGGAAAGTCCCCACTTGTCGGAACGTGTGCTTCACCTCGGCCCCCGGGCTCTCCATGGGGGCAGTATCCATCACCTCGTCACTCCTCCACTTCGGAAGAGCTATCTTATTCCTAACAAAGATGAACTTCTCTTTCCAACCCTCTACTTTGCTCGGGTTTTGAACCTTGAACCCTCCTCGGGCTCGGGGGCTAAAGGAATGCCACCCCTTGGGACTTCCCGAAGTTCTTTAACTGGTAGAAAAATCTAAAAAGCTCTACAGTTGGCTCTATACCGGCCTGTTTACTAACTACAGTGAATCCGACCAATTGCCTCACCGCGTTCGGGGCTAACTGGCAGAGGGCAATACCGTAGTATCTTAACAGCTCTACAACTACGCCCCACAGCGGCAATCTCAATCCTACTCTAAGGGGGTCGATATATACCGTAATAAAGCCCTGCGGTGGGCAACAGGCCCTATCCTCAGGGGTAGGGATTATGTAATCGAGGTCGAAGGGGAGGTAAAACGACGGGAGTTCCCTTTCAATTTGCTCCCTTGACATCCGAAGTGCTATGGAGGACACCTCCAAACCCTCCCCCTCACAGGGATAGTACGCGACCCCCATGGTGTTACACTCTAGGCCATCAACTCGGTTTACTGTTCTAATCTCATCCCACTCCGGAATGAGATATGATAGGGGGGGGACATCTAACGGTTTGTCCGAGTCTCCTAAAACCTTGATCGAAGCAGAAGATGAGGAAGAAGATGAAGAAGATGAAGAGGATGCCATCCATACTTGATTTGAATTCGAAAGGGTGGATTTGAGAAATTTTTGATCTCTGATGAATCACAAACGCAGAGTTCCTCTTTTTCCCGCTTTCTATAACAGATGAATCGTGGAGAAGATAAAAAGTTACTGTGCAATTATTCCTAATATAAATGCAAAAAACCGACGGCTCTGATGCAGCCTATTCAAATTCAGTGATGGAGATTCATGCGTGCTCTTCACGCGCTTTACAGTTACCGAGGCGCGTGGGGAACAGCTGTCTTGGAACTCGCAGAGCGTGTCACTTCACGTCTCTCTCTCTCATTATGGCGCCGCCAATCACATCAGCCTCACCCTTCTTCAGGAAGATTCAAGATACACTCCGGTGTACCTTCCGCCTCGGCCATACTACCACACTCCGGTGCCCCTACCATTTCGGCCAAACTACTCACTCCGGTGTACCTTCCACCTTGGCCAGACTGTCATATACTTTCAACGCGTTTTACGCTTCTGGGAAATTCGATATCTCATTATAGGTCCCAAACACTTCGGTCCAACTCGGCACTGCGTCCATTGACTACTCCGCATAGTCCCAGGGACGCGGACATACTCCGTCACGCATAAACACCTCGGCCTGCCAGTGACCCCGGTCTTCCTTGCTTACGGTTCCACCCCGGTGACAACCGAAGCTCCTACCTCGCTTCGGCTGGGGGGGGGGGGGGGGCATCTGATAGGGATGACCCGATTACTTCGGACCGGGTTAATCCTGAGCCCACTTACCAGCTCAGCGAACACGCCAGCAAGCGCGAAGGCCCAGGCCCAACAGGCCCAGCAACACGCATTCGGTCCAGCGAATCAAATCTGTTCCGTGAATCAAGGCCTATGATCTTTTCCCAACTGCCATGAAGATTTGGTGGGCAAGATTATAGGGATTTAGTTAGGGTTTGGGTTTAGTAGTATAAATAGATGAAAAGAACTCTGAATGAGGGTTCGGACTTTGCATTCTGAATTACGACTTGTAAACTCAGTGTTCCAGTAAAAAGAAACACCTCGGTGATTGCCGTTTTCTCCCCGTGGACGTAGATCTCCGGATCGAACCACGTAAATTCTGTGTTTTTACATTCTGTTCTTGTTGATTACTGTTCAATTGTGTGATTACCGGATTGCGCATTATCATTTTAAGAGTAAATCAATATTAATATGAACAATACATTTTATTAAAAATACATTTTTATCTGATAATATATAACAAAAAAAGAAATGGTTAAAATTTGTTACAAATAAAACTTTTGTGTTCTTTTGTTGTTATTCATTTCTTGCCTCTTACTCCAGAAAATCAAAATTTTTCCACTAATAAAAATATATTTTAATTTTTTCACGAATTTCTTCCTCGTATCTTATTCCAGAAAATTAATTTTTTTTTTTATTTCATCCGTTTATTTAGCTTCTCTTGTCTATATCAAAACATTCATATTAAATTATAATAAATTTGAATAGATCACACTGATTGATAATAATAAATACAGTGAACATACATAATTCAGAATCCGATATAATTGAACAGATTGAGAAACAAAAAGTTTCAAATCTAATATCAATTAATAGGATTGAGAAACAAATAATCTTAAGGATAATTCTTATATAAAATATTTTATAAGTTTACGTACAAAACATCTTCTATTAGAAACAACAACAAAAAAAAAGAATTAAGGATTATTCTTATATAAAATATTTTATTAGTTTACCTACAAAATATCCTCTATTAGAAATAAATTTTAAGAAAGACATAGAAAATACAATTTTATTTTAGGATGAATTGAATTTTCATAGTCCATATGATGAGCTGATTCATATAAATAGAGTTGAATTTGGATTTAGAATTTTCAAAGACATAGATGACCTCAAATCTTTCAATTAGCTCATTAATACAAATAAAGTTGGATTTTGATTTAGAAAAATTAATGAACTAAACTAATAAAATACTTTATATATGAATAATCATTAAGAAAATATATTATTTTCTCAATATTATTAAATTGTATTGCAATTCTGGATTGTTTATCTTCGTTGTTTGTTTATTATTGTTAATCAGTATGATCTATTCCAAAATTTATTATAATTTAATATTAAGATTTTGGGAGAGAGGTGAGAGAAGAAAAAACCCGAATGAAATTAAGTACTTTCGGATTGTAAATTGCCAATTTAAATTTATTTTTAAAAAAGTGATCATTCTGAATTTCTATTAATTTAGAAATATTCCACCATTTGAAATAAATTTGTTCTAAGATAAATTATTTTGTATTTTTCTATTTTCCTGATTGTAATTTATAATTATTTTTTCTGTAGTTGTAAGGTTCACCTGGTGGAGGAGCTATGTACGCTCTGACTAAAGAACCCTTATTGCCCACAACATTTTTTTTTTTTTTTTGAGTAAGTTCATCAACCATGTTGAATATCAGAGCCATTGTTTCTGTATCAACTGACTTTGAAACTAAAATCTTGCGTGTGACAGATATGGATGAAGGGGTCCAGATATTTATAGCTTATATAAAACCCTAGTATACATGCGTCTGTAACTACGTTATGTAAATATTCTTTGATTTATAAATTGAAATATATAATTATAAATTCTTTTAATCAGTGAATATATCCACATTAGTTATTTAAAAAAAAATTGTAGTTATTTCATAAATAAAAAATAGATATAATGTTCTTTAAAAATATAGAATACATATATATACAATTTATTCAATTCCTGAAATATCTCAATTACATATCTAAATTTTATAGCATGTTTTTATTATATCTATACTAATGAAATAATTTTAAATTAATTTTATAAGTTGTATTATATACATGCATCGAATATGTGGCAAACATTTTCTTTTTAAACAACAGGCTCGCCTTAGTATACACACATCTAAATATTCATTCTGTTAAACATTAATTTAAAAAATCGGGGAGTCCATATATTTATTTAAAGTTTTTTTAAAACTCTAATATACACATGTTTAAATATTTATTATGTTGATTAAATTAGCGAAATAATATATTTCAACGAATGTATAGTTCCTGAAATATATTTTTTTAAGAGTAAATCAATATTAATATGAACAATACCTTTTATTAAAAATGCATTTTTATTTGATAATATATAACAAAAAAAAGAAATGGTTAAAATTTGTTACAAAGAAAACTTTTATGTTCTTTTGCAGCTATTCATTCCTTGTCTCTTACTCCAGAAAATCAGATTTTTCCTCTAATAAAAATACATTTTAATTTTTTCACGAATTTCTTCCTCGTATCTTATTCCAATTTTTTTTTTTATTTCATCTTTTTATTTAGCTTCTCTTGTCTATATCAAAACATTCATATTAAATTATAATAAATTTGAAAAGATCACACTGATTGATAATAATAAATAAAGTGAACATACATAATCCAGAATCCGATATGATTGAACAGATTGAGAAACAAAAAGTTTCAAATCTAAAATATTCTTAAGGATTATTCTTATATAAAATATTTAATTAGTTTACGTACAAAACATCTTCTATTAGAAACAACAACAAAAAGAATTAAGGATTATTCTTATATAAAATATTTTATTAGTTTACCTACAAAATATCCTCTATTAGAAATAAATTTTAAGAAAGACATAGAAAATACAATTTTATTTTAGGATGAATTGAATCTTTATAGTCCATATGATGAACTGGTTCATATATCTCAATATCAATATATAGATAGATATAGATTTGATGAGATTAGACTTAAATATGTTTCGGTTGTATATTGATATAACTGCATGTTAATTTTTATGAAATTTGAACTTAATCAATTAATTGATAATCATGTTAATGAATTGAAAAGAATATGTTGTTGATATAATTTGGATTAATTATGGTAAATTGAAGTTGAAGAATATTTTGTTGGAATTGTAGTATGTTTCGGCAAAAATATAATTTTGAGCAAAAATGATACTACCTCCGTTTTTTTTAGATGTCTTTTTAGCTTTTATACTTTGTTTATAAATAGTTGTTCTTTTAGCTTTTTTTCCACATTTTTTCCAATAGTACCCCTATAATTATTCCTAAAAAAACTCTAAATTATCTAACCTACCATATCTATATAATTTAATAAGGGCTTATTTGTCTATTTTTCATATTTCTTAATTTCCTTATCCAAACCTAAAAGAACATCTAAACAAAAAACGGAGGTAGTAATTTTTTATAATTGATGTGCATACAAATTTTATTGTTTTGCTTGCAGTATGTTTCGGTACTAATATGACGATGTTTGGATCAAAATGAGGATTAGGAATGAATTGTTTGATGATATTGTGATTAAATTGAGTTAATTGTATGATGTAAACTGTGTGTATGTTTCGGTATAATTGGATTAACTATAATCATGAGGATAATTTGATTAGTTTAAGTTAATATGGGTTAGATTAATTAAATAGACCTAGATTGGTTAATTGGGGTACAATGAATTGGACTTGGAATTAATTCAATTGAGCTTATGATTGATTATTTGGCCAGTAATAAAAACAAACATTAATTACAAAAAAACAGCATGCATTATGATTTCTTTTAATTTTGCAGTCTCAATTTTTTCTTTTATTATAATTTATACTAATCATTCTCTCATTTTTGCAACCTCCTACTATATTTCCGATCGTACAGGTCATGTGATTCGCACATGTTTTTTGGGCCAATAAGATGACGACATATGGTGATAAAATTCATAAAGTTAAAAAACTAATTTAAAAATCCAAAAATTTAATTTAAAATCCAAAAAAAATAAAAAAAAAATATTTTTGAAATTAATTTTAAAATTCTAAAAAATTCATAAAATTAATTCAAAAATCCAAAAATATTATTTTAAATCCAAAAAATTAAAAATTTATTTCTGAAATTAATTTTAAATTCTAAAAATTCATATAAAATTCAGAAAATAAATTTAAAGATTCAACAGAATTATTTAAAATCCAAAAAATTGAAAACATATTTCTGAAGTTAATCTTATAATTCTAAAAAATCATTTAAAATTCAAAAAAATCATTTAAAAATCTAAAAAAATACATTTAACATCTAGAAAACTAAAAAAAAAATCTGAAATTAATTTAAAAATTCTTAGATTTCATTTAAAATTCAGAAAAATCTTTTAAAAAATAATGAAAATGATTTAAAAATCCAAAAAATTAAAAACAATATTTCTGAAATTAATTTAAGAAATTTAAAAATTCATAAAATTCATTTATAAATTCAGAAAATCAAAATTTTATTTCCAAAATTAATTTCAAAATTCTAAAAATTCATTTAAAATTAAAAAAATCATTTAAAAATCAGATTTTTTTTAAAAAAAAAAATTAAAACTTTTTTCTGAAATTAATTTGAAAATTCTTTTAAGAAAAATTATTTTCTTTTGGGCTTTACTCATCCAATGAAGATGAGGAAGTAAATCACACAAACAAAGGTGGTACACTAAAATAAACTTGGAAGAAAGATGTAATATGTGTTCTTACCGATTTTTTTAGTTTTATATGAATTTTTAGAATTTTAAAATTAATTTTAGAAATATTTGTTTTAATTTTTGGATTTTAAATAATCCTTTTGGATTTTAAATTAATTATTTGAAATTTATATGAATTTTTAGAATTTTAAAATTAATTTCAGAAATAATTATTTAATTGTTTGACTTTCAAATAAATTTATGGGTTTTTAAATTAATTTTATGAATTTTATATGGATTTTCAGAATTTAAAATTAACTTCGGAAACAAATTTTAAGTTTTTGGATTTAAAATAATAGATCATTTTAGTTGGCTAATGCCCTAGCCAGTTCAATTCAGTTTTTTTTTTCATTTCTTTATCCCATTTTGTCACCTTGTTTCATTTGGGTTGGGAAACTCATATTTTCGTTAAGTACCCTTTCAAAAGTTAGTTCTTTTATCTCTTTGTATAGTATTCCCTCCAATTCAAAAAGGTGTAGCTTTGGATAAGTTGAAAATGTTGAAAAAATTTAGCAAAAGAATCACAATTTTTTCAATTTTACCATAAACAACCTACTTAATTTAGTTGACTATTTCTTTATTCCACAAAACATATCTTTATTAAATAAATTGTGTAGGGATATATTTGTTATTTCTACTCATCCTGAATTTTATCAAAATAGGGTGAAAAGGCTCTTTTGAACCGAATGGAGTATTATATTAGTCAGACACAACAAAATATATTCAAATATATTCAGTTAATATGACCGAACACATTTATATTGATTCAGCCATAATGACCAAACACATTTTTTTTCTATTTAATATTTAGAGGAAATGAAGTGGATATAGCCCCACTTAGAAATGAATTGGTCGAGTACTCACTAAATCAAGATTATCCAAATCCTAATCATCTAAAATTAATATTACATGTTCCCGTTCAAACCCATTTAGAAGGATATTTACAATGTTCAAACTCACCCAAACTTGCTGACTAATACCCATTGGTATCCTAACCACCTAATATGTATTTAAATTTTAAAAAATATTATATTTCATGGATATCTAAACGGGTTTTAAATCGGTATTCTAGCCATCAACAAAACATCAAAATACAAGATAAAAAAAATACACCAATATGTTAACCAATATAAAAATGAGAAATTTACTAGCGCCCATAAAATCATTCAAGTATTTATTGTGATAATCATAGATAAGATGTAGGGTTTGGTTGTTAATATCTTGACCATCGATACATGTTAATGTATATTAAAACCAGTATTTATCATGTATATTAATGTAGAGTAAGTGTCTTGTATATAAAATGCATGCAATCTGAGTTATAAAAAATATTAATATTTATATTTAAAGGTATCACTACTATTCAAAACTAATGGTAGCTTATGATTTTTTTTTTTTTTTGTTCTAGAAACTCATTTAAATTTGGAAAAATTGGTAAAAATGTCCCGTAACTTTGCCATAATTAAGAAAATATCCTTTATGTTTGGCACTTAATGAAAATGCCTTCTAACTTTCAAAAGATTGGTAAAAATACCCCGCTACCGGCTACAGTCAGTTACCCATCCGGTGACGGGCTTATGTGGCGTTTTTTATCTGATGTGTCTTTTAATATTTTGTTTTTACTGCTGACTTGGCTTAATAAATAAATTTTAATATATTTTAAAATAAATTTATTAAAAATATACTAAAAAATCAAAATAAAAAGGAAAAACCTGGGGGTAGTTCATCTTCTTCCCCTCCCCTGTCTATCTCCCGCCCCTGTCTATCTTTTTCTTCTTCTCAAAATACGGTCGCGTGGATCCGACGGCGGATCGATGACCGTCGGCTGCTCCACCACCGTCTTTCGCGCCGCCGGCCGCCACCGTCTTCCTCGCTGCCGACCGTCACCGTCTTACATATATACAGATACATATATATATACTGAACGAAGAAGTTAGTACACGTAGGTACACGTAGGTACAAGAGTGAAGTTGGTTTCTTCCAAGTGCAGTTGGTTTCTTCCTAACTCAGAAAGATGAATCTCATTCTTAATTTGTGATTTTCGAAGCACTAAAACCACACTCAATTCTTTTTTTTTTTTTCCAAATAATTAAAAATTATGAAGTTTAATTTTCTAATTTGCTCAGTGCCCCTTTTGGTCGCCTCCCTCTCCAGTCTCTTTCTTTCTTGCGCAACCATTAAGTCACACCACCAAGGCTGTCAACCGATGCCACCACTGTTATTCAGTCACCCCCTCCCCCACGAAGAAGAAGAAGGAATTAAGGGTTTGGGGGTGGGGGTGGGGGTGGGGGTTGGGGTGGGGGTGGTTCTGGGGGTTGGGGCTGGGAATCGTATAATTTTTTTATAATAATATTATATATTTTTATATTAATATATTTATTAATAAATATCAATACTAAATATTTTAAAATTTATATGATAATTTTAGAATCTATTTTTGAATTTTCTGTCTATTTTATAATGTATATTATAACTTAAAATAATATATTAAGAACACATAAGAAAAAAAGTCGCCACATCACTCTTTAACCGCCACATCAGCCTTTGACCGGTTGACTTACTTGCTATAGTCGATCACGGGATATTTTTACCAACTTTTTAAAAGTTAGAAGACATTTTCATTAAGTGACAAATTTAAAGGATATTTTCTTAATTAGGACAAACTTACGGGATATTTTTACCAATTTTCCCTTTAAATTTTACCCAAACCAGGTTTGGGTTGAGAGAGTTTGGTAGGCAGGTACCGGCTAAAACCCACTCCACCCTCTTTTATCAATTTATTTTTATTTATTATTTATTTATTTATGTATCCTTTTTCTCTCCACCGTGTTTGGATATTTTGTCCTACTGTTTGAGTGAGCTACTGGGCCACGGTCGTCGTCTACTCCCATGGCCTCCGCCGGAATTCCATCCATTGCCTTTTCTTCTGCTTCTGCTTCTGCTTCTGCTTCTGTTTCTGTTTCTGTTTCACATTCAAACCCTTCGTTTTTCCTCAATCGCCATCACCACTTTCGTTTCAAGCAATTTCCTAGAAGGGATAAATCACCGCTTCTGTGTTATAATCATGTTGCTGCCGAAGGTGTTTCCATGAATGACTTTTTTGCAAACGACGATTTGAGTACTAATGGGAAAGCTGACAAAAAGTGGGACGTTGCTCAGTATGAAGCCCTGCTCAAAGGTGGTGAGCAGGTCACCTCTGTTCTTGAAGAAATGATCAAGCTCGTAAGTCTTCTTTGCTCTTTTCTTGCCTCATAATTTCATTAATTACTTTGCCCTAGTTTTTCATAGGGTTCATCGGAGTCCAATTAGTTTTTGCAACAAGCTTCTTGCACTGTACTGATTGCTGCAAGGTTATATAAGATGGAGAGTGAGGGTTATTTTTTTATCAGCAGTATTGTAGGTTTCATGTCAAAACAGTATAATATAATTATGTTATTGAGTTCAAATCTTTTGTATTGGAACCCAAGGTCAAGATGGGGATGAACAATTCTACGTGTGAGCTGTATAGTTGCCTCCAATTCTACAAATTTTCATTTCCGAAGTTCTAATCATCAGATTGTATTCTCTATGGACCGCCATACAATTTGTTTTAGAAAGTGTTTAACTGCTTTTCATGGAAAAATTGTGTTGACCACGTAGTATGTGCTGAATATAAGTGTTTGTGTTTCTGATAACTTATTGCTATCACTCACTAAGAAAAAGTATACCATTGTGCAAGGTGGAATTGATTCCCAAAACTAAACACCTTTTCCCCAAACGAGTGTCAATTATCTCTGCCAATCTGGGGCATAAATCGTCAGAATTACGATACACATACTAATTCTGTGGACAAACAATCATGACTAAAACTAAGACAAGTTGGACCTAAAGTATTGCTTTTGAAGGGTTGCAGAATTTCCATAAGTTCTTGCTTGCATACTACAAAAGATTTACTCGCTTCATATACATGTATGGCAGTTGGAGGATATGAACATGGATGAAGCTTCTGAGGAGGTGGCAGTGCAATTGGCTGCACAAGGAGTGATTGGCAAGAGAGTCGATGAGATGGAGTCAGGGTTTATGATGGCTCTTGATTACATGATACAACTTGCTGACAAGGACGAGGATGCTAAGGTGAAAATTAAAAACTACGCTATCATTTTATTGTCAGGTTTCACTATGCATCAGCCATTTTGTCTTCAAAACATATTTTATTCTATCAGTTTAGGTGATTGGTGTCTTAAAATTCTGGACATATCTGAAATGAATCTGCAGTTAATGCTTTCTATGTTGTGTAAATTGCTTTTAGCTGGGATGGGGTTGGTTATGATGCTCTCACCTGTTACCATTCTGAATGTGGAGTTTCTTTTGGTGATGTGGCTTGTGATAAAAAATATAAAATTTTACGTTTCTTATGGTGTTATGGGGTGCAATTTACATTTGGAGTTAATTAGGAACCTATTGTGTTGAGCATCAAAATATAGAACAATCCTGTGCACGTGTGCCACACATTACATTTCCCTTTCCCTTTTTCTATATATGGCAATGTATTTAAAAGCAGATACACACATAAGCAAATATATCCATCTTCATGCAAGTTTTTTGCTCTTTGCATTTTCGGAAGGACGAGCACTATTTTTCTCTTACACTATCAACCCATAGTGAATGCTTTGAGAGTACTTAGAAAGCTGGTGCAAATAGTTGATATTTACTTCGCAATCGACGACACCAATAAAGTTATATATTGAGGATGGACAACTTGAGGAATCCAAAGCTTGGGTTTAAATGAGTGAATCTACAGTTCAATGTTCATCTTTGTGTTGTCTTCTGGTCACAAGGGACTCGGTTTTTTGCATGAGTAGTGTCTACAACCTCCAAGGAGTACTATATAGATCCTTTTAATCAGGTGTGTCTTTCAAACAACCCATGGCTTGTAATATCTTTTTCCTTCCCCTCCTATTTAGTTTCCCACCCCTTTTGGTGTGCATGGGTACCTTACGATAACTTCGAGTACTTGCTACCAACTCTCATAATGACTAAAGAGAGCTATGAGAGTTGGTAATTGGTCTTATTAGTAGAGGTAAGGTCAAGGTTCAACGCCATTACTAATGAGACCTACATATACATTCTTCAACAATGGGTTAGCCAACGCCGTTACTAATTAGACCTACATATGCCTCATTCTGAAGAAGGATTATTCTATTGGAATTAAAAACTTTCAACCGATAAGTTTAACTATTCGTCTATACAAGATCATAGCCAAAATTTTATCGTGTCGGCTGAAGGACGTCATATCAAGCACAATTGATGTGCACTAAAGCGCATTTATTGAGCAAAGGCAAATTCTTGCCTGGTGTTCAAGATAGACTTTGAGAAGGCTTATGGCCATATGGATTGGGATTTCTTGGATTTTATCTTAATTAAGAAACGCTTCGGGGGTAGATGGAGGTGGATAAAAGGGTGCTTATCATCCACGAACTTTTCTATCATTATCAATGGGATGTCGAGAGGGAAAATTCGTGGGTTAAGAGGCTTGAGACAAGGTGATTTGTTGTCACCATTCTTGTTCAACCTAGGGGTAGGGACTAAGTAGAATAACGGAAAGGGCAAAATCAGTTTCATTGAGGGATTTCTTATGGGATGGGGCTGATGGAGATAATCACATACACCTAGTTTCGCGGGGAAAGGTATCACGCCAAGGGGGTTTGGAGGTTTAGGAATTGGATGTATTAACTTATGGAACAAAGGATTGTTGGGAAGTGGTGCTGGCGGTTTCAAGAAGAGGAAGGAACATTGTGGCATAAGGTGATTGAAAACAAGTATGGGCTTCAAGACAACAATTGGAATGCCGGACTAGCCTTGAGGACAACTTTTAGATGCCCCTGGAAGTTCATCTCACGAGTGTATCGGGACTTCATTCGATTGGTGAATATTCAGGTACGCAAGGGTAATAAGGTTCAATTTTAGGAATTCGTTAGGGACAAAAAGAATGCAGTAAGAACAAACAAAGAACATGAATTGTAGTCGGGAAAAACCTTCCTTTCTCTCCCAAGCGCAAGTGCAGATAATTTCCCTAATGAATCAGTTCGATGATAAAATAATCTCCTAAATCATCAGCTTAAATAACTGTGGACTCTTAATCCTAAAAGCTGTAGAAACCAAATCCTAAATCCTAATAGAAAACGAAAGCCAATAATAATATGTTAGAGATAAGGAGAATGCAACAAGAACAAACACAAGACCACGAATTATAGCCAGGAAAAAGTTCCCTTCTCTCCTAAGTGCGAGCGCAGATAAGTTCCTTAATCAAAACCTTCTATGATAAAATAATCCCCTTAACCACCAACTTAAATAACTGTGGACTCCTAATCCTAGAAGTTGTAGAAACCAAATCCTAAACGTAATAGAACAACGAAAACCAATAATAATACTAAATCTATTATGGTTTCCTAATCATAATAGGAAAAGAGAACAAATAATAAAATAACTGACAAACTACGACCATCGCGGTCCAACACCGCGCTGAACCCAAACCCTATCCCTGACAGCTCCATCCCCCTTCCAAAGAGCCCAGTCCTCAAGGCGAAATTCAGGAAACTGCACTTCGTTCTGCTTCTTGAATCCTCATTCCCATCCCACGGTGCAGCTGCGGGTCTAATAGTTGCCAATCCTCCTCCTCGAACTCCGCCACTACGATCACTTGCAGTGACTTGTCTGCACAACGATGTATTTTTCATTACAGCAGAAACATAACACGGTTGTCCGTTTTGCCAAATAATCTTTGTGCGAAATCTGACGAGTCGACTTGGCCCTTGGTGTATTAACACTGGAAACTAACGAGCTAGATGATTACGAGTTCAACGGTTGTTCCCTACTGAGGTTTTTGATCCCCACTACTCGTGCTCACCCCCTGAGTGAGGCCGGAAAATGTGTGCGGCCCTTGCCCTTCCGACCGATTCATCCACCCTTAGTCGCCACCCCCTTAGCAGCACACAACCCCTAAGTCTCTCTCAATCTCCCGTGCTAGGTGGATAATCTAAAATAAATCCTTGGCCTCCCACTACCTAATTCCCAGCCGACTATCATCTTTTAACCAATGTAGAAACATTCACAGGCAATAATGGTCTAACGAGTCGGGCACATACACCAATCGCAAGATAAATTGGGTGGCATATTCGCTTAAGGTGCCCACCTATCTCTTGTATAGCAGTGCATCGAATATATTCACTATCGGTCCGGGCCATACATTCTCAGTAAATTCAACTTCAATTGTGTCCAGGAAAGCTGCGGATACCTCGACTTCATCCACTGATACCAATACAAGGCATTGCCTTCCATCGCTATCAAAGGCCACGTCCACCTTGCTTGCTTTGGGTGTACCGTGAAGCAAGAAGTACTGCTCCGCTTGTGAAATCCATGCTTCAAGGTAGCCCCCATTGAACATGGGCAGACTCAACCGGCCGGCAGCCGTGAAAGCCTTCGGGGTGATGGAAACTCCTATTGGTGGGTTTTGGGGTATGTCGCCACCTAACCCCCTCCGCGCCCCTCGTGTTGTATCGGTAGTAGAATTTTCCCGATCCTCACCTCGCCTATTCCCGGCGTCGCCATGCGCAAGTCGTTGCCTTCCCCGGCCACAGGCCCAAGGTTCACTCCATCAGCGGCGATTCCCCGGTCTTGCAGGAGCAGTGACATCATCGGGGCCAAATTGTCCATCTTCTCTTTCAAGTCATCAATCTCCACGTGGACTTCCGCATTCCCCTTGTCCAACATATCAACGCGTCCCTCCATCTCCTTGCGAATTTTGTTTCGCATCTTTGGTACCAATTGATCCGGTAGGTCGGACCAAATTGTTAGAGACAAAAAGAATGCAGCAAGAACAAACACAATTACACAAGTACACGAATTATAGTCGGGAGAAACATTCCCTTCTGTCCCAAGCACAAGCGGCGATAATTTCCTTAATAAAAAGTTCAATGATAAAATAACCTCGTAAACCATCACAACTTAAATAGCCGTGGACTCCTAATCCTTCAAGCGGTAGAAACCAAATTCTAAACCTAATAGAAAACGAAAAACCAAGAAGCTACTAAATCTATTATGATTTCTTAAACTTAACAGGAAACAGGACAAATAAAAATAACTGATAAACTAAGGCCGATTGCGCCCAACACCGCGATGAACCCAAACCCTATACGAAACAGAAGATTCATGGTTGGGTTACTCTCCCCCTTTCCTCCTTATACCATCTCTTCACAGATGCCAATTAATACTTACATTTCCCATGAGCATAATGCATCAGCCATCCCCTTTATCTGGGACTTCTACTTTTCTAGAAACCTAAGGGACCATGAGGTTAGAGTTAGTCCAACTCCTATTATTGTTAGTCTGTTTTACTTAGTGTATCAGTGGATGATACCAGATTTTGGGTGCCAGACTCGACCCAATCTTTTTCGTGCAAATCTTTTTTCTCATCTGTTTGTGCTAGTGGTAATATGGCTTCCTTTCCCTGATATAAATCTATTTGGAGGTTCCCGTTCCTAAGAAAGTTCAGGTCTATTTATGTTGATTGTGTTGGATAAAACTCCCACCTACAAATACTTACAAAAATGGCCCCCAAATTTTTTCTTGTCTCCAAATCGGTCTCTTATGTAGGTGTAACCTCGAGAATCTCGACCAACTGTTCATGCATTGTCGTCCCTTTGCCCACCAGATCTGGTGTAGAGCGATGGGGGAAGTGGGGCTGCACTGCGCTCCACCACAAGCTGTTTCGGATCTGTTACAGATTAATATGGGAGGCCTAGTAAATTGAAGGAGCAAAATTATCTGAAAAATTATTGTTTCAGTGACACTATGGTTCATATGGTTGGAGAGAAATCCGAGAATTTTTGGAAGTGTGGGAGTCTTTAGAGGATGCTTTGCATAGGGTCAAGTATAGAGTGGCCTTATGGTCATTGAGTCATAAATTCTTTAAGGCTTACTCTATCAGATTTATTAGGAGTTGGAGTTATGCTATGTAGTATTAACTATAATATATTGTTATACTGTAAAAAAAATTAAATTTCTACAACCACAGTTTAGGCAAGAGTTGAAGTACACAAAACTGTCACCTTTTCAATTCTCACCTAAAACTTCATGCTATTGCTACCAAACTACACCTCCTTTTATCAGCAGTGGGAGAATTGGATTGCTATAGCATATTACATCTCTTGCCGTGAAACATCTTCACAGCCACAAGTCTTTACACTACTAAATGACAATCTTAATTGTTTTATCAGAAGCTTGTGAGGCTTTATGTCAGCCAGATTTTTACGTAATAGCTATAAAACTATGATTCACATGTTTGTTCAATCCTTTTCAGAGGAAGTCGCTCTTGGAGGTTATTAAGGAGACTGTATTATCTCATCTCACGAAGAAATGTCCTCCTCATGTGAGACCCTTACTATCTACAGCCATTTTGCCTGTCATTTCTCCTCTTAAATTTCCTGCTACTTGAGACTCCCGTTCCACATGGTTTCAGGTTCAAGTTATTGGCCTGCTCTGCAGAACTCCCCTAAAAGAGAGCAGGCATGAATTATTGAGGCGAGTGGCTGGTGGCGGTGGTGTATTTCAGGCTAAGGATGGTACAAAGGTTCATCTCCCAGGGGCCAACTTAAATGAAATAGCTAACCAGGCTGATGATCTTCTAGAGGTGCATTCTTCAAAGATCTCCACTTCTTTGCGCTCTCTTCGTTCTGATGGTTGCATATCTCCATCTAGTAACAACTGGATAATTTGCTGCTTCCAATCAGGATAAGTGATAGTGACCTCTGAATCAGAAAAATAATATTGTCTCGTAATTCTTTGGGAATATTACTCTTTTTGTAAAGTGAATCGGAAATCATGTTCTGTGTTTGAGTCTTGGAGATTATATTGCTTCACTGGGCATCAACGTCAAGCTTAAGTTACTACCCTTTTTTAATTTCTGTAGCTATTGGATTTTGCAATATTCTATGTGCCATTATTCCATTATGTTGAACAATTATCCTGTCGATTTGAAATATAAGAAAGCTGAGACAAGGAACACTACAGATTATGTTCTAGCCAAACAGAAAGGGGGATGATGGGAGGATTGACTGTTTTAGATAAGATACACTTTAAAAAAATTCCTTTATCTGGGACACGTTGATTTTCTTTGTGGCACGTTAATTACTCATGCAATATGATTAACTTGCTTAACTTGTTACATGTTATGCGTTAACATGTTATTCACTTATCTACTGCCTCATCTCATTACAGTTTATATGGGAATGTACAAAAAAACCATGTTTGGTTATTTTCCTGGAAATTTGCATCACGTCATTGACCGTTGTGGTGAACCAAGTTAGCCTTAAAGTCTTACATTTGTAGACAGCTCTATGTTACTAATGTAAGTTTTGTATGTTTTGTGTCATGGAACAATTGGTTCTTTAATGAAACTGCGGCTGCTGCACCTATTTATAATATGCCTAAGATGCAGGTCCTGCAACTAATTATGAAATTACACATGCTTTGCCTGTGAAAAGGATATAGGATCACATTAGAGAGGAGCAATTGGCCTTTTCTTTCTAAAACCTTAATTCTTGATAAGAGGGAGGAATACCCTCTGTTGTTTGCGATGTTGATATTAACTAATATAGTACTATTCAAATTACCATTTTGGAACCGAACTTATTACTGATGTCATATTGTTCTTTTGTGCCATCACAAACGCATTTTATGAAGACGATGGAATCCCGTCCTGTCATTCCTGATCGAAAGCTACTTGCACGACTTGTTTTAATCAGAGAAGAAGCTCGGAACATGATGGGAGGTGGAATACTAGATGAAAGAAACGACCGTGGTCTTAATACACTTCCTGAATCAGAGGTCCATATTTCTTAATTCATCATATGTTATAATATTGAAGACTGTTCTCACAAACTAAAGGGTATTATTATTATTGTTATAGGTTTTGTTACTACTACTTATTTATTTATTTTTTTGCAGGTCAACTTTTTGACAAAACTTGTCGCTTTAAGACCAGGAAAAACTGTACGTGGCATGATTAAAAATGTAATGCAAGGAAAAGATGAAGGTGCAGATAGTTCTGATAGTGAAGATGGTGTTGCAAATGAAAGGAGTTCTGGTGGAATAGCAGGAAGGGTCAGTTAATTTGTTCCCTAAACTTGAGTAAAAATTATCATGGTTTAGGAATGTAATGAACTTGACCCCAATTCTTGATTTCCAGGCTAGTGTTACTGGTCGCACACCACTACCTGTGCGTCCTGGCATGTTTCTTGAAACCGTATCCAAGGTAACAGTAGTTTGAGGATTTTTATTTTGTCTATAAAAGGTATATATCCTTTTTTTTTTTTTGGTTTAAACCGAATCTCTATTGTACTGGGATTTCAGGTGCTGGGTGGCATATATGCAGGAAACATATCTGGGATCACAGCGCAGCATTTGGAATGGGTAACTCTCTCTCCACCCCCCACCAAAAAAAACAAAAACAAAAAACCCACCCAAAGAAAATGAAGAAAAGGATAAACAAAGTAAAAAATTTATGCATCTCTGCTCATATTGCGTATTTGTTATGGACGTCGTGTGTGTGAATGGGAAAAATTGACTGAAAAATATAGATATCTTGTACTTGAGGAAAAAGAATAAATCAGATGCGAGAGAGGAAGCACCAAGTTGGAAAGAAATCAATGCCTCCATATCATCAACTTTGTATGCTACTATAAAGCTTTCCGTGGTATCACAAAATACCAGCAGAAGCTTTTTCCAATCCTAGTCCTGTAGTACATAGTTCAAGTTTTTGCCTGGTGAAAGAGACTCGAGTTAATGTCTTATTTCCGGAGCTTTTGGACTAGTTATTAATGTTATTCTGTATTTCTTTAATCTCAAAAATACACATTATTGTAATATTTATGTGCCATGCTTCCCCACTGAATCATTCAATTCTTGTCTTGTCACAGGTTCATCAGAACACACTTCAAATTCTTCAAGAAATTGCATTCTAGTATTCCTTCAGACTAATGGCTGAACCATTTTTGCAAGCTGAGTATCACTGCTTTAGTTTTTCCTCTCAAAGGGTTTTAGGATACTACTGGAAACACGGGTTTCCATGTACATATGTCATCCTTAGCATACAGCAATAGGTCAAATGCTACCGATGAAGCACATGGCAAAATTCAGTTGCATTTCACGTTCTCGCATATATTGACGAAAAAGTTTGAAATCGCTGGTGGCAATAGATTTGTAACTCCTCAATAGTGAAATTTTATTGTTAATATTGTAAGGAAATGCGTCAAAAGAATGTTGTCATTGAAATTTGAGCTTTAAAAAAGTTATCACAGTTTCGCATAGCGGCCACTGAAGGCGAGGAAGGGTGCTATATTGACCTATGATTTGGACCACCCTTTTGAGCAGTATGTGTTGGTATCAAGAAGATCATACGTGCTATACAATTATTCAAAATAAAAGCCAATGTTAGTCTCTTCCAGTTAGCAGAATAGACAGAATGACATTAAAGTGGTCCACAGCTTTCGAAGATTGTAGGTATGGCTTGCATGATGTACATAGCATAACGTTGATGTTTAGAGATTTTGTGTGTTGGCATAGTAAAGCAGTATCAAATCTGATTACATACATGTTAGAGTTGTATGTAGGAGCAATGATGATCATATTGTGAATTGTGGGAAAACCCATGTGTGATTGGGCCTACTTCATAAAAGACACTTGTACTGATTGTGATGCTTTGGTGATTGGACGGAGCAGTGCTTGAAATTGAGAGGATTTTACCTCGCACTCGTGTTTCTGGATATTGTCGGAGCTCTTTGGATGCATATCTTAAACCATTCGGATTTTAAGTCAGGTCCAATTTAGATTTTATAGAGTTTTGACCAGATAACAAATTACAGAATTTTTTTAATTTCTAAAATACAATGAATATCTCAAGTTTTGTTGGAATAAAAGTGAAGCACATGGCGTTGGCGAGAAAAGAAGTGAAGCACATGCATGTAACATGTTTATTGGTTAAATATTGTTAGTATGGTACTACGCTCTTTGACCACCATATCTTCGGTTGCCCTACCAACTTGTCCCCCACCAATTTCTTCAAATTCCCATATTTTCTAGAAATATTAATTATAATTACATTATTTTAAATACTTTTACATCTTCTAACAAAATAATGTTTATAAAAATTATTTACTTATTTTCTAGGAAAACAATAAATTCTATTATAAGTGTCTTTGATAACCAAAACATAATTATTTATGCAAGACTTTGCACTTGAAAATGTATTTTTAAGAGATACATTATATTATACTTCCCAACAAGTTATATAAACTTCAATTCTAACTTCATATGGGGTTGAGCCTTCCATAATGCTTTGTTCACATGTCAATCATTTTTTAATTAATTACATCACATACTTAGGTATTGCTTCTTCCTTTAGTATATATTTTGTTGCAAATCTATTGTATTATCATAAAACCGTTTCCTCATGTTTCAATGTTAATCTTTAGTTTTGTTATCAATAGTGTGAAATTAATATCCATGTCTTTTTCAAAGAACTTTAGAGAATATTTTTTATATGAATCCCTTAGAGAATATTTTTTATATGAATCCCTTGTGTTACACGGGTATTATACTAGTAATAACAATAACAACAATAATAGAAAATCTATCCCTAAGTTCGGTAGAGTTTCGTAGACGATAGGGTTTAAAGTCCATTCACATAGTGTTTTTGTCTCGTCTGAGCGTTGATCGGTTGGAATCATGGGTTCTCGATTCATACGAATCTAGAATCTACTCATCGGTATCTTTATTTGCTTTCTTTCTTAACCATACCTCTGGTTTATTCTTCTAGGGGTTTTTTCGTTCGTCTCGTATTTGTGAAGGTTGCGATTATATTTACAAACCTGATAGGGTTACAGTCAATTTCTTTGTTCCTATGTTTCTTTATGTGTTTTGCAGATCAAGGCTATACCTTCGATCAATGGCGACAGACTTGAATAAGACATGGGATAGGGAGGAGGAACCATCGATTGTGGTGGAAGAGGTTGAGGAAGGGAGTAGTGAGAGGAGATCTCTTTGTTTGATTGGAAAGGTATGGACACAGAAACCTTTCAACTCATTTGGGGTTCTAGAACAGATGTTGAAGGTATGGAACCCGAAACGAGGGATGATGATGGTGGGGATTGAAATAAATTTATTTTCTTTCCAATTCAACCATGGACGAGATATTGACGACGTTCTTGCGCTTGAGTCGTGGCACTTGGGAAAAAACTTGTTTGTTTTGAAGGAATTAGGACTAGTTGAGTGCCCCTCTGATGTTGTTTTTGATCGAACCCCATTCTGGGTTCGATTATATGATATACATGTCCGAGCTCAGAATGAATCCACAGTAAAGGCAATTGGAAATTGGCTTGGAGGTTATCTGGACATCGATTGAACGACACTCGAAGGCATGGGAAGGAGTATCCGTCTCAAGGTAAAGATTGATATTTCTAAACCACTGAGAACGGTAATAAAGCTTGCGATGAAATCGTCCAAGGTGTGGGTCCACTGTAAGTATAAGAGGCTTCTGAATTTCTGCTATACCTGCGGTTGCCTAGGACATATCAGGAAAGAATGTGATTTGATTGATGAACATGAGGAGTTCTTGACACTACGGGAGGATGAACTGTCGTTTGGGGAAACTATAAAAGCTTCTCTAGCCAAAGTGACGAAGATGGTAGTTCAACAAGAATCAAAACCAAATAATTTACGAGTGCGAAAACAACTGTTTAATTGATTCTAAGAGAGGAATAGTCGAAAAATATTAGAAGCTGAGGTCGAAACAAATGGGGTGGAGCAAAAGAATGAGATCGTTGATGATTTGGCAGAGAATATCATACAGTTGAAATCTGGAGCTCGAGAATCCATGGGAGCTAAGGACAATAATCAGATGAGGAGCGAATATGCACAATCAAATTCGATAAATAAAAGGGACGTGGTGCATGGAGATAACTCGCATGCATAGGATGACAAATCTTTAAATGAAAACCAAACCAAAAGTCAGGTAATAAATACTTTACCTCATAATACTGAAGCCATACACAAACCCACACATATGCCATCTCTACCCACACAAACTAACACAAAGCCCCCCCCCCCCCCTCCCCCCCCCCCCACATGTTGAAACAGTGAATGAGAAAGCCCCCAAAAAACCCACTCACCCTCACTCCCCTACCCCACAAACTATAACCCACAATCCTGCACCTATCAATCATATCACCTCTAACCCCATGCAAATACTACCATATACTTATCCACCTCATGCAAATCCCATTATACAAACAGACGTTAACACTGCCATACCTCTGCATCCATATAACCAATATCCCAAGCTTACCTCTACCAATGAAATGATATCAACCCACCTACTCCAGGAACTGATATCTTCTAGCAACCAAAACCCAGTTGCCAACCCCCTGGAACCAATCCATAAACTTCGAACCGTAAAAATAGATAAACAAGATGTAAGGGAATCGGGTACAACTGTTTTGCTTGAAAGAGAGAAATGAAAGATTGCTACTGTGGTTGACTTAATAGATGATAAGAGTCAGGGGAAACAGAAGTCTACTACAATGGAGATAAATGGAGCACCAACTCATGATAAGGCGATGGTCGATCGTTGGCACCACCAAGAACAATGATTCTCTTAAGCTGGAACTATCGCAGGCTTGGGAACCGAGTGACAATTATGCAGTGGTAAAGATCCTAAGGAAGGAGAGTCCTGATATTCTATTTTCTATGAAACAAGGTATACATCAGAACAGATGACCAAGAGGAATTCTCGATTGTATGGTTTTTCTAATTATTTTACTGTTGATTGCACGGGCCAGGGGAGAGCGCGAAGTGGCGGCCTCCCTGTCCTGCGGAATGATGTTGCGACTTTGAATATGGTGTCTTCGGATCTTCATCACATATTACTCGATGTTACTACTGATGTAACGATATTCCGTGGAAGTTAGCTTCTATTTATGGGTGGCCGCAGACGGCCCATAAAGAACAGACATGGCATATGCTACGTGAAATAAATCCGTGACCAAACTTTCCTTGGTTATGCATTGTAGACTTTAATAAAATACTGTGGTTTGAGGAGAAGCAAGGGGGGAATTTCCGAATCGGAGGATCTATGTCACTATTATGAGCTGTATTGGAGGATTGTGAGTTATATGACCTTGGTTTTCATGGAGGCCACCGGTTCACTTGGACTAATGGCCAAGCTGGAGAGAATAATATACAAGAGAGATTGGACAAGGAATTGGAAAATGAATCATGGCAAGGGGTCTATCCTTATTTTAGGGCCACGCTTCAAAACCGGTTTAAATTAGATCACCATCTAATACTTCTCAAATTTGGTAAAAGACCGTTAGGGAAGATGAAAATCAAGAAACGGAAGGAGACAACGCTTATTCCGGTTCGAGAGCTACTTGTTACTACATGAACAAGAAAATAATGCTATTGAGGAGTGTTGGTCATCAACGGGCTTTACAATCAATTTGGTGGAAAAAATTAAAAAGTGCAGTGAATCACTAATGAGATGGGACAAGGAGACGTTTGGTAATATTCAGGAGAGAGTGTCTCAATTATTTACGAAACCGGAGGAGTTGCAAAATACAAACTAGTCTGAAGAGGTTGTAGCCGAAGCAAAACAGGTTAGGAATAAGCTGGATGAAGTGCTCAAATATGAGGAGGGGTTGTGGTTGGAGAGGTCATGCGTGTTGTGGTTCAAGGAAGGGGATAGAAATACGGCCTTCTTCCATCAGAAGGCTAGTTAGAGACGAAAAAGAAATACGATTGAGAGGGTTATGGATGAAGGGGGAAGATAGGGAAAAGATACCACTTGTGTTTAAGAATTATTATGAAGACTTATTCAAGTCCGTACCTCCAACGAACATTGATATAGTCCTTGATGTTATGGACACTAAAGTTAACCAGGCAATGAATGCAAATCTTACTGTCCCCTTTGAGGAGGAAGAGGTATTTTTGGCACTTAAGCAAATGTATCGAGCGAAGGCCCCTGGGCCAGATGGTATGTCCTCTTCCTTTTTTCAGAAATTTTGGCGCATTGTTCGTGTTGATGTGGTTAAATGTGTCTTGGCTATCTTAAATCATGGACGTGACCCTTCATACCTAAATAACACTTTCGTTGTACTTATCCCTAAAATAAAAAATCCGGAATCGCCTGAGGATTTTTTCCCTATTAGTCTTTGTAATGTAGTTTTCGGGTGATTACAAAAACATGTGCTTCCTCTAGTTATTTCTAAATCACAGAGTGCTTTCCTACAGGGTTGATTAATTACTGATAACGCTATAGGGTCTTTTGAAACTTTCCATTCTATGAAGAAAGAAACGAGGGCGGAAATGGGCACCTTGCTCTAAAGCATGATATGAGTAAGACCTATAATAGAGTAGAGAGGGATTTTCTACACGCGCTATTTTGTTACAATTGGGGTTTGAGTCCTCTTTCGTTGATTTAATTATGAGATGTGTGATGACAGTGTCGTACTCGGTTTTGTTAATGGTGGCCCATCTGATGTATTTGTGTCAAGTAGAGGTCTCCGACAAGGGGACCCTTTATCACCATACTTAATTCTATGTTGTGCAAAGGGCTTTTCGGCTCTGTTAAGAAAAGCGAAAATGGATAAAGCAATACATGGCTTCAGGGGTGGCTCGAACGACGCCTGTTATTTCTCATCTATTATTTGTGGATGACAACATCCTGTTCTTTAAGGCAACTGAAAGAGAAGTGGACAAAGTGGCTGAAATTCTTCAAGTAGATGAGGAAGCATCGGGCCAAAAGATCAACCTTAAAAAAAAAAAAAATGACTGGAGGGGGTAATGCTTCTAATGAAAGGAGGGTGGTGTTGTGTGATGGGTTAGGGGTGCGCCATGTTGAAAAGCATGGCAAATATCTAGGTCTGCCAACATTGATAGAGAGACGAAAAAGAAGGTATTTGGAGTTATTGTAGAGAGGGTGATTAGCCGATTAAAGGGGATGGAAGGACAAGTATTTATCACAAGCGAGTAAAGAGGTGATGCTCAATGCAATAATTCAATCAATACCGACCTACTCTATGAGTTGTTCCTTATTGTCGATTGCGTCTTGTCAAGCGATTGGAAAAGTTATGATGAGATTTTGGTGGGGTTATGGGGAGCGAGAAAGAAAACACCATTGGATGAGTTGGGCAAATATGATGAAGCCAAAGGAGGGTGGGGGAATGGGGTTTCGTGAGTTGAGGCTATTCAATTTAGCTATGCTTGCTAAGCAATTTTGGAAACTACAACATAATCCACAATCATTGGTGCATATAGTGTTTAAGGTAAAAAAACAAAATTCGAGGGAAAGTATTGATACGGCGGGAGTGGGATATCAAACCAAGCTATGTATGGCGTAGTATTTTGGCTTCCCAGGAATTAGTGCTCACTGGTAAGGCGTGGTGAATAGGCCACGGTAGAGATGTGTCTATTAGAGATAGTAATTGGATTGGTACATGTCCTAGATAGAAACCATCTTGGGTGCATGAATCGGTGGGTAATGAAGCAAGGGCGGCCACACTAGTTGATTATGGATTGGGAGGGTGGAAAGAACCTGAAGTGAAGAGAATCTTTGGACAACAAGAGGCTGGTATGATTCTCAATATTCCACTAAGTTTCATATTGCCAAGAGATCGATGCATATTGAATTGGACGAAGAATGGCCATTTCTCGGTGCACTCAAACATATCATTTAGTAGTGGGAATACTCCATGCTGCGAATTTCTAGCTCGCCTAGCAACAATGTAACATGGGGGAAGCAGCTATGGTTATTGGGAGTAGTACCAAAATACGTGTCTTTACTTGGCGGGCTACAATAGATTATGCCGACGAAACTAAATTTATTAAAGAAGTGGGAGAGCGATCCAGTTTGTGAATTATGCGGAGAGGACTATGAGACTTTGTATCACCTAATGTTGCAATGCAAAGCTACGACACACATTTGAAATTTGAGTCCGACTCGATTGGATGTCAAAGGTAAGTGTTTCGGATCTCTTAAAAATTTCATGTGGACTTGTATGGAGATAATGAGTAAGGCAAGGGTAGAAATGATGTGTGTTATTGCATGGTGTATTTGGTACGCCTGCAACAAGTTTTACCTTGAGAGTTAGCCGTTTGATTGGGAAAATATTGTTGAGCGATCCCAAAGATTGATTATTGAGATGGAACATGGTGTTTTTGTAAACTAACCAGTAAAACACGAACGACGACAGGATAAGGTATAGGAAACCGCCGAACTCGGGTACGTACAAGCTGAACTCGGATGCAACTTGCTTTCAAAATGGAGAGGTGAGCTTAGGATTTATTGTGAGATGATATGGGGGATGTGTTGCTTGCGGGAGTGCAAAGGATTACCGCTGGAGGAAGTATCGCGGTGATGGAGGGATTGGCTATGCTATTCGCGATAAAAAAAAAATCGGTGGAAAGTGGATTAACAAGTTTTATGGTTGAAAGCGATTGCAAGATTTTGGTTGACGGCTTGATTGGGAAGACGAACAATGATCCAGTGACATAACTCATCATTGAAGATATACGAGCAATATGTAATCCCATAGGAGTTTTAAATTTTCGACATGCCCCAAGAACAACTAATAAGGTCTCACATTCTTTAGCACATTTCGAAGCGATAACAAATTCAGAAAATTTTCTGGGTTGAGGATTCGATTTCTCTTATGTTGCAAACGATGTAAGGCATTTGCCTCAAGTTATCTAATGTTATGATTTGTTCCCTAAAAAAATAACAACAATAATAATACTAAATCATCATCATCGTCGTCGTCGTCGTCGTTGTCGTTATTATTGTTGTTATTATTATTATTATTATTATTATTATTGTTATTATTATTATTATTGTTATTATTATTATTATTATTATTATTATTATTATTATTATTATTATTATTATTATTAACACTCATGTTGCCCATGTTAACTGTCATTCTTTATAAACTGTCCATCCGTGAAATGCACGTGATAGAATATATAACATGGCATGAATCTTATGGATGATTATATATCTGTAATAATTGTAACAATATACTACTCCCTCCGTCCCGAATGAACTTGCACAGACAAGTAGGCGCACATATTAAGATTTTTTTTTTTTTTTTTTTTTTTTTTTCAATTTGTTGGCTTTTCAAAGGTGGATTGAGGGTGGAGATTATGCTATAACTTTCCTTATTAAGAAATGTGCAAGTTTGCTTGGGACGGACGAAAATGAAAAGTGTGCAAGTTCATTTGGGACAGAGGGAGTAATATAATCATATATTCATAGAAATACAAAACAATGTCAATTTTTTTAAATATTAATTCGGAAGTAATATATTAAATTTAGTAATTTATGATAATAAGTCGCAATCATATTTGTTCATTAAGCACGCTGGTAGTAAACTGTATTACTTGGACATAGTGAAATGAAAAATAAACAGCTTATTGTTTTTGTAGATAACATAATATTTTTTTTTTACAAAAAAATAAAATAAAACAAGAAACAAACAAAATTTTCAATCAACAAATCACTAACTAGTATATCTAAGTTTTTCTAGTGTAAGTGAACCTCACAAAGTTGTGCTTTTTATTTATCAAATTTTATTTGAAAAATTGATTGCAACAATCTCAAATTATTAAGATATACAATGAAAAAATAATGTAAATTTGTTTATTCTTCTTACAGAAAAAGTATATAACTTTTATCCTTAAAAACATTATTTTGGAATTCTCTGATATTATTGTTTTATATACAAAAAATTTAAACATTAAACTATATTATAATAATTCTAAAAAGGTATTTTACACTTTAAAATTAATATTTTAATCATATATATGCATCGTGGATGTCAAATTGAAGATCATGATGATAACTCTTCTACCAGCAAAAACGCAAGTGAATTGTGTAGTAGCAGCTAGTGGCAAGCAAGGTCATATCCCCCAAGGTCTAGTAAAGATGGCGTAACCAAATTACCAATGTGATCTTAATACTAAAATATCTGGGCGGAACGATTAAATGATTGTTGTGGTGGTGACCCTACTTACTAAGTACCTAGACCCTGAGACAATAGTAAGAAAATAACCAATTAATCACTAGCGTCAAATAACGAGCAATTAACTAATGAGAAAAATTATCTTAGGATGTAGATTTCAAAATCAACTATTGTGCGTCCATATATATAAATATATATATATATATATATATATATATATTTACATAAATTGACATGTTTCATTGTTATGAGGCGTCACGATTATGCATCTTAAACCACTTTTTGGAGCGCCTAAGGTATGGATATAGACAACAAACAACCATCTCGGATAAAGTGCCTATAACTCTTAAAGGAACATAGGAAATACCCCTATAATATACCTTTAGCTTTATTGCAAGATCTCTTTATATGCCAAAAGATACATGGGGTTAAGATCTCTTGCATTGTGTTTGTTATCACCCGTTTGTTCTTTGTCGATGACACTTTAATGTTTGGCGAAGCATTAGGCAAGGAAGCCCAATTTTCTGAAGTTTTTCATCTAACAATATGAGCTAATATCGGGACTGCTGATCAACTATGATAAATCCGGCATTCTTTTCAGTCCAAATACTCCTCCTATCATCATCCGATCTATTTGTGAAATTTTTGGAATTCCGCAGGTTGAGTCTCACGAGAAGTACCTTGGCCTTCCTTCGGTAGTTGGACTTAGCAAGAAAGAAGTCTTCACTAACATTAAGGACAATGTTGAAGCGAGTCTCGGGATGGAAGGAAAAATCACTTAGTAAAGCTGGTAAATAAGTTCTAATTAAATCCGTCATAAATGCCAAGGTCTTATCCTATCCGGAAAACATTTTAAGTTTGATCTTGCTCATTCTGGAAAGACGTCTTCCTATTCCATCTTTTCTCGACATTTCGAGACAAAGAGCACCGACAGGATCTGCGAGACCTTTCCTTTTATCTTGTTATCATATCCTACAAAGATGCCACTCAAGGTGCCCTTGTCAAGTGATCGCAAGTTCGTAAATCCGTAAATTAGGGTACTGTACCAGGGTCTCAAACTAGACCAGTCGTCTCGTGCACTGCAGTGGAAAAGAGAGCACACTTGTTGTGTAGCGCTTGCTTACTTGTTATAGTAAGGGCCGATACTCTATTTTTCAGTGTTCTATATCATTTCTTTCTTTCTTTATCACTTCTGCCACTTTAAGAGTCAGCGAATTAGTGGTGGACTTGGTTGAAGTATATTGATTATTATAGAATTCTTGTCCTATACCGTAAATGAATACCGATTTGAGAGTCGGCAAAATTTTAAACCTATTCCTTCTCACTCAATGTCTAGCATCCATTTGTCAGAAAATGTTTTGGATGATAAATAGATGCTAAAAAAAGATTTAGTGGAGGGACACTAATGAAGCACGTAAAATTCGGTGGGTAGCTTGGTCGAAGTTGCAGCTTTGCAAGAGGGATGGGGACTCGAGTTTAGAAGTCTTTAAGCCTTCAATTATTCCCTCCTTCCTAAACAAGCATGGAGGCTTCTAACATAATTGGTTCACTTCTTGCACAACTTTACAAGTCAAATTTCTTCCTTAATAACTCCTTTTTGCAGGCTACTTTAGGCTCCTCTCCGTCATGCACATGGAGAATAATTTTGGAAGGGAGGCAGGTTCTTCTGCTGGGTTGTTGCAAGCTGATCTGTTCGGGTGCCCAAACACATATATGGCAGGGCAAATTGTTACGAAAATGAGGGTGATGGCAAATAGAAACAACAACGAGAACTGGGGCATGTGCAAGCATATTATCCTTTAAACGGATTTCTGCGCTCTCACTCGGTGCTAAGAGACTCGTGGACGTCCATTTCCCAGGATACAACGGCTGACAACAGCAAAACCTAGCACAAAAGGTTACTGTATGGCAAACCAATGTTTGTGTCTGAACTGTATCACCAAGGCAGGAGGGCCAAGGAGGATGTTAGCAAAGTTGGAAGGAAATAGCAAATTGCTAGAGAGTTTTATGTTGTGCCAAAAATCGAATTAAGTGTATTTTTCTGGACAGTAAGAACTATTGTATATAAGCTCTAACTGACTATGACCCATGACCTTGATCCTTTACTTCAGAAGTTATGGAGATTTAATCCCCAAAAGTTACATCTGAAGTTACAAAAAGCGTGGGAAGAGCAAAAGACATCAGTAGGAGTGAAACCCCATACAAATTGGGAGAAAATTAAATAGCAAAAATTGTCTTAGGGAGTCGTTCCTGTACCTAATCGACATTCATGTACTGCACACAAGTCCCTCGGTCCTAGGCTCGAACCGGCCCTTGATTTGTACCCCTCTTCGCTTGGGTGTGCGAGAGAGAGCCTCTTTGCTATTCATTCGTACATCCCTTAGAAGGCAAATTATATATAGACTTGCCCATTTTCTTCCATATTCCCAATGTAGGATAACTTAATAAACCCATTACACAGTCCCAACTTTGCACTATGTAGGATAACTTAATAAACCCATTTCACAGTCCCAACTTTGCACTTCAATTTCTCGTTCACCCAAACTCCGATTTGGATAAATAATATACCGTCTCAAACTTATTTTGGAGGAGAGTACAAAACCACCTTAAGATTCCACGTTTCATTGCCGGGTTCCACCCGAAACTTGCCTAAAATAGGCTGCCCCAAATGACATTTTCCAATAATCCCCCACATGAATGAATATTAACATCGACTTAGAACACTTGGTGATACAAATCAACAGTTGAATCTTGCTTAGGACAGGTAGGTGTTACCCTCTAAATCTTCCCTTGTGAAAACACATTTACTTTACTAGCTAACAGTAGACACGATGTCCTTTAACTGATCTGTCATTTGTGTAAATGATGATGTGCTTCACACAAGATTCTCCCTAATATATTTCAGTTCTCATGGTTATGTTCGTTTTGTCCATGAACATCTTCCTGGTTCCACAGGAGTTTCTAGGAACTGAGCCTTTCACAATTTCCTTTGAAGCGACCCCACTTCTTTCTCACATAAGTGATTCTTAACTAAGAGTAACCCGCATTACCCTGCTCAAAACAAGCATAAGAATCATTAAAAGCCTCAAGATTAACCTTATACGCTTGGGCATCATCGTTTCATCCTAGGAATGAGCTTGGAATTAACCCCCACAATGATCTTAGAGTTTTTAACAATTAGGTTATCCCATTGAACCTAGATCTTGTGATCTCCAGTCAACTAGGTTGGGTTTCCATTGCCTCAACTCTTCCTTTCAAAGGCCTTAGTCCCATTCCCCTTGATGATTTTACAACTAACGATCTACTTAACCCTTTGGTAACAAATCTGCTATATTATTTTTAAAAACATAATAAGACTCCCAAACATAATAATTAAGCTAAAACAAAAATTGCACATCAATTGATAATTGAACCAATAAAGTTTGATGCTAACAGTAAGCTAAAAGTCACACTTTGAAAAGTGGTAACACCAAAACCCTCCCCAAATATTTCATACATGGCGTCGCTAAAAATCGTCGCTGACGAAGTCATCCAATCTTCAGCCTACATGCGTCAAATCACACATGCCACCATCAGTTAAGGAAGTTGTGGAGGACACACGAAGGAGAAAGACTGCAAATTATACACAAATCGTGCTCAGCTATGTTCTTTACCGCCTTGGAGTAGGTGTAGTAGATGGACAAAAGATGGGCATAGGGGAGTGGATAGGTGGCATAAAGGAACCTGCTTCCAAGCTGAAGAAGCGGGAAATAACTTCTGCTGGCGGTTAGGAGAAGAAAAGAAGTGAGCCAACAAAGATGCAATAGATAACCATCACTTCTATGAAGACCATGGTCGGTGAAACCCCCATCAAAGAAGATGACGCAACTAAAGAGATGTGAAAATGAAGCTATTATGCAACTCTTTCTGTAACGTCACTACATCTTGCACAATTCGAGCAGGCTCACCCACTTTCTACCCCCTCGCGTTCCTTAGACCCCAGACAATGTTGGCTAGCATCACATGTCCCTCAATCGGCAGCTACTGCAGCAGGGACCAATAGAAGCTCCTGGCGGACGCATGTTCAATCAAAACCTCCTCCACCCGTGTTGGACTTACCTCCGAACCTGCCTAGCAATGGTGCAGTGCATCAACACATGACTCCCCAGTTCAACCTCCATACCACAAACTTCATAAATCAGATCTATTAGAAAACCCCATATAACCAGATTCTCTTGTGTTGGCAAGTTCTCAACACACACATGCCACATAAAATGTTTAATTTTCGGTAACGTTTTTATTGCCCAAATTCGTCTCCACTCTTTATTCTCCATACTCGGGGCTCAGTAAATTGCTTCCCACATTTGAATAGTTCGTGAGTGCAAAATGGTAAGCCAAACGTACCGTGAATTCACCGTTTAGGGATGGTCGCCAAAACCTTCTATCCGCATGCAAACTATGCAAACTAAGAGGAGTTGCTAAAATCTTCACTACATCTTCCTCATAAAGAGCTGGCGCACCCTTGCTTCACCCCATCCAAGTCCCCCTTCAGTCAGTAGATTTTCTACTGTAGTGTGCTCCGCAATCGGCAACCGTAAACACCCGACTTGTCATATATATCAATCCCACCCCCGATCCTCTATTATTCGTACCGTCTTACGATTCCCAACCCGCCATGCTACCCCATCTTCGGTAATTGGCTAGCCGTCATTAAACTTATCCACAAGTAGCTCGGGCGATATCACACCTTTGCATCATCAATAGAAGTACATGGAAATATCGAGTTTTCGCCACCATCGACTCGGTATTGGTCAAAATTCGCCAATGTTGCCTCGGCACAATCGCTAAATTGAAGAAGTACATCTCCCTAATCTCAGGCCCCCAATTTCTTTCTATCTCGTAATTTTGGTCCACCTAACCTAGTGAATTTTCTATTCCCCCTTAGCAGCACCCCAAAAGAAACGGACAATTGCTCTCTCTATCTCCCCAAATAACTCCTTCGAAAATATAAAACTTATGTTGGGATTGCTTGAACCAGAGTCTTCAAAAGAACTTCCTGACCCGCCCGTGATAGTAGACTCTCCTTCCACCCTTTTAGCTTCTGTATCACCCTATCCAACACGCTCTGCGACACTACCTTTTTTTATCTCTCCACCAAAGTCGGCAAGCTTGAATATTTGGTGTAGTGAACCCCAGCATAGCACCAAATCCATCTCGGATGTCCTCCTCATGTTGACACTACATGCCAATTCCGACTCCTCAAAGGTAATATTTCTTTTGATAATTTTCTCAAAGTTAATATTCGACAAAAGAAAAAAGGTGCATTTATTGTAAACTATGATTAAACTGAGTAAAGTAAAATTACTTATATTATAACATGACGAGTTTAATTAGATTATTCAAATCTTGATAGGCCAATTTAGAGAGAAGATTGAAAATTCGAACTCTATTCTCTATATCCCATTAAAAATAACATAATCCTTAATTAGATTGTTACATAGGGAACAACATGGGCTCTCGTCATAGCTAACAAACATCATTTTACCAAAACATAAAATTAGTGGCATTTTTGTAACATGAAAATTGATGAAATATTTTTATTTCAGAGGACCCATAAAATAATTACACTTTCCAAATGGTAATCACCACTAACTAAATTCACCTCCATCCACGTGATAGTAATTATTAGTGTGTAAAGCAACCAAAAGTTAAGAACCCAAATTTAGTTGAATCCAAATAATCTGACAGAGAAACTTATACTAGGACATATTATAAAACGGCAAAGTTTCTAATTAAAGATTTGGCAAAAACTTATATTATTTTTTTTAAAAATATTACGTTTATCTGTAAAAATATGAACAAAAAAAATATAATTTTTTATAGCAAAAGTATCAACTTTATCTGTAAAAATATTACTCTAACAAAAATATCACTTTTATGTAAAAGAAATGTATTCTCTTACACATGAAACCGTCACACACAAAACTCACTCTAAAAATTTAACCATATATGGATTGCACACAATGCTAATATCTGTTTATTATTTTGTGCACCATAGATTGCGGACATTATGTCAATACATATGACCAAGAGGAATTGGTAAAAACAACGCAAAAGTTTCTTTATTTGGAAAAGATGTCCTATTGCAGATTTTTCTAAATTAAAAGATGCCTTTCCAATTAATCGCAAATTTGTTTGCTCCCCCGACGTATAATAGGAGACGGTGATTATTCACAATTCACCAAATTTCTTAACGCAATTTATTTTTTAATGTAATTCACTTATTTTTAAAAATTAGTACGAATTTTTTAATATACTCCACTTAATTCCCATTTCACCCTTATTAATTAAATTATATATTTTTGAATAAAATATCAGATTAAGACATTAAAAATAAAGATAAAGAAAAGAAATGATTTAAGGGAAATCTTGGCATTTGGCAATGTTGGAAACCTTTTATTTTTAATTTTTCATTTTTAAATTGTTAAGAAATGCAGGCAGCGGTTAAGAAACTTTTGAATTCTCAAATTTGAAAAAACTCACCCACTCACTGACAGCTCTCTCCCCGTCCCCAGTGTCTCCTCCTCACTCAAACCCAATTTTTGCTTTCTCCTTCTTTATCCTCTGCCAAATTTAATACCGCTAAACTAGGAAGATTCCAGATTTCATGGCTGCCTACGTTGGCGTCTTGGTTTCGGATCCATGGCTTCAGAATCAGTTTACTCAAGTCGAGCTCCGGAGCTTGAAATCTTCTGTCAGCGTCTTGGAATTTTTTTTCTTGTTGCTGTTTACTTTCGAACGTCTTGATTTCTGGATGGTTCTCACGGATGCGGTTTTTGCAGTTCACGGCGATGAGGAGGGAGAGCAGCGGTGGTTTAAAGCTGGCGGAGCTGCCAGAGAAAATGTCCAGGCTGAAGCACGTCGGAGAGAATCTCATGGAGCAAGAGAGAGCTGCGTTTCTTCAGGAGTCCTATCAGAATTTGGACGTTGATGTCGACTTCGAACTCTTTTTGAGGGTAAATATATATCTCGGGTTTTTGTGTTTCTGCACTAATTTGGATTTTGATCGGACAGTATCCGGTAATCGGATTAAAATCTATAATGACGAATTACAAGCTCAAGATTCAAACGTGCAGAATCAAATTTCGTTTCTTTTCTCAGAATCTTTGAGATCAAAAGATCTGAACTCATCAGTTTCTCAAATTTTCAAGATAATGTCATCTTCAATGCTGAGATATTTTTTAAATTAGGACTGAGGTTTTCTGTTAAGTACTTCCCCCTATTCACTGGCATTATAGAAGAGGCTTAAATTTGTCCTTATTTATTGATGAGTTGTCAAGTCTATCGCGGTTTTCTTTACTGGCGACCATTCATTCTGAAAACTATTTCAGGTTTTCAGAGACTTATGTCTGGAACCTGGTGATCATTTTGTATACATCATATTTAGATTAGAGAGGCTGCTAATAGATGCTATGATTCCATTTTCCACTTTTTTGCTGTCTTAATTTTCTCTTTTTGGCTAATCCATTTGTTTCCCCTTGGGTTTGCTTGTGGAATCAGGAATATGATTTTATAAATAAAACAGAGTAGATTTTCCCTGGAAACCGTTGGGTTTCCAAAATGCAACAATATGCTATCCAAGTATTAGTGAAGCAGATTCTTATCCTCAATAAAAAGTCTGTGATAATCAAGTGTTTTACTGGAGTTTTCTTCCCCCAAATTTTGATTGGTTGATCAGTCAAGGTTTGATATCTTTACATCTGCTTTTACATTTTCAATAGACCACAAATTCTTGGTTATTCTGTTACAGGTTTATCTGAAACTTCAAGCTCTAGCAACGGAAAGAAGGGGAAGTGGTGCCAAAAATGCATCTGCATTTTTGAAATCTCCTACATCCACATTGCTTCATACAATAAGCGAGTCGGAGAAGGCATCATATGTTGCACACATCAATAACTATCTGGCGGAAGATGAATTCTTGAAGAAGTACCTTCCTATAGATCCTGCAACAAATGATCTCTTTGAGATTGCTAAGGATGGAGTTCTTATCTGGTGATGATCTTTTCTGACAGTTGTCTTCACTTGCATAAAATTTCTGAACAAATAGTTAATATCAGAGGCTTGTTCTGGATGCAGTAAGCTAATAAATGTTGCAGTACCTGGCACAATTGATGAGAGGGCTATAAATACAAAGAGAATGCTCAATCCGTGGGAGAGGAATGAGAATCATACCCTATGCCTCAACTCTGCCAAGGCAATTGGATGTACTGTTGTCAACATAGGGACTCAAGACTTTATTGAAGGAAGGGTATGTATGCTAATTCACTTTATATGAAAATGATCATTATGATTGGTGAATTGTCTAAATGATCATTCACACATTTCATTCAACCTGGATAATTTTTTGTGTTCATACAAATTTCGCTATAGATGCTCCTGTTTTCCTTCCACACCTGATTCTGTTTTAATTTTGATTCTCATTCATCTTACTTTCTGCTAAAGGCCAATAATTTTTCTTCCCAAACTATGAGCGCTGATGAAGTGGTAATTCTTGTAATATGATTTGCCCTTCCTGTTCATCTGGCTCATAATTTCAGAAGCTTCCTTAAGGCGATTTATTCTCTGCTTTGATGTAAGAATTCGGAAACCATTTTCCCTTCCTTTTCTTTATTGGTTTCTATGAAAGGCATTGCTCGGATATTTATATTGCTCTACATAAATGCCACTCTTTACAAATTTGTAGAACTGTGTTTTCTTTCTTACACTTGTTTGCGCATTATCTTGTCAATAAGTTTTAGTTCTAACTATCAATGTGGATGTGTGGAGCCAGCCTAGATCTGTATTCCTGCAAGACCTGCATTAACTCATAATTAGTTGGCAGCATGGTTACATGTTCACGACATTGTTCTTTTAAAAAAAGGGTGTTGCAGCTAATTTCACAGGTCCTTCTTGTTCATGTTACAATGCTATTCATGTTGTTATCTGCCTGAAAAATTCAGGACTTGCTTTTGCCTATTCTTTACTGTTCGCTTTGTTAGATGTCTTATGTTTCTCTCTCTCCCCCCCCCCCCCCCCCTAAGAGGCTTGGAGTTTAAAACACCATTCGTTGGTGGTTTCCTAAGTTTACAGTAGATAGTTTTGCTGCTTCTTTCTCAAATTTATGATCATTGCTGTTAACAATAATTTATATGCCTAGAATCATAGGCTAACGTTTTTCTTACTTGTTTGATTTTCAGAGACACCTTGTTCTTGGAGTCATATCTCAAATCATCAAGGTGAGAATCTGTTACATGCTTAATCAATAATATAAGCAAATCATTCTTAGGCGTTCTCCACCTGAAAGAGAGTTTGTGTTTTCCTATCATTATATGCCACATTTTAGAATTTGACATCCAAGTTCGTATGTTATTCTAGATACAACTGTTGGCGGACCTCAACTTAAAGAAAACACCACAATTAGTGGAGCTGATTGATGATAGTAAGGTAAGCATTTGGGATTTCAACATAAAAAGATGCTTCCAAGTTAAAATATGTGAAAGTTTGGCTTTACTTCTGGTATTACTTGATAATACAGGACGTGGAGGAGCTGATGAGTCTACCACCAGAAAAAATCCTGCTTAGGTGGATGAACTTTCAGTTAAAAAAGGGAGGATACCATAAAACAGTTACAAACTTCTCATCTGACGTAAAGGTAAATGGAACTATGTTGATGTTTAGATAACCATTACTTTTTAAATTTGCAGAAAATGTTTCTTCCTCGTCAACATCCCAACAAATGTTAAGTAGGTTTTAGCTGTCCTGAACTGCTATTTTTGTTTCTCTATGGAATTTACTTTTCCCTGTTCTAGTCTGGTTATATAGTCAATTTTTGTTCAAGCGCTATGAGGACCAAAATAATTTTCTTGCAGTAGAACGTCAGGAAAATTTTGAAAGTATTTTGAATAACTTCAGGGATTTAACTCATCATCATTTTGTTAGTGATGTTTCAAAGTTCTCAATCTTGAAACACATTGAAAGAAGAGCCATTTAATATTAAAATTTTGTCATGCAGGATGCAGAGGCGTATGCTCATCTCTTAAATGTTCTAGCTCCAGAACACAGTAATCCATCTACACTAACAAAAAAGAATCCTCTTGAAAGGGCGAAGTTGGTTCTTGATCATGCTGATAAGATGGGTTGCAAGAGATACTTGACAGCTAAAGATATCGTGGATGGTTCACCAAACCTTAATCTTGCATTTGTAGCTCACATCTTTCAGCATAGGTAAGCACTGAAAGATTTTCATACTAAATAATCCTTTTTGTGTCATTGAACCATTTTAACTAGTATTTCTGTTTATGTGAATTTTGCCTGCAATGGAATGAGTTGAAAAAACACCACATTCAAGAATTACATGTCTTTTTAATTACTTCGCAAATGATCTTTGGATCAACTTTCTGTTGAGGACATCTGAATTAATTTCAGTCTTCTCTAACTGCTAATAGATGCAACTGTAATTATGTCTATTAACAGCCTATTCTCTTCCCGAACATTTAAACTTCTACAGTAACCTTAACTATTATTATTATTATTATTATTATTATTATTATTATTTATTAATGCTAGTTATTACTCCCTCCGTCCCACCCTAATTTGCACACTTTCCTTTTCGGTCCGTCCCACAATAATTTGTACATCCTTAAAAAAGAAATTTCTCTTATAATCTCCACCCTCAATCTCTATTTTTTAAAAAGTCAACTAAAAAGTAAAAAACAGTTTTTTCTTAATATACGCGTTGGAGCAGATGTACAAATTAGATCAGGACGGAGGAAGTATAAAATAGTTACTTTTTAAACAATGATCCCTCAAATGATTCTTCTTTTGGACATTTGGCTGTGGCTCTAATTTATCATTTTGATGTACAAGCGACAATGTGAACCAGTAAATGTCATTGTCAGTATAAAGTGGGAAAATACTGTCTTAGCTGCTGTTAGGCTACAAAGAAAAAGAGTGAAATCCGGATTGCCCTTTAGATGCTCTCTCTCTAAATTGGAAAAAATAATATTTAAAAGGCGCCTTCTTCAGGATCAATTTTTTTGCTCACTTAATAGTTCATTTTTGAATGACTGGTGCATTCAAGACATGTTTAAAGGTCCGTAGAAATGATCCTGCGAAGTTATTGATTCTGTTTCTTTTCTGTTACTTTTTTTTTTATTTTTTTTATTTTTGAGTTCTGTTCAATAGCTAACTTTGATTTGATCTGAAGGAATGGACTCTCTACCCAAACAAAACAGATATCTTTTCTTGAAACTCTACCTGATGATGCGCAAATCTCCAGAGAAGAAAGGGTATTTCGCTTTTGGCTAAATAGTCTGGGAAATTCTTCATACATTGATAATGTCTTTGAAGATCTCAGAAATGGGTATGTGCTGTTATTGAGAATTTGAGATATGACAATTTCACATCCGCTCGGTTCCATTTTTATGTTAACTGAACTGAAAGTACAAAACTAGATTCATAATGCTTTTAAACTGGATTCAGAAAACTTCTTTACTTTAAGTTGTGAATTTGTTCCTCTAAAATAAAACATTCGAATTCTAAACAAATTACTTAAAGATTACTTTGCTGTTTCAAGTGAACTCTTTATTGTGTGCAGGTGGATACTACTAGAGACACTTGACAAGATCTCTCCAGGGACTGTTAATTGGAAAATTGCTTCTAAGCCACCAATTAAAATGCCATTCCGGAAAGTAGAAAATTGCAACCAAGTGGTCAAGATCGGGAAACAATTTAAGTTTTCCCTTGTCAATATTGCTGGAAATGACATTGTTCAAGGAAATAAGAAACTGATACTGGGTATATTCTATTTAAGATTCCATTTTATAGGCTATTGAGCATTGGTTATTGATGCTATTATTGCAAGGCCAAGACGTGAACTAAGGCTTTTTTGTCTTTATTTTCAGCCTATCTATGGCAGTTGATGCGATGTAACATGATTCAGCTATTGAAGAACTTAAGATCCCATTCCCATGGGAAAGAAATTACTGATGCTGACATTTTAGAGTGGGCTAACAGCAAGATCAGAAATTCAGGGAGCCAGACCCGTATGGACAGTTTCAAGGTATTATCAGAAACTCTCTTCTATCCATTTACAATTCCTATAAACATGATCTTGATTCTTATTCCATATTAACTCCAAGAGAATTAACACAATTGTTGTTGGATTTATTAAGAGAGTATGTTTTTGTGTTACATGTTGGGTGCTAATTAAATTCTGGGTATACCTTTTCTATCTTTCTTTGCTAGATATGTCTAATATGTCAATCAACCTATCCTTGGCGGAAGTAGATATCATACTGTTGGCTACTTGACCTTGTTATTGTTGAAATGTTGAGTACACAGGAGATATATCTTGATCAGAATAAAAATATGATGCTAGTCAAGCATGATACCCATGGTCATCTAATAGTTAGTAATGCAATTGCTGAAGGAGAAATGAATTACTTACAAAGTATGCACTAATTCTCATAATTTCTTAATTTGACTGAGGTTATAGAATCTTCTATTTGCCTATTCATAGTAGTTTATGACCATAATTTTTTGTGGCGGAAATATTCATTGCGAAAACATTTGTAATATATAAAATGCAGGACAAGAGTCTTGCTGATGGAATTTTCTTCCTAGAGCTACTTAGTGCTGTGCACCCAAGATCCGTCAACTGGAGTCTTGTTACAAAAGGATTAAGTGGTTAGTTCAGTTCTAAACACGCAGATGTGACTACTTGCTTTCAATCTAATACTTCATGCTTTTGCATGTGCAAACTAGGAAAAAACATGATCTTAGGCATGAAACATTCTCGTTCCCATGTTACAATATGTTCCTCTTGCGTTTTTCTTTAGCCTTCATTTTTTTCTAAAGTTTGACTGAAGTAAACAATGTGTTGTATGTTTTTAAACTTTGAATAATGTAGAGGAAGAGAAAAAGATGAATGCAACCTACATCATTAGCATTGCAAGGAAACTTGGATGTTCGATATTTTTGCTTCCAGAAGACATAATTGAGGTAATCTTTGTATCTTTCTTACCTAAGCTTATCTAGAGAGTGAATTTACTTTTGTAGCTTTCGAGAGAATGTCTAAAGATATAGTTCAAGGAAAAGAAATAGATATATCCGAGTGGACATAAAAGGACTAGGATACCCTTTCAAAATTCTGTCTCCACACGTCCTAAATGTTAAGAAGCCCGAGACATTTACATCTCAAGTCTCAAGACATGGACATGTTTGAGACATGGTTGTCTCGAGCTTCAAGACATGGTTGCCTCAAGCTCCAAGACAAGAAATTTAAGCCATGGGTGGGAGAGAATCTAACTTATTTACGACATTTCAGTTTTTTAAGTGGAAAAGTGAGTAGATTTCATTTTTCTTCAATGAGTTGGCATTTGTCATTGTATGATACACACCGTTATTCATGATTAATATCCTCCTTTCTTGTTGGTTTCTTGTATTAGGTAAACCAAAAGATGATGCTCACACTCACAGCAAGTATTATGTATTGGACCTTGAAGAACCCTGTCGAAGAGAGACCCTGTGGATCTTCAGACAGCGAGACCGGAAGCCTTGTCGACACAAGTTCAAACTCGACATTGGATGATACCGCTTCGGAATCATCCACAGACGACAGCAGTATTAACTGATGTCTTGAAAATTTTCTTCATATGGACTGTAGAAAAAATCAACATATATATATATATATTATATATATTGTATTGATTCTTGATTGGAAATTTTGAAATGGTTTAGTGTTTTGGAAATCTGTAGAAATTTGAATGCAGTTTCCTTGGTGAAGCAGAAAGCAGCTCATGTGTATAGTCATAAAATTGTATTTGGATTGGTATACAAGAATGCTCCTTGTACAAACACAAATTTGTTGTGTATTGCGATTCTTACAGTCTGTAACTGTAGCATTTAAGCTACCAGAAACTTTGCTTGCATTAAAATAGGTCGAGTGTTACTAATTTAGTAATTTTTATTAGCAATTATATTTCATCTATAACCTTGATCTCTATATGTACCAGTAATTCTCATTTATTTAGTCATTTATTTTTGAAATATGTACTAGTGATGTAAAGTTCTAGATTTATAATTCAGTCTTGTTCGTCTTTTCTATATTTAATTAATAAAACATATAAGTGTTAATTATCAAAAGTATCATGATCTTTAATCTAATTTTTAGTGCTTTTTTATTAATTACGATTTTTTTTTTCAATTATAATATTGATCATATTTTTTTAAGATCTAATTGCATCACCGTGATCATTAGATGCGTCTCCATGACCGTCTTACACCCATCACATATCTTATTTATTGCTTTGATACAATAACTTGAAGATTAAATTTAAGGTTGTCACGTCTCCCAATCTTGTTACATAGCAGCATGAATATTAATTGTAAAATAGGTAGTGCATATACGACAGTCTCGTCAAAGCGCACATAATGATGGTGGGTGATGACAAGGTAATAGATTTAAAAAATATGATTAATGTCGTGGCTATTTTTTCTTTTGGTGGGGTCAAAAAGAGAATGAAAAGGGAATTCATTGGAGAGTTTGGATATGCAGACCAAAAAAGGAGGGTGGATTGGGTTTTCGAAGACTTATACTGGAGACTTGATTTTTTTATTTAAGGTACTCCCTAATATATTGGGGAAGACCAAATTTATTTTAACATCTACTTTTTTTTTTTTTTTTTTTTAACTCCAACACTCTTGCATTCCTCAACTTTAAACAAACACACCCTAAATATAAAAATCAAATATTATTTGTTGAGTTTAAGTCAAGTTGAGTATACAAATAAGATGACAACAACGTTCACTACATTAAATATATAAAATTAGCGATCTTAGATATATTAATCATGTTCTCCAAGAACGGGCTCGATGTGGTAGGATTGCCTTTCCAAGTGGCCCTTCCGACAGTGGAGCCTTATCAGAGAGCCGCAATATCTCCACCGTATTAGCAGGTAACCCATCGTTCTTCTATCTACATGAGGGGGAAATGTTAGAACAAACCTGTTTTGAGAACCCTAACTAAGCCTTAATAGTTATTCAAGCAGAGATGTTTCTCGAGGCTCTGGAAATAACTTGGAAGATGCTACAAGTTTTAGGGAGGAAGAGTTTGATGAAGAACCAAATAATCAAGTTTCCAGTTGAAGTCCGGATTATAAGGATACTTTTGTTCCATCTCAGTTCCACATTGTTGGTTTAGTATGTCATACTCCTCTCTATATTTAGTCTGATGGACCTCATTTTATGAAGCCCCTAACTCTGGCTTTCTGGTTGAAAGAAATGAGCGATGGTCTTAGGATTCCTCCTCCCCCATGATTCTTGATAGGCGATTCACGCATCTTAAGAGTATCTCTAAATCAACTTACCCTCTCTTGCATTAGAGTTCTGTTTACATCATGATGAAGGGTAATGGGCGTGTTTGGTATTTTCCTTCATTATTAAAAGACAAACACCCATTTCTATATTGCTACTAAAATTAGGAGGTCCATCACAATTAATAGGCAAGCCCCCTAGCATAGATGGGGATTAAAAACCCCATTATTTTTTAGTAGCAGTGCGAGTTTCCCCACGAGCGCTAGATATAAATGCAATACCCCTAAGATTCTCCTAGGGAAATTGAGGACTTATCGGTAGCTAACTTGGCAGCGATGCTCTATTGGACTTGAGAGAACCTGTAGGATGAGATAGCGTGTTGTATAATTTTGGATTCAACTCTAAAACAAAAAAACCACTGTCTTTTATATCTTATTGGCGTTTTTATTTTGTTGAAATATTGTGGTTAGCAAAATCCCTCCTCCTACGGAATCTTAGAGTAGAATCCAACCCTGGCCTCCCTTCGCCCATTCCGCAAACATGAAGTCCTGCAGCGTCTGCTTCTATAGTTCCAACCCAAGCATCACTATTTTGACACGTCGGTTTTCTAATCTAATGTATTACAAGTGTACGGTTGTAGGTGTAGTAGCGGCGGTTAAGGTCGATCCCACAAGGGATAAATTTTTAGGTAGTTCGATACCTCGATACTCTAGTATTGTCTTAACTAGATATTAGGTTGCAAAAGGTTGATTTTACAAAAAACTGAAGAATTTAACTCATTAATCATGACTTAACACTTGGTAGACAAAAATGAATAACAATCAAGGAGAAAAGGTATCCTAGGACTTCGATTTCAGAATACTACTTCAAAGTTGAATATGATTAACCTATAAATTTACCAATTCTAGTGTTTATTAGGCGGCACGACAATAATCTAACCCTTCTCTCGAAATGATTAAACCGTTGATTAATTAAGCTAATTAATCTCTCGAGTCAATTAAACTTAATAACTTCCAAATGATCCTAAGCCACGGCCTACACAGTCATAGACCACTGCACTCTATGTCATAAGTCTGATAACAATTCCTTTCTCTCGAAGCGAAATTGCTAAACTAAATTGCTAAATCTAGGTGATCAAGTTAAATCTAGTTATAAGCACAAACATAGAGATAAACACGTAAAGAACGAAATTAATAAATTAAATCATAATTAAAACATTGTCATAATAATCCCTTCTCTCTAACCCTAGGACACGAATAGCTTAGCTACTCATGTTTAGCATAAATTCGACACAATAATTCATGGAAAACATTGTAAAAGATTAAACCATAAAAGAACGACTAAACCCGGATGAATCCGTCTCGATGATCTTCTTCTTCTTTGTCCTCCAAGTCTTCTCTGAGTGGATTTGATGAGGTACTGATTCTCCTTAAAACTCAAGCTTGGGTCATTTTTATAGAGTTGGAGACGAATCTTTGGGATGATAGGATCAAAATCCTACTAAAATTAGGAAATTTTCGTAGAATAGGACTTCTGACACGGCCACGTACAAGCTATGATGTGGCCGCGTCCATTTGTACCCAAAATACCTCAAAACAGGTGATTTTGACGCGGCCGTGTTGGCCTTTTGACGCGGCCGCGTCCTGTTTGCGCAGGCGAGTTTTCAGGTCTGACTTCCAAGACATTTTTTAGGGTCTTCCGATCATTTTTAGGATTTGTCTCTTTCAGGAAAAGTTGTATCCCTTTGAATCAGCTTTCTAACGCCACCAATTTCACCTCAATCAGAGTTGTAGATCTCAAGATATGACCAAAATACTAGAGGTGTGTCAAGCTGACAGAAATCTTCATTTTCGGGACACTTTTTGACGCGGCCGTATTCCATATTTGACGCGGCCGTGTTGGTTAAGCAGTATATTTTCCATGTTCTAGGTCACTTTTGATGCGACCATGTTGTGTATGTGACACGGCCATGTCATTTCTACTTTGATTTGTCCTCTTTTCGTCCGTTTTGATCTTATTTGACTTGTTTCTTCTTCGAATTTCATCCAAATGGAATAAAATTACCTAATTAACTTCAAAATAAGTCAAAACACGTCAAATGACCCAATTTGATAAATATAAATGAACACCAGCCAAATATGCACGTAAATGATATAAAATATGATCCTAAATCGACCTAAATACATGCATAATTAACGCGTATCAAAATCCCCAAAACTTAACTGTTGTCCGTCCCAAACAACATAACAAAAGACACAAAGAATGCAAGTGCTTATGCATTTGTTTAGGGCGATGATGAATTCAGTTTCAGACCGATTTTTATTAAAACAACTAGGCAACACAATTCACTTGAGCATATGTGACAAAGCGAAAATCAACTAATCTCGAGACTTTGAACTTTCGAATTATTCAACCCTCACCGGGTAAGTGTGTCACTCATCTCTCAAGTATTTAGGCTAATATATTTTTCACTCATATTGAATTACATGCAAAGCCTACCATATGCTTGCCAATCGTCTAAACTAGACCTCGTACTTGATGTGTGTGAAAAAGGATAAAATAAGTCTTTCTTTTGGTTGTAATGTGGGCTTAAGGTAAGGTGGGATACATTTGGATAAAAATGACTATTTATTGGACTAATCAAGTTACATCTAACCCGACTATCCCTCAATATAATCAGTCAACCTCACTCTTCAAATCTCAGCAAATCACCCGCAAAGTGACTTCTTCACCTTTGATAAACCTTGCAACTTGAGTGCTTTTCATATTACAATCAACTATAGGGGTACCACATTTTTGGGACTACCCAACTGTTCTTTTCAGCTCAAACAATTTAAGCACTTTTTAATTTCCTAGCCTCTCCTCAAACTACTTAGCAATTTATTGCCACTTGACTTTTTCTTTTCTCTTCTTTTTCTTTTCTAGAGGCGGTTTTTCGTTTTTCACATATCACTTTTCTCTTGTTCCCTTCATCTTTTGAAAATAGCCCTACTTCCCATTCCTTCCCACAAATTGTTCACCCAAAATTCCTTCCAATTCTCCTCCCTCTAACTTGATTAATCCAATTAGGGTCAAAAGAGTTAAATCAAAAGGTTTCGGCTGACATTGTTAGGTTATGAATGAATAAGGCTATAAGGCTCAAGTGGGCTAACTAGGGACAATTTTTTTTTTTTTACATTATGGTTCAAAGGCAATTTTCATGGTTCAAATAAATAGGCTTAAACAAAAATTTGCCTAAGATCATTTCCTCAATCACACCACAAGTTTAACACATTCTTAGCAAAGACTCAAGGCAAGTTCTAGAGACTAATGCATGTATCCAATCAAATTCACACCGAAAGAAGGTATATTACTGCGAAAATAGGAGTACGATTGGGCTCAAATTCTCACAAGATTAATTTTGATTGAATATTCTAGGTTCAAGCTCAATTTCGTCTCAAATCACCTCTCATGCTCTATTATGTGCCATTTTTTCATCTACTTCTCAAAATCATCTCATCATTAACCATTCATCATCCATCTTTCCCTATTGTTTTCTTTTTCTTTTTCTTTTCACTTGTTACCTATTTAACTTCTCGGGTTTATCTCATTCTTACTGACTCTAAAAACAAAAATAATTAAACTCTAAAGACTCCTACAACCCAACATGGCAACTAAATGATAACAACTGGGCTCATAGACCCAACAATACCAAAAAGACAAATAAACGGGCTCACAGACTCAGTACTCCAAATCAAGTGGGCACACAGACCCAATGATCAAACCAAATACGAATCAAACAACAGTAAATTGAACAAGCAATAAGAAACAAAAATTTAGAAACAACAAAAGATACATAGCGGCCAAGACGTCCCACGGTTCACCCCATCCCCCAAACTTGACTTAAAGCCAATGTTTGGAGGAAAAAAGTAGTACACCTTGGTGCTAACTCACAGTCATTGTGGCAGTGGAGGTGGTTGGAAACCATGTTAGCTCCAAAATTGGGCCAATGTGTCCCACCGAATGTCTTGTTGCTGTCTCCAAATGCGCTCCTCGACCTTCTGTGTTGCTGGTTCTTCAACCATGGGCTGTTTGCCCTTGCTACGACTGGAACTGCCCTTCTTTGGTGCCATTTTAGTGAACCTGATGTATTCCCCTTTTTAACCGAGCTAGGCATCGACCATGTTGGTTCCTATAACATCAAACACTAAAAACACAAGTAAAAATTTAAAACTTAAAGAATTAATTGATATAAAACGGTAAACATCGGGTTGCCTCCCGACAAGCGCTTATTTTTACGTCATCAGCCATACGTCATTTTTTCTATCAACCATTTTTCAGCCACCCCGAGTTTGGTAATTTATGAGCAATTAACAAGCTATGCGGGGCATGTGGATTTCTTACAGCAGCTTGGGTAGTATAAACAATGCTACAATTATGCATACCCTTTAGACCCGACTTATGTATTGAGAGTGTGATGGTTTCGTTTTGAATAGGAAAAATCAACGCCCCATTGGGCACATCTATAAGTACTTGGCTAGTTGCCAAGAAAGGTCGTCCTAAGATAAATAGAAATTCGTCATTTCCTTTCATGTCGACAACTAAGAAATCACTAGGGAATTTAAAATTCAACACTCTTACCAATACATCCTTCGCTACTCCCAATGGCGTTAATGAAGATCCATCAGCCAATTGGATAGTAGTAAATGATCGTTTAATCTCCCTTAATCCTAATTGTCTATACATCTTAAGAGACATCAGATTTATGCTAGACCCCAAATCACACATGACATTGTGAAAATCATGGCTACCAATTGAACAAGAAATAGTAAAACTCCCTGGATCTTTTGCTTTTGTTTCTCTTTTGGTTTCACGCTTGTGTTTGCGCTCTTTTTGGGACTACTAGGTTTCTCGTTGTCTCTTTTCCATCCTTCCTCTTCTTGGTTTCCTCTTGGGTGGATTGAAGCCTTTCCTTCTTAGTTACCCCCCTATCTTGGACTCTCTCATGTAATAGTTCATGTTTCACAACAACAGTGCTAGAGTGCTCTAAAGGCTCAAGGTTAGCAAAGAATGAATTTTTAAAACAAAAATCAAAAGACTCATCAAGAATAAGGAGATGAAATTTTCTTATCTATGATGGTATTGACTTCCTTCTTCTTCTCAATGTTTTTGACTTTCTCAATTGATTTCTTCGCTTCATGGTCTTCGTGCTCATAGTACTATTGTCGCCACTAGATGCTATCTTCCTTCTATTCAGTGCTTGAGGAAATGGGGGATGAGGTACATATGCCGGTGGAGGCACATATGCTGGTTCATCTGCTCCGGTTTCTTTAACCTTACTTGAATTCACAGCATCTTTTTGCTCCTCTGGCTGCTTCTTTTTCTCCAAGTGCTCCTCTGACTTCACAACATTACAGTGCTCCCTCGGATTAACCACTGTGTCACTCGGATATTGGCCCTGCTTGTGTTGAGCCCCTACAATCTTTATCAATTGGCTCATGTTTGATGACAATTCACCAATGCTTGCTTGAGTCTGAACCAATGTGTTCTCGAACCTTTTGATGTCAGCCCCCTGACCAGTTATGTGCTTATTTAGCTCAATAAACTTTCTATCTACTTTCTTTTCCAACTGAGCTAGTTTCTCATCGTATTTAGCAAACTGGGACTGCACAATCTCCTCTTGGGTGGGCTTCGTGCCATCATGAATCATCCCATTCGTAACCGTAAATCCAGGTGGCGGATTAAGTGTGTTTTACGAGTTACAATACGAAAAGTTCTGATGGTTTCGATTTTGGGGGTGCTGATTATATTTGGCCTGATTATTCAGGAAGTTGTTGAAGTTTCGTTGGTTCAAAAAGTTTACGTCTTCAACTTCTTCTTGACCCCCTGGCTGCTGTGCTAACGTTAGACTAGTTAGCAAATTTAGTTGACTCGTCAAGGCTGTCAGCTTCAACATCAGCTTTTTATTCGACTCAGTGCTGACTGCTTCCACTTCAGGGCTCCTCTCGTTCGACCATTGGTAGCTTGTTCTGGCCATAACGTCCAAGATCGAGAATGCCATCCTCACTGACTTCTCCATCAAACTCCCACCTGCAACTGCATCTACCTGGTTTCTAGTCGGAGCAAGCAGCCCATTGTAGAACTTGCACACTTGCTGCTTCTTGGTAAACCCATGTTGAGGGCAACTCCGGATAAAATCCTGGAATCACTCCTAAGTTTCTCCGAATGGTTCTTGGTCTAACTGCTTGAATTGATTGATCTGATTCTGCAGGTCGAGCATCTTGCTCGGTGAAAAATACTTGAACATAAACGAAGAACTCAAGTCCTCCCAACTTGTAATGTCCTCCAATAAGTTGAATCATTATAGGGCTCTATCTTTCAGGGAAAAGGGAAACAATCTCAATTTGACTTGCTCGTGCGGCACATGGTTTATCTTGATGGTGTCCGCCAGTCTACGAAACTTTATAAGATGCGCATTCGGGTCCTCTAAAGCACTTCCCCCATATTGGTTTTGCTGCACTATGTTGATTAGTGCAAGCTTCAGCTCGAAACTGTTGGCATTGAGTGGTGGAGGTTGTACTCCTCATGCCTGCTGATTTGGATTAGGCTTTAGGCAGTCACTGATGGGAGTATCATCTTCATCTTCTGCATCTGGTTCTATCTGAATTGGTCCATGCTGCTATTGCAGTTGTGGCTGCTGTGGAGGTAGCTGCTGAGAAATAATAGTGACTCTGTCATCCAGGCGTGCCAGAGCTGTCAGTACTCTGTTTATGATTTCATCCTGGTTTACTTGCTGCTGTGGTATGTTCTCCATCTCAGATGAGAGGTTTCTTCTAGTGCGGTTCCTGCGGGCTGTCGCTTCAATTTTAGGATCTAGAGGGACAAGATGTTCTCTCCCCTTTGATCTAGATTGCATGCGAAACCTGAAAACACCGCCAAAAAGAAATACTTTGTAATACGGAAATATAATAAATAAATAAAAGCAAAAATTAAAATAAAATTACGAAAAATAAAATCTAGTCTAGTTTCCTCCTATTTTTCAAGATAAAAACTAAGCGCTAAATCCTACTCCCCGGCAACGGCGCCTAAAACTTGACACGTTGGTTTTCTAACCTAATGTACCGCAATTGTACAGTTGTAGGTGTAGTAGCGGCAATCAAGATCGATCCCACAAGGAATAGATTTTTAGGTAGTTCGATACCTCGATACTCGAGGATTGTCCTAACTAGATACTAGGTTGCAAAAGGTTGATTTTACCAAAAATTAAAGAATTTAACTCATTAATCATGACTTAACACTTGGTAGACAAAAAGGAATAATTATCAAGGAGAAAATGTATCCTAGGGTTTCGATTTCAGAATATTACTTCAATGTTGAATTTGATTAACCTATAGATTTATCAATTCTAGTGTTTATCAGGCGGCAAGACAATAATCTAACCCTTCTCTCGAAATGATTAAACCGTTGATTAATTAAGATAATTACCCTCTTGAGTCAATTAAACTTAATAACTCCCAAACGATCCTAAGCCACGACCTACACAGTCATAGACAATTGTACTCTATGTCATAAGTCTGATAACAATTCCCTCCTCTCGAAGCGGAATTGCTAAACTAAATTACTAAATCTAGGTGATCAAGCTAAATCTAGTTATAAGCACAAACATAGAGATAAACACGTAAAGAACGGAATTAATAAATTAAATCATAATCAAAACATTGTCATAATAATCCCTTCTCTCTAACCCTAGGACACGAATAACTTAGCTACTCATGCCTCACTACAAGAAAAAAAGCTTTTAAAGACACTAAAAAGTGTCTTTATAGATAACATATCCAGGCACTTGATTTGTTAAGACACCCACTATTAGTGTGGTCTATTCTAGTGTGGCAATAGATAACAAAGGCTATAACCACACTTATTAGTTTCTTGTGAAATGGAATAAAAATTTAGGCATGTTTTAGCTTAAATTTGTTATTATCACACTAGTGTCGTAACATTCATATGAAAATATTTACGTATTGCCTAATTAATAGCATCATGATCAAATTCTTTAAAAACCATTTTTCTAAAATAAAAGAGTACAAAGAAGAAAATAAATTATTAGCAAATTCTTTAAGGTCAATAAATTTATCAATTTCGCATATAATTAACAAACCTTTGGTATACAATACAAGAATCATCTAAATATAAAATTTACAAAAGATATCCTTATCTAAAGTTCTAGGATTGATCAATCCTAATTTAATTTAACTACATAAATTAGTACATAAAATTTCTTTCCATCTTTCTCCAGCCTAGAACCCTGAATCACACTTCATCATCATTGCTCCATCCTACATTCATCCATGGTTTAAGGTCCAGCAAAGCTCAATAGCTTCCCAGTCACTGCACTAATTAACTACAAAAAAAAAAAAAAAAAAAATCAAGAGATGATGGTTATACGCTGGAGTATCAAGAGAATTATTTCAAATCAGTAAAGTATATTGCATCACTGAGATTGAAAAATTAAATCTAGATGTTGGAAAACTTCCAGCTTGGTTAATTACAAGGGTAAACCTTAGTGATTCCTCAAGACAATAACAACATTCTAAACTCACAAGCATCTAAATGTTACTAATTGTTAAAAACTATATGAAGTACACATTAGTTGTATAAGATCTTCAATATGCTTCTCCGCCTCGTTAGTATTATACTTATACCTGAAACAGATTAGAGTTCAATTTTCTAATCCAAATTTCTACCCAAGCGACACATCTTTTAGTGGTAGCTAACATGTCAATGTTTATAATGGCAAGGGTGACGTTGAAAATCACCTAGCGACATATAATATGAATCTTTATCAACTAACAAAAGAAACTAAACGGGAGAATTTTTTGTATGACGTGCCCACCTTCATGAAAAATGGATAGGGAGATTTTAAACTAATAAAGGGAAAGAAATTGAGTGGGGCTAAGAGGTCAAAAGAGATTCGAGTAAAGCAGTATCAACAAAGATCATGCACAAAGAAAGTTCAAACGAGATTACCAACTAACTTTAAAATATTGGTGATGGTAGCTTGCAAAATAGAAAGTTCATCCAATCTTACCAAGTAACATCATAATATGAGTGATGGTACCCTGCAAAAAAGAAAGAAAACATAAAAAAACAAAAAGGGTCAGAAGTATAATAAGACTAACAAAAACATCGACCTAACTTACATTGATCTCACTTAACTAAGGAAATTTGAACTCTATGTCCCAAAAAGGACAAGAACTGCAATGTAGAAAAGAACAATGAGTCAAGCAAAACAGGTCAATTAGATCCAGATGTATGATTATACTAATACAATACAAGCTTCATTGTATTAGTACTAAATAAGCTAGAAACAATAAAGAATAAGTTTCACTTTTACAGGAAGCACAATATAGAAATAAGCTTCACCATAACCCTTTTGTATCTGGTTGCTCCCATTTGGAATGTCAGTTGTGGTATTCCATGTTAACTCTACATGTCGGGGAATGAGGGCTTGGTTAGATACAACCCCATTGTATACTCATCTTCACACTTGAGTGCTAGTGGTTGTATCTGACAAATTATCGGGGAATTGTTAAATAAGAGCACAAGATAATACTATGATACATACATCAATGGATAATCGTACTTAGTGGTTGCACGATTGGCTCATCTAAAAGGCGGAAATAACTTTACTTGCGCTTTCGAGTGCTTGAAGCCATACCTGCAATTACTTAATTCACGAAAATTCAGCGGATATATCAATAAGACAATGTCCTTACTAGAATAGGGATATCCCTGATAAGGACCTGCTCATCAACTAAGGACAATTCCCATATGAAAAACATTATGTAAGGACCTGCTCATCAACTAAGGACAATTTCCACATGAAAAACATTATGAAAACTTCTAGTAGCATGTACAAAAGAGCTACGAGTTAAAGTAGAGGAAAACAACAAAATATCTTCACAAAAGAACTTCCATTAGTTACACTGGTTGTACCTTAGTACTAGAATTAATTTTGGCTGAGTTGTATAAAATAACCCAACTAGTCCCGCTCCTGGGCATCAATTGATACTATGCAAAACCTATAAAAATAAGACAATGGCAAAATAAAGATGACAGGCATTCATAGATGTGGGGATTGAGAATAGCCAATGCTATCCCAGAAGAAGGTTGTCTGAAGACCTAGTAATGTGAGAGATATTAAACAAACAAACTGATATTGTACTATATTGCTATTTTCACCTACAACAATCACTTCAAAATTCAACTTTGATATGTGAAACCATAAGACCAAATATGTTAGGATGATTCAATTCCTTACACTCTTTAAATTACTTTACTCACAAAACCATCTCCAGCAAACATAGTGTGCACAACTGAAAGTGCAATTACTTATTTCAATAGACTTAATATGTACATGGTCATTATTCTCCAGTCCTCAGTTTCTGCCTAGATAAACCTATTACCCGTTGGAAGTACTTATCAAATTGTTAAGGTAATTCTTTCTAAATGTGGTTTTTATTAGAGATTGCATGTTAAATCATTAAAATTCCATTCAACATATTCCTGAATATATTTGCTATAGAACCTAAACATTTAAAGAAGAAAGTCAGGAAAAGAGATGCAGCGCTAGCAACAATACTTTTATGCCTACTTTATTTAGTACATAAAACACTGCCATCTAAAATTTTACAACTGATTCAAGGGTCAAGTTATTCCACAGCTACCTACCCGTCAATAAATTGCAGACCTCAAAGCATGTCTTCTCAACATACTCTAATTGAGGATTAAAATGTGAAATCATCACCATGAAAGAAAGCTGAATCTACCATTACTTCTCAGATTGAATAGAAGCCATAATAGCTAAACAATATCATTATGATTCTAGAAAAATGAAAAATACAACTCTAAATTTTACAGAGAAGCATTTGTAGTCATCATGTTCTTTACTCACTTTTGAAGAAGCTTCTACGGTGAGGAATTTGAAGTTTATTCTTAACAACTTAGGTTTTTGTAGAAAAATCGACCATATACATGACACACACACAAAAAAAAAAAAAAAAATGACAGATAAATGGCTTTGAGAAATTGCATGGTGATAAGAAATTGACAGATAAACAGCTAAAAATGACAAATAAATGGCTTTTGAGAAATTGCATAAAAAAGCAAAAAATGAGGCACAAAAACTATTGAAGGTCCACCTAGCAGGAGATGAGTGCTGGAATTAATAAAGCCTGTTATAGAAACCAACATCTGTAATTTGTTCGAAATGAATATGCAAATAGATTATTGAAAATTTAAGAATAGTATCCACAAATAAGATTGAAATAATGCCCATCAAGAACCCTAGTAACATATTAGTCCGAATGTTAAAATCATTGAAATGAGTAGACAATGTATATTGGAAGAGGGGAATATAATTGGATCAAATAAACCCTAATTACCTGTTAATTGCATTGGGCACAACGGCGCTGGATAATCCGACGAGGGAAAAAAATGAGGAGAAGGGGGGGGGGGGGGGGGGGGGGCGAGGAAGAGACGTGAGACGGTGAGAGGGGAGACGGAGAGAGACAGAGAGTCGTAAATTAACCTTTTGATTGGTTTATTTTTTCTTTTTCTTTTTCTTTTTTACTATTTAATTATATTCTAAATGTCTCCATCTACCTTCGAATATATTCCGTCTAGGTAATAGATAAATTTCGATCGACTATAATTTTTCCTCGTCTTCTCCCCGCTTAACACTGCTTAGATTCGATTAATTCTACCTAAATCTCAATCAGACGCTAGACCTCAGTTTGTCGTCTGACTGGTGCCAAACATTTTTTAGAACATTAATTTTCAATGAGTTTCATTAATTATGTTGGGCTAATTCATATTTAATCTTTTTTTCTTTAGTTTTTTAGGGATTTCGCTGATTCAGCTTGTTTAATTGTGGCTTTTCATTTACTTTTTTTTTTTCTTCTTTTATTAAATTGAGATTATTAAATTAATCTTTTCTATTAAATTAATAGTGTAAACTTAATGGCTATTAAGTCAATATCTAATAATGTCTTAATAAAGTTAATATTGAGACGATTGGTTTTAGTGTCTTAATAGAATTTCTATCAATTATTTCATCGGCCCTTTAAAATATTGCAATCTTAATGGGTAATTGAGACACTTGCTTAATAGTGTCATAATTAAGTTCATATTAAGACACTTGTATTTTGGTGTGGTATTATTGGTGATTAAAATAACACTATGAAACGTTTTAAAAAAAAAAATTGTCTCATTAGACCCCCTATCAAGACACCCACTTCATCATGTCTTAAAATGGGTGTGGTAATAGACCTTATTTCTTGTAGTGCCTAGCATTAATTCGATACAATAATTCATGGAAAACATTGTAAAAGATTAAACCAGAAAAGAACGACTAAACCCGGATGAATCCGTCTCGATGATCTTCGTCTTCTTTGTCCTCCAAGTCTTCTCTGAGTGGATTTGATGATGTACTGATTCTCCTTAAAACTCAATCTTGGGGTCTTTTTTATAGAGTTGGGGACGAATCTTTGGGAAGATAGGATCAAAATCCTACTAAAATTAGGAAATTTTCGTAGAATAGGACTTCTGACACGGCCGCGTACAAGCTATGACGCGGCCACGTCCATTTGTACCCAAAATACCTCAAAACAGGTGATTTTGGCGCGGCCATGTTGGCCTTTTGACGCGGCCGCGTCCTGTTTGCGCAGATGAGTTTTGAGGTCCGACTTCCAAGCCATTTTTGAGGGTCTTTAGATAATTTTTGGGATTTATCTCTTTAAGGTAAAGTTGTAGCCCATTGAATCAGCTTTCTAACTCCACCGATTTCACCTCAATCGGAGTTGTAGATCTCAAGATATGACCAAAATACTAGAGGTGTGTCAAGCTGACAGAAAACTGCACTTTCGGGACACTTTTTGACGCGGCCGTGTTCCATATTTGACGCGGCCGTGTTGGTTAAGCAGTGTATTTTCCATGTTTTAGGACACTTTTGACGCTGCCATGTTGTGTATGTGACACGACCGTGTCATTTCTGCTTTGGTTTGTCCTCTTTTCGTCCGTTTGACCCTATTTGACTTGTTTCTTCTTCGAACTTCATCCAAATGGAATAAAATTACCTAATTACCTTCAAAATAAGTCAAAACATGTCAAATGACCCAATGTGATAAATATAAATGAATGCGTGCCAAATATGCATTTAAATGATATAAAATATGATCCTAAATCGACTTAAATACATGCATAATTAACGTTTATCATATTTCCAATTTCACAACTAAAAAATAGTTCCATTGCTGTCGTACGACTTGCCAGAACTACTACAACACCAACAAGGAAGTCTACTAGCGATGTTAGTAAGAGACACTACAAGAAATTTGGCCTTCGATGAGAGAAAAAATCATCATTGAAGATAGGGAATAATGGTTAGCCTCATCTCTGGAGCAAAGATGAGGTACCTATTCTCGACAGATGAGCGAGCAGCCCAGCACTGAAGCACCCTGGCTCGATGATGTCTGGTCAGTCCTAGGATGCTGAAGTTCAGAGTTGAATGTTAGTCGGAGTAATCTGATCTTTCAGCCCGGGACGTTGAAATCAAAGCTGGTACTTTGTACCCATCACTGGAGTGGGGAAAATCGGGAAAACCTGGCAATTAGTCTCGTAGAGCCATGAGGAAAGAAGGTTAGCACCGTCTGAGTTCATAAACTGCTAATAAGATGGTTTCTCCCCTACGCTGCACGAATGACTGTTGTGACTTGGAGACCATGATAAGTGTTCCCTCAGCCCTGACAAATATACCAACAACTGTTAGTCCCTCTGACAGAAAGTACTGTATCCTCTGACGAAAAATATTGTACCCTTTGACGGCGCCGCCGGGTACAGAGGGACATATGTCGCGATGACATTGGGTGAGTGAAAATGACTTTCTTGCCTTTTGCTCTAATAATCAGTAAGTATAAATAGTCTTCCATTTCGAAGATAAAATGTTACATTCTCTCAACTAACTCACTATTTCATTGCTTTTGCTCCTTTTCTTCACGAGTTGTGAACTGACTTGAGCGTCGGAGGGTCTTAGCTGAAGCAACCTCCGAGTCTGTTTTGCAGGACTACAAGCGTTAAAAGAGAGGTGAACCGTCCCGATCCTTCAACCAACTTAAAACACTTTAATAAGTATTCTCTCATTTTGTACTCATCCGAGCACTGTTGAGGGCTATCTTCAAACAATCCTCATCAACTGGCACCGTCTGCAGGAAAATCATTTTGTGCTTAAGGCGTGAGAGCCCTCATTTCTGTGAAAACACTTCATTGAGCCTTCGCAGTTTGACGAAAATTTCTCCAAAAAGTTGCTTAACTTGATTATCTTGTCACTTTTATAGCATGGCTACCAATGCTACGCTACGGGACCGTGCTGCTGCCTTCGGCAAGGCAACAACGAACACGGGTCCTCCTGGTGCGACGAACCTTAGCCCTCCGAGGAACACACCGACTGAAATTGTGGCGGATGTTACCCCGACTACTAAGGAGGAAGTAGAACTACTAAAAACCCCTACTCAAAAGCTCCAACCTTGATTGTCACCTAAGGAGCTGAACTACCTCATCAACATGGCTGTGGATAGTGCTCTTGCTAATCGAGGTGGACTCTCTGGTCCCTCCCATGGGTTTGTCCCTGCTGAGTCCCGGGGTCCCAGAGAGGGAACACTAAAGCAACCCATTCTGGTGGAAGATCCCACTCACACATAAGTGAACTCGTCTAAAGGTAAATAACTTGCACTGGCGTAAAATGCTTCGCGGGTACACAGGATGCCTCCTAGGGGAGGGCCATGGAAAAAGAGGTGAAAACAACGGACTATGATGCGAGCTATGCGGCCACGGTGGACACTGTTAATCAACAGTTGCAAGCACTCCGAAGAGCAATGGATGACTTGTGAAGGAGTAGGGACGCAGGCACCTGCCGTCCCTTCAGAGCTGTCGGCTTTTTCTTTATCGAAGAAGTGTTGTCCAATCCTCTGCCCCCAAACTTTAAGCCATTAACATATGAATACGACGGAACATCAAACCCCTATGATCACCTCTTTTGGTTTGAGAATGGTGCACTTCTGCACTAGTACACAAATGGAGTTAAATGCAGAGTTTTCTTGACGACGTTGACCAAATAGGCCTGGCAGTGGTTCGGTCAATTGCCAGCGGCCTTAGTCCTTTCCTTCGCAGAATTGTCGTCTCTCTTCATTCACCTTTGCCAGTGCAAGGCGACAACAAAAGTCAGCGCTGTCCTTGATGAACATCAAACAAAGTCAGACCGAAAGTCTCAGGAATATGTAGCAAGATTCAATGCAACAACCTTGGAGGTGCCCTCGGCCACATCGTAGATAAAAATCAATGCTCTGGCTCAGGGACTCATCTTGGACGAGGGATTCTCCAGGTCTTTGGCGAAGCAAGCCCCTTGACACGTCGGTTTCTAACCTAGTGTTCCGCAAGTGTACGAATGTAGGTGTAGTACTATTGTCAAGGTCGATCCCACAAGGAATAGTTTTAGGTAGTTTGATACCCTAATACTCTAGGAATGTCCTAACTAGATACTAAGTTTTAAAGGCTGGTTTTACTAATTAAACTACTCAATTAAATATAACTTCAAACTTAGGAAACACGAAAACTAACAATCAAAGAGAAAAGGTATCCTAGGGCTTCGATATCAGGATATTATTTCAATGTGGAATATGATTAACCTATTAATTTACCAATTCTAGTGTTTATTAGGCGGCACGACAATAATCTAATCCTTCTCTCGAAGCGATTAAACCGTTGATTAATTAAGCTAATTACCCTCTCGAGTCAATTAAACCTAATAACTCCCAAATGATCCTAAGCCACGGCCTACACAGTCATAGACAACTGCGCTCTATGTTCTAAGTCTGATAACAATTCCCTCCTCTCAAAGCGGAATTGTTAAACTAAATTACTAAATCTAGGTGATCAAGCTAAATTCAGTTTAAGCATAAACATAGAGATAAAACACATAAAGAACGGAATTAATAGATTAAATCATAAATCAAAACATTGTTATAAAAATCCCTACTTTCTAACCCTAGGACACGAATAGCTTAGCTACTCATGCCTAGCAATAATCCAATACAAAATCTTAATAAAAACATTGTAAGAATTAAACTAGAAAAGAATAAATAAACCCGGATGGCTCCGTCACGATGATCTTCGTCTTCTTTGTCTTCCAAGATGATGTATTTTATGTTCTTGATGATTGATCCCCTTTTCCTAGAGCTTGGGGTCCTTTTTATAGAGTTGGGGACGAATCTTGGAGAAGATAGGCTCAAAATCCTATTAAAACACAATTTCTCTTATCGGTGGACTTTTTGACACGGCCGTGTTGCTTAAATGACACGGCCGTGTTGCTTTGCAATTCTTCAATTTCTGCGCAACATTTGACACGGCCGTGTTGCTTGAGTGACACGGCCGTGTTCTGTTCCAGAATCAAAAGCACATTGTGGACCACTTTTGACACGGCCGTGTTGCTTGAGTGACGCGACCGTGTCGGTTCTTGCCCGGTTTCATTATTCTGGACCGGTTCAGACCGGTTCGGACCGGTTTGGACCGGTTCTTCGACGGTTCTCACTCTTTTGGGCCGGTTTTCACTCTTTTCCAACTTGTTTCCTCGTCCGGTAGCCTGAAAATGCTCAAAATACCTTAAAACAAGTCGAAACACGTCAAATGACCCAAATATTATTAATATAAATAAATGCCGGTCAAATATGCACGTAAATGATATAAAATATGATCCTAAATCGACCTAAATACATGCATAAATAACGTGTTATCAAACTCCCCCAAACTTAAACTGTTGTTCGTCCCGAACATCATAACAAAAGACACAAAGATGACAAGTGATTATGCATTTGTTTAGGGCGACTAGATGATGACTTCAGTTTCAGTCTGATTTTTCTTACAACAACTAGGCAACACAATTCACTTGAGCATATGTGATAACGCGTAAATCAACTAATCTCGAGACTTTGAACTTTCGAATTATTCAACCCTCACCGGGTAAGTGTTTCACTCATCTCTCAAGTGTTTAGGCTAACATAATTTCCACTCATATTGAATTACATGCAAAATCTACCATATGCTTGCCAATCGTCTAGACTAGACCTCGTACTTGATATGTGTGATAAAAGATCAAAAAGGTCTTTTTTTTGGTTGTAATGTGGGCTTAAGGTAAGGTGGGATACATTTGGATATAAGTGACTATTCATTGGACTAATCAAGTTACGTCTAACCCGACTACCCCTCAATACAATCACTCAACCTCACTCTTCAAATTTCAGCAAATCACCTTGCAAAGTGACTTCTTCACCTTTAAAAGTCCGTACAACTTAAGTGCTTTTCAATTCTGCGGGTACCACATTTTTGGGACTACCCGAATGTTCTAAGCAAATTCATAATTTGAGCACTTTATTTTCTAGCCTCTCCTCTATAATACTACTAATAAAAACTTTTTTCTTTTTTCCTCTTTTTTTTTTTTTTTCTTCTTTTTTTTTTTTTTTTTTTTTTTTTTTTTCTTCTTTTTCTCTTCTTTTCTTCTCTTTTTTTTTTTTTTTTTTTTTTCTAGGAGAGGCCATTCTTCGCTTTTCACCTATCACTTTTCTTTTATTCCCTTCATCTTTTGAAAATATCCCTATTTCCCATTCCTTCCCACAAATTGTTCACCCAAAATTCCTTCCAATTCTCCTCCCTCTAACTTGATTAATCCAATTATGGCCAAAAGAGTTAAATCAAAAGGTTTCGGCTGGCATTGTTAGGTTATGAATAAATAAGGCTATAAGGCTCAATTGGGCTAACTAGGGACAATTTTTTCATTATGGGTCAAAGGCAATTTTCATGGTTCGAACAAATAGGCTTAAACAAAAAGTTGCCTAAGATCATTTCCTAAATCACAACATATACTTGACACATTCTTAGTAAAGACTCAAGGCAAGTTCTAGAGACTAGTACACATATTCAATCAAATTCACACCGAAAGAAAGTATCTTACTCCGAAAATTGGAGTATAATTAGGCTCAAATTCTCACAAGGTAAATTTTGATTGAATATTCTCAGTTCAAGCTCAATTTCGTCTCAAAACACCTCTCATGCTCTATTATGTGCCATTTTTCATCTACTTCTCAAAATCATCTCATCATCAACTATTCATCATCCATCTTTCCCTAATTTTCTCTTTTTATTTTTTTCACTTGTTACCTATTTCCGGGTTTTATTATTCTTATTGACTCTAAAAACTGCACTACTAAGACTCTAAACTCTAACTCCTAAGACTCAACATGGACACAATATGCAATTAAACTCGGGCTCACAGACCCAACAACACCGATAAATCAGATAACTGGGCTCACAGACCCGACGACATCAATCAAAACAATAAAAATCAGCACAATGGGCACACGGACCCACAATCAGCAAAACTCGAACGATCAACTAAAATGTAAATCAAACTGGAAATATAGCTGCCAAGACGTCCCACGGTCTACCCCCTCCCCCAAACTTGGCTGAAAGCCAATGTTTGGAGAAAAAACGTGGTACACCTTGGTGCTAACTTACAAATCGTTCGACGATGGCGTTTTGAAACCCCTACGAGCTCCGAAATCGTGCCATTTTGCTCCTACTGAATCTTGGTTCGGCCGTCTCCGCATCACGCTCTGAATTTTTCATCATTTTTTTTTCTGTTGACGTACTGACACGGCCGTGTTGAATGTTGTGACACGGCCGTGTTACATTTGAGCCAAACTTGATGTTTTTGGGCCGATATTGACACGGCCGTGTTATAATGCTGACGCGGCCGTGTTCTAATTGAATCAAAATAAATAGTTGCTGTGGCGTTTTTGACACGGCCGTGTTAAGTAATGTGACACGGCCGTGTTGCATTCCAGTGCATTTTACCTTTTGGAGCGATCTTTTGACACGGCCGTGTCATGTGTGAGACGCGGCCGTGTTACTTTGAGCTGACGTTGACGCGGCCGTGTCATTTTGTGACGCGGCCGTGTTGCATTCCAGAAGATTTCTCCCTTCGACGTCAATTTTGACACGGCCGTGTTGAAAAGTGACACGGCCGTGTTACTCTGATTTCCATCTTCATGCGATTTTTCGTTTTTTCGACCCCCGTTTCTTGCAACACTCGTCCATGTTGATTCCTAAAAACATAAGACACTAAAATACAAGTAAAAACATAAAATTAACAAAAAAATTCAAACAATAAACATCGGGTTGCCTCCCGACAAGCGCTTTGTTTTACGTCATCAGCCGGACGTCCTTTTCCTATCAACCTTCTTCTAGCCACCCCGAGTCGGATGTTTTCTGACCAATTAAAGAGCTATTTGGGCCATGAGGACTTTCTATAGCAGCTAGGGTAGTGTAAATAATGCTACAATTGTGCCTACCCCTTAGACCCGATTTATGTATGTTGAGTGTGATTATTTCGTTTTGAACCCGAAAAACCAACTCCCCTTTAGGTACATCTATTAGTGCTTGGCTAGTCGCCAAGAAGGGTCTTCCTAAGATAAAAGGGAATTCGTCACTCCCTTTCATGTCAACAACTAGGAAATCACTAGGGAATTCAAAATTTAGCACTTTTACCACTACATCCTCTGCTACTCCCAACGGCGTTAATGAAGATCCATCCGCCAATTTAATAGTAGTAAAGGACCGTTTAATTTCCCTTAATCCTAATTGTCTATACTGCTTAAGAGACATCAAATTTATGCTAGACCCTAAGTCACACATGACATTATGAAATTCATGACTACCAATTGAGCAAGAAATAGTAAAACTCCCTGGATCTTTTGCTTTTGTTGCTCTTCTTGGTTTCATGCTTGTGTTTGCGTTCTTCTTGGGCCTGCTCGGTCTCTTCTTTGTCGCCTCTTTTCCATCCTCCCACTCCTTTGTTTTCTCTTTAACTTGGATTCTCTCCTTTAGTGGTTCCTGTTTCACAACAACAACTCTAGATTGCTCTAAAGGATCAAGGTTAGCAAAGAACGAATTTTTAAAACAAAAATCAAAAGACTCATCAAGAATAGGAGATGAAGTTTTCTTATCTATGATTGTATTGACCTCCTCCTTCTCAATGTTTTTGACTTCCTCGCTTGATTCCTTTGCTTCTTGGTCCTTCAAGCTCTCTTCATGCTCATCTAGCTCCACAATATTGCAGTGCTCCTTCGGGTTAACCACTATATCACTCGGGTATTGGCCTTGCTTGTGTTGAGCTCCTACTATCTTTATCAGCTGACTCATGTTTGATGTCAACTCTCCAATGCTAGCTTGAGTCTGCACCAACGTGTTCTCGAGCCTCTTGATGTCTGCCCCTTGCCCAGTAATATGCTTGTTTAGCTCCATGAATTTTCCATCCACTTTCTTCTCCAACTGAGCTAACTTTTCATCATACTTTTCGAATTGTGACATCGCGATCTCTTCTTGTGATGGCTTCTTACCGTCATGGATCATGCCATTTGTAACAGCAAATCCAGGTGGCGGATTAAGTGTATTTTGTGCGTTCCCATATGAAAAGTTCTGATGATTCTGAGGGTACTGATTGTACCGAGGCTGATTGTTCTGGAAGTTGTTGAAGTTCCGTTGATTCACAAATTTTACTTCTTCAACTTCTTCCGGACCCCCTGGCTGTTGTGCTAACGTTAGATTAGTTAGAAAATTCACCTGGCTCGTCAATGCTGTTACTTGTGCTGTGAGCTTTTCAATTGGCTCATTATTGACGGGCTCGACTTTTTGGACACTGGCTACCCTCCTTGGCATGTTTCTCTCATTCGACCATTGGTAGCTCGTTCTGGCCATCGCGTCCAGGATTGAGAATGCCATCCTCACTGACTTCTCCATCAAACTTCCACCCGCAGCTGCATCCACTTGGTTTCTAGTCGGAGCAAGTAGACCATTGTAGAACTTGCATACTTGCTGCTTCTTGGTGAACCCATGTTGAGGGCAACTCCGGATAAGATCCCGGAATCGCTCCCAAGCCTCTCCGGATGGCTCTTGGTCCAGCTGTTTGAACTGATTAATTTGATTCTGCAAGTCGAGCATCTTGCTCGGTGGAAAGTACTTCAACAGGAAAGAAGTACTCAAGTCTTCCCAATCTCTGATGTCTTCTAGTGAATTGAACCACTGTAATGCTCTGTCCTTCAGTGAGAAAGGGAACAATCTCATCTTGACTTGCTCGTGCGGCACATGATTGATCTTGATTGTGTCGGCCAGTCTGCGAAACTTGATAAGATGCGCATTCGGATCCTCCAAAGCACTTCCCCCATACTGATTTTGCTGCACTATGTTTATTAGTGCAGGCTTCAGCTCGAAATTATTGGCATTAAGTGGTGGAGGTTGCACTCCTCCTGCCTGCTGGTTTGGACTGGGCTTCAAGCAGTCGGTAATAGGCGTGTCATCTTCATCGCCTGCAGCTGGGTCTATCTGAATTGGGCTGTACTGCTGTTGTAGCTGTGGCCCTTGTGGAGGTAGTTGCTGCTGTATGCTCGTGACTCGATCATCCAACCGTGCCAGAGCTGTCAGTACTCTGTTAAGTGCGTCATCTTGATTCGAATGCTGTGGTGGGTTCTCCATCTCAGATGCGGCGTTTCTTCTAGTTCGGTGTCTGCGAGCTGTCGCTTCAATTTCCGGATCGAAAGGAAGAAGGGTTTCTTTCCCTTTTGATCTGGTGTGCATACGAAGCCTGAAAACACCAAAAACAAGAACTACCGCGTAACACTAAAATTAAATAAAAAAAATAAAAACGAAAATTAAAATTAAAAATACGAAAAAAAAAAATAAAATCTAGTCTAGTTTCCTCCTATTTTTCAAGATAAAAACTAAGCGCTAAATCCTATTCCCCGGCAACGGCGCCAAAAACTTGACACGTCGGTTTCTAACCTAGTGTTCCGCAAGTGTACGGATGTAGGTGTAGTACTATTGTCAAGGTCGATCCCACAAGGAATAGTTTTAGGTAGTTTGATACCCTAATACTCTAGGAATGTCCTAACTAGATACTAAGTTTTAAAGGTTGGTTTTACTAATTAAACTACTCAATTAAATATAACTTCAAACTTAGGAAACACGAAAACTAACAATCAAAGAGAAAAGGTATCCTAGGGCTTCGATTTCAGGATATTATTTCAATGTGGAATATGATTAACCTATTAATTTACCAATTCTAGTGTTTATTAGGCGGCACGACAATAATCTAATCCTTCTCTCGAAGCGATTAAACCGTTGATTAATTAAGCTAATTACCCTCTCGAGTCAATTAAACCTAATAACTCCCAAACGATCCTAAGCCACGGCCTACACAGTCATAGACAACTGCGCTCTATGTTCTAAGTCTGATAACAATTCCCTCCTCTCGAAGCGGAATTGTTAAACTAAATTACTAAATCTAGGTGATCAAGCTAAATTCAGTTTAAGCATAAACATAGAGATAAAACACATAAAGAACGGAATTAATAGATTAAATCATAAATCAAAACATTGTTATAAAAATCCCTACTTTCTAACCCTAGGACACGAATAGCTTAGCTACTCATGCCTAGCAATAATCCAATACAAAATCTTAATAAAAACATTGTAAGAATTAAACTAGAAAAGAATAAATAAACCCGGATGGCTCCGTCACGATGATCTTCGTCTTCTTTGTCTTCCAAGATGATGTATTTTATGTTCTTGATGATTGATCCCCTTTTCCTAGAGCTTGGGGTCCTTTTTATAGAGTTGGGGACGAATCTTGGAGAAGATAGGCTCAAAATCCTATTAAAACACAATTTCTCTTATCGGTGGACTTTTTGACACGGCCGTGTTGCTTAAATGACACGGCCGTGTTGCTTTGCATTTCTTCAATTTCTGCGCAACATTTGACACGGCCGTGTTGCTTGAGTGACACGGCCGTGTTCTGTTCCAGAATCAACAGCACATTGTGGACCACTTTTGACACGGCCGTGTTGCTTGAGTGACGCGGCCGTGTCGGTTCTTGCCCGGTTTTATTATTCTGGACCGGTTCAGACCGGTTCGGACCGGTTTGGACCGGTTCTTCGACGGTTCTCACTCTTTTGGGCCGGTTTTCACTCTTTTCCAACTTGTTTCCTCGTCCGGTAGCCTGAAAATGCTCAAAATACCTTAAAACAAGTCGAAACACGTCAAATGACCCAAATATTATTAATATAAATAAATGCCGGTCAAATATGCACGTAAATGATATAAAATATGATCCTAAATCGACCTAAATACATGCATAAATAACGTGTTATCACCCCTCAAACTTTTGATGAACATTTGGCAGGTCAAGTTCTTCGTTCGAGAGGGCAGACAAATACATCTATCTGGAAGAGGCTTGTAGTGGAAAGAGGAAGGAAGAAAAGGCTGCAGACAGAAAGAGGAAACTCTCAGAGAAGGAGCGCAAATCCATTAAGAAGGGCAAAGCAGCAAGAGGCCCACATTTCGAAAGCTACACGCCTCTTAGGTTGAGACCGTCTGAGTTGCTGGAGATAATGGATGATCATCCTGAGTTCAAGTACCCCACCTCTGCATATAAGGGTCCTAAAAAACCCAAGTCAGATATATACTGCCGTTATCACAATGACTTTCGTCATGAGACAAACAAGTATCGCCACCTCTAAGATATGATTGAGAAGCTGGTTAAGGAAGGACATTTAGTGAAGTATGTTAAGAAGGAGAGGGACAAAGAGGGGATTTATAAGCACAAAGAGCGTGAGGACAAGGGCAATGAGCCTTTGGAGGAGCCCAGGGGTAGAGATGAAGCAGGCTACAAGAACAATTACATCCAAATGATAGTAGGAGGGCCGAAGATGGTGACTCCAACAGGGCCATGAAAGCATCAGTGCGCAGCTTGGGGAGCAGCCCCAAGATTGAGGTATCAGAGGTGACGAACATCAGGAGGAGCTCTCCCCGGATTGAGTTCGGCCCTGAGGATGCTGCAGTGGTCCAGAATCCCCGTAACGATGCCTTGGTAATTATGGCAAATATTGGAGGTGCAACTATGGCGCGGGTTTTTATGGACACAGGCATCTCTGCCAATATAATATTCCAGACCTGTTTCTTGAAGATGGACTTGAACGTCAAAATAACCCTTGTAAACACAACATTATATGGATTCACTGTCGTTTCAATGCAACCATTGGGACATGTAGCATTGTGGATACCCCTAGCTCATATAACGTCATCTTTGGAAGACCAATGTTGAGATGCTTTAAAGCCATAATCTCCATGGGCTATATGAAGCTTAAATTTCCAGTGAGGAATAAGGTGGGAGAAGTCAGTGGTGACCAGTTCACAGCTAGGAAGTGCTACACTGACACCGTGCAGAAGGCCATCATATGGTGCAGGGAATCCCAGATGTTCAGGGCAGAGCTCCAGAAAAGAAAATGAAAATGATGGAGGTAATGGAAGAGGCAGAGCTGAGAGTCAGCCTAGAAGAGGAGTTGCTGCAAGTTGATCTATTCCCCAACAAACAGGGTTTCACTACTAAACTAGGGACTCAGATAAGTCATGACATATCTAGAGCTGTGGTGGATTGTCATAGAAGAAACGCTGATCTATTTTTTTTTCTCCAACGGACATGGTTGGAATAGATCCGGACGTGGCCCTGCATCAGTTAATTGTGGACCCTAATATCAGACCTGTGAAGCAAAAGCTAAGACAATTCAACCCTGAGAAAGACAGGGTTGTCAAAGAGGAGGTCGCCAAATTACTGAAAGCAGGCCATGTGGTGGAGGTCCAGTTTCCCGAGTGGCTGTCTAACGCAGTCATGGTGCCTAAAGGATCCGGGGCATGGAGAATGTGCATTGATTTCAGGGATTTAAGTAGGGTGTGTCCTAAGGACCACTACCTCCTGCCCCGCATCAATCAATTGGTGGATTCCACCTCTGGATGCGAGTTACTCTCTATGATGGATGCTTACCAAGGTTATCACCAAATCCAACTCCACCTGGAGGATTTACCTAAAGCTTGCTTTGTGGTTCTTGTGGGACTTATGGGTACGTCAAAATGCCATTTGGATTAGAAAATGTAAGAGCCGCTTAAGATGATAGTGTACAAGGTTTGCAGAAACTAGTTGGGCCATAACGTGGAGGCTTATGTGGATGACAGGTTAGTGAAAAGTGTACTGGCCTTGGATCACCCTGCAGATTGAAGTCTTTGGGGTAATATGACAATGTGGAATTTGGTTAAACCCAGAGAAGTGTGCTTTTGGGGGTATAAGCTAGAATGTTTCTGGGATATATAATAACGAAGAATGGAATCGAGGTTAACCTGGCTAAGGTTAGAGCGGTGCAGGAAATGTAACCCCAAAGAGCATAAAAGGAATCCGAAGATTGAATGGAAGGATTACGACCCTCAGTAGATTCATCTCCAGATCTGCAGAGAGGAGCCTCCCATTTTTCAAAATATTGAGAAAGGGATCGAAATTTAATGGACAGAAGAATGCGAAAAGGCCTTTCAAGAATTGAAGGCTAAGCTCACAGCTCTGCCCCTGTTAACTAAGCCGGTGTAGAGAGAGATACTGTACCTATATTTATTAGTAGGAGAATCTGCTCTTAGCTCTGTACTCTTCAGGGAGGAAGGGGCTATGCAGTGACCCATATAATACGTCAGGAATATGATCCAGGGTCCAGAGCTGAGATACACGGAGATAGAAAAAATAGCGCTGGCCGTAATGGTGACGACACGATGTTTGAGGCCTTACTTTCTATCGCACAAGGTAACCGTGAGGATGAACTTTAAGCTCCGACAAACTCTCAGCCATCCAGACCTGTTAGGAAGGATGGTTAAATGGGCCATTGAGTTAGGAGAATATGATGTGAAGTTTGAGCATAAGGTGGTAATCAAGGCTCAAGCTCTAGCAGACTTTATTCAAGAAACCACAAAAGGACCAGAGCTCGAACTCTAGAAGGAATTTGTGGATGCTCCATTTCCCAAGCAAGTTGTGGTGCAGAAGTGGTGATAGTATGTCCAGGAGAAGAGAAGCTCCAGTTCGAAATTAAATTTGAATTGTGGACCTCTAATAACGAGGCAGACTATGAGGCCTTAGTGCAAGGGTTGGAGATGGCTACAGTGTTGAGTGCACAAAGGGTTTTGGTTTATTCAGACCCCCAGCTGGTGGTGCAACATTTATAAGGAACTTATGAGAAAAGATGTGAGCAGATGGTAAAATACGTGGAGCGTGTCTCAGCGTTCTGAGCAACGAGCAAATCCCTAAGTCGGAGAACGCCAAGGCGGATTACTTGGCTAAAATGGCTGGAGCAGCTGAGGATGTGAGAGGAAAAATCACTATGTTGACACCCCAGAGGGGGGCGCTGGAAGTTGACATAGCTTGAATAGAGGAGCAACATGACTGGAGGTCTCTCATCCTGCATTTTCTCAGAACCAAAAAGTGCCAGGAGGGAGGGCCGAAAAGCACAGTGTATGCCAAGTATTGCCTTACACGCATTTTCTTATATCGAAGGTCATTCTCCTAGCCCCATGCAAGATATTTATCTGAAGAGGAGGAAAATTACGTCTTGAAAGAGCTGCACTCCTGTGCCGGCAGCCACATAGGGCCGAAAGATATATTTAGACGGGTATTGAGGGCAGGATACTATTGGCCTACGATGGTTCACGACGCAAAGGAGTTGGTTTAAAGATGTGATAAGTGCCAGAGACATGGGCCACTTATCCACGTTCCAGCACAAGAAATGGGGGTTATGTATTCCCCGTGTCCCTTCGACAAATTGGGGGTGGATATTGTGAGGAAATTTCCTGCAGCGGAGGGGAACAAGGTGTTCTTAATCGTAGCAGTTGACTACTTCACAAAATGGGTCGAGGCAGAGGCTATCGCCAAAATTGAGGAAGAGAATATCTTAAGTTTCTATGGAAAAGTATATGTTGCAGGTATGGAGTACCAAGGATCCTGGTTTCAGACAATGGCACTTAGTTATGTGGAGGAAAAGTCCTGAATTGGTGCAAAGAGATGAAGATCCAACAGTGATTCACCTCTGTAGCGCACCCCTGAGCCAACGGACAGGTGGAGGTCAACAATTGTACACTGTTAGAGGGAATTAAAGCACGACTAGAAAAGGCTGGGGAAAAATGGGCCGATGAACTGGACTCGGTCCTCTGGTCATATCGATTTGGAACAAAAACTGCCACAGGTGAAGCAACTTTTAACTTGGTGTATGGGGCTTTGGCTGTTATCCCTGCAGAGATAGTAATGGAAATGCATCGAATTTTAAATTACAACGAAGTGCAAAATGAGGCATTAATGAGAGAAAATTTGGACATGCTAGAAGAACTGTGGGAAAATGCTCGGATCAGAGCTGAAAAGTACAAGGGGCAGATAAATGCAGCTTACAACAAGAGGGTGGAATATAGAAAATTCCAGGAGGGAGACTTGGTACTACGCAGAGCTGATGCGTTGAAGTCTATAGGGAAGCTTGAACCCAATTGGGATGGACCATTTGTGGTGGCGGCAAAGGTCCTGACAGAAAGAGCATACGAGCTGCAGAACGAGAAGGGCAAGCCAGTGATGAGGCCCTGGAATCTCAGCAACCTGAAGAAGTATTACGTTTGCTAGAAAATATACATACCGTCAATTAAAGAATATGTTGCTTGGTCATGTAAGATGTCTTTTTGAATTCAATGAAACGGGGGGCCCATGATAAAAAGGGTCTCTCCTGGAATTTCTAAACAAATTGTGTTTGATAATAAGAGGACCCTCCCTGAGGAGCATTGGCCTATGAGCGCTCCCCAAGGCTGAGCGCCGAGGGCATGGAAGAAACCATGTCTTAGCTTAAAAATGATGCAAGCCAAGCGCTAAAGGAAAACACCAGCATTAGCCCCAGGGCTGAGCGCCGAGGGCATGGAAGAAACCATATCTTAGCTAAAAAATGATGCAAGCCAAGCGCTGAAGGGAAACCTCAGCATTGGCCCTAGGGCCGAGCGTTGACGACATGGAAGAAACCATGCCTTAGCTAAAAAATGATGCAAGCCAAGCACTAAAGGGAAACTTCAGCCTTGGCCCTAGGGCTGAGCATCGAAGGCATGGGAGAACCCATGCCTTGGCTGAAATATGATGCAAGCAAAGTGCTGAAGGGAAACCTCGGCCTTGGACCCAGGGCTGAGCATCGAGGGCATGAGAGAATCCATGCCTGAGCTCAATTAGCAAGGAATTCCCTTCAGCTACCCTGAAGGGAACTCAGGGGGGAGTACGCTGCGTTTCAGCGCTGCAGCTGAATGCAAGAAAATCCCTTCACTTGCCCTGAAGAGAACTCAGGGGGGAGTACGTTGCGCATTTTAGCGCTGCGGCTGAATGCAAGGAATTCCCTTCAGATGCCCTGAAGGGAACTCAAGGGGGAGTGGGGGAAAGAGCAAAAATGAAAGAAAAAACACAAGTAAATGACAGTTGAAGGCACATATTTCATTAAGTCTTCAAGATGAGTCTTCGGCAGCCGAGTCCACCTCTGCAGGGTCAGCCTCGCCCTTACGATTCTCCCACTCTGGGACTTCAGTGTCCTCGATGTTAGGAAGCTCAGAAAGGTCGGCTGGAGAGCTGGATCCACCCTCCGTCACCACAGAGAGATCCACGAACGGCTTCGTTGCAGCAGGAAGCTTGGGAGTCAGCGCTCCTTCTCCCATAAGCCTGCCAGCAATGCTTTTGATGAATGGGATCCACCATGGAGTGTAGTAGGGAGCACTAGGATCCTCCTTGTAGTTGGGGGAAGCTTTTAGAGTGGCAACGATCCCCCGAAGATTGCAAGCCAGCTTCACAGAAAAGCCTTTGGCGTTGGCTTCACCACAGGCCACATCAAAGCTTGCACGGATGGATCCTTTAAGGAACTGGCTCATATCCTGAAGATAGGTAGAGCTGTGCCTGTAACCCTCCATGAGATCCTCCCGAAGCTCCTTCAGGGACGTCTGGCCCAACTCTGGTGAGTGCAAGCGGCGGCGGCAGATATCTATCCCTTCAGCTCTTCCACGAGCAAGCTACTCCGCTTCAGCGGCCCGGTATCGTGCCTCAGCCTCAGTGTAGCGTGCCTCAACAACAGTCAGCGTTGCCTTCAATCCCTCATTAGCAATAGTGAGGGAAGCTCCATGCTGTTTCAAGGAATCATTCTCCAACTTCAATGGTGAGCATTCCTCGGTGAGTTTGGTCAAATACTCTTGGATCTTCTCAAAGTCGGCATGAAGATCTCTTAGAACTGAAGAGCTAGTGCGGCTTCCGTAGCAGCCATAGCGAATTAAGAACTGAAAGGGGAATCAGTGGTCAATGCCTTGGTCAAATGATGAATCAAAATAAGAATAAGCTGAATACTTGAATGAGATGCTGGTCCATTATATCTCACCATTTCTGTCATCACTTTCAGCACTCAAGGAGACGTTGTCCTCCACAGTGGGGAGCTCCTTGAGCAGAGTAGTACACTGAGGTTTGGTCAAGCCTAGGAAGCTCTTGGGAAGGATCAAGTTGTAGTAATCATTGCCGGAGCGACGCACATCACTCTCGCTCTTACTATGATGCTTCTCCGACCCCTTTTTAGTTCTGCTAAGGACGATGCCGGTCGCTTGTCTCAAGCTCTGGCTTAAAGCACCAAAGTCCCCGAGGAAGAGAGAGCAGCAGTTCTCGCCTTTGTAGTGGTGGAGGATGTCGATTTAACAGTACCACGGGTCAGCATGGCCGAGGGGAGGCTCAGATCCGATGCTATTATAGTGGTGGCAGCAAGGGCTGTAGCATCACCGGTGGATGGATTCTGGAGAGCTGCATCCTCCTCATCACTGGCTAGATGGAAATCAAAGCTCAAATCTGAAAAAATAAGACAAGTGAATTAGAAGTGATTATAAGAATGGAAAGCAGGAATAATATAAGGTTCGGAGCTGGCCATTGCCCAGGTTAATGACTGGCTCGTTTTCATTGCCCAGAAGCCCAAATCGGGCGAACACCGAAGTGTTTCTAAAAAAGTCATCAATAGCCCAAAGGCCGTGATTCCTTACATAGACATTTAATTTTTCTATTATCTTTTTATCTTCCTCAGTGATGCAGGAAGTAGAGGGACGACGGAAGCGGGGAGTGGAGGTGAGCCATTCACAAGGGAAAGACCATCCACCGACGCGTGGAGTAACCACAACCCACTTTTGTTTCCACTCCCCATCGCAACTCGAACATTTGCCCACAAAGTAACTCGACTCAATAGGGCGAGAGCTGAAATAAAGGAATCCATTGCTCCCCATCTTCAAATCGTGACAAGACAAGAAATAATCAGGGATGCACTGAGCTTCGTTGGCTCGCATCACCACATAAAAAGCAAGAAGAAGACGAATAGTGGAGGGGCTGAGTTGGAAGACGGGAATCCTGCAGCGCAAACATATGCCCTCTATGAAAGAGTGTAAAGAAAATCGAAGCCTCACATCTATGTGGGCCCTCTAGACGGGAATAGAGGGAGGTGTGAGGAAATTATGATGCTCCTCCGGCCCAGGGATGTCGAAAAGAAAAACTAGAATGAAGGGCTTCACGAGCCCTAAAAAACTCGAGAGAACTAGTTGGATACACCATGGGGGGAGGGGGAAGAGGGGAGGGGGGGATCTCGTGGGGTGCTACAAGCACTACAAGAAAATTGCCGAATTCCAATGAAAAAATTCCAACGGCATAAAAACTGTTGGAATTTTTAAAAATTCCAACGGTAATTCCAACAGCAAATGAGCCGTTGGAATAGCTGTTGGAAAAAAAATTCCAACGGTAAGAGGCTCCGTTGGAATTGCTGTTGGAATCATTTTTCCATTGGAATTTAATTGTTGGAACAAAAAAATTTCAACAGCCACTTTTCCAACGGCATAAAAACCGTTGGAATTGCCGTTGGAATTAAAATTCCAACGGTAATTTACCAAAAACTGTTGGAATATGGTAAATCTCCGTTGGAATTTTAATTCCAACGGCAATTCCAACGGCTTTTATGCCGTTGGAAAAGTGGCTGTTGAAATTTTGTTGTTCCAACAATTAAATTCCAACGGAAAAATGATTCCAACGGCAATTCCAACGGACTTTTTACCTTTGGAATTTTTTTCCAACAGCTATTCCAACGGCTTCTGCCGTTGGAATTTTTTTCCATAAGCTATTCCAACGGCCTTTTGCCGTTGGAATTACCGTTAGAATTTTTAAAAATTCCAACGACTTTTATGGCATTGAAAATTTTTCGTTGAAATTTGGTAGTTTTCTTGTAGTGAAGGCTGGTTGTGGGCCTGCTCATGTCTGACAAAATTGCTAGAGCCCGAGAGCGGGAGAAGGGGTCGTTGTCTCCTTCGTACACCGCTGATGACGTGATTTTGCCGTCAAAGGTGCTCCCAAATTCAAACACTTTTATAGGCATTCTTTCATTTTTGTACTCATCCGACACTGTTGAGGACTGTCTTCAAACAATCCTCATCAACGCTGTTCCAAACAAGCATTCCATTTCAAAGGAATTGCCCGGGCCCTTAGCATTAGAATTCCATTCTCATAATTGCTTATTGAATAGCTATCTTTCACAAGCAATAGAGGTGCTGGAGTCAGCGGGCTTTCTTTCTCGACTGTTTAGGTTTAGGATCCAGTCGAGTAGTCAGGGTTGGAAGAGAAGAAAGGACAATGACTAGTTTATTGAAAAAGAGCTAAGGCAGTCGTTCAATTGCTTTTAGGTTTTGGATCTTTCAAATCATTCCCGCAGGAGATCCGGACCCATTTTTTTCTGATCCTTCGAGAAAAAGATTCATTCTCTTCATAAAAAATAGGAGGTAGAACCAATAAAGATTTCTTTTTCGATTCATCCTTGGCTTCATTCAAGAATTGTTTTTGATCCAATCCGTAGGAATCAATAGAAAAGGCAAATCCCTTATGATACACCAGATCCGGCTCGGTTATTGATAGAGTGAATAGATCTGCCATTTCTTGAAATCTCTCTTCTGATTCAAAATCGTGGTGTAACGTGTATCCTCCCCTGTTCCGGTCATGGAATAGATGAAATAAATCAAAAAATGGATTTTTGTTCAAGAATGAAATCTTATTGGAACTGTCCATATCCGATTCATCCTTCAGAACCCTATCACACCCCGGATCTGATGAAATAGGATGAATTGAGACAGTATTTAATGTCCCAAAACCATCATTACAGATTTTTAATGACATAAATTTTCGTCATCGGACCGTCATTACAGTCCTTCTAACTAAAAGTCAACAATGATGAGAAATAATTCCTATCATTGATGCCGTAATAGATTTAATAACGAAATAATACCGTCACTAGAAATGAATGAAAAATATAAGAAATCACTATTTATCATTAAGTTTTAGCACTCACCACAACCCCAGTTACTACAAAATATCCCCTCATTTTATGTATAGATGCTTACTCCTAATACAAGTCCCTACGAATGGAACAAAATTTATTATTATATAAACAAGCACATTCACAATTATTCATATATTCAAAATAGTACACAATTTCAAATTTTCCATCTGGATGCATGACTAGAGTGTTCCTAACATATACTACTTCCGTCCTAAATAAAGTTAAATAAAGTTGTACCTTTAAAGGCCCATGAGATCACCTGTTACACTTTGGTGTTACATCTTGTGTTTCACTCATTCAATAATCGATACGTTTATAGTATGATGTCACAAATTAACATGTGTCACTTAGTGAATTAGGTGTAACAGAGGATGAAACACCTATTGTAACACCAAGTCCAAATTCCTTTAAAGGAGTACATATATTAAGAAAATTTGCTTTTTGTATTTCAGTTGACTTTTCAAAGGTGAAGTAAGAGTGAAGATTGATGATGGAGATTTTGAGGGTGAAGATTGTAAAATAAGTTTTTCTTAAGGGTGTATAAATTGTTACAGTACTTATCGAAAAAAAAAATGTGCAACTTCAATCGAGGAGTACAATACATTGATATTTCGGCACCGTAATAGTTCACTTGATTGTTACTTCAAATTTTATTTCTTCCCAATCGTTGCTTGAACTGTTCTTTTGAGGTAGCCCGTGAGAAATTCAAAAAAGAAAACATAATTAATTAACTCCAATAGCAACTAGTGGCATTCAAAGACACAAAAAGACTGGAAAAATTAACTTAAACAAATAAAAATGATTTTTTTTTTTTTGTGATTTGCGAAGGCAAGTAGGTAAGACAAAAACAATGATACGAATCAAGTTCCATAATACCTACACAAACTCTTGCAGAATAAAACAATACTAATTAATTAATTTAACCATATATATATGACGCAACACAAGTACCTTTTATGGTCATTTTCCAAGATGCAAATAGGATCTGTGTCCAATTTGGTTATGTTTTGCAGTAGGGCTTTTCATCTTCCTATTTTAGCAATAACTCAAAATAGGGAATTCTCCAAACTATCAGGTACCCTTAAGCAAAATAAAATAAATAAGTAAAATAATTTAGAACCCAGATGCTCTCATTTCTAGTATGGCTCTACACGAAGATGTAACAATATGATCTATCCTACACAAATGAAAGCTACTCTGATATTGACTATTCCAAATAGGTAAATGCACAGCAACATAAACCTTAGAATCCAGCTGCTTTGGTTTCTGGTATGCGAAGATGTAAACATGATCGCTCATACTTCACAAAACAATACTCTGAAAGTGACTAATATTTGCATATGTCTGATGCACTATTTTCTAACCTAGTAAATCGTAAGTGGACGATGCTAGTGTAGTTAATAGTAACAAGGTCGATCGCACAAGGACTGTGCCCTATATCCAAATTTATACCCTAATCTTAATAACCCAACACTATCTAGACTCTCGAATTATGATTGATTGTTGATTAGACTAAACCCTAAATTGCAGAAAATAATAACTAAATTAAACAAATTATTGAATAAAAGAAGCAGTTAACAGGGAAGTATGTAAACAGTTAAAAAGAAGTATTCTAGGGCCTCAATTTCAATTATTATCCCCTATATTTGATTATCTTAATATTTTAGACTTTTAGAACGATTCTTATGTTTATTAGGTGACACCAATCTTAATTAACCTCCTCTCGGACGATGCTAACGTGTAGATTACATATGAATAATTACACTCTCGGATTAACTATCATATACATAACTCTTAAGGGATCCTAAAATCGATACCTACATAGATATCTCACTCATCTCGGACGAATATCGATATTTATGCTACACGAATATCGAAATTTATGCTACATACTTGTATGCCTATTAACAACCCTCTCCTCTCGGACGTCGAATTGTTAAGCAAGTAGAAATAATCAATTGACTAGATTAATCAATTCATAAAATTAAGACAAGCATATAGATAGACGAGTAAAATCGGAGTCTAGGATTAAAAGAACGAAATCAAAACTTAATTAATACGTAACTTACTCTCTAACACTAGAATATAGGGGAATTAGCTACTCATGTTTACAATTAAATCCCAACAATATTCATAGACAAACATTATTGAATAATAAAAATAAACAAGAACAATAAAAATCCGAAATCTCGATCTTTGTCTTCTTGCATTCCTTGCTCTTCAATCCAAGCCTCCAAGGTGTTTCCAATGATAAAAGATTGATGAATCGATGTATAGAGCCTTGGGGATATTTATAGGAGTACATAAATAGGATAAAAAGAGAGAAAAACTGACGGGATAGGAAAATCTCGCTCAAAACGCGTCTATGGACTTAGGAACCAAGTAATTGACTTGTGGGTCAGGTAATGGGCCGATCGAAACTACTGCTTGTCCAACTTAAAAGCCATTTTTGGAGGTCTTCCAGTCCGAACTGAGATTTGGCTATTTCTAGCAAAGTTGTAGCCCTTTGAATTAGCTTTCCATCACCACCAATTGCCCATCATTTGGACTTGTAGATCTCAAGATATGTGCAAACTATGGAAAATATGTTAGGCTAAGATTTGATGATGCATCCCACTCTTTTCACCGTTTCACCTCTTTTCACCGTTTCACCTCTTTTCTTGCTCGTTTTTAGTCCCGAACCTTATTCCAATGTATTGTCCTAAAATATAAGAATTTTACTACAAAACAAGCAAACACGTCATTCAGCTCAACATAATTAAATATAACAAAACCATCTAATTTGTATGCAAACACTACCAAAATGACTACAAATGGGCCTAATTCATGCATAAATTACATGTATCAAAACCCTCAAAACTTAGACAGTTGTTCGTCCCCGAATAACAAAATAGAAAATAACAAAAAATCAAGCGCTTAGGGCGATTAGACGATGAATCTAGCCTCAGTCACAATTTTTCGAAAAATTTACAACTTACAAAATCGAGCATATTCGACATAGCATATATCAATTACTCTCAAGACATGAGAATTCAAATGAATGATCATCACCGGATAAGTGTATCGCTCATCTCTCAAGTGTATAAAATGGGACGTGTTTACGCTTAAGTTGAATCACATGCATAGTCACCATATGCTTGCCTATTATCTAACATATGCTTCATACTTGACACGCTCTACAACAAAAATGGTAATAGACTACACCTAATAGACCTCTGGTTTTTATGAAATTGTAGTCTATTGGCGCATTAACCCCACTTTGGTGAAAGTGTAGTCTATTAGCGCAGAAAATCGCTAATAGACTACGGTTGCGCCTCGATTTTTCATTAGTGTAGTGTATTGACGTATTTTTGTGCTAATAGACTACTGTTTGGCGCACAGTTTTCTCCGGGAGTAGTCTATCTCTGAAAAAACTCGCTAATACACTACACTTTGTTGTCAACGGTTTTTACAAGTGTAGTGTATCTGCGAATAGTGATACACATCACTTCCAAAATTGTAGTCTTGTAGTTTAGTAAATATTTTTCATTTTCTTTCTTTTCTTTTTAATATGGAAATTATAGTTGTTACATCCTTTTTCAACTTTGGAACAAAATAAAAAACGTACTGCTGACTTGGTAAAATACGTTTCTTTCCACCATTAGATTTAGGAAGTGAAACGTTTTATTTCACTCGTTTCATTTCTGCATTTTTTCTTTAGGGTTTTTACCACGCAACAACTCTTCTTCCAGTCTTAGTCTGGTTGAATCCTCCGTCGCCGTTTCATTCTCATTGAATTCATCGTCCCTGTCTTCTTCGTGTCCGCTGATAAAGGTACAATCTATTTTTTTTAAAAGTTATGTTTTCTTTGTTCCGTATTTTTTAACCGGCCTAATTTGATGATTTTGTACTTGTTCTTGAAAAAATGTTTTTGTTTAATCCGAATTCACCGTCGCCGTTGCCATTCCTGTTGAATACGCCATCGTCGTCTCCTTCGCCTCCCTCGTCAAAGTACCTTAACGAGGGAAACGTAAAATCTAACTTTTTAAATGTTATTCTTTCGTGGTTCCATATTACTATACTGGCCTAATTTGCTGAGTTTTTGTACTTGTTCCCAAAAGTTGCTTCTATTTTACCCTTATTGTGTAATTTGTAATTGTTTTTGAAAAATATGCATGTTTTGACTGCTTATATTTCTATCTATTGGAACTAAAAGTACCCCAGTGGGATTATGTGAACTAGTGTACTGCTAGGTTTATACATATGTGTAGTGCTCTTATTTTACTTGTTTGTGATGAAATAGTATATACGCTGACAACCTTGCGTCTCGCACGACCTCCTTGGTAGGACGATTGCAACTCCTTAGAGGTTATGGGCGATAGGCCAAACAAGACCACGTACCTTTCATACAATGTTTCTTTGTTTGTTGTGTTTATATTTCTAAAACTAAGAGTCTGTCCTTATTGTGCATTTGACAGTGTTGGAATTGTGTGTGAACTTGTTTAATGTTAGGTTTAACAATTATGTGTAGTGATCTTGTTTTACTTGTTTGTGATGAAATGGTATATATGCTAGCAACCTTGCGTCCCGCACGACCTCCTTGGTAGGACGATTATGACTCCTTGGAGGTTATAGGCGATAGGTCAAACAAGGCTACGTACCTTTCATATAATGTTGCTTTGTTCGTTGTGTTTATATTTCTGAAACTGAGTCTGTCCCAAGGTCTGTCCTTCTTATGAATTTATCAATGTTGCAATTATGTGCAGTTCTTCTTTTATATATTTTCCGGATGAAAGGTTATATAGGTTGGCAACCTTACGTCCCGCACGACCTCCTTGGTAGGACGATTACGACTCCTTGGAGGTTATGAGGGATAGGTCAAACAAGACCATGTGCCATTCATCCTATCTTATTAATCTTCGTAGATTGTGTGCAGAAAAATAATGGAGAAAGAGTGGATGTCACAACACTTTCTTTCGCGTGCCAATGCTGTTGGCATTGAAAATTTCTTGGATTACACATTGTGGTAGCGTCGTTTTCGACTACCAAATTAAATCGTGTATGAAGATACACTTAAACCTTACCGACTACTCTAACTAGTAGAGTGGCAAGCAAGGGTCGATCCCACGAGGAACGGTCGAACAAATTTTGCTTTTATGTGTTAAGCTATTATTATGAAGAAACATAATGTATATAAGATAGAAAACAATAAAGAAGTGGGGGGTCAATGAAATAACAACTACACCTAAATAAACAAAGACAAATAAAGAGATTTTTATAGATTTTTGGTTTTTAAATAACAAAACGATTCACCCTTGATCATGTTTCACCGAGGTCTTGGACGATTTATGTAACTATTGTCAATGCCCTATTCAATTGTGATTCTAGCCCTTATCTCAAGGCTATTAACAAGCTCTAATAGCCTTGTTATCCCTTAATCTTAGTTAATCAAAACAAGCTCTTCGACTAACCCTATTCAGTTTAACCGAATCCTCGAATAAGCTCTCTTAGATTCAATCACCAAATGCATTAAACACTAGGACAACGAGATAAATTCAACATAAAACTCGCAAGCTCGGTTTTAGAGGTTAAACTTTGTGTTATCACCAATAAATAATTATTGTTTGCTACTCGGGAATCGGAAATCCTACAATTACGGATAGTGACCTCCTATTCTAACAACACATTCACAAATCCCTTAAAGGGTGATCAATCCAATAATAAATTCATAAATGTGAGTCAATAACAGCAAATAACACAAAACACTTGAATACACAATATTTTCGGTAACATTAACCGTAATAATCACATAAATGTCTTGGACTCAAGGTTCCACAATAATCAAGAGTGAACTAAGGGTGCTAGCCACCCATTTTACCTAATACAAAGATAAACTAACAGAAAATTAAAGAAAAACATGAACATAGGATAGAAAGAACCAAAGGTTAGGGGTTGAAGATCAAGATCTTCAACCCCCTTCCATTTCCTTGCTTCCAATGGATAAAAGTGGCTGATTATGTGTGGGGATGGGTTCTAGGTTGTTCTAAGTTAGGTTAAATTCGAATGGGATGATATATATATAAGGAGAGAAAGTGCTAGCTCCAATTTAGGCAAAAACGTGTTTGGGTTTTTAAAACAGGGAACCCCGCCGCGGCCGTGGCATAAAGATGGCCGCGGGCGTGGTGAAACAAGGGTTTTGGGCCCAATTTGGGGCCGTGGCCGTGGTATATCTCCTGCCTCGGCCGTGGTCTTTCTTGGACTGAATTTGCCTTTACTTCTGGAGGAATTTCCACGGCCGCGGTGGATACAGACCGCGGTCGTGGGGTTTGGATCACCACGGGCGTGGTGTTTGTTTGCCTCGGTCGTGGCAAATGATGCTGAAATGTGGCCTTCTCTGGAGGAATGGCCACGGCCGTGGCGTTGTACTACCTCGGCCGTGGCTTGGGCCACGGGCGTGGCCTCGCCACCTCAGGCATGATCCCCTGTTTTTCCTTGTTTTCTTCTTCCTTTTAGTTCGATTTGTCAATTTGAGATCTTCGAACCTGTTTTTCGGCCTTAATTCACCTGTCTTTACATGAAAATGAAACAAACACATCAAATTGCCCAATGAGAAATAAACGCACAAAACACACGTGAAAATGCACACAAAAGTCCGTAAAAAGACACTTAAATTGACCTAAAAGTGTGTGCACTACCACGTGCACCACATTGCAAAATGGTTGTGACCCTAATTCAATGTCATGTCCCTGCTCACAATGTGGTAATCTGAAGTCTAAGAGAGTTGATGTTGTAAGAGCTGATTTGGGTGCACATGGTATAGATAGAGCCTGTCATACATAGATATGGCATGGGGAGAGATCTCATAGAAAAAGGAAAACAGAGAAAGAAGATGTAGCTGGGGAAGGTGATGAGAGCTTCTTTTAAGGAACCAACATATATGGTACACGCGGTGTAAAAAAATAATGCCAATTTAGACCAAATAAGCAAACTTCTTAAGGACGTGGAGAAACCTTTGTGTCCTAACTGCCTTAAATCTTCAAAGCGGTGGTGCTCTTGTGAAGTTATATAATCTGAAGACAAAATTTGGGTGGAGTGACAGAAGCTTCACCGAGTTCCGTGGCTTGGTCGGGGAGTTGCTTCTGTCTCTCAATCAACTACCGCTGAAGTACGAGAAGATCGATGCTTGCCCAAACCATTGCATTTTGTGTCGGAAGAGCTACAAGGAGTTAATTGTTTGCCCTACCTATGGGGTGCCAAGGTACAAACTAGACAATTAACTCAATAAAATGCGAGGTGTACCTGCGAAGATAATGTGGTAGTTTCCACCTATTCCCAGATTCCAACGGATGTTCCGAAACAAGAAAATATCCAAAGACCTAACTTGACATGCAGACAAGCAAGTTTCTGATGGATATATGCACCATCCTGCTAATTCTTCTGCTTGGGAATTGCTGGAAAACAAATGGCTTGACTTTTCTTCTGAAACTCGAAATTTGAGATTAGCCGTATCAGCTGATGGGATCAACCCACACAACACAATGAGTTCGACATAAAGTTGTTGGCAAATGGTGATGGTGACTTACAATCTGCCCTCATGGTTGTGTGAGAAGAGAAAGTTCATGAAGCTAAGTATGTTAATTTCTTGTCCTTGGTAGCCGGGGAATAATATAGATGTTTACTTGGAAGTTCTCCATGATGACTTGAAGCTCTTGTAGGACACAGATTTTGGAGCATATGATGTGTATCGTGAGGAAAGCTTTAAGCTAAGAGCTGTCCAATTATGGTCAATCAATGATTTTTTGGCATATGGGAACCTGCCGAGTTGCATTGTCAAACAATGTCACGCTTTCCTTGTCTGTGGTGATAAAACCTATGCCAAAAGGTTGAATCATGGGAGAAAGATGACTTTCTTAGGCCATGAGAGGTTCCTACCAGTGAATCATCCCTATCGAAACAAAGGAAAGCCTTTGAGGGGAGCCAAGAACTTGATCCCCCTCCGAAGCCGCTGACAGGGGTCAAGGTTCTAGATGCTATTTGAGGGATTAAAAGTTGCTGGGGAAAAGGTAGTGGTACAAAGAAACCAAAGGAGGATGATGGTAAGTCATGGTGGAAGAAGAAATTAGTCTTCTTTGAACTTGAATATTGGAAGCATCTGCACATTCGTTAGGTACTCGATGTGATGCACATCGAGAAAAATATGGCAGAAAGTTTGATTGAGACACTACTTGATATCCTAGGTAAAACCAAGGATGGATTAGTGGGAAGATTGGACCTCGTGGGCATGAAGGTAGAGGCTGAATTGTCACCAGAAGAAAAGGGTGACATGACTTACTTACCACTCGCTTGCTAAAACTTAGCAAAGAAGAAAATAAGAGAGTCTATAGCTCTTTATCGAGAGTGAAAGTTCTCACCAGTTACTCATCTAATATCAACAATTGTGTCTCGATGAAAGACATAAACTTAGTTGGACTCAAGTCACATGACTACCACACTCTAATTCAGCAACTGCTTCCAGTGGCCATTCGAGGTGTCCTACCAAAACGTGTGAGATGCAAAATTACTCGGTTATGCTTCTTCTTTAATGTTCTTTATGAAAAAGGTGGTAGATGTGTCGAAGTTGGAGAAATGCAAAAGAAGATCATGATGTGACCACATTGTGTTTGTTTGAAAAACATTTCCCCCATCATTTTTTGTTGTGATGGTGCATTTAACAGTTTATCTTGTTTGTGGGGTAAGACTGTCTGGGCCGGTATGGTATAGGTGGATTACCCGTTCGAAAGGTTCATGAAGATCTTAAAAGGACATGTCTGTAACCATAGTCGACCCGAAGGGTGTATAGTTGAGTATTATGCTAAATTCATACCCTACCCTACCCGATAGAAAAAATATTGGGTTCGGGCGATATCCGACCCTATTACCCGTTTACCCTCCGGGTAGGGTTACCCGCGGGTAACAATTGACATTCCTAATGGAGACTTACACTCTTCATAATCGGGGCATGGTAGGGCACCATCCACTTTCTTCTCATCACCACTAAAACAACCTCCAAAATGTAGCAGATGCACCTATCAATTTGGTGGACTAAGCTTGCCAATCACGAGTTTTAGGTTGAATTTATTTAGAGAGAATGTTAGGTATCATGAATTGGGGCTAAGAAAAATCGCATTGTGTTTTGTTTGAAAAGATAATCGTTATTTACCATTAAATGAGATTATGACGTCATTTTGACAGTCATGTGCGGAGTACGTGACTATTTTCATCAAACACAAACGGTTGAAAAACGTACGGGGTCCAATCTAGAAAAACTTTGGGACCATTATTGCAACAAAAAAAGGTTTGGGACTACAAGTGCAACGTTTGAAACTAATGGGGTAAAAAACGAGAGTATTGGGACCAAAGTGAAACCTATCATGTGTCCAATGGGACCAAAAGTATAGTTTTCTCAACATAATCACTTCCTAAATCTCACATTTTCAAGCCAAAAAGCACATGCAAGCATATAAAATTCATCACAGATACGTGATCATACCTAGATTCTAATTTCTACGTGCATGCATGATACTTTCTTTGATCTTGTGTGTGTTTTTTGTACATTTTACTCTAGAGAATTTTCTTTCATCAATCTAACCGAAGCTAGCTAAAAAATTGACAAAATCCGAAACAAATCCTAACATGCAATCCTACTTACAAGACTAGAATTCTAAGTACAACTCTATACCTATCTACTAGTTCTTCCTCTAGTGGTAATGAGATGACAAATAATCCGCTATCCTTCCTTCTTGTATCCAAGATCCGAGAGCTTGAAGATGATGGCAAGACAAGGGACTTGTGGCTTGCTTTGGTAAATGAAAGGATAAAGGATGTGGGTGATTTAAGACTTGCCGAAAGGTAGAAGAAACGAAGAAGAAGATGATGTTCTTATGGCCTAAGAGGGAGAGAGCTTCGGAAGTGAGAGAATATGAGAGAGGGAGAGAGAGAGAGAGAGAGAGGAGTGGGGGTGATCATATATGAAGGGAATGGGTGAGTGGTGTCTCATTTATGAGCTCAAAAAAGGGGGAAGATAGTGCTTAGCACTATTGACACACTTTTGTTGTGGCAATGAGAGGGTGTTTGCGTGAGGTGAGGTGGTGATGAGGTGTAATATTATGTGTGTCCTATGAGCGTGTCTAGTATGGGCACTATCTCACTTAGGACCAAATATGAGAAGTGAGGCAATGGTGGGGGTCTGGGGGTGTTTGGCTCGGTTCTTGGAAGATTAATGGGGTGATTTGATTAACTTAATCATCTTGATTAATCTTAGGCTCTAAATGATGATAGCAGTTCAATTTTCATGTGTTTTAGGGCTAAATGAACTTGGTACAAATTTTACTAAGCAAGGTTGATTTCTTAGGAATACAAAGTACCTACTAATCCTTTCATTTATTTTCTTTGTCAGAAATGATAGAAATATTCATTCACATGATCAACGGGTCAAAAGGTCCGTCTAAAATATCGGAGTAATTCAGACATAACCGGGGAGCCCCAGAGAACAATCCCAAAATTTGTGTCGGGATCCAAAACTCTCCTGAAAGGGAGAAGTAACACTCCTACAGTGGGAGACAACATTCCATAAGGAAAAATCTGTCCAAAACCAAAGACAAAGATACACGATACCTTACTAACACCTATCTAGTCAGAACTGATGCCAAACATCTTACCACTAAAATAAGAGCATTCTTGTATCGAAATTTTATCAAAGATAACGAAGGAGGAACCTAACAAACCTAGAAAAATAAACAAGAACATAATATATAAAAAAAAAAGGATATAAAAAAAAAGAAAAAAGAAAACCTTCAAACTAAGACTAAGCAACCCTCCCTCATAAGGCCTCTTTATTAAAAATCCTAAGTGTTCATTTGTAAGATACAAATTCGAATCCTATGACATTGTTCACCTTAATTCCTAGAAAATAATAATCAAAGTGTCTTTTGCAAATATAAATTAAATCTCATTAGGCATATACATAACATGCATTTCGAAACATAAAATATGATAGACATATTCATTTCTGTTATGATTTAAGGCAATATGTAAATCATACAAAATTGCAAATTTTCCCTTAAAAAAAATTCACATACATATTTAATCCACTTCGTTACAATTCAACTAAATTTATATTATTACATTTCAAAATCATAACATGTGTTGAATCGTAACATAATAAAGTCATGTTGTTTAAAACATATAATGATACAAATCAAATTAACAAAAAAAATATAGCAATATAAGCCACATATTTAATTCGAACACAAACGTAAGCAAGTACATTAAATTTTATTATCTTTAGTTTAATTATTAGATTTCATTAGATTTCGTTATAGTATTGATACCTAACCTTTATTGCTTGTTTAAATTATTGCTCGTCTTTTCTTAGCTTTCATATCCATTTTTCGTAGATCACATTATCGAATGGGTCGTCCTAATGTCCCTACACACTTAACAAACGGTCACTAATACCGACTTATGAAATGACATATTAAATATTGAAAAATTATATTACGTGGCATGAAATGACAGTTAAAAGCGTAACATAAATGTGATATGCATGTTAAAAGATTTTCGGGTGTTGCAGTTTTCACCCTCATAAGAAGTGTCAAAATTACCTTTTTAATGATATTTTCATACCCTCATTATAAGTTAATTTTCTTGTAGTGAGAGTGGAAAATCGAAAGTGCTAGTTGACCTTCAACTTCGAAGAAAAATAAGACTACCTAGGCTTCTAGGAAGGCCACATCTGATGAGTTAGATCTGATTATCTTAGAGAAATCAAATCTCTCAACTAAAGGGGCCCTTGATGAGAGGGTTTGTATATTTAAAGAGGATGCCTTCACTCCCTTTTTCCTAAAATTAATCCTTCATTAAGGAAGGCACTAGTAGCTTAATAAAGCCATCCTTGGCTCAAGATGCCAAGCTTACGCTCTTCATTCGCACTTATTGGGAAAATGAGCTGGCTTTCATGGATTACCTATCCTGGTACATTTTTCATATCCCTCCTTACTTGTCATTCATATCTTTTTGTTAATCTGACTCCTATACAGTGCAACTTAATGTGCTTGTTAGCAACATGATTCATCATGAGAATTCTTGCACTTTCGTTAGAGAACTGATTATGCAACTCGAGAAGAAAGAGAACCAGCTGAGAAAGTTGATGTCAGAGATGGAAGAAAAGAAAAAGCACATGGAAGCCATCACACAGTATAGAGAGAAGGCTGATGCAAAGTTGATTGGCCTCAAGGCCTTAGTTAGTTTTGGGTAAGAAACTCTAGCCCAAAGGATCTTCAATGTCATATTTCTTCCCTTAGACAAAAAGAATAATGCATTGTTCCTCATAAATGAAACAACAAAGAAAAGTCTAGATGAGCTCTCCTCATATAGCAAGCTCAAGAGGAGAAGGTTAAAGAGGCAGACAAGTTGAGACCCACAAATGGCTCCTAACTGCCTATTCATTTCCCTGAGGGGGAGAGCTTCATTGGAGATCTTCATGAAGGGAATTAGAGAGATTATCATGAGAAGCAAGTTCATGTATGACATTGGACAATTTGTTTCCCATTTCTATGGGTATGGGTTAAATGCTGTTTAGGGGCAAGACCATGTGCAAGGGTTTAAGGGTAGCTTCAAAGGGAGGATTCCTTTGTAGCCAATTCTTACCCTCCAACTTTTAGGAGAAATGTGGAAGACGCTTATTGGGAACCTTGGTGGTCGTGGCTATCAAAACCTTGGTGGCCAACTATACCTCTTTCCCCTGATATACAATCTCATCATTGGACCCATATGCTTTTAGCTTCCCTACCAGCTCAGTTCAAAATTCTGCTTGACCTCAAGAAGGAACTTGCTGGAGTACAATTTTTCATGCGTTTCGCATCGCAGAATGTTGATGATCATAATGCAATGTCTTGTCAGTGTTCATCATGTGGTAATCTACAAAAGAAAGAATTTGAGGTTGTAAGGATGCATTTGTTGGCAAATGGTATGAATAAAACATATATTAAATGGATAAGGCATGAAGAAGATCCTACAATAGGGCAATTATTGTATGATGGAATAAAGTAGAGATAAGAGAACATAGCTTTTTGAAGGAGAAACCTATAGCTTTGGTTAATGCTGACGAGAGTGATAACCCGGATGGATTTATAAAATTACTAGAAGATGTTGAGAAACTGTTATATCCTAGATGTTCTAAATTCACAAAGTTATCTACAATTATGAATGTATATAATGTGAAGGCAAACCATGGTTGGAGCGATACTTCGTTCAGTGGCTACTTCTTTTGATTGGACAATTACTGCCAGAGGCAAATAAATTATCTTTATCCTTATATGATGCAAAGAAAAGCTTTAATGCATTATGTATGAATTATGTGAAGACCCACACTTGCCCAAATGATTGTGTCCTATAATAGAAGGAGCATGAGAAAGAAGTGATTGCCCTACCTGTGGGATCTCAAGATAGAGAATTGGCAAGAATTCCAAGAAAAGTGAAGGAGTCCGTGAAGGTATTATGGTACTTTCCATATATTCCATGATTGTTCAGAGAATGTTCAGAATTAAAGTTGTGTCATAAGAGTTAACATGGCATGTTGATGAGAGAGTTTATGATGGTCATTTGCGTCATCCTGTAGATTCACCATCTTGGAGATTAGTTGACCATAAGTGGCTAGATTTTGCCTCCGAGAAAAGAAATGTTAGAATGGCATTATCAGCGCATGGGATCAATACTTATAAGACATTATCTTCTACGGTTCTAACTATAGTTGTTGGCCAGCACTATTGATCACATATAATCTTCCTCTGTGGTTATGATGAAGAGAAAACTCATTATGCACACTTTATTGATCTCTGGCCCTAAACAGCCTGAGGATGACATCGATGTTTATTTGGGTCTTTTAATTGATGACTTAAAGAAAATTATGGTAAGTAGGTGTTGATGCATTTGATGGATATCTCCGTCAAAGTTTTGTACTTAAAGCGATTTTGTTTTGGACGATTAATGATTTTTTCGCTTATGGAAACCTGTTAGGATGTAGTGTGAATGGATATCACGCGTGTCCTAATTTTAGTGAACATACATATGAAAAATGGCTGAAGTACGTTAAAAAAATGTCATACACAGGCCACTTAAGATTTCTTTCTCATAGTCGTCCTTGTCGAAAGCAAAAGAAGGCATTTAATGGAGAGCAAGAGTTCAACTTGGCACCAAAATCATTGAGTTGATAGGTGTTAAATAAATTTGAAGCAATTAAATGTAATTGGGGAAAAATGAGTCTCGGTTCTAAGTTGAAAGAGGATAGTGGCAAAACATGTTGGAAAAAGAAATTAGTATCTTTAATTCCAACTTGAGTATTGGGAACATCTTCATGTGAGACATGTTCTAGATGTCATGCACATAGAGAAGAATGTGTGTAAAAGTATCATAAGTACATTGCTTGACATTCCTGGAGAAACTAAGGATGGAATGGCCTCGAGATGAGGTCTTGAGGAGATGAAGATGAGGACTGAGTTGACCCTAGTTGTGTAAGAAAATAGAATCTTTTTGCCACCGGCTTGTTACACACTAACTAGGGAAGAGAAACGTAAGGTTTGTACATCTTTTCTAGAATGAAGGCGCCTACAGTTTATTCGTCCAATGTCAGTAAATTGGTCTTAATGAAAGATTTGAAACTTATTAGTTTTAAGTCGCATGACTGCCACAAAGTGATAATGGCACGCATGTCATCACCCGATTATGCTTCTTCTTTAATGTTTTATGCAATAAAGTGATAGATGTCTCAAAGTTAGATGAGATGCAACCAGAGATTGCGAAAACTTGTGTTTTCTGGAGAAGTATTTTCCCCTTGTTCTTTGATATCATAGTTCATTTAACAGTTCACCTAGTGAGGAAGGTCAAATTGTATGGACCTGTATGGATGTACCCTTTTGAACGTTACATGAAAGTTTTGAAAGGTTATGTTCGAAATCTCAATCGGCTAGAAAGGGTGAATAGCTAAATGTTATATTACTGACGGCTGTTGAATTCTGCTCGGACTACTTGTCAAATGTGCACTTAATTGGGATTCTGAAATAGTCATCGAAACCATGATCTTACTAAGCCTTTGCAGGAGCTCAGTTGGAAAATGCTGGTCATGAGGAGTGGGTGCAAGCTCATTGTCACGTACTTGCAAATGATCCCGATATAAATCTTTATATCAAATAATATTTCACACTTGTTAATAAATATTATGTGTGAGATATAAAATTAGTAAAACTAACTTTTTTAATCATCATATCAGTGAACACATGGACTATTTGAGTTCATCCTCCCACACACAAGCTAAGTCACAAAAATGGTTGATAGACCAACACAATTGTTTGTTTATCCATTGGTTGCGTGATAAAGTAAGTTACATCACCATCCTGTAGTTGGATTTAACTTATGCTCTTAAAGTTATTACTTGAATTAATAATCATGAACATATTGACCTTATAGGTTGTAGATGAAACCAACGACTCCATGAAACAAGTATCAGAAAAAATGAAGTGGATTTCGCAGTGTCCTAACACCTTGGTGGCAAAGTATAATGCGTATTTGGTTAATAGGGTCAATTATCATATAAAAGATCTTGACAATATGAGTTTTTCAAAACTCAGGAGTAAGCTTAGTTGCAAATATCATGTATCTTACTAGTGCAAGGGATAAAAACCCAGTCATGTATAATTTGGAGTTTCACGAAGTCATTGTAGAAATATGGGAACTCGATTACCATGATTACTGAATTCTAATGTTTAAATGTAACTGGGTAGAGAGCAACACTGGTGTCAAGGTACATGATTTAGGGTTTACATTGTTAAATTTCAATAAAATTGGATTAAAAATGATTCATTTATTTTGGATAGACAAGTGAAGCAAGTGCTTTGCATTGAAGACCCTGAAGATCCAGCACGACATGTCGTACTTGCAACTCCTATATGATTTGAATGCGCAGAAGGTGGTGAGATAGATGAATCTGAAATTCGCCATCATTCTTTTAGTAAAGGGTCGCCTTCAACAGAAAATGTCGTTACAGATGAAAATAAGCCACCTTGTGTTCATGATGATTGCGATGGGGTTTGGGTTGATAATACAAATGGTTAGTTTGTTATTCATAATACATACTCAGTGTTTTATGTTTTCTTTGTTTTTTTAGTTTGTTCTACAAGTGATGCTCAGTTAAATCTTATTGTTTTTAAGATATTTGTTCACATTTTAGTGGGTTCATAATTGGCCCATGCACTTTGTGTACTTTATTTTTTTGAGGAATTGTGGACAAAGGGAGAGTTAACATTGTACAAGTGAATATTAGATGCCATAAAAGCTTGTACTGTTGCTTGGAATTCTATTTATGATTGTGACATATTTTTGCAGGGATTAGATGGATCTTAACCAGGAAGCTGGATTATGGTCAATTGGCAAGGAAGCTTATATCCTATTGCTGCTATCTTCTCTACATAATGTGAGGCATTATTTTTGTGTGTTATTAATGTCCTATGTCTGATTCAGATTCTATGGCCTAATAGTGGCCATTTCCGATTCTGATGTTATTGTCGGTCTTATTGAATAAGTACATTATGACCCTCCTCTAGCTCCTCCCTCAGAAGTTGCACCACTGCATTCATTCCTTTTCTTTAATTTGTTCTTATTCTCATATATATATATATATATGTATATAAATATATATATATATATATATATATATATATATATATATAGATACAACTGATATATAGGCATAAATCTATGGATGCATGTTGTTTGCTTATCTTTCAAAATCTTGTGCAAGATGTGCTCTTTGATTATTGTTTCACATGTACTTTTATTAGAACTTATTATGTGTATTCAAGACGGGCATAACCACTACTCCATACCTTTGGTGATATTAATTTAGCTTTTAGTTTCTTCAATACTGGTTTTGTTGTTACGGGACTTTTACAACAATTTCTTGGACATTTCGGATTTTCTATGAGAAGGTGACAATGTTTTTCGAAGTTTCCTGGTCTAACTGTCACTTTTTTCTATTCATCACCACTAGTAATGCGATTGAATTAGTGGAATTATTTTGGTTCATCATTTATTCTTTTCATGTGTGATAGATGATCGGATGTGGTTGTCCTTTTTTAGTTGTCAACCAAATAACATTAAAGCAGGGAGACCATGCTTATGTGTATTGCTCTTTCTAGCATATGCTTAACTTCGGGTTTGTTGATAATAAAATGGGTGCTATTTTTATCTATATAATACATAGAAACTAATATTTTTGTCCACATGCTACAGTCTCTTCTAGAATATAAAAGGCATAAGACATAAAATGGCGACCTTCCTCCCATGGCAATGCGCCCCACTGAAGCTACCACTGTAGATGGTGAGGTGAGTATTACATGTCTCCTTCCAAGTACATTTTTAAGTGGAAGATATCCATGATATGTTTATTGATCTAATCACTGGGTGCGTTTGTTGGTGTCATATATATATATGTATATATATACACAAACATTATGGATTTAAAGATGCATAAGAAGTATTATATTTAATGATAGTGGAGCTTAAAGTTTTTGAAAATTTTCATTATTTGAAACTTTTATATTGATTATTCTTTAAATGAAATCCCTGATTTGATTGATAAGAATGTTAGACTTCAGAAGTGAATGTGTATAGGCGAAGTTGAAATAAATGCAGACCCGTATAATCAAAGTCGAGGCTAGAGTTTGACTCTATGTTCGTAAGACGTTATTGCCATGTACACAGGTGCAATACGTATTAAAGCAATCGCCCCCAAGATACAACAACTTTAATACTTCAAACTGTTGCACTACAAATCAGAAGCTATCGGAGAACGTACTAAGGTATTCGGAACTTTCTTGACACAACTAATGTAGAACTTAAGAAAACTAGAATGCTTTTAAGCTGTATTTTTTCTTTGTGAAATTTCCAGTGACTACAATTCAATCTGGAGGGGTCTATTGATATATTTTGAAGAGTTGTGGTGCCTTTTAAGAAAGGCACCTTTTGACCCTTGGTGGCACTAGTTCGGCTAGGCTCGAACCGGTTCAGACCTAGACCCACTAGTACGCTGGGAGATCGCACCCGCAAGTTGACTCGTGCCCCGTTGGGCGACCGATCTCATGGGCTCGCAGGTTCGGGCTCGTATCCGCTCGATCCATGGTGATCGCTGGCGGATCGGTCCGACCCGAGCCGATCTGGTGTGCCACATCACTGCACTCGACTCAAACCATCGGGAATCCGTGAGCCACTTGTTCGGACCATTCGGCCAAAATTTTAAGGCTCCTATAGCTCCTCACGATGACGCGTACGTGTGAAGTGCAAAGTGCACCTCTGAAGCGACTCAATACGACATGTATGACGTATGCGTGAGGGCCCGAGCCCTTCGATGATTCTTTGCACCATCCTCGGATCCATTTAGCCAAAGGCTAAAATCCCACTAGGATCCACCATAAGGTCCACCATAGGGGAGCACACTTGATAACCCATTATCACCCGCTCTACTAAATAAGGAGTATCAAAATACTCCTACTTTCCTATATAGGATAAGTTCTCACATTTCTTTATAAACTTTTCGAATTCCAAGTTTAAGGTGCAACCTTTAGGTATTAATTTTTCATTCACCCGAAATTGAATTTGAGAACATAAATACACTAAATTCATCTACTAGAGACGTGGATTATGAATTCACAACTTATTTCCATTTTCCACAAATGTATTAATATAAAAAAATTGGCCAAATTTGGGTCAACATCCAAAATTCCAAACCAATTTCCAACAATCCCCCACATGAATGATATTAATGCATGTAAACTTAAGAAAGTCCCAACGAGCCGTCTCTTCATTAGGATAGGTAGCATCAGGCTTTGAACCTTCCCTATTGAGATGCCATCGGATTTGCCCGCTGCTCAGTGATCGTAGACTTTTGGGTGCACTCAGTAGCTCAGTTCAATCGACAAATCACTCCACTTATGTCAACCCCAGCCCCTCTTGGAAGCTCCAAGAGACCGCCCCCAAAAGCGGAGACCGAAGAACCGCCATTTCATTCAGTGCCTGCGGTGAGGCGCGACCAGAAAAAGGGTCCCGGCATTGATAGAACTATGGCAGATCCTACATAAGCAGAGAAAGCCAGCCAGGGCGATCCAAAGCTTTTTTTTTTTTTTTTTTTTTTTTTTTTTGTAAATCTAGTACAATGACAACCACAAAGTGACGACTCTAATACCATTTTGGCCATGGACCTTATCTCGGATTCATAAGTGTGTACTGAGAATATTACATTTGTTAGTTTGAAGCGGCTCCACGTCACACTTACATAGGTGATCTCCTATTAAGGGTGCCCTGAAATACCCCACCACCAAGATATATGAATCATTAAAAGTTGTTAAGCTTACCCTCACCACACATCATCAGGTTTTGTACCAAATAGTTATAATTAACACTTAAGTGGAATCGAGAATGAGCTTTAAATATAATTTTCAAGTGCAATACTGAGTGCTTCAAAACTTTGTTATCTTGTTGAACCAAGTTCTTGGGATCCTCCAGTCATCATGGACGATTTACAACTATGAACACTCTTTAATGTGTGTGTTTTAGCCCCAGTCCCCTTATTGGACTATATATTTGATCTCGACCAATGCCTTTAGCTATCGGATCCGCGATATTTTCTCTTAACTTTACGTAGTCAATGGAGATTACTTCACTTGAGATCAAATTTCTAACGATATTATGTCTCCTTCGTATGTGTCGAGACTTACCGTTATACATGTGGCTTTGAGCCCTCCCTATAGCAAACATGCTATCACAGTGTATAATCATGGGAGCACCGGTTTGCACCAACCGAGAATATCCTCTAGGAAATTTTGAAGCATTCTTCTTCTTCACCAGCTTCTAATGCAATGGACCCCGATTCCATTGTGGAACGAGCTATGCAAGTTTATTTACAGGATTTTCAAGCCACGGCTCCTCCACCTATAGTGAATACATAACCAATGGTGGATTTTGAATCGTTTGTATCAGATGTCCAATTTGCATCTGTGTTTCCTTCCAATACGACTGGATATCTTATATACAAAATTCCATGACTCATGCTATGTTAAATAGCTCAAAACTCTCATTAGAGCTTTCCATTTATCTTTGTTAGGATTACTTGTAAATTTACTAAGTTTGCTAACTGAATATGCTATATCAGGACGCGTACCATTCGTCAAGTTCATCAAACTTCTGATAATTCTTGCATATTTCAGCTGGAACATTAGGTCTCCTTTATTTTTGGCTAAGTGTAGATGAACATCTACAAGAGTGTTAGCCGGGGGTACGTCATAAGCATCAAATTTCCTCAACACACTCTCAATATAATGAGCTTGTGATAGGAAAATTCCGTCAGGAGTTCTAGAGATTTTCATCCCTAGGATGATGTCAGCCAGACCCATGTCCTTCATGTCAAAATTCTGTTTTAACATGTTTTTAGTATTCATGATTGAGTCATGATTGCTCCCCGTAATAAACATGGGATCTACGTATAAACACACTATCAAATAATCTTCTGGAGTGCCCTTTATATAGACACACTTGTCACACTCATTGATCTTGAACCCATTAGAGAGCATCACAATGTTTAAATTTTAAATGCTATTTATGAAGTGCTTGTTTGAATCCATACAATGATCTATTACACACCTTCTTTTCTTGGCCAGGCACAACAAACCCTTCAGAATGTTCCATATATATCTCATCCAATTCCCTATTTAGGAAGGCTGTCTTCACATCCATTTGATGTATCTCAAGGTTATGCAATACTGCAATAACAATGAGTACTCTAATGGAAGTGATCATCGTAGCAGGGGAATATGTATCAAAGAAGTCGTAACCTTCTCTTTGTTTGAACCCTTTGGCTACTAATCTAGCCTTATATTTATCAATTGATCCATCAACTTTATACTTCCTCTTTAGGATCCATTTGCATCCAAGTGGTTTACAACCTGGTGGTAGATCAACAATCTCCCACGTGTGATTTTGCATGATGGACTCAATTTTACTGTTTATTGCTTCTTTCCAGAGAGGAGCATATGGACTGAACGATGCCTCATGTATTATCTTGGGTTCACGTTCCATCATGTATGATAGAAAATCTGGCCTAAAGGACTTTTCCTTTCTAGGCCTCTTACTGCGTCTAGGTTCATCATTAACCTTAGGTTCCTTATCAACCTCAACAGGTGAACCATTTGCAATTCCATAAGTTCTTTTATGATAACTTACTTCTATGTTTTCTTTCTTAGGAAATATGTTTTCAAAGAACACCACGTTCCTTGACTCAATATTCATCCCTTCGTTCATTTCAGGAACGTCTGATTTGTGCACCAAAAATCGATATGCACTACTGTTATGCGCATATCCAATGAAAATGCAATAAACAATTTTTGGTCATATTTTCACTTATTTTGGCATATGTACTTCAACCTTAGCTCGGCACCCCCATACTTTGAGGTAATGGTAGGAAGGTTTTCTTCCTTTCCACAACTCATATGGAGTTTTGTCCCTGTTCTTATGTGGCAATTTGTTAAGAATGTAGTTGGCAAACACGATTGCTTCCAGCCTTCCCCCCACATGTTCTAGGGTAAGCCCAAACTTATCAACATTGCAATCATCATCTTTTTTAGAGTTTAATTCTTGTGTTCTACAATGCCATTTGATTGAGGTGAGTACAGTGCTGTAGTTTGATGAATAATAAGAGCTACATATTCTCCACCTCTATCACTTTGAATCACTTTGATTCTTTTGCTAAGTTGATTTTCAACTTCATTCTTATAATTTTTGAATGCCTCAATGGTTTCATCTTTGCTTTTCAAAAGATATACATAACAGTATCTTGTGCAATCATGAATAAAAGTTACGAAGTAATTCTTACCACCTCTAGTTTGCACAAACTTTAAATCACATACATCAGTATGGACATGTCCTAGAGGTGAAGTACTTCTTTCCAATGAATGGAATGTTGTTTTGGCCAATTTTGCCTCCATACAGATCTCACACTTTTGTGAATCGAATTTTGTTCTAGGAAGTAAATCTAAGTTCACTAAATATCGAAGTGTATTCAGATTTACATGTCCTAATCTACCATGCCATAAATTAGAACACTCAAGAAAGTAATTAACTTCACTTATATTAATACTGCACTTAATGTCAGACTTTACATTTATTACATTCATCTTGAAAAGGTTCTTCTCGAGATAACCTTTCCAAGTAAATTGACCACCTTTAGTCAGCACATCCACGAGAGTTAGTTCTTTTGGTCATTTTCAAAACTACTTTCCCCAATCCGACCACCGCAGATGTTGCAGAGTTTCCCATAAAGAGCTTTCGCTAAAATGGTGTATGTAAGGATCTGAAAAACAGTCCTAATGGCCGGATCCTTGATAAGTAGGTATCTTTCCCTGTTTGAAATAAACTTCTTCTCCCCGGTAAGCTCTTTCCAAAATAAATCGGGCTTGAAATCCATGTCCATTCTCCGTGCATACTCATCCTGCTTTATCCCTAATTTATCTCGAAATGTCACTATGGGCATTGAGAAGCACTTCTTGTTCATCACAAAGTCAACGCGACCAACTGCCGCTTTTGATACTATCCTTTCAACTGTGAGTTTGTTGAACCATTGGTCAGTCATCTCGGTGAAAGTGTTAACTAGCCTAGTTGGGAACTCAAATACGTCCCATGCCCTCAAGAATCCCCCACTTTTTCCCCCACAAGAAAGGGCTCTCAATTTCGTCAAGTTAATTAATTTGGAGGGAGAAATCTTTTTCTCACTCACTTTTGAAAAGATAAGCTGATCATTTGGAGATGGAAGGAAAAATCCATTAGGTGCTATGAATTCTCCTTCATCCTCAAATCTCTCTCTTTCATTATCTGACTCTTCCCTCACCAATTTGTTTCCCGTTTTCTTCTTGCTACTTTCCCCCAAGGTAGAGGATTTAATGGTAATTTTCTGTCATTTCTCTCCCTTTGTTTTTGCCATTTTAAAACATCTCTATAACTCAAAAGAGATAACAAGCACAATAAAAAAAATACTCGAAATATGATTTTGAGTTTGAGAAAAAGTAGTCCGTGTGTAGTAGGTGTTCTAAGTAAGGCAATTGAAGGGGAAACAACAACAAAAACAAAAAATTACTCTAAAAAGGAGAAAAGGGGTCGATAATTTACCTCTTTCGGGTTCGCCGAAAAGTGATCGGTAGGGAATGATGCCCTCGGTAGAGAGAGAAGTGGGTTTCATAATTATGAGGGAGAAAAGGCCGGGGGAGAGGGGGTGGTGTCATGCCAGTTTTCCGGCCAAGAATTCCAAAAAAAGAATTTGTTTTTTCTTTGAATCAAAAGATTGATTTTTCGAAAAATTTTGAAAATTAATATTTTCAAGATTTCCCGACTAAAAAATGCATTTCTCTCAAGAAAATTGTCTTTCCTCATTTTTCTCTACATTGCATCTCCCATTTGGTACCTACTATCTTCAAACCAACATATTAGAATGCTTCAACAAAAATATATATAAAAATTCCAAGACTACTTTTATTGAAAACAAAATAAACGGGGCTGGGGATGCCTCCCAAGTGCGTTTTTTTTTTAAATTCACTAGCTTGACCCTCTTTCATCAACAAATTATGGGGGCTTGAAAATCATGTTTTCCCCCTCATGGCTTTCAAATTTTCAATCATCGAAATCACTTTCTCTTGAATTAACGGTTCCTCTTTTCTTTGAACATTTTTCTTGCCGAGAATTTCAAACTCCTTAAGATCCTCATCATTTTCCAATGATACTTGGGGAAGGGTAGGATTGGTGCTAACACTAGGGTATATTCTTTTGGTCATTTGAAATTTTAAAGTTTCACCCTTTGTATTGAGCACCATTCGACCTCCTTTGACATCAATGAGTGCCCCGACACTCACAACGAAGGGTCTCCCGAGTATCATTAGAAAAGTGAGCCCATTTTCCATATCTAAGATGACAAAATCGGTCAGCAATTTTGACTTTCCTACCTCGACCAGGATATCCTTTGCTATTCTCTCTGGTTTTGACTCCTGAGAGTTGGTAAATCTAACGGACACATCGGTAGGAATCAAAGTTGCTAGACCGAGTCCTTTGAAAACTCTCAGACTTATGACATTCACACTTGCCCCAATATCACATAGGGCATTTTGGAAAACTTTCTCTCCAACTCTACAAGATAGAGCAAAGCATCCGGAATCATTAAGCTTTCGAGTGAGCCCTTCCTCTTCCAAAATTCCGTGCTCATCCAAATTGGGTGGGTCTGGAAAGCTTGAGAACCCTCACTTTTAGGCAAAAACTTTTGCAAGTTTCCCGAAAAAGTGGTGATGCTTTCCTCACCTTTTTCATCCAAGAGTGAGGTGTCCTTTAAAGACACATTGGAAAGAAAAATTTCGATCTCACCTTCATTGGTACACGTGTTCGTGCACATACTTTAGGACGCTTTAAGTGTCAATTTAGTGATGTTTTTGTGCAATTTCACGTGTACTTCGTGTATTTAATTCTCATCAAGAAAAATAATGCTTTTGGTTCATTTTTGTGTTAAACAGGTACAAATGGATCGAAAAAGAGCATCAAAAGATTGCAGAGTCGATAGATCGATCGAGGCAACAAAAGGATAGGGCTAAAGGAAGATCTCAGCCAAGACAGGTTGCAAATCTCGGCCGAGATGAGCTTCTAGGGAAAACTTAAACTTTTGAAGAGTTGAAGATCTCGGCCGAAACGGGTAATGCATCTCGGCCGAGATGACTTTCCAGGGAAAACCCAAATTTTCAAGAGATCAAGATCTCGACCGAGATGGAACCCAATCTCGGCCGAGATGAGCCAAACCCTAACAAGCCCTGAAATCATCTTTTTCACGTCTCAGCCGAGACACAATTGCATCTCGGCCGAGATCAGCCTTCGATTCACCAACAGAAAATCCTCATTGCTTCGTCTCGGCCGAGACACATTTGAATCTCGGCCGAGATTCTGTACCTTGTTTCAAAATTGTGAATGCGACTTTGCCTAAAACTGAAGTGACAACTCTTCCCCTATATATATAAGTTCCATTTTCAAATTTGACCAAAACCTAGAACCCATCCCCCACACATATTCAGCCACTATTCAACATTGGAAGCAAAGGATTGGAAGGGGGTTGAAGATCAAGATCATCAATCCTATCTTTTGGTTCCTTTCTATCTTATTTTCATGTTTTCTTGGATTTTCTCTTATTTTATCTTTGTAATAGTTGTAATGGGTGGCTAGCACCCTATAATTCACTCTTGATCAATGTGGAATCTTGAGTCGAAGACATTTATGTGATTATTGCAGTTAATATTACCGATTGGATTATGTTTTTGGAATGTTCTATGTTATTTGGGATTGTTGATTCACACTTATGAATTGAATTGTGGTCTGATCACCAATTTGGATATTTGTTTGTGTGTTGCTAGAATTGGGCGTATAGTCCGTAATTGTTATGAATCCGATTCCCGTGTAGCAAACAATACATTTATTTTATTAGGGATAACATAGAGTTCGACCACTAAAACCGAGCTTGCTAGTTTTATGTCGAATCTACTCCGTTGTCTTGATTCTTAATGCACTTGACTATTGATTCTTAGAGAGCTTGTTTTAGGAATTGATAAGTTGAGTAGGATTAATTGAAGAGCTACTTTTTATTAATTATAATTAAGAGCCAACAAGATTGATAGAACTTGTTATTAATCTTGGAGTAGGAGTTCTAAGGCTAACTAATTGGGTATTAAAATTAGTTGCATAAATTGTCTAAGACCAAGGGTGGATCGTTTTATTACTTGAAAACCAAAAACCGAAAAAATCACTCTATTTGTCTTTGTTTAATTGAATTGTTAAATTGCTAAGTATTTTTAGAGTAATTGTGATTTAAGTTGCTTAATAGAAATTTAGATGTTAGTTGTGATTTCATTAAAATCCTCCCACTTCTTTATTGTTTTTCTAGCTTATTTATATTATATTGCTTGATCATAATAATTTAATACATAAAGAAAAATTGTTTGATCGTTCCTCATGGGATCGACCCTTACTTGCCACTCTACTAGTTAGAGTAGTAGAATAAGGATAAGTATATTTATATACATTAATTTGGTGGTAAGAAACGACCTACCATTCATTCTCAACTTCAATTTTTCTTTTTAATGTCATTACATCTTCCAAAGGGTTCCAAGAGGAGTGGGGATGGGTATTGGCAAAGATGCCTTCGTGGCTCCCTTTAGACATTCATTTTTCTCTCCACTCTCCTCTTCTAAACCCTTTTCTTCTTTTTCATCTTCCTTCTACCCTTCGACTAATTCAAGCCTAGTGTCTTCCTTCTCCACAATTTTTTTCTCACTCCCATTTCCTCCACAAACGTGAGATCTTCTTGAGGCTCGATTTTTGGTTCTATACTCGGGTTGCCCCGGGAGGCTACCTGCTTGGCTAGGTGACCCGGATGGCCAGTTAAGGATGAATTGTTTCATCATTTTTGTTAAGAAACGAATCACTTACAATACACACAAACAAGTTCAAACCAGGAAAAATGGAAAAACAAACTGAAAATCGGCCAAACAAGAACCGAACGTAAAACCAGAAACAAAATGAAGAACACAAAGCTTTTACGTGGTTCGATCAATGTGATCTACATCCACGAAGGCTCTATACACCTCAATTCACTCCACTGAACAATCAATTACAAGAAACAACCTAGAAAACTAGAAGCCCCAATTCACAAACCGAATTGAGCTTAAGAACCCTAGCTTTCAAATTCTAATGATTGTGTAGTGTTTACCGAGGGAAAATAACGTGTATCAACTCGTCTCTACTAGTGGAACAAATGTATATAAAGGTCTAAGCTCGAATCAAAACCTATCAGGAGTTGTAACCAATTCTGTTTCAACTGCTCAAAACTGGTAGACGGGCCTTTCACAATGGTTTTACATGCAACGGTTCCAAACCGTTGCATAATTATGTTATAACCGCTTTGACTCCGGTTCTTCACTAACCTTCAAAACTGACCTGCCTCAAAACCGATTTTCCAGCCCGGTTCTTCCCAACCTGAACCCGGTTCCTGATTCATCACAACCTCTACTACAATCCATGACCACTTAATGAAATTGAACTGATATCTACAAATCTCCACAATGAATTCAAGTGTACTTCATCACCTCAACCTGCTTTGTTTGCTCCAGGTGTAACTACATTGTTCAAGCCTTATCAGGCTCGAGCAATGAACCATCTTACCCCCTAGAACAACCTTAGTTAGGAAATCAGCTGCATTGTCTATAGTAAGCACCTTCTTCACTACAACAGATCCTGCTTCAATCACATCTCTGGCAAAATGAATTCTAACATCAATATGCTTAGACCTCTCATGAAAAGCTTGATGTTTCACCAAGTGAAGAGCACTCTGATTATCACACTGGATGGTAACACACTATTGTCTGATTCCTAAGTCTTTGAGAATTCCTTTGAGCCACACAGCTTCCTTGATTGCCTCTGTTAAGGCAATGTATTCTGCCTCAGTTGTGGATAAAGCAACCACAGACTGTTGCACACTCTTCCAGCTTACAGCCGTTCCATACAAAGTAAAGACATACCCTGTAACAGATTTCCTAGTATCCAAGTTTCCAGCAAAGTCTGCATCTGCATATCCAACAAGAGGTATTGCACCAGCTTATAGTTTCTGAAACTTTAAGCCCATATTGACTGATCCCTTCAGATACCTCAAGACTTGCTTCAAAGCTTCCCAATGTGATTCTCCAGGATTTGACATGTACCTGCTTACAAGAGATACACTATAGGCCAAGTCTGGCCTGCTGCATATCATTCCATACATCAAACTGCCAACACCACTGGCATATGGAACATTCTTCATGTGAATCTCCTCAGCTTCTGTTTTAGGACACTGATCCTTGGACAGCTTAGTCTGTAGATTAACTGGAATACTTACTGGCCTTGTCTCATGCATGTGAAACCTCTCCACAACCTTTTGCAAATATTGTTTCGGTGAGAGCCATAGTGTTCCAGTCTTCCTTCTTCTAATGATGTCCATTCCCAGAATCTTCCTTGATTCCCCAAGATCCTTCATGTCAAATTCTGAACTCAATCTTCCCTTTAGCTGTTGTATCTTATCCATACTCTTACTGGCAATGAGCATATCATCCACATATAACAACAGAAATACCTGTTCAACTCTAGACCCTTTGTTGAAGTATACACAACTGTCATATAAGCTTCTAATGAATCCTGCATTAATAATGAACTCATTGAACTTCTTATTCCACTGCCTTGGACTCTGCTTCAATCCATAAAGTGATTTCCTGAGAAAACAGACCTTCTCTTCATTTCCTGGAATCACAAAGCCCTCAGGTTGCTTCATGTATATCTTTTCAATTAGATCACCATGCAGGAATGCTGTCTTGACATCTAACTGCTGTAGTTCCATGTCTTCTTGAGTAACCTTTGATAGGAGTAACCTAATGGAGCAATGCTTCACTACTGGAGAAAATACCTCATTATAATCAATACCTTCTCTTTGTGTAAAGCCCCTAGCCACCAGCCTTGCCTTGTATCTGATTTTATCAGCCTTTCCAGCCTCCACCTTCTTCTTGTAGATCCATTTCGAGCTTACTAACTTCTGCCCCTTTGGTTTGTCTACAAGCTTCCAGGTTTGATTCTTCTCCAGAGATTCCATTTCCTCCATCATGGCCCCTATCCAGTGTTCACTTTCATTGCACCTTATTGCTTTCTTGAAACTACTAGGCTCTTGAAACTCCAAGTCTTCTGCTACACTTAATGCATAAAAGACACTTCCAGCTAGTCCATAGAAATCAGGCCTGTGAATTTGTCTTCTTGGTCTGTCTCTACCAATGCTATAAGTTCTGAGATTTGCAATCTCAGTTTGACCTTCTTCATCTTCTGATGAACGGTCACCTTCTTGTTGAGCTTGAGCATCCTTCTCTGGTGATATCTGCTCCTCAGTAGGCTCCACCTGAATAGAAATTCTTTCAGATTCTACAGCACCATCAGCTTCTTCTTGATTTCCAGTAGAGTTATATCCCATCACATCCTCATTGAATCTTACATCTCTACTTATCAAGAGATTCTGGTTTCCCTGTTCCAAGCACCATAACCTGTAGCCTTTTATGCCCTCAGGATATCCTAGGAATACACACCTCTGTGCTCTTGCATCAAGTTTGTCTTGCCTAATGTGAGCATAGGCCAGACACCCAAACACTCTCAAATCATAGTAGTTTGGTACCTTTCCACTCCAAACTTCTTTTGGAGTTTTAAATCCTAGAGTTGATGATGGTGATCTGTTTATCAAATAGCATGCAGTATTTAGTGTTTCTCCCCAGAAGGATTTGGGTGATCCAGCATCAATCAGCATACATCTAACTCTCTCAAGTATAGTCCTGTTAAACCTTGCAGCAACCCCATTTTGTTGAGGGTTTAATGGAATAGTTCTGTGCCTTGTGATGCCCTTATCTTCACAAAACCCTGTGAATTCAGTGGATAGATATTCCAAGCCATTGTCTGTCCTAAGATGTTTCAATTTCTTTCCTCTTAGATTCTCCACCGGGCTCAGCCATGTTTTAAACTTAAGGAAAGCATCACTCTTATTCCTTAAGACATATACCCATATCTTTCTACTGTAATCATCAATGATGGACATGAAATACCTTCCTCCTCCATGTGTCTCTGTTCTTGAAGGCCCCCATATATCAGAGTGTACATAATCAAGTGGTTCTTGAGTAGAATGTATCCCTTTAGCATAAGGCAGCTTCTTGGCCTTTCCCAGAGCACATTTGTCACAGAAATCCATTGTTCTATTTCCCATTTCACTAATGATGCCCCTCTTTGATAGCTCCTTCAATCCCTTCTCTCCAATATGACCCAGTCTTCTATGCCACTTCATGACATCTTCTCTACTTATCACAGATTCAGCACAACCTAACACAGGGGATCCAATCAAAATAAACAGGCCATTGTGTTGCCTTCCTTTGATTACTAGCTTGTTGTGTTTAGTGATATGAAGATAACCATCTAGGGAGTTGAACTGACAGCCATTCGCCACAAGAGATCCAAGGGATAGGAGATTTCTTTTCAGTCCAGGAACATACCTTACTTGAGAAATGGTTCTGATGACTCCATCATACATTTTTATTTGAACTGATCCTGTGCCTCTAACTTTGCAGGAGTGATCATTTCCCAGTAATACACATCCACCATCTTCTTTCTGTAAATCCTTGAACCAGGATTCATTGGGACACATGTGGAATGAACAACCAGTATCAAGAACCCATTCCTTTTCCATCTTTGTGTCTGTAATGTTTAAAACTTTTGGGGTGTCTTCTTGATGCTCAGTCACAGCCACTTCTGCCCTCTGATTTTCCTGCTTCTTCTTCTTTTGTGGACATTCCTTCTTTAAATGTCCAGCTTGCTTGCACTTGAAACACTTTCTGGTTTCAACCCAATCTCCTTGTTTCTTTGCACTCTGAGTTCCAGATTTGTTATCTTTGAATCCCTGGAACTTCTTCTTTTGATAGTTCTTTTTGAACTTAATGTTCAAACCTTTTCCAGCCTGTGTTGGGCCCTTTTCTCCCTGATTTTGGAAACACTTTGTCTTCAAGGCAGATAGGATAGATTCATAACTGATTTTTCCATCCCTTCCAAACATTAATGCATCCTTGAAGCTTTCCATAGACTTTGGAAGAACATTTAACACCATCATAGCCTTATCATTATCCTCCAAGTTCACCCCCAGATCTTCTAATTCTTCAATCATCTTGACAAACTCATCAAGTTGATCAGAAATAACCTTATCATCAGTGATTTTGAAAGACATCAATTTCTGCTTCAGAAATAGTTTGTTTGATATAGACTTTGATTGATAGAGTTCTTCCAGTTTTCCCCATGCCTCCACTGCATTCTTACACCTTGATACCTCCCTCAAAGGTTTATCACCCAAACAAAGGAATATAAGACTCAAAGCCTTCTTATCCAGTTCTGGAAACTTAGATTTCTCAGCATCAGGCCATTGATCAACAGAAAGAAGTGCATTGTCTAGACCATTCTGAATCAACGCAGCATTCATTTTGATTTTCCAAAGTGAGAAGTCGTTTTTACCTGAAAACTTCTCTACATCCATCTTCATTCCAGCCATTTTGTCTTCCTCTTGGAATGTGTGTACAAGCTTCCCACAGACGGCGCCACTTGTTAAGAAACGAATCACTTACAATACACACAAACAAGTTCAAACCAGGAAAAATGGAAAAACAAACTGAAAATCGGCCAAACAAGAACCGAACGCAAAACCAGAAACAAAATGAAGAACACAAAGCTTTTACGTGGTTCGATCAATGTGATCTACATCTATGGAGGCTCATACACCTCAATTCACTCTACTGAACAATCAATTACAAGAAACAACCCAGAAAACTAGTAGCCCCAATTCACAAACCGAATTGAGCTTAAGAACCCTAGCTTTCAAATTCTAATGATTGTGTAGTGTTTACAGAGGGAAAATAACATGTATCAACTCGTCTCTACTAGTGGAACAAATGTATATAAAGGTCTAAGCTCGAATCAAAACCTATCAGGAGTTGTAACCAATTCTGTTTCAACTGCTTAAAACTGGTAGACGGGCCTTTCACAACGGTTTTACGTGCAACGGTTCCAAACCATTGCATAATTCTGTTATAACCGCTTTGACTCCGGTTCTTCACTAACCTTCAAAACTGACCTGCCTCAAAATCGATGTTCCAGCCCAGTTCTTCCCAACCTGAACCCGGTTCCTGATTCATCACAACCTCTACTACAATCCACGACCACATGATGAAATTGAACTGATATCTACAATTTTGTTGTGGCTCATGAGGGTTTCGAATTTACATTCATTTCTTCCTTATCTTTCCTTGTTTGGGCTTGAATTTCCTCAATGGCTAAGTCGGCCTCACTTCTCCTAGGATAGTTGGGAGTTTGATTTCTTGGTGGGTATCCCGAAGTGTTTGAGGTGACTTGGTATTGTGGTCGCTGGGGTGGGTTTGAAGAACATTGGGGGTTGGCATATCGTACGCGATTGTCGTGTGTCGCAACCAAATTAATTGTGTATAGAAATATATACTTAACCTTGGCTTACAACTCTAACTAGTAGAGTGGTAAGTAAGGGTCGATCCCACGGAGAACGGTCGAACAATTCTTCTTTATGTGTTAAACTATTATTGTCACGTAATATAATATAAATAGCTAGAGAAAACAATAAAGAAGTGAGGGAATTTTAATGAAATAACAACCAACACCTAAATTTCTATTAAGCAAACTAAATAACAATTACTCTAAGAATACTTAGCAATTTAACAATTCAAATAAACAAAGACAATAGAATAATTTTTTCGGTTTTTGGTTTTCAAATAATAAAACGATTCACCCTTGATCATGTTTCACCTTGGTCTTGGAGGATTTATGAAACTATTGTTAATACCCAATTAGTTAGCCTTAAAACTCCTACTCCAAGATCCATAACAAGCTCTACAAATCTTGTTGTCTCTTAAGTATGATTAATCAAAATAAGATCTTCAATTAATCCTACTCAACTTATCAAATCCTAAAACAAGCTCTTTAAGAATCAATAGTCGAGTGCATTAAGATTTAGGACAACGGAGTAGATTCGACATAAAACTCGTAAGTTCGGTTCTAGTGGTCGAACTCTATGTTATCCCCAATAAAATAAATCTATTGTTTGCTACACGGGAATCGGGAATCCTACAATTACGGATAGTCATTTCCTATTCTAGCAACACACAAACAAATATCCAAATGGGTAATCAAACCATAATTCAATTCATAAGTGTGAATCAACAATCCCAAATGACATAGAACATTCACAAAGCATAATCCAATCGGTAATATTAACCACAATAATCACATAAATGTCTTAAACTCAAGGTTCAACTAATGATCAAGAGTGAATTCTAGGGTGCTAGCCACCCATTACAACTATTACAAAGATAAAATAATAGAAAATTAAAGAAAACGTGAAAATAAGATAGAAAGAACCAAAGGTTAGGGTTGAAGATCAAGATCTTCAACCCCGTTCCATTCCCTTGGTTCCAATGGAAAATAGTGGCTGAATATGTGTGGGGGATGGGTTCTAGGTTAGGTCAAAATCGAATGGGATGATATATATATATATATATATATATATAAGGAGAGAAAGTGCTAGTAAAAAATAGGCAAAACTGCATTCAGGATTTTAAAACAGGGTAAGGAATCTCGGCCGAGATGCAAGTGTGTCTCGGCCGAGACGTGAAAGAAAGTTGGTCCGAAGGCTGACCTCGGCCGAGATTCAACTTGCATCTCGGCCAAGACGTGAAAAGGGGAAATTAGGCTGGCTAGGGCTTGACTCATCTCGGCCGAGATTGCATTATATCTCGGCCGAGATCTTGGTCCTTTGAAAATCTTGAAATCTCTGGAGGCTCATCTCGGCCGAGATGCATTTCTTGTCTCGGCCGAGGTCTTCAGCTCTGCAAATTCTTCATGTTTGCCCTGGAGACTCATCTCGGCCGAGATTTCCATCCTGTCTCGGTCGAGATCTTCAGTTAGCCCCTTCCTTTTGTTGCCTCGATCGATCTACCGACTTGTGATCGTTTGACTTTCTTTTTTTTCGATCCTTTTCACCTGTCTTAACACAGAAATAGCACAAACGCAACAAATTTCCCAATGAGAAATAAACGCACAAAATACACGTGAATATGCACACAAAAGTCCGTAAAAAGACACTTAAATTGACCTAAAAGTGTGTGCACTACCACATATACCAGCATATGAAAAAGCCGGGTTGTGTCTCCAACCGGGGTTGTAAGTGTTTGAGTAAGGGTTTCACTCCCCTTTTTTAGCCCTCTCAAGTAATTGTATACTCTCCACTTGAGATAAAATAGAACACTCATTTGTCATGTGCCCCTCGTTTCCACAAATGTCACACGAAGTTGTATTAAGGGGTTGGGATTGGGTGCATGTGGCACTTATAGATTAGATTTCATAGTGTTGAACTTCTTGTTGAGGACCTCCAGTTTCGACGCTGTTAAATCTAAACTATCAACTTGGTGCATACCTTGGATTTTTCTTGGCACACTTGAAGACACGTTTGGGTTAGCACGTGGTCGATACCACTGGTTGTGGTTAGTGGACATGATTTTAATAAGCTCAAATGTTTCCTCAATACTCTTATTCATCAAGCACCCTCCGGAGGCAGCATCAATTGCGCTTCGGTCGTGATCGAAAAGCTAATTATAGAATATGTCGAGAAAATCCTCCCATGATGGGAAGAACTTTTGCAAAAAAAAAAAAAAAAGAAAAAGAAAAAACAATGGGGACGTCTTGCTTGGTAGGAAGAACTTTTGCAAAAAAACTTCGCCTACGAATCCTCCCATGATGTAATGGAATCCGTCGGTTGTGAGTTGAGCTAAACCGAAGCCCTATCCCTTAGAGAGAAGGGGAAAAGGCAGAGTTTAATGGCTTCCAGTGAAACTCCATTCATCTTAAAGTGACACATATTTGTAGGAAGGTTGACATGTAGAGATGAGGGTCTTCGCTCGGTTGGCCTTCAAATTAGTTTGCTTGAATGATCTGGAGGAGGTCGGGCTTTACTTCGAATGAATTGGCTTGGACTCTAGGACGAACTATGCTCGAGTGTATTCCTTGGTTGTTTGGAATAACGTAGTCTCTTAGAGTTTTGTTGAGGAACGACTTCCTCGACTTCTTCTTGCGGATTGTGATTGGCTTTTCGATTTGCCATATTTACTTCCTCTTCACTTTGCACTCTTTCAATCAACCTTCTCACTCCTCTTCTAAAGGTCTATCAATTTTGGGATTGAGGTTAACAAGCGGGGTATCTACGTTCCTTATCCTTCTCATACACGAGTTGTACCTAAAAGAGGAATTGATTAAACAACTTGACAAAAATTTAAATAACACAAATTAAAGGCTAAATCTTATGAAATGTAATGATCCGGCTAATTACACGGGGAGATTATCCTCCCCGGCAACGACGCCATGAACTTGTCCCCAAAAACCATTAAAAAACGTTTGTTTTCAAATAAATTTTCGTTCTCACAAGCGAAGAATATCAGACAAAGGTAGTAATAAGTCAAACCACAAGGAGGACATCCGTGTGAACTACCCAAGCCATAATTTTCTAAGTTTAGCGAATTGGAATTGAGAGTTAATTGTTACTAAAATAGAATCAAAAGATAGAAATGGATAAATGATGAAAATACTTCCGGAAACTCGGTTTCAACCAATTTTGGAGGGGTCAATGTCCAAACAAAATCAAAAAGGGATTAAATGGACGAATTCCTACCTGAATGGTGTCCCAATAGATAAGGATTCTTGGATATGGTTTAGGTGCCATATCCCCCTAGAGTTGGTGAATAAACGAGGTTCTATAAAGAATACCTAAATGGATAGCAAACAAAGTCAACCCTGGGCCCTGGATTACCGATTACGTAAAACAAGAACAATTTAGTGTGATTTCTCCTACATTATAGACTGATGTAGGGGTGAGATTTATCTACACACATAACCAAACTACTAACATTTATCGTAATCGAGACCTCCTAGGCACTATTCCCTTTTTTGATAGGTTTTCTCCCCCGTAGGTCTCTTTCCTATCAATTGGGTCTTAATTGATTTAAATAACCGGATTGGATTTCCCTCCCGACTAATCTAAGGCATAAAAATCCAATCCTAAGCTCATTTGAGATCAAATCGAATTTCCTCGAAAGGGTGACAATCTCCTAGCCTAGGTTTTGATTTTCCCTTCTCAAATGCACAATCATACAGTCAAAACCCCAATATATGAAAATCATAACAAATCAATCAAATCCAAGCCCTATGTTACCAATCCTAAATTTAATCAGCAATCAAAATAATATGGACATCAACCCCGAAGCTTGGGCTACTCCCTTGCTTCAAGAAACAAGAAGAACTATTCACGAATCATCAACAATAACCCAATAAATATCATCATCAAGCAAGATATTCAAATAAAATAAAATAGAGAGAGATAGGGATAAGAAGAGCTTATTGATGATAATAATTGGGAAATCTTCGATAAATCTTCAAGGTTGACAAACCTTGGAGTATTTCTTACAATTTTCCCAAGAAACCCCCCCACTCCCCCTCTCTCTTTAAGAGAGAAGTAACCTTAGTGAGAATTCTGAAAATTCCCTTTATAAAGCTAATACAAGAGAGTGAAAATAAGGATTCAAAAGTGTTTGGAATAAAGGGGGAGGGGGTATTTATAGACACCCATTTCCCACACATACAAGGACAAAAAATCTGCTGAAAAGTACCTCAAAAGTATGGGTAAAATGGTCAAAAGAAATTAGAAACACAAGGGATTATAAGTTGTGGGTCGAACCCCCTTCATGCACTCGACTCGATCTTCACGTAAATTCTGGGAAAATCGGCTCGGAATTGGCTCGCGATCCGAACATGAAAGTTGTAGGTCTACGTCTTGGCTATGCCTGGTCCTTGAACCACGAAAATCGGAGCTTGGATGAAAAAGTTATGAACGAAAAATGAAAGAATCTGCCTAAACCGGCCCATGAACTGTTGGAACCGCCGTTGGGCCAACAGCCGGGCAGGTAGTATGGGCCGCTGTCTTTCTGGGTCCATCAGGTGGTTCGGTAGGTGCTGCGGCTGTTTGGTTCAGTCTAGCCCCTGTTTTGCGCCTCCGTCTTCTATCGCCTTTTCGAAGCCCTTCCTCTCATCTTCTCAATCCAAACCCTTCACGGCTTTTGTTAGGTCTGGTTCGGGTTCGTTTGGGCCTCGGTTTGAAGACTAGAACATGAAGCAAGTGTGATTGCCCTTGTCCTCTTTCCTTCTTCAATTTGGGCCTTTTCTATCCATCTTCTAGTTCCGATTTCTTCACGAACTTTTCTCGTGGCTTGATGATCTTCAAACTGACCCCAACCTTTTTTGGGCCTCGAGATACGGGTTGGAGTGTGAAAGTGGACTCGAACGATCTTCTAAATTCTTTCGAGTTTCCTAACCTTAAAAATACGACTAAAAAACACTAAAAAACGCATCAAATCATATTAAAAAGGAAAATCAACCCGGAAATACAATACAAACATGAAATCGGACGTGAACGTAACAATTACATGTAATTCCTTACAAAATATGAATGTGAAAAGTACAAGAGAAATGATAATTTTTAAGTTCATCACCATGGCAGCAAGCCATTGGGTGGACTTAACATATGTAACAACTTCTTTGTAGGTGGACGGCTCATGAGAATCTACCTCTTCAGCAACCCGTAATGCATATCCCACCATATCCTCAAACCCATATCTCTTTGAAGCTTCAACAACAATCCTTCTAGCTCGATCAAGAGCTATATTGTACGCTCTAGGGTTCAAGGCTCGCAGTAGGGTTCAAGGGATTCCAACATGTAGACTACCTACAAAAATAAGAAATTATAATCGAACCCTGGGCCCCAGGATTCTGGTTACGTAAGACTTGAAGATGATAGCCGACTTCTCCTACGCTAAAGATCGGCATCTAATTTCATCTATCCTAGCCAATGACCTCTGAACTCTACTCCCCCTCTCGATAGAGCTTTTCCTCCATGGGTCATCCTTCTACAGATTGGGTCTTAGTTAATCTAATTTTCCGCAATTAATTCCCCACTCGACCAAACTAAGGCGTAGCAATTAACCCCTAATCTCTTTCAGTATCTAGTTGGGCAAGCCTCGAATGGGTAGCAATCCCTAGTATAGGGGCCAACTATCATCTCCCAAGTGCACAATTAATCAAAATGATTTTAAGCCACCGAAAATCGAGTGACTGGGATGCAAGCATGTGGCCAAAGTCTCATTTCAGTTAATCATCACTAAAAATTAACCAAATCCTAACTCTAGGTTACCACAACCCACAACAATCCAATAATCAATCAACCATCAACCCCGAAGCTTGGGTAATCCCAAGCTTCGAGAGACATGGAAATTACACACAACTCATCAAAGCAATAACAAGTATCATAAGAAATCAAGCAATAAAAATAATAAAAACTGAAAAATAAAGAGGAGATAAGAAAATTCTTAATCGGTTGAAGAATCCTCGTAAAATTTTGATAAACTTGACGGGTGTCACAAGCCCGCGACTAATCCCCTAGTTCTCCTCCAAAGATGGCTTCCTCCTTGAAGAGGAGGAAGAAAACCCTAACTTAAAAGCTAAAACTGCTAAAAATGTAAAGCGAAATGAGAGAAGTGTGTTGTGGAAGTTTTACAATAGGAGTTTTTACGGTCGAGGGAACCCGAGCACGGTCCCACACCATGAAGCGTGCCAATATATTGAGAGAGCCTTAGCCACCAAGTAAGTATCCATTCTGAAACCAATTGGTGATAGGAGGAGTGGCTTACTAGGCTTGTAAGGGATTCTCTTTTATAGTATTTTGTTAATGTGGGATAACTCACATGTGAACATTTATCATTCAAGTTAATATTCCATATTCCAACAGGAGGCAAGAGTTGTTACAAATGGGGGTGGAGGGGGGGGGGGGTGGGGTGGGGTATTTATAATACCCCAACCCTACAAGTGTAAAAGACCTAAAATCTGTAGGAAAAGCCCTTTAGTAAGGGTAAAAGGGTAAAAAATACAGAAGGGAGTGCTTGGGGTCATAAGTGTTAAGTCGAGCCCCTCATATGCACTCGACTCGCTCTTATTGCGGTTTCAGGGAATAATTACTACATAATCATCTCTTGGCTCAAACACGAAAGTTGTAGATCTTCATCTCGCGGTCACATAGCATCTTGACTCACTCCAATCCAAGTTTGTATGAGAAAGTTACGGTTGAAATACAGTGAAGACATGCTAAAAAATGGACGAAACCGGTGACGCGTGCAACACGCTTGGTAGGAGGTGTGTCGTTCGCCTTGCCAAATTAATATATATAAATATATACTTATCCTTTATCTCCTACTCTAACTAGTAGAGTGATAAATAAGGGTCGATCACACGAGGAACGGTCGAAAATTTTTGCTTTATGTATCAAACAATCATGATTAAGCAATATAATATAAATAAGCTAGAAAAATAATAAAGATGTGTGTGTTGGGGGGGGGGGGCAAGTTTAGATGTAATCATGAATAATAACTAATTGCAATAAAATAAACCAAATAGCAATTACTCTAAAAGCACTCAACAAGTTAACAATTCAAGTAAACAAATATAAGAGAATGACTTTTGGTTTTATAAATGATAAAAAGATTCAACCCTGGATCGAGTATCCCTTGGCCCGAATAATCTATATAATTGATGTTACCACCCGATTGATTTAGCCTTAGAATCCCTACTCCAAGATTAATAACAAGCTCTATTAACCTTGTTGTCTCTTAAGTATAATTAATCAAAACAAGCTCTTCAATTAATCCTACTGAACTTATCAATTTCTAGAACAAGCTTGCTACGAATCAATAGTCAAATGCATTAAGAATCAAGACAATAGAGTAGATACAACATAAAACTCACATGCTCGGTTTTAGCAGCTGAACTCTATGTTATCCCCAATAAAATAAATCCATTGTTCGCTACATGGGGATCAGATTCATAACAATTACGCATTACAAACCCAATTCTAGCAACACACAAACAAATATCCAAATGGGTGATACAACCACAATTCAATTCATAAGTGTAAATCAACAATCCCAAATAACATAGAACATTCCAAAACATAACCCATTTGGTTAATAACCATAAAAATTACATAAACATCCTAAATCCAAGGTTCAACTAATGATCAAGGGTTGAAATTAGAGTGCTAGCCGCTCATATCAACTATTACAAAGATAAAACAAGTGAAAATCAAAGAAGACATTAAAATAAGATACAATGAACCAAAAGATTGAGTTGATGATCTTGATCTTCAACCCTCTTCCAATTCCTTGCTTCCAATGGTGAATGGTGGCTGAATATGGGTGAGAAATGGGTGATTGGATAGGTCAAATTCGAAATTGACCTTATATATATAGAGGAGAAAGTGTTGGGCTGAAAAATGGCCAAAATTGTGTTTCAGGGGTTCAACTAATGATCAAGGGTTGAAATTAGAGTGCTAGCCGCTCATATCAACTATTACAAAGATAAAACAAGTGAAAATCAAAGAAGACATTAAACTAAGATACAATGAACCAAAAGCTTGAGTTGATGATCTTGATCTTCAACCCTCTTCCAATTCCTTGCTTCCAATGGTGAATGGTGGCTGAATATGGGTGAGAAATGGGTGATTGGATAGGTCAAATTCGAAATTGACCTTGTATATATAGAGGAGAAAGTGTTGGGCTGAAAAATGGCCAAAACTGTGTTTCAGGATTAAAAACAGGGTATCCGATTGTTGACGCGAAGCTGAGTCGCGGCCACGAACCGCGACTTAAACCTCTGTTCGTCCTGGACAGATTGAAGCAAAGAAAAAGAACAAAGGACACGTGTAGGGAAGATTTAAGTGGCGAATTTAGTTTCAGACGAAACTTTAAAAGCAAGGCAATCATGCTAAGATGAGCATATATGATATAACAACTTCAGCTACTTTTGAGACTTAAGAAACCCTAAACCTAAAGATCCTTACCGGGTGAGTGTATTTCTCGACTCTCAAGTGTATCAAATAGGTAGTGCTTTTCGCTTATATTGAAATGCATGCAACGACTATCATATGCTTGCCAATCTTCTAAATTCGAATTTGTACTCGACACGTGTGACAAAGAATAAAAAAGGTCTTATTTTTTGTTGTAATGTTGGCTTGAGGTAAGGTGGGATAGATGTGGACAAAAGTGACTAATTCTTGAACTAATTAAGTTAGCTACTCTTAATCACCCCTCAAACAACATTCACTCTTTCCTCACTCTCTCAATTCCCTAGTAAACCCATCCCAAAATTGATGTGTTTTCAATTCTCCTCACAACCTAAATGTTTTTTTCAATTCTCCTTTGGATGTGTTTTCTTTGAGATCATTGGTCAAGAATCATTTATGTTACTAGTCTCTCCCAATCAAAAGCAGTGAACTAAATATATACATCCGAATTTTTCTTCCTTTTCTGTTTTTATGTTTTTTTTCTTTTCCTTTTTTGTGTAAACTATTCACAAACTAGGGGAGACTAGTTTTTCCAATTCTTTGCCTATTGTTTCAATTCTCTTCACCCTTCAATATTCCCAATAGTTTTACCCTTTTAATCCTAAATTTTGCCCGACTACCTTCCAATCGCCTCCCTCGTACTCAAATAGTCCAATTAGGATCAAAGGCTAAATCGAAAGATACTCGGCTTGTAGAGTTAGGTTATCAAACGAAAAGCTAAAAGCTCAAGGGGCTAACTAGGGTCAATTTTCTATTTTTTGGTGAAAAGGTGTAACATTTTCAAGTTTACAAATAGGCTAAAAATCAAGAATTACCTAAGATCATTTTCTAAGTCACACAATGTACCGACTTATTCAAAATAGAGAATCAAGGCAAGTTCTAGAGACAATCATATGTAATCAATGAAATACACCCCGAAAGAAGGTATAAGTAACTCCAAAATTGGGAGTACAATTGAAGCTCAAAAACTCACAAGGCAAAATTTTCTTGATCAAAAGTTTTGAGTACAAGCTCAATTTCACCACAAGTGCTAATCATGCTCTACCATTTTCCATTTGTCAAAATTTTTGCAATTAAAAAATCATCTCATCATTAACTGTTTGCCAATTATCAATCGCCATCACTTATCCATCTAAAATAAGATCGAGAGCGGCCAATACGTACAACTACCATCCCTTCCCCAAACTTGGTCGAAAACCAAGGTTTGTGGGAATGAATAGAGTACGAATTGATGCTCTACAGAGGCAATCAATCAACACTATCGATTGGTTTGGCTTAACAATGTAAACTAGGCAATTAAACTAGTCTAAACACTACTAACTACTAAATAAAAACAACTAAAGTGCGCAAGGACTAATCACAACCAAAATCATTAGTTTAAGAACATCAAACTAACAATCCAAAGCATAAGAAAGGGCACACAGGCCAATCAAACAAATAAACAATTAATTCAAATCCACCATCCTAATTCACCGTCAGAAGGGCACACAGGCCAACATCCAAGGCAAATCAAATCAAAAGCAATAGAAGCAACAAAGTAGCAAATGCAAAAACAGAAATGAAACCCCGAGCAATGAAACACCGAGCGGCTAAGACATCCCACTACCACCCCCTTCCCAATCTTTGTTGAAAACCAAAGTTTGTGGAAAAGAAAGCGGGATGAATTGGTGCTCTAACTCATAGAGGCTACTATGGTGGTGGATGTTGAGGGTCGCCGAGGCCCCAATGCGAATGCATTTGTGCCATGAAGGTCTCCATTTGGGCCCAACGGGTGTCCTCTGTCTCACTCTGAGTAGCTAAAGAATCAAGAATGGTCTGCTGCTGCTTCTCGATGAAAGTAAGGCGGTCCTCCACTGAAGTGAATCGGCTATCCACATTCGTCTGGAAGTCCCATTGGGATTGGATAGCTGCTGTGGGCCTATTCCTCTGTGGTCTGCTACCTCCTGTCTCTACTTCTTTTTCCTCTCCTTCTTTCTCGGGTACCGGACCCCTTCCCATTTGGTACTTTCTTAACTTTGTGGCGTCCGAATCCCTAGAAGATGTCATGTGCGCTGGGGAGCTCATACTCAGGTTTTCAGTGCTCCATAGGTTGACAATCCGTGTCAACTGTGGGTTGGGTAACCAGAGGAATGGGCCCTTATTTTAGATGACATAGGGCACCGTCTTGTTCTCCCGACTCCGGGGTACCCTATCTCTATATCCTAATGCGATAATGCGCATATTCCCATGTCCTTCCAGGTGAGATGATAAGATGTAGGTATCGAAGGCAAGTCTGTCAGCAGAATATCGAGGTGTTCGGCAATGTGGGTGATTAGGCCCCCAATAAATATGTGCTCATGTTGAAGAGTCATTAGCCTCTCAAACTGAGCAACAAGAATGTCTTCATAATGCCTCGGAATGCCTCTCAATATAGAACATAATACGTCAAATTTGTTGACACGGCAGACTCCTATTTCTGTTCTTCCAAACAGTGTTAGTGCAAGAAGTCGCTGGATGTACTTGACTACTGGATTCTGAATCTAGGTCACCTTCAAATTCTTAGCCGAGAAAACTGAGGCTCGACTAGACTGGGAGCAGCAGTGATTTACCCCCAAAATGTTCGGACAACAAAGGCGTTGACCTCTGCTGCATCGGAGGAAATGCACTCAGGGAAGCCATATATGGCGGCCAATTCCCTCATCCGGAAGGTCTTTGTAGTGCCCATCAACTGAAATGTGATGTTGTATGGTTTGGCACTTGCTTGTCGGAGTCTGATCAAACTTCATGTATACTAAAGAACTCCCACACAAGGCGCTTGTAGGTAGGCTTGGGTTCCATAAATTTTCGGAGGCCTACCCGAGTTAACAGGGCATTCACATTTTCGAGGATGCCCATGGCCTCAAGGATGTTGTTCTGGCCATATTGGGTTGGCATGATGGGTTAATGAAAGAGCTTGGTGAACCGACCCTGATCTGTGGGCTTCTCTAACACAATATCGAATGCACGACTATCAACATGAGGAAGGGTAGATGCTGGGACTTGAGGTGGCTCGATCTCGGGCTCTTGTACGGGTGCTTTGCCTTTTCCCTTGCGCTTGCTTGTGGTGGCTTTTAGAGGTGCCATTTAATCCTATAATCATCACACCCAATCTTTAAAACCAGTGGCAATACAATGAATTAAAATTCATGTATGAAGTACCTAAGTATACGTAAATTCGACTTTATGTCCAACAAACACAAGTCAAAGTGTGTCATGGCAACCGTTTCACAATCAAGTGAGGTTATACATCACGATAATATCAACAATTGAACTAAAAAACTAGATAAAATAGTCAAAATTAGCTAACTTAGGCATACAATCTAATGCATATCACATGTTCGATGAATTGCCACAATGGAATTTTTATTTTGAAACTCACAAATCTTTACTCAAACAACTTACCCAGTCAATCAACAAGCCATTATACGAGCTATCAAATCAAGTTTCATCATTCGAATGCATAAAACTATATCAATTGGTAAAAAATAAATCAATACAATTAATTATATATATAACCAATCTCAATAACAACGCAAACAAACATGAAATTAACCCCCAATCTAAACAATGGATTCAACAATACGCAATAATAGATCAAAAGAGAGAGATAGCTGCACTTACCAGTCGAGTTTAGACGGAGACATTTGAATTGGTGATTTTCGCGACCTTTTGTGACCCGACCAGAATTGTTGCTCCAAATTTGAAATTAATTGGATGAATGTGTGTGCAATAGAGTGGGTAGTGAGTGGTGTGTGTTTAAAATGAGTTTTAGAAGTGAAAACCAAGAATTTGCTGCGCAAAATCGAATTGGGAGAGAAGAGGATGACCTGTTTTTCGCGAACTGGGTCTTTATACTGCTGAACATGTTGCGAGCGTGACTTTGGTTTGCGGCCGCGAGCAGTTGTTTGAAGGGGATCCCTGCTTCTGAAGTCGCAGCCGCGACTTCACTCCACGGGCACAAGAGGTTGTTTGAAGCTGATGCATGTTCATTGAGTCACGGCCGTGACTTTGATTCACGGGTGCAAACCTCTCTTTGAAACTGAGGGTAAAAAACAAGTCGTGGTCGCGACTTGGGCTGTCGGGCGCGACTTTGGGCACGAAAAGAGGTCTTGTTCTTGGCCTTCCTCACCCCCATTTTGTGTTATCTTCTTGCATTGAAAGGCTAGGTTGGTTGTGGTGTTTAATCCTTGCACATGTAAAACAAAAATACTTAGACACAATTAAAAATATACAAGTGAACAATCTAAACTACAAGATTAAACACACAAAAGAAATAAATGTCGGGTTTCCTCCTGAAAAGCACCTTTTTTTAACGTCGTTGGCTCGATGGAAGCTCATTTATTCCACCGGAGGATCTTCCACGCGCTCCTCTTCTCCGGATGTGCCTTGAAAATGCTCTAGATATGGCTTGAGAAGATGCCCGTTTACTTTGAAAATCTTGTCGATTTTTGCCAATATTAATTTTGATGGCGCCATGATCAAACACCTTAGTGACAACAAAAGGGCCAATCCACCTTGAATAGAGTTTTCCCAGAAATAACTTCAATCAGGAGTGATATAAGAGCACTTTCTCCCCAACAACAAAAGTTTTCAGGGTGATCCTTAAGTCATGGAAAGCCTCCGCTTTCTCCTTGTAAATCATGGTATTTTCAAAGGCTTCATTTTAGATTTATTTAAGCTCTTGTAATTGGAGCTTTCGGTGTACACCGGCCTCATCGAAATTCATATTGTATCTCCGGATAGCCCAATAAGATTTGTTCAAGTTCGACCGGGAGGAGCCATGGCTAATCATAAATAAGTCGATAGGAAGACAAACCAACTGGAGTTTCATAGGCGGTCCTATACGCCCATAATGCATCGTTGAGCCTCAAGCTCCAATCTTTGCGATTTGGTTGAACAGTCTTCTCCAATATCGACTTAATTTCCCGATTTGAAGTTTCAGCTTGCCCCTGGTTTGTGAGTGATAGGGCATCGAAACCTTGTGCAAAACGACGTATTTCTTCAGCAATGCGTTGATTGTTCGGTTGCAAAAGTGTGCCTCTATCACTTATAATGGCTCTTGAAATCCCAAACCGAGCAAAGATATTGGATTTAATGAACTCGGCTACAACTTTGGAGTCATTGGTTCGGGTGGCTTTGGCTCCACCCACTTGGACACATAGTTGATGATAAGCAAAATATACAAGTTCCCATAAGAAGAAGGGAACGGCCCCATGAAGTCCATACCCCAAACATAAAAAATCTCACAAACTACAATCGGGCTTTGGGGCATTTGGTTTCTTTGAGAAATGTTACCCGTCTTTTGGCAATTGAGGCATGATTTATGAAAGGTGTGTGCATCTTTGGACAATGATGGCCAAAAGAAACCATTCTCTAGGACCTTGTGTGTAGTCCTCTTTGAACCGAAATGCTCGCCACAAGCATAAGAGTGGCAAAAAGCAAGTATGGAGTGGAATCAGACTCCGGGACACACCTCCGGATAACTTGGTCGGACCCGTGCTTCCACAAGTATGGATCATCCCACACATAATGTTTGCGTCACTCCTTAACTTGTCTCTTTGAGCGTTAGTCATCCCGGCAGGAAATACTTTAGCAACAATGTAAATCACCAAATCTGCATACCATGGTGTCACAACATCAGAGGCTACAAATAATTGTTCATCGGGGAAACTCTCCCTTAAAGGCATTTCATTCTTCTCTTGTGTCAATCGGCTTAAGTGGTCAGCCACCGAATTTTCCTTCCCTTTCTTATCCTTGATTTCCAAATCAAATTCTTGAAGTAGAAAAATCCATCTTATGAGTCTTGGTGTAACTTCCTTCTTTGATAATAGAAACCGAAGAGCTGCATGGTCAGAAAAAACGATAATCTTAGTACCAAGCAAATATGATCTAAACTTCTCTAAAGCGAAAACTATAGCCAAAAGTTCTTTTCTATGGTAGTATATTTTGCTTGTGTCGGATTTAGGGTCCTTGAGGCATAGTAGATCAAATGAGCCTTTTTCCTTTCCGTTGCCCTAAGACAGCTCCCACTGCATAGTCACTAGGGTCGCACATCATCTCGGTAGTGTCCAATCCGGTGGTTGGATAATGGGAGGTGATGTAAGGGCCTCTTTAAGCTGATTAAAGGCGATCTTGCAATCATTCGACATCTCATATTCGACATCCTTTTGCAATAGCCTACATAGAGGGGCTGAAATATTTGAGAATCCTTGATAAATCGCCTGTACAAACCTGCATGGCTGAGAAACGATGGCACCTCCCGCACAGTTGCGGGGTAAGGCAAGGCATTAATAAGGTCAACTTTATATTTATCAACTTCAATGTCCTTTGATGAAATAATATGCCCAAGAACTATGCCTTGTTCAACCATAAAATGACACTTTTCCCAATTTAACACAAGATTCGTTTCCATGCACCTTTTCAGGATTTTAACAAGATTATCAAGACATTTTTCAAATGACTCACCATACACGCTAAAATCGTCCATGAAGACCTCAATAATATGTCCAACATATTCAGAAAAGATACTCACCATGCACCTTTGAAAAGTGGCCGGGGCGTTGCATAGCCCAAATGGCATTCTTCTCCATTAAAAAGTACCAAAGAGACATGTAAAGGCGGTTTTCTCTTGATCTTTGGGTGCAATGGCTATTTGGAAATACCCAGAATATCCATCCAAGAAGTAATAAAATGAATGTCCGGCCAATCTTTCAAGCATTTGGTCAATGAATGACAAGGGGAAGTGATCTTTGCGGGTCATGGCGTTCAACTTGCGGTAATCTATGCACACCCTCCACCCGGTTTGCAAACAGGTGGGAACCAATTCCCCCTCTTTATTCTCCACTATCGTCACTCCCGACTTTTTGGGTACGTCTTGTGTTGGGCTTATATACTTGCTATCTGCAATAGAGTAGATAATCCCAACGTCGAGTAGCTTGTGACTTCCTTCTTCACCACCTCCATCATAGGTGGGTTAAGTCTAATTTATGGTTCCCGACTTAGTTTTGAATCCTCCTCAAGTAGAATATGGTGTATACAAAGACATGACTAATGCCATTAATGTCAGCAATAGTCCAACCAATTGCTCCCTTGTGTTCTTTAAGGACCTCTATCAAGGATGCTTCTTAGTTTGGAGACAACTTGGATGAGATGATCAACGGTAGTGTCTCATTCGCTCCTAGATAAGCATACTTCAAGTGACTAGGAAGAGACTTGAGCTCAAGGGTCGGAGCATCAACCGTAGAAGGTAATATCTTCTTGTGTGAATCCGGCAATGAAATGAACTTTTGCTCATATCTTGGTAGGGATGGCCTGGGTGCATGCATTTTTGCCACTGTTTAGTCTACCAAACCTCTTCTTTTCCCTTCTCTAAGCGAGTGGTGAGTGCAACTTCCATTGGATCCCTACATGACAACTGGTACACGTGTTCCGTGCACACACTTTAGGGCACTTTTAGTGTCAATAATGTGCATAATCACGTGTATTTAGTGCTTTTATACTCTCATGGGCAAAATAATGCGTTTGTGCTATTTTTATGTTAAGACAGGTGAAAAAGGATCGAAAAAGAACATCAAACGACCACGGAGTCGAGGGATGGATCGAGGCAACAAAAGGAAAGGCTAACTGAAGATCTCGGTCGAGACAGGATGTAAATCTCGGCCGAGAAGAGTCTCCAGGGTAATCATGAAGAATTGCAAAATTGAAGATCTAGGCCGAGACGGATGTTGCATCTAGGCTGAGATGAGTCTCCAGGGGATTTCAGAAATTCAAGAGATGAAGATCTCGGCCGAGATGAAATCCAATCTCGGCCGAGATGAGTCAAATCCTAAAAAGCCCTAATTTCCTCTTTTCACGTCTCGGCCGAGATGCAACCCAATCTCGGCCGAGATCAGCCTTTGACCCACCAGCTGAAAATATCTTTTTCACGTCTCGGCCGAGATTCCTTACCCTGTTTTAAAATGCTGAATACGATTTTGCCTATTTTTTACTAGCACTTTTCCCCCTTATACATATATCTCCTCCCATTCGAATTTAACCTAACCTAGAACCCATCCCCCACACATAATCAGCCACTTTTCTCCATTGGAAGCAAAGGAATGGAAGGGGGTTGAAGATCTTGATCTTCAACCCTAACCTTTGGTTCTTTCTATCCTATTTTCATGTTTTCTTTAATTTTCTTTTATTTTATCTTTGTAATAGTTGTAATGGGTGACTAGCACCCTAGAATTCACTCTTGATCATTAGTTGAACCTTGAGTTTAAGACATTTATGTGACTATTACGGTTAATGTTACCGAAAATATTGTGTATTCAAGTGTTTTGTGTTATTTGCTGTTATTGAGTCACATTTATGAATTGATTATTGGATTGATCACCCTTTAAGGGATTTGTGAATGTGTTGCTAGAATAGGAAATTACTATCCGTAATTGTAGGATTTCCGATTCCCATGTAGCAAACAATAGATTTATTTATTGGTGATAACACAAAGTTTAACCACTAAAACCGAGCTTGCGAGTTTTACGTTGAATTTATCTCGTTGTCCTAGTGTTTAATGCATTTGGTTATTGGATCTAAGAGAGCTTGTTCGAGGATTCGATTAAATTGAATAGGGTTAGTCGAAGAGCTTATTTTGATTAACTAAGATTAAGGGATAACAAGGCTATTAGAACTTGTTAATAGCCTTGAGATAAGGGCTAGAATCACAATTTAATAGGGCATTAACAATAGTTGAATAAATCGTCCAAGACCAAGGTGAAACATGATCAAGGGTGAATCATTTTATTATTTAAAAATAAAAAACCAAAACAAATCTCTTTATTTGTCTTTGTTTATTTAGGTGTTAGTTGTTATTTCATTAAATTCCCCCCACTTCTTTATTGTTTTCTAGCTTATTTACATTATATTTCTTAATCATAATAGTTTAATACATAAAGTAAAATTGTTCGACCATTCCTCGTGGGATCGGCCCTTACTTGCCACTCTACTAGTTAGAGTAGTAGGATAAGGCATATTGTATTCTTTGTACACAATTAATTTAGAGCGACACACGACATCGCGCTACCAAATTTTGGCGCCGTTGTCGGGGAATGGTTTAGAACGATTTTGTTTTATGTGTTAAGCGTTAGTTTTATTTACATAGCTAGTTGTTTGTTTTTTTTATTTAAAGAGCATCCGTTGAGCCAACGAAGTTAAACAAAGGTGCTTGTCGGGAGGCAACCCGACGTTTATTGCTTTTCGTATATTCAATTTCGTAGTTTAGCTTGTTTACTTATATTTAGATATTGTCTTATTATCTTCTTTTAGGGTGCAGAGACTATGATGATGAGGAACCGACCAATCCGTGAAATTCAAGGAGATAACACCAAATGGGATTGAAGAAGGCCAAAAATCATTGTGAGTTAGGACACCAATTCGTACCCTTTCTTCTCAGAAACTTTGGTTTTTAACCAAGTTTGGGGGAAGTCTTGGTAGGTGTACATATTGGCAGCCAAGAGTTTAACTTCCCGTATGCTACTCTATTGTCTTTTGGATTTATTAGACTTGAAATGGTTTGGTATCTTTGTATGGATTAGTCTGTTGCATTTTTAATAAACTGTAAAGTGGTGAATAGTATGGTTAAATTCGGCGAGCACCAAATTGTACTCCTCTTCTCCACAAACTTAGTTTGCAACTAAGTTTGGGGAGAGGGTGGGATCGTACAAATTGGCAGCTCGAGAAAGCAATTGGATGAGTTTAGGAAGGAAAAATGTGGCATTGATTAATGATGAAAAATTTTGACAAATATTTTTGAAAGAAGCACATGGTAGAGCATGATAGACTTGTTGAAACAAAATTGAACATACACTCAAAACTTTTGATCAAAATTGCAGCCGACTGAGTTTTTGAGCCTTAGAAGATACTTCCATCTTTGGAGTAATTTAAACTTTCTTTCAGTGTGAAATTCATTGAGTGCATTTAGTTGTCTCTAGAACTTGCCATGATTCTCTATTTTGCATGTGTCGGTGCATTGTGTGACATTGAATATGATCTTAGGTAATTCTTGATTTTTTTTAGCCTATTTGTAAACTTGAAAATTTCACACCTTTTCACCAAAAATTGGAAAATTGTCTCTAGTTGAGCCCCTTGAGCTTTTAGCCTCTTGTTTGATAGCCCAACTCTACAAGCCAAAACCCTTTCAATTAGCCTTTGAACCTAATTGGACTACATGAGTATGAGGGAGGCGGTTGGAAGGTAGTTAGTCTTGAAATTGGGATTGAATTCGGGTAAACTAGTGGAAAACGAAGAAGGGTGAAAGGAAAAACGCAAAATAGGCTATAATCGAGAATATTAACTTTTCCCAAAGGCAAAAAAAAAAAAAAAAAAAAAAAAAAAATCAGAAAAACGAAAGAAAGAGGAAGTGTATATATCATTCTTTTGGAGAGGTTAATGAAAATCACATCATTTTGTGATTACAATCCCTTGTTTAGAAAGCTCTTAAGAAGCATAATTATTGAAAGGATTGATAAATATAGGAAATGTAGGTAGGAATAAGGTGAAGAAGTCGAATCTTAAGTTCGACTTGATTGAGAATTAAAAGAGTGAGGTTCAGTGACCATTGTTTGAGGGGTAGATGGGTAGTGCACAACTCATTTAGTCCGTTTTATAGTCACTAAAACCAGAAATTTTTCCACCTTACCCCAAGCCAACATTACAACCCGTTAAAGACCTTTTTGATTCTTTGTCACACATGTCGGGTATACATCAAAGTTTAGATGATTGGCAAGCCTATGGTAGACATTTTATGCATTTCAATGTGAGCGTATAAACTACCCATTTTATACACTTGAGAGTCGAGAGATACACTCACCCAGTGAGGATCTTAAGTTGAGAGTGTTATGTCTCGAGAGTAGTGGATCTAATCTATCACATATGCTCGCTTTTATCATGATCGCTTATTCTTTTTCATGAAAATTCTCTGAAATCAAATGCCACTAAACTCTGCCCTAAACGCGTGTCCTTTTGTTTTTCTCTTAATTGTTCAGGACGAACAAGTTTTAAGTTTGGGGAGATTCGGTACACGTGTTTTGTGCACGCACTTTAGGGCACTTTTAGTGTCATTTTAGTGTCAATAATGTGCATAATCACGTGTATTAAGTGCTTTTATAATCTGATGGGAAAAATAATGCGTTTGTGCTATTTTTATGTTAAGACAGGTGAAAAAGGATCGAAAAGGAACATCAAACGACCGCGGAGTCGAGGGATGGATCGAGGCAACAAAAAGAAAGGCTAACTGAAGATCTCGGCCGCGACAGGATGCAAATCTCGGCCGAGAAGAGTCTCCAGTGTAATCATGAAGAATTGCAAAATTGAAGATCTAGGCCGAGACGGATGTTGCATCTAGGCCAAGATGAGTCTCCAGGGGATTTCAGAAATTCAAGAGATGAAGGTCTCGGTCAAGATGAAATCCAATCTCGGCCGAGATGAGTCAAATCCTAAAAAGCCCTAATTTCCTCTTTTCACGTCTCGACCGAGATGCAACCCAATCTCGACCGAGATCAGCCTTCGACCCACCAGCTGAAAATCTCTTTTTCACGTCTCGGCCAAGACACACTTGCATCTCGGCCGAGATTCCTTACCCTGTTTTAAAATCCTGAATGCGATTTTGCCTATTTTTAACTAGCACTTTTCCCCCTTATATATATATCTCCTCCCATTCGAATTTAACCTAACCTAGAACCCATCCCCCACACATAATCAGCCACTTTTCTCCATTGGAAGCAAAGGAATGGAAGGGGGTTGAAGATCTTGATCTTCAACCCTAACCTTTGGTTCTTTCTATCTTATTTTCATGTTTTCTTTAATTTTCTGTTATTTTATCTTTGTAATAGTTGTAATGGGTGACTAGCACCCTAGAATTCACTCTTGATCATTAGTTGAACCTTGAGTTTAAGACATTTATGTGATTATTACGGTTAATATTACCGTAAATATTGTGTATTCAAGTGTTTTGTGTTATTTGCTATAATTGAGTCACATTTATGAATTGATTATTGGATTGATCACCCTTTAAGGGATTTGTTAATGTGTTGCTAGAATAGGAAATTACTATCCGTAATTGTAGGATTTCCGATTCCCGTGTAGCAAACATTAGATTTATTTATTGGTGATAACACAAAGTTCAACCACTAAAACCGAGCTTGCGAGTTTTATGTAAATCTATTGTTTGCTACACGGGAATCGGAAAATCCCACAATTACGGATAGTAATTTCCTATTCTAGCAACACATTCACAAATCCCTTAAAGGGTGATCAATCCAATAATCAATTCATAAATGTGACTCAATAACAGCAAATAACACAAAACACTTGAATACACAATATTTACGGTAACATTAACCGTAATAATCACATAAATGTCTTAAACTCAAGGTTCAACTAATGATCAAGAGTGAATTCTAGGGTGTTAGTCACCCATTACAACTATTACGAAGATAAAATAACAGAAAATTAAAGAAAACATGAAAATAGGATAGAAAGAACCAAAGGTTAGGGTTGACCCCCTTCCATTCCTTTGCTTCCAATGGAGAAAAGTGGTTGATTATGTGTGGGGGATGGGTTCTAGGTTAGGTTAAATTCGAATGGGAGGAGATATATATAAGGGGGAAAAGTGCTAGTAAAAAATAGGCAAAATCGCATTCAGGATTTTAAAACAGGGTAAGGAATCTCGGCCGAGATGCAAGTGTGTCTCGGCTGAGACGTGAAAAAGAGATTTTCAGCTGGTGGGTCGAAGGCTGATGTCGGCCGAGATTGGGTTGCATCTCGGCCGAGACGTGAAAAGAGGAAATTAGGGCTTTTTAGGATTTGACTCATCTCGGCCGAGATTGAATTTCATCTCGGCCGAGATCTTCATCTCTTGAATTTCTGAAATCCCCTGGAGACTCATCTCGGCCTAGATGCAACTTCCGTCTCGGCCAAGATCTTCAATTTTGTAATTCTTCATGATTACCCTGGAGACTCTTCTCAGCCGAGATTTGCATCCTGTCTCGGCCGAGATCTTCAGTTAGCCTTTCCTTTTGTTGCCTCGATCCATCCCTCGACTCCGCGGTCGTTTGATGTTCTTTTTCGATCTTTTTTCACCTGTCTTAACATAAAAATAGCACAAACGCATTATTTTGCCCATGAGAGTATAAAAGCACTAAATACACGTGAGTATGCACATTATTGACACTAAAATGACACTAAAAGTGCCCTAAAGTGCGTGCACGAAACACATGTACCACCAAATTAAACAAATCTTCCACATGTGGATCAATAACATCAATGGAAAATACGAAATGAACATCCTCCTTGAACCGCATTGCATAAAGATATTGAACTTGACAGTTCGACCATCAAACTCCATCATGAGGGTGCCCTCATAAACATCGATCTTCGGTTGGGAAATGTTTAGAAATGGTCTTCCCAATAAGATCGGTGTAGCCTTGCATGTCCAACACATAAAAATTAGCCGGGAACATGAGTTCGTTGACTTCAACTAGCTTGTCATCCATCGCCCTATTGGGATACGAAGTGCTTCGATCGGCTAGTTGAATGACGACTCTTGTTTCCTTGAGTGGATCCAAATTTAAATAATGAAAAATTGAGCGTGGCATAACATTAATTGAAGCTCCTAAGTCGAGCATTGCACGTTCAATCTTATAGTTACCTATCTTGCATGGGATTACGAAATTCCGAGATCTTTACACTTCGGCGGAAGTTTCTTTTGGAAGATTGCAGATACACTCTCTCCCATGATCATTTTTTCATTCCCCTTTAGCTTCCTCTTGTTAGTGCACAAGTCCTTGGGGAACTTAGCATACCTCGGGATTTGCTTACGACATCAATCGAAGGGATATTTATATCCACCTTTCGAAACACTTCTAGTATCCCCTTATCTTTGTTCTTGTCCACTGCTTTTGCGACTCGGCTTGGAAACGAGAGTGGTTGAGTCGAGATAGGAGGTGAAACTTCAAATTTCTGGGCAACAGTTGCGGTCGCGACTAATCAAGCGTAGCTGGAGGTGGCTTTCGCACACATGGTAGTGGCCGCGATATTCATTTGCAGGCACGAGAGGTCCTTCGAAACAACCCTCCATTTCAGTTTTTCCTTCAACTTCCCCTTGAATTCAATTCTCCAAAGGATGCCCGGGCTTGTTAAGCTCTCCAAGCATCACTCCGTTTCTGAGGGTGACGGTTGAGCCGACAGTTTACCACTGTTTGGGCTTTCAAGTCGAGACACTGATGTTGCAAGTTGGCTAACTTGCGTTTCAAGGTTCTTGATGGTCAATTGAGTGTCCTTCAGAAACTGGACTGTGTTGGTTGCTAGGCTTTTCTTAATATCTTCTAACAATGGATCGGATGATGATTCGGTCGATTGCTTTTGTTGGTACATCCTTCTCGGTTGAGGTGATCGACCTTCGCCTTGGTCACTTTGTTGGCCACCTTGGTTACTATACCGAAAGTTTGGATGATCTCTCCACCCGGGATTGTAACTTTGAGAATAAGGGTGATATCTCCTTCCCCTGTTGAAGTTGCCAATGACGTTTGCGTGAGCTTCGATTTCTTCATCCAAGATTGGGCATGTGTTGTTATTGTGCTCGGTGGTTTCACAAATCCTGCACGGCCTAAGGGCTTGAGTGTTGCCCGAGGCCACCTTTTTGACCAAGTTAGTAAGCTGCTCAAATTTGTCATCAATGGTCGAATCATGTACCTCCCTAACCGTCAATGTTGGCTCACGACAACCAAATTGTTGGGTATTTGCAGCCATCTTGGAAATTACCGAACAAGCGGTTGTTGGAGTCTTGTTAACCAGTGCTCCTCCACTTTCCAAGTCGATCATGATCCGGTCGGTCATGGATAGGCCTTCATAGAAATACTGTATAAGAGCTGATCGGTGATATAGTGCTGTGAGAAACTAGCAACTAACTTATTAAACCTTTCCTTATATTCATATAGTGTCTCTCATTGGCATTGTCGAGTACCCCGCTAATTTACTTCCGAATATTTGTGGCCCGAGAGGCCGGAAAGTACTTCTCAAGGAATCGTCTCTCCATTTGTTCCCACGTTGTAGTAGAAGCCGGTGGGAGGTAGTATAGCCAATCTTTGGCTAGATCTTTCCAAGAAAAGGGGAATGTCCTTAACTTTATTTGCTCCTCCATTACCATTGTAGGCTTCATACTTGAACATAAAATATGAAACTCCTTGAGATGATTATGTGGGTCTTCTCCCGAAAGATCGTGGAAAGATGGTAGCAAGTGTATAAGACCCGAATTTAATTCGAAAATTGTGTCCTCTTTAAACTCGGGGAAGGTAATACATAGGGGTTGGTGTGTGACCCCCGTGTTTGCTAGCTCCTTCATGGTCCTCTCGGGTGTCTTTTCATTCTCCATTTCTTCTCTCGATTCTTCTTCTTGTTCAAGATTTAATCCTTCAAATTCTCCAAAAAATTGCTCATTTGCTCTTGCTTGTCTCCTCAAAACTCGTTCTCGAAAAACTATATCCGGTTGAAGCAACAGCTCCTCGTGCCCTTGAGCACGTGTGAAAATCCACTATATCAACGCAAAAACAATAGCAAATGATTATCAAAATAACAAAAGTAACAAAAACACTCAACTAGAATACTAAAAATAGTGCTTAACACTAAAAACAAAATAGTTCTAACACCGTTCCCCGGCAATGACGCTAAAATTTGGTAGGTGACGTGTTGTTCGCCTTACCAAAAACTAATATTATATATATATATATATATCCTTGATCTACTACTCTAAGTAGTAGAGTGGTAAATAAGGATCGATCCCACGAGTAAAGGTCGAACAATTTTGCTTTATGTATTGAACAATTATGATTAAGCATATAAGCTAGAAAAATAATAAAGATGTGGGGGGGGGGGGGGGGTTGGGTTTTGATGTAATCATGACTAATAACTAAGCAATTAAAACAAACCAAATAACAATTACTCTAAAATCACTCAACAAGTTAACAATTCAAGTAAACAAAAATAAGAGAATGGATTTTGGTTTTATAAATGATAAAAGGATTCAACCCTTGATCGAGTATCCCCTTGGCCCGGATAATCTATGTAATTGATGTTACTACCCGATTGATTTAGCATTAGAATCCCTACTCCAAGATTAATAATAAGCTCTATTAACGTTGTTGTCTCTTAAGTATAATTAATAAAAAAAAAAAGGAAAAATTGGTATAAATGTCGAGTATGTTTTCTCTATTTAGAGACTAGGACACTAAATATAGCACCTTTTAAAAATGTCTTCTAACTTACGAAAAATTGGTGAAAATGCCCTGTGACCGGCTATAGGTTGTTAACCAGCCGGTCACCTGTGAGCAATCTTTTTACTTTCGAGAAAATTGGTATAAATGGCCAGTATATTTTCCTTATTTAAAAACTAAGACATTAAGTATACCATTTTAAAAAAATACCTTCTAACTTACCAAAAAATTGTGAAAATGCCCCGTGAACGTCTATAGACTGTGACACAACCGGTCATTAATTAGGTGAGGCTCTTTTTTTGACGTGATATTAATTTTTCCTTTATATATTTTTATTTTTTGTGTTGACTCATTTGTTAGGGTGGAAAAATAAAATAAAATATTAGTTTGAATTTATAAAAAATTATAATCCCTCGAAATTTTTTTTAACTTTAGAAAAATAAAAAAATTATTTGCGAAATTTATTTTTAAAATTATAAAATTAAAGATTTAAAAATTTATTTCTGATATTTATATAAAAAATTATAAAATTCATTTTAAATTCAAAAATAAAAAAATTATTTCTAAAATTTATTTTAAAAATTATAAAATTCATTCAAATTCAAACATTCAAAAATTTATTTCTGATATTTTTTTAAAATTCTAAAATTTATTTAAAAATCAGAAAAATTATGATTTTTTTTTTCTTCAAAATTTCTAAAATTTATTAATATTTTTCAAATTTCTTTTTTACTTTTCTCATGTTATTATTATTATTTATTTTAAATTATGAATTAGGATAATTATCTGAAATATTAATAAATAATTTTAGATTACTATTTTAAAAAATTAAAAATTAAATTGTTCCATTCTTCTTCCCTAATTACAACATACTAAACCCTAATATTTGTGTATGTCATGCAATCTTACAAAGATACTAACATGGAAGACGAAGAAGAAGCCAACAATGCTTCGCCCATCCCAACCATCCATTATTGATCGGAAGCTGACCAATCACCCAATTCTTCGCCTATTCACCTCCTCTTCGTCGAAACTGCCACCGCCAAAGTCGACGACATATTTTTTTTCAGGCTAATAATTGAGTCAACAGAAAAAATAAAAATAAAAACAAAAAATTAATGTCACGTCAGAAAAAGAGTTTCACCTCATTAATGACTAGTTGTGTCACAGTCTGTAGACGGTCACGTGGCATTTTCACCATTTTTTGGTAAGTTATGAGGTATTTTTAAAAAGTATATACTTAATGTCCTAGTTTTTTAAATAAGGGAAACATACTGGCTATTTATACAAATTTTTCCGAAAGTAAAAAGACAGCTCACAGGTGACCGGCTGGTTAACAGCCTATAGCCGGTCACAGGACATTTTCATCAATTTTTCGTAAGTTAGAAGACATTTTTAAAAAGTGGTATACTTGGTGTCCTAGTTTCTAAATAGTGAAAACATACTAGGCATTTATACCAATTTTCCAAAAAAAAAAAAAAAAAAAAAAAGCACTCTTCAATTAATCTGACTCAACTTATCAATTCGTTGAACAAGCTCTCTAAGAATCAATAGTCAAATTCATTAAGAATCAACACAACGGAGTAGATACGACATAAACCTCACAAGCTCGATTTTAGCGGTCGGACTCTATGGGCCTGTTTGTTTATGGTTGGACACAACCGTTCAGGATTTAGCCTAACCCATATGTGTTTGTCCCTAAATTGTGGCCAATATATTGTGCCCAACCCTAAAGCCCCCCAATGAATTTTTTTAACTACCAAACAACAAATCATCAATCATCAATCCACTAACTACCTCTTACACACAACTTTAATGAATAATCAATCATTCACTAACTACCTCTTATACACATTATCAATCAAACTTAATTCTCAATACAACTTTAATCAATAACCATCATTCACTAACTACCTCTTGCCTACATCAAATCACCTTTACCACCTTTTACATTATAATCACCCCACAACCAATCTCCAACCAATCTAAACAAACACTCACTTATTTATCCCAACCTCATATTCCACTTTATTCCTCACAGCCTACAGTACTCCAGCCACCCGCAACCATAAGCAAACATAGCTTATGTTATCCCCAATAGAATAAATACAGTGTTCGCTAAATGGGAATCGGATTCATAACAATTACGGATTACAAACCTAATTCTAGCAACACACATACAAATATTCAAATGGGTGATCAAACCACAATTCAATTCATAAGTGTGAATCAACAATCCCAAATAACATAGGACATTCCAAAACATAACCCAACCGGTTAATAACCGTAAAACTTATATAAACATCCTAAATCCAAGACTCAACTAATGATCAAGGGCTGAAATTAGAGCGCTAGCCACTCATATCAACTATTACAAAGATAAAACAAGTGAAAATCAAAGAAGACATTAAAATAAGATAGAATGAACCAAAAGATTGAGTTGATGATCTTGATCTTGAACCCTCTTCCAATTTCTTGCTTCCAATGGTGACTGGTGGCGGAATATGTGTGAGAAATGAGTGAGTAGATAGGTAAAATTTGAAATTGACCTTATATATATAAAGGAGAAAGTGTTGGGCTTAAAAATGGCAAAAAATGTGTTTCAGGATTAAAATCAGGGTATCGAATCGTGGTCGTGACTCAGCTTCGCGGCTGCAATCCGATACCCTGTTTTTAATCCTTAAACACGTTTTTTGCCATTGATTCAGCTTGAGGAGCAGTTTGGTTCGCGGACTCGGTCGCAATCGCGACCATAAGTCGCGGGCGCGACTTCTCGCTCGAAACTCTTCTCCCCTTGTTTCATTCTTAGCTCGTTCTTCATTCTGGACTTCTTCAAGTCTTGTGTTTGGTCCTATATTGCCTGTATTATCCTGAAACAACCTCAAACACATTAAATGGTCCAATAATACAAATATGAGCAATACACGGTCGAATATGCATGCAAATGTCATTAAAATGACACTTAATTCGATCTAAAATACATGCATGAACACGTATACCAATGCTAGACTATTTGTCGGCTGGCTGCCAATCTAGTACCGGTTCGGCACCGGTCTGACTGGGCCTCTTTTCATGTCCTCTTTTTGTGTGTCATCTTCTTCTGTCACCGTTTTCGAGCCCTTTCTCTCGTCTTCTCGACCCAATCTCTTCACGATATTTGATTGTAACTCGATGAACTTTGAGTTAGACTTTTGTAGGGTCTGATTCGGGCCTATTTGGGCCTCAATTTGACGGCAAGAATGGGGAAACATGTTCAATTAACCTCTTCTTCCGTTTTTCATCATTTTGAGGCCTATCCACCCATTTTCTCAGCTTGACTAGTTAAAAAATTTTGTTTTTAAATTGAAGAACGTCAATTTGGGTCTGACTCCAGTCCAATTTGGGCCCATTTGGGCTTCAAGATGTGGGCCGGAGTGAGAAATTGGTGAAATCGACCTTCTTGATCACCTAAATTTTCCTAACCTTCAAAACATGACTAAAAAAGACTCAATAGTGCATCAAATCATATAGAAAAGGAAAATCAACTGGAAAATACACTTAAACACAAAATTGCACTTAGACATGATAAAAACTTGTAATTCTCATAAAAATATGGACGTGAAACATGTAAAAAAAATGAGAAATTTCACCTTCATCATCTTCAACCCCTAGAATAGTGGCGCTCCCCTCCTTAAGCCTAACTAAAAGTAGCACTATGACAAGCATGATATTATACAGGAAAACGCACTTAGAATCAACGTTATATTGTGCATTTACACATTCTAACCTCTTGTTTATTGTGCTTTATTGTATTTTCTCTCTTGTGTCGGAAAAAAAAAAAAAAAAAAACCATGTTTTAAGTGCTTTTCAGATAAAAAAGGCTATAATCAAAACAACCAGAGTAAAAGATGAAGGAAAAGGGCAAAAAAGGGAAGATAAACAAGCCCACATGGTCGGGTTGTATGGACGAATTATATAGCACACGACCCGTATGTGAGTCCAGAGAGAACCTCAAGATTTGGGCAATACACGACCTGGCCGTGTGAGTCAATGCATTCTCAATCTACGCGTGTCAAAGTCCGGTTAAAAAATGGGCTTTAAGCTCTAAGCTTCCCCCTTTTGGCCCATTAGCCTAAAAAGGCCCAATTCTCATAAAAACCCTTACCCTTTTTAGTTTTTGATACACACTTTAATTTAGATAGTTTTCTAGAGAGAGAAATTTAGAGAGCAAAGGGTAGAGAAAGGAATACATTGAAGATCAAGGTTCAAGATCAACATTAATTAGCTTCTATGCTTCCATTTCTGTTTAGTCTTTGTATGAACATGATTATATTTATATATTTGTATTTATCTTTTATTATGATCATGGTTGCCTAAATTTCCTTAATCTAGGTTGAGAGAGTAGATAATGGGTGATTAGTGATTATTAGTCGATTAATTTAACCCCGTGTAATGTTATTAGTCGATTAACTGTTTATAGAGCTTGTTAAATGATTGATCACTTGTTTAACAATTTATTGTGGATTAAATTGAAACTGAGAGGAGAGATAAAACTCAAGATCACATTAATTGACATGATTAGACAATAGAACTAAGAGGTTTGAGCTAATTGTGGGAACTATGATCTTAGGATCGATGGGGAGCTGTATTTGATTAATTAACCGGAGACGGAAATTAATCCTTACAATCCATATGCAATTCACTCTGAGAGGGCTTTTTTTTTTATATATATATTATTACAATCATTTGCTAATAGGTAGCATTCGGTTTAAAATTTGAGTTGATCGGGTTATTAATTGTTGGATGCCCATAATTGAAATCTAACTTGGGATTACCCTTATTAATTGTTTAATCTCTATAATTGCTCCCTAATTGATCTTATTAGTTTAATTACTATTTTAATTCATATTTATTTTGAAAACCATAAAAAATCAACCATTTGATCGTTTATATTACCATTTTTATTACATTATACATACCCTATATCGAGACGAATCCTCGAGGGATCGATCTTGTACTTATCTATATACTATGATAGCCTCATATACTTGTGAGTGCTTGTTTAGTTAATTCCAAATTAGATGAAATATCAAGTTTCTGGTTTCGTTGCCGAGGATTCGATAACCATAGCCAGGTAGTATTGTGATATATGCTTAAGTGATATTCTAGACATTTTTCTTCTTTTATTTTATTTTATTTTACTTGTTTGTTTATTGACTTGTTATCAATTGAGCTTGAGTGTTGTTTCTTTTGGTTGGTTTGTAAGGAGTGTATACACTTAAGGTCACAAGGGTTACAAAGTTTGCTACCATTTGATCCAGAAATTGAAGCAAATTCTAGAGACAATCAAGGGAGTCGAAATAGAGAAAGAGATATGGCCGATGGAGAGAATGATCCGAGAGTCATCAATCAAGTCGAGAAGAACCTTCCTCAAATTCTGCTTGATCAAGCAAATATCTATCATCAAATGATTGAAATGATGCAGAAGCAACAAGAGGAAGTGAACGCTCTACGGAATTGGATAGACCAAGTGCTCAATCTACCACCACAAGCCATGATCCAAGATTACTTGAGACCGGTAGGAAATCAGAATTTCGGTGGGGTAAGATGAGCGCCGTTTAATGCTGTCAACTTTCAAATGAAGCCCGCCCTAACTTCCCTTATTAAAAAAAGCAGTTCAAAGGGCACACAAACGAGGACACTAATCTACATTTGTCTAATTTCTTGGAGGGGTGTGGCATAATTCAAAAACAATGTGCCACATGATCAAATTAAACTCCGGTTTTTTTCATTCTTCTTGAGGGACAGAGCAAAGCAATGGTACAATTCACTTGGAACCGAAGATCTCCGTACTAGGGATGATATGTACAAACATTTTGTTCAAAAGTATTTCCCGGTGAGTATGACAATAAGGTTGAAAGGGGAGATTACTCAATTCCAATAGTTCGATGCAGAACCCCTATGGGAAGCATGGGCACAATTAAAAGAGTTGCTATGTAGATGTCCCGAACATGGACTTTAGGAAAGGAAACAAATATGCTATTTCTATGAAAACTTATTTGGACCAACTCGAGTGATATTAGATGCTGCCACCGATGGGTCACTATTCTCGAGAGCCACTCGGGATGCAATATCAATCATAGAGGATATGGCTTTAAACTCATATCAGTGGCCCAACGAATGAAAAATCCCGAGGATAGTTGCGAGTGTAGTTGAAAAGGAGGCAAACACTTCTCTATCGAAAAAAATAGCTACTTTGTCAAAGAAGTTAGAGACACTTTCTAAAGAAGCTACTTTGATTAAGGCGGAACAAAGTGTGAAGACTATCGTTCCGCGAGAGGATTCCAAGGATTGTATTTCCTCCATCAAAGGAACTATGGGAATCAAAGATCACACTAATATCAGAATCCACACCCAGGCAAAACCAGTATTCAAACTAACTACAATCATAACCAACACCAATCAGGTCACTATCATCCGGGTACAAAAGGTCATCAAAACCTTTCTTATGCTAATCCCAATAATTCAATCCAACCACATCCTGGATTTTCAGTCAATGGGATGATCAATGATGGTAAAGAGCCGAGCCTCAAGGAACTTTTGATGTCTTTTATCTCAAGGACGAACGAGAGGATCTCATAAATGGATAATTCCTTCTCTAAGTTTTAATCGATGTGAACAAGAACATTGTGACAAATGGGGCCGACATTCAGAGCTTACAATTACAAATGAGCCAATTGGCTCAAGCCATTAGTCCCCAACACCAAAAAGGACAATTTCCAAGTGATATGGTGAAGAACCCAAAGAGAAATGTCAAGCGATTCGATTAAGAAGTGGGATTTGGTATGAAGGGCCAAGGATGCCAGTGGATAGTGACAAAGTGATTGAGAAAGAGCATCTAGAAGAGAAAATAGAGCCAAATGGATGATCAATTTTCCATATTTTTGGAAATTTTCAAGAAATTTCATCTTAATATTCCTTTTATCGATGCTTTGCAATAAATGCCTAACTATGTAAAATTCTCGAAGGAGGTGATATCGAAAAAATGAAGGTTGGAGGCGTATGAGATGGTTGACCTGACCGAGGAGTGTGGTGTGGTAATTCAGCAAAGAATCCCTTGAAAGAAGGATCCAGGTAGTGTTACAATTTCATGTATTATTGGCGATGAGAAATTTGAAAAGGCTTTATGCGAGCTCGGGGCAAGCATTAACCTTATGCCACTTTCTATCTTTAATAAACTGGAGATTTGAGCTATAAAACCCACCATTATTGCCTTACAAATGGCTGATAGATCTTTGACCTATCCAAAAGGGATAGTTGAGAATGTTTTGCTCAAAGTAGGTGACTTTATCATCCCCATGGACTTTGTAGTTTTATACATGAATGAGGATAAATAAGTCGCCCAGTTTTAGGGTCGAGCCCTCATTGATGTCCAAAAAGGGGACCTCACCCTACGAGTGAACTATGAGAAAGCTACACTTTTTATGTATAATGTAATGTGATTCCATAATGATGATGAGGTTAATGTTGTTTAGGAATGTAATGCTTTGGACTAGTTAGATGCCAATGATACAATAAATCTTATGTCCTCTAGTGAAACTGATCCTCTAGAAGGTTGTTTACACGATTCGATATTTTCATGTGCTAACAATGAATCTGACAGTGTTGATATTGTGGATAGTGTTAGAGCCCTGAATTCCTTGCAGGAGGTGCACAAAGAGGATATCGCTTGGTTGAAATTGGAATTGGAGGACCCAACTGTGTCAAGGGAGTCCAATGATGATGAGAAAGAAGGACCTAAAGTTGAATTTAAGCCTCTTCCCGACCACTTGAGGTACGAATACCTCGATGAAGGAAAGAAGTTCCCGGTTATAATTTATGCTTATCTTACTGAGAGTGAGTGTGTGGAATTGCTTGTAGTGTTGAGAAAGCATAAGAGTGATATTGGATGGTCCATCTCGGACCTCAAGGGGATTAGCCTCGATATTTGCATGCATAAAATTCTTATTAAAGAGGATTATAGGCCGAGTGTGCAAAACCGGAGTAGGTTAAACCCAATCATGAAAGAGGTGGTAAGGAAAGAAGTTCTTAAATGGCTATATAATGACATAGTTTCCCCTATATCCTATAGCAACTGGATTATTCCCACCCAAGTAGTACCAAAAAAGGGTGGAAAAAATAGTGGTTAAGGTGAGCGATCTGGAAGAGATGGCCACTAGGTTGATAAATGCAGGGAGAGTATGTATTGATTACCGAAAGTTGAATGCAGTCATTAGGAAAGATCATTTCCCACTTCCATTTCTTGACCAAATGTTGGATAGGTAAGTTGGTAATGAGTTTTCTTACTTTGGATGATTACTCCGGGTATAATTAAATCATGATTGTCCCGGAGGATCAAGAAAAAAGTGCATTTGTGTGCCCATATAGTATCTTCGCTTTTAGGGGTATGCCATTTGGTTTGTGCAATGCTCCGGCTACTTTTCAGTGGTGCATGATGGCTATATTTAGCGGTTTAATTGAAAATGTGATGGAAGTGTCTATGGATGACTTTCAGTATTTGGTTCTTTCAACCATTCTTGTATAATTTATCTCAAGTCTTACAACACTGCGAAGAGACTATCCTTGTGCTTAATTGGGAAAAATGTCACTTTATGGTGAGAGAAGGCATCGTGTTAGGACATAAAGTGTCAGCTATAGGACTAGAGGTAGACAGAGCCAAAGTAGTGGCTATTGAAAGATTGCCACCACTAGTCAATGAAAAAGGAGTGCGGAGTTTTCTAGGTCATGTCGGTTTTTATAGAAGGTTTATTCGGGACTTTTCTAAGATTTCTAAACCTTTGTTTCATCTCTTGGAAAAAGATGATGCTTATGTCTTTGATGATTCTTGCTTGAAGGCTTTTGAGGTGTTGAAGAAAGCTCTTTTATCAACACTGGTCTTGTAAAGAATGCATGATAGTATTTAAAAATATACTTTGAATATTTTCATAAGCATCCAAAGGTTCGGGGTATTACATCTTTAAAGGAGGAACTAGAGTCAATGAAGATGGAAAAAGAACCATTCTTCCACAATCATTTATAGATGGTCCAAGAGATATGCGGCGCAGATATCTAGACGCATTGGTATTAGTTCACGAATTTGGAAAACTAGATTTGTTTATCATAATGACTTTCAATCCTGGTTGGAAGAAAATTCAAGAAAAATTATACGACGGTCAGTGATCACAAGATCGTCTAGATTTAACTGCAAGAATTTTTCGGGCAAAATTGAATAATTTGAAAGATCAACTATACAAAAAAGAGATATTTGAAAAAGTAGCATTACATGTTCATGTCGTCGAATTTTAAAAAAGGGATTGCCACATGCTCTCATGTTTATCATATTAAAGCCAGTCTAAGATAAATAATGTTGATTAATATGATAGTTTATGCAGAAATTCTGGACCAAGTATCCTGAACTATATGAATCAGTAAATAAACATATGATGCATGGACCATTTGGAGAAAAAAATCCAAAAAATTCATGTATTGTTAAAGATAAGTGTAAATGTCACTACCCAAGACATATTGTGAAATAAGAATACAAGCAAAAAATGGTTACCCGATTACCGAAGAAATGAAAATGGAGCATCGGTTCAAGTTCGCAATGCACAATTAGATAACCACTGGGTAGTTCCTTATAATCAACATTTTTTGTCTAGATATAATAGCCATATCAATGTTGAAATATGTTCTGGAGTAAAAATTGTGAAGTGTTTGTACAAGTACAGCTATAAAGGCCATGATAAAGTGGCGATTAATGTGGCACAAATGATGACAATAACACCATTAACGAAATTAAACAATTTCAAGATGCACGATAGGTTCTGCTCAAGAAGATATGTGGAGATTTTTTAAATTTTATTTAAATGAAATATATCCAGTAGTTGTAAATGCGTCTACCTAACCAACAATACGTCACCTACTGGAATAATAAAAATTTAGAGAAAATAGTGGATGTCAATTATTATTCAAGGTCATTGCTCATAGAGTTCTTTGCCATGTGTGCTAAAGATAAAGATGCAAACGAATATCTTTACAAGGAATTCCCAGAGCACTATGTGTCGACAGAAAAAAATAAGTCTTGGAGAAGGAACAAAAGAGAAGTGGTTGGACGTATAAATGATACAAATCTAGCTGAAGGTGAAAGGCACTATCTAAGGTTACCCTTTAAGCATGTGTGAGGACCAACCTCTTTTACGTATTTCAATGAAGCTATTACTTTTCAAATACCATATGAGTGACGAAGGTTTTTTGCTATTATGTTAGTGTACTGTGCTCTCAGGTATGCTACAAATCTATGGGACACATACTTTAATGCATTTTCGGACGATTTCAAGAGAGAAGCAAAAGACACACCTGCTATAACAATAAGAAAAACTTTAGGAAGCATAAAATATTTTTCGGAAAGCATGGGAAAAAATATAAGCTCATATGATCTTCCGAATGTGCTTTTGGATAGCAACATTATGGATGCAAACTTATGTAAAGTGATTTAAGAAGAAATTTTCAATTGAAATCCCTAAAGAAGATTATGAAGCAAAACTAAATTTGAATAATTAACAACGTAAGGCATTTTTTTATCATATCAGAGTGAATATATAAAGAAAAATGTGGAATTTTTTTATTGATGGCTTAAGTGGAACATGAGAAACATTCTTAGATCATACTCTTTTAGCCCATCTTGGAAAAATGAATCTATTTGCACTTGCAATGTTACATCTGGAGTAGCCACATCAATTATGCCAGGAAGAAGAACAACACAATCACGTTTCAAAATTTCGATAAATGCATATGAAAATAGCGAATGTAATATTTCTAAATAAAGCGGAGCTGCTGCATTATTTTGAGAAGCCAAACTAATTTTATGGGATGAAGCACCAATGGCTAAAAGATGATCTATTGAGAATGTGAATCAGTTACTCAAGGATATAATGGGAAATGATAAATATTTTATAGGAAAAGTTGTCGTTTTTATGGAGGTTTTAGACAAGTATTGTTGGTTTGTTCCTAAGGCAACAATTCTTCATTAAACATCTCCTAGAATGGTCAAATCATAATAAGGGACTAAAATGCAAAAAATAACCCTTACAAGAAACATGAGATCAAGAAGTGATCCAAGTTTCAGTAAGTTCATGCTAAGAGTAGGAAATTGTGAAGAACCAACTGGTTAAGAAAGGTAAATAAAAACTTGGATGAAATGATCATGAGAAATATTCTATAAAATGACTTATCGATGCGGACAAACAAATATATTTATTTCTAGGAGAATAAAAAATGTTCTAAAGCTTTGATAAAGGAACTGACGAGGCGGACAAACATTACGAGAGAAAATTTTGAATTCTTTGACTATTGATGGATTGCCACCACAAAAGATGTTGTAAAAAAATGTCATATAATCCTTTTAAGAAATTTGGACCCCTCTAATGGTTTATGTTATGGAACAAGAATGGTTTGTAGGGACTTCAAAAATAATGTGATTGATGCAGAAATTGTGTTTGGTCTACATACAGGAAAACATGTCTTTATACCTAGAATACCACTTTCACCAGCTGATAATGAGATATCCCTTTATCTTTAGACGCAGACAGTTTCTTGTTAGACTTTGCTTCACCATGACAATCAACAAGGTACGAGGACAAACAATTCCAAATTTTGGAGTCTACTTCCCACAGCTAGTTTTGTTCTCATGGACAATTATATGTTGCTCTTTGTCGTGTAACTTCAATGTGTACCACAAAAGTATTGATTAAACCAAACACCTCAAGCGAAGGGCGAAAGATACGAACTAAAAATGTTTCCTATAAGTAAATCTTTAGTGCAGGTACCATGTCATTGCATTTGATATAAACATATAAGTATTTAAAAATAAAAAATTAACCATTATTTACTTACTTTTGAGATCTCAAGTCAAGAGGATGATAAGAATTCGCCACTACTAAGGATGCAATAAAGTTTATCATATATTTTCCATTATTAATCTCAATTTTTTTTTTTTTTTTTTTTTTTGTTTGTATTATATACATGATAATGCTAGTAACTTATAACCTTGAGCATTGAAAATGAGCTAGCTTCCATCGCTACGCATAAAGAGAAGAAAAACAAGCAGCTGAAGGAAACATCATGCCTATAAACTATACAATTCATCAATTAGAACCATAGTTAAATGTGAGAAGTGATTATTATTATGTAAAGAATACAGTCACGATAAGTTTATAGTGATTTTTTTTTTTTCCTTTTTAGGTAAATTGACGTGTTTTTATTTATTTTCATTAAATCATGAAACAATTGCTAGCATATATTTCATATATTATTTTGTAATCTTTTCTTGTTACTATTGTTCTATGCGTGAATACTTTATTATTGTATGGGATTAGATTTCTTTATTTAGGTACAACTTAAATGTTACTTTATTTCAACTATATTTTTAAGAAGATTTTGTTGAATGTTTTTTTAAAAAAAAAAACACACACACACACATAAAAAACTTGCTAGCTTGTTCTTCTACTTCCTTTTAGTTATGTACAAGTGACAATTATTTAAGTTTTAGTTATATGAAATTCAAACCTTAAGTGGTAAGTTCTTGAATCTAAGTTTGAAATTTAATCTCTAGAAGTAAAATGGGAAAATAATCTGCCTCTAATCCAATGTTATTTTAATTAATTAAAGAATAATATAAATATGCGGCTCATTAATGGTATCCCAGGTGCACTTTAATTGGACTCCTATATTTGATACTCTATAATTGACATATTTGATGAATGAAATAACGTTAATTCACTCTGCTCTCACGTCTTCTTTTATGCTCCTTCTTCTTCATGTTACCAACATGTAATATATATCTATCAATAGCTCCAATATAAATAGTGTAACTATAATAAAAACCTCTGTTGTAAAATCCCCGACTAGCTCCGATTAATCCTCATCTAGGTGCTAGGTTCCCATTAGCCGCCTACGTTTATTTTCCGATTCCTCCCCGCCTAACTACGTCTATGCCCCGATTTGTCCCGCCCAAACCCTAATTAGTGGCTAGGCCCCAGTCCCCGATTATTAAAAACAAATGTAATCCTACATAATATTCAAATAACATCTGCACTTTTTGGATCTATATCTCATTTAATATATGTAATATTAGCCCCAAATAAAAATTGCGAAAAAAAGTTAGTTTGATATTATACATAAAAAATTTAGAACAAAATAATTTATTTGTATTTGACAAATAAGAATGAGTTCTTAATAATTAAAAATATATAAAAATATGAAAAACAATTGTGTAAAGCTTAAGCCTACATATTTAACAACCTACAGATGATCTGTAAGATCTCATCGGGCACACTTGAAATTTGTTTTGTCCCGAAAACGATGAGAACAACTGATCCCATAAGAAGATGTCCCAGAGACAATGTCATGGAGATGACGAGAACAATGGCTTCCATAAAATGATGGCCCCGAGACGACGAGAACAAGGCCATTACAAGAGCAGTAAATGGGAGAAGAAAACTAATTAGATTTTTAATTTTTATTTTTTATGTAATCATTAATTTTTATTTTTATTTACTAGTAAATCACTTGTGCAATACATGGTTATAAGATGTTTTAGTGATATCAACATATATAACATCGATTTAATTAAATGTATAGACATCATATCTATTTGTTGATATATGTAAAAGTAACTTATTCACAAATGCTACAAATATAAATATAGTCATTAATTACGAAAAGCATTCGTGAACACTTATGGCAGAATCTTTACTTAAACAAATGTAAGGATTCTATACACTTCTAAACACCTCTTTGTACACAACATCCGGTGTTCTGTTACAACTTATATTTTCATTATCACAAATTAATATTTTCAAGTGTTGCCAATTCGTGACCCTCGAAACTGCAACATATAGTGACCATGACCGAATGTAGGTTTTTTTAGGAACAATCCAACTTGAGAGAAAGATTGACCTTAACTTTTATAGATTGTCCACCCGTACATTGCAAGGGCAAAGAACAACTTAAATAATATTGTTTATTATATAAGTAATTGTAATTTGTATAATAACAATAATGTTCTAATACTAAATGTAATTGTTGAACATGTGTTAAATTACTGAAGTTGACATGGAACAATGGAAAAAGGTAAAAATAGTAAATAATAAAGTATACCTCAAGTTTAGAAAGCAACAATAACAATTTAAGTTGTTAAATTATAAATTTTTAAACACCTCACCATATTGTTATTACATAGTTCCCTTGCTTTTCTACCTTGATTGTCATCTATCTTTTATATATATGTAAAATTAAAGAATTATGTTAAAAGAATTATATTATTATAAAAATTATAAAAATAACATTGATAGAAGGTCTGAAAAAATGTACTAATATGAAGATATTGAATATTATTCTATGTTTACATTTTTAATAATGTCTCACGTAATCTAACACTTAATACTAAGGCATTTACAACAGAAAAAAAAAAATTGAGATGGGTTAAAAGGAATAAATATAGATGGTCCTCAAACAAATTAATGGGATATACATGTTTGCTTTTAATAGGCCCAAGCCCATTACATATAAGAATGCAAATAAAAAAACAACTCAATCGAGAAATTATATACTTTGATTAAAACATTGCCGAATGTGTGTAACAGCTGGCATCCATTTTCATCTTCCTAAGTCGGCTAAAAGCAATCGCTACCTTATACATTCAATACTTGTGTTTGTGTGTTTACAGATCTCATATCTTATTCATCTAGATTTGGGACTTTGGTAGGAGACAATCCAATAAAGACACCATCAACAATCTTCTATCAATCTTATATGCACAGATCATTTATAGTTTTCTCAGTGCCCTTATTTACAACTAATATAAACAAACACTCATTTAATTACCCTAACCTACTAATTTTATTTTATTCCCCATATTTTACAGTACTCCATCCACCTACAGTCATAAACAAATGTAGCCTATATTTTACTAGATACATATATAAAAGTTTAAAATTATTATTGGATCCCAACAGAAAAGGGCGGTAGTGTGTTTCCCGTCTTTGTCTAATTGTCTCCGCTACAGGGATCATGCTCTCCCCAGGGGGGAACAAATGGGGCTTCCCCGCAGCGGGTAATTTCGACACATCACTTTCCAAAATAAAATCCGAAGAAATTGTTGTTGTTTCCTAGCTTAAGCATAATCACTGAAAGTCTAAAGTGAACATGACCTTATCAAGTTGCTAATAACATAACTACATGTGAGAATATGCATGTATAAAATGTAAGAGTATATTTGTTTTGGGTTACCTTCAAGGGGACCCAATCCCACTAAAGCACACACAAATATATAACACTGAATACGATGTGAGTGTGGTCTCTATCAGATTCCCTAAAATGAGTTTAAATTCCATTACGTTCCAAAATTCCATTAAATGTCGGAATTCCCACATCCTTTTTATTAAACCTCTCCCCATTCCCTTAGGCACTAGAGTGCATGACCTCACCTTGGAAGGAGTCCAACCCTGGGATAGGAGGGATACATCCCTGGCTATTCTCTCCAGTGGCCACAACTAGGAACCTGAACACCCACTTGTCTGTCACACCATTTTGTTTATCTTGAGAAATGACGGCCCAACGGCCGTCACTCTGATGGAATGAGGTGGACACGACATGATAGTTGTAATATGGAGTGACATGAAAAGGGGAAACATAGTCTTCCAAGTATTGGATAAAACCATTTTTTGGAACATAAGTAGGTGCAGAGGGAGGAAATGGTAAATGCGGTAGCTGACAGAAATCCTCGGCTAAGTGGAGCGTTGATCTTTTATAAGCCCTCTTTCGCCATAGCGAAGCATAGAGATCTTCTTTCTCTAACACAACATTTTGTATATTTTCATAACACACATTTACTTTTTTCGTGTAGTTCAACTTGTCCCGGAAATTGTATGAATCACATTATATTCACAACAAAGATTCGTAAAGTTTTAGTCAAAATTTGATTGTATAGGAAGCTTAAATTTGAAGTTCCCGTTTCTTTAATGTTACAAACGACCTGCTGGTCGGATGACATTGTTGCTTAAGTTTTACAGCACACCTATATAAATATAGTGTGACTCATGTATTACTACTTTCGATTTAGTTATCAAATGTGGTAGATGAAGAATATATTAATTAAATGTAAGTTGACTATGTTTACACCAAAATATAATTTGGTGTGAGTAAAAGATCCCAAACCTCTTACAAAGTTTGTTAATTACACAAATATTGTAAATGGAAAGAAGAAATGTTTTTGGCATATAAGTTATGGAATTCTTTTTAGATGCACATTACATATGTTTAAAAGAAATGTACTAATACTTATTTTTTTAATTTTTTTTAATATTGATTACAATTTTGTTATTTTCCTTAAACTTACATAAGTATTTTAACTTTTTCAAGATAAACTAATGGAACTCTAAAAATCTATTCTTAGCTGCATTTAATTTCTTAAATAAATTATTAAGAAAATTGATTATGGATTTTCTACAAATTATTATTCAATCTCCTTTAATCAATTTTTTTTTTTAATCATGGCAGTGAAATATATGTGAATCTATATATTGTAGTATTCGGTAATAGCGACAATGATTCTGCAAAAAATGCATGTTGTCTATTCTAATTTGTTTTTGTTGTAAATAGATCTATGTGATAGAGGATATTAGAACGATAGGTTTTGAAGCCGGAAGGCTAACCATTTCGTCTCAAATTTGTCACTACTTTAGTTTATAGACAAATATCATGTAACTGGAGACAGATCTTTCCGTCTTTGATTTAATTTTTCCTTGTAGTGTGAAAGAGAGAGCGAGCACTAATCGAAGCTTGTATAGAAGAGAAAAAAACAAAGAAGTGTTCACAACGACGAAAAGAAAAAAAGACTCGCGCGTGCTCAAAGTAAGCAGCCGTGCTTAAACAAAACCAATCGGTAACCAAACACCTATTTGTTGCTACCACAGGTCAGTAGCTAGCATCTATGCTGGCCTCATTAAAACCCAACCATGGCAAAACCCAGTGGGAAAAACCATGATTGGGGAAATGAGTACTAACTAAACAACAAATAACACCATGACTCAACAATAACGAAAGTATTCCGCATAGAAGTCCTTAAATGCCAACTCCTCCACCGGAGACGGAGGCTGATGAAACCATGTGAAGTCCCAGCAAGTCTTCCATTTGACCTGATTCGACTTCTCGGATCAACAAGTACACACTACTTGATCCATTCATCTTATCAAGTCACTAAGTACTCACTATGTGACCCTATTCGTCTTATCTGATAAACAAACACCGACTACTTGACTTGATTTGGCTTCTCGGATAAACAAGTCTTCCATGTGACCCGATTCAGCTTTTCGGATCTACAAGCCTTCTATTTGACCCAATTCAGCTTCTTGGATCAACATGTACCCATTATTGATCCATTAGACTTATGAAGTCATTAAGTACGCACTATGTGAAATGATTCGGCTTCTCGGATTCTCAGATCAACAAGCACCAACTATTTGACCTAATTTGCCTTCTCGGATGAACAAGTCTTCCGTTTGACCATATTCGGCTTTTAGGATCAACAATTCTTCCATTTGACCATATGTAACTTCTCGGATTAACAAGTCTTCTATTTTACCCAATTCAACTTCTCGGATCAACACATACCCACTATTTGATCCGTTTGGCTTATCAAGTCACCAAGTACGCACTATGTGACCCGATTCGGCTTGTCGGATCAACAAGTACCAACTATTTGAACCAATTCGGCTTCATGGCTCAAAAACTCTTCAATTTGGCCCGATTCGGCTCCTCGGATCAATAAGTCATTTATTTGACCCGATTCGGCTTCTTGAATCAACAACTACCTACTATTTGATCCATTTGACTTATCAAGTCACCATGTATGCACTATGTGACCCTATTCGGTTTGTCGGAGCAACAAACAACAACTAATTGACTTGATTTGGCTTCTCGGATCAACAAGTCTTCCATGTGACCCTATTCGGATTATCGGATCAACAAGTCTTCCATTTGACCCGATTCGGCTATCAACAAGTCTTTCATTTAACCCAATTCGGCTTCTTGGATCAGCAAGTACCCACTATTGATCCATTCAACTTATGAAGTCACTAAGTACATACTATGTGAACCAATTCAACTTCTCGAATTCTAGGATCTACAAGCACCAACCGTTTGACCAAATTTGCCTTCTCAGATCAAAAAGTCTTCCTTTTGATCCTATTTGGCTTCTCGGATCAACAAGACTTTCATTTGACCAGATTCGACTTCTCATATTAACAAGTCTTTCATTTGACCCGATTTGCCTTCTCGGATCAACATGTACCCAGTATTTGATATGTTCGACTTATCAAGTCACCAAGTACGCACTATGTGACCTCATTCGACTTGTCGGATCAACAAGTATCAACTATTTGTATTGTTTGGAAATACGTAATGTAAAGGTCACAATACGTCGGCATAACCAGGGGCGGACCCAACTTATGCCCCCCCGCCCCCCCAAACCCCAGCCTACCGCCGCTACCCCTATCCCGGCCCTTCTCCACCCTTGCCCCCTTCTTACCTGAAATTTCAATTCTTATGAGTGGGTCAACAATTGGCCTTTTCTTTTCCATCTTATATATATATATATATTGGCGTCATCGATTCTTTTTTTCTTTCTGGTAAAGTTATTAATATTCAAATATATCTTTTTATAATTACATTTTTAATTATTTATATATATTTTTATGTTTGGTCCCTCTTCTGTTGGATCCCGGGTCCGCCCCTGCGCGTAACCATATTAGCATTTATATTAGTGTATGACCTTAATCCTAATTTGTTCATTGTCAAGAAAAGCTTGTAAAAATATAAATACATAGATAAATATGTTTGTAAATCTTGAAACACCAACCTCTTATGACTTGAAATTAATATAATCTTGTATGGTCGCCTTCTTCTTAGCAATATATAAATCATTATTTGACTTTGTCTTTTGCACAATTCAAAAGATTGAGTTAGATAATATAGATAAAATTGTTAATACATGCAAAACGTTTTTTATAGTAGTCTCACCTTTTCTCCAACATAGTTTTCTTTTTAAATTGCCAAAATACTCTTATCAGTAGTCATCTTTAAGACGATGTAACTGGGATAGTACCTACAATCAGACTAATCAATTAAGAACAGAGCACCAAAGCTTCTTTCACCTGGACCTCGAAAAGGCCTACTGTATCACTTAATGCTTCTTCAATTGCTTTAGGGAGGAAATCACCAGCCTTGATCTTTCAGTGAAAATTATATCAGTAAAGTAGGATTATCTGCATATATTGAAAAAAAACTAAGGGAAAATGTAATACATTTTTGTTTAATTGCTTAAACTCGTCTCCTTCTCCAACTTAACAAAAACCTTGGTAACCCTGTAGGTGTTGTAGTTTGTCTGTAAAGGGTGAGAAAATTCCAGATTTTTTTGTAAAACGGTATATATTATGAATAATCTTCAAAATAATTCATATTTTTCTAATTTGAATACCTCCAAAAGGAGACTCTACCAAATTGTATTATAACGGCAACAATTTTGGTGAAGCCTCTTCCACATAAGGTAGTAGAACATCAATGTAGTCATCCCATATGTTGCATGAAATGGTAGTTTGAGTTTTCAAAAAAATAGCATACACAATTTTAATATCATAATTAACAGTATCAAATGAAATATGACTATGTTTACTCTATATCCTCCATGCGAAATCCGATCCTCCTTCCCTTTCCTTGGGTGACTTGTAGGGTTCTAGTAGGAGATCTCTTTGCCAATAACATTTGTATGAAAAATGCTTACTTTAGTTATGTTGGGAAAAATTAGGATGATCGCAGACGAAAACTACAATAAAATTGAGGCCTGTGACCAGCACAGTATCTTTAAAACAGATTTACCCGCTCTCATGTGCTCAGAGACTCGTGGACGTCCGTTTCCCAAGATACAATGGTCAATCAAAGTAGAAACTCTAGTACTGAATTTCTACTAACTGTTGAACTGACTTAGTGCCCGAATTATCACGAACAAGACTGGAGGGCCAAAGAGAAATCAATTGGAAAATAAACGAAGGAGAGAAGATAGCAAGATGCTGGAATATTGTTGTTGTATCAAATTCGAAGGAGGTCCCAAATATGATGAAAGAGCCACCTTTTATAAGCATTAAAAGGCTCTTGGATGAACCTATGTTCTAAAAACTACTCTTGCAGTAATGTCAATTAAAACTTGAAGATCAATGCCTTCAAGGCTTCAAAAACGTGGAGAAAATGGTAAGACAACAATTAGGAATTTGAAGAGGCTCGCAGGCCCGTCCCTCAACTGGACCGACATTCATGTCTGCGGGTCGCGCTAGCACTCAAGTCCCTTGGCCTAAGAGTCGAATTCGGCCCTTGATTTGCACCCCCACTACGCTTAGGTACGAGAGAGAGAGAGCCTTTTTGCTATTCATTCATACAAACCTTTGATGACAAAATATATTTATACTTGCCAAATTTTTGCCAAACTTCCAATGTGGAATAAGCACCAAAAAATCACTTTCAAACTTCTAACTTTGAACTTCAATTTCTCGTTCACCTAAGCTCTGATTTGGGCAAATAATATATCGTCTCGAACCTCCTTCGGAGGAGAGCACGATATCGGCTTAAGATTTCACGTTCCATTACCGGGTCCACCCAAAATATACCCAAACCGGGCTGCCCCAAAAGGCATTATTTAAATAGCAATTTAAATGCAACTTTCCAACAAGTTACAGGTATTTTAACAAAAAGAAGATAAAAAAAAAAAATTAATTAAGGAAAATTATACCGAACAACTCATATTATGGAATCTAGTTGTTTGCTTGGAGTTCCGTAGAAGGCCTATCCTCGAAAATGTATTTTGGGAATGATCATATATCTCTTATATCTTTGTCTTACCAAGGAAAGTGATTTTCAGTGCATGGTTTTCCGTCTTGTATTTCATCCTGTTCTCAGTGACTATGAAGTCTTTCAATGTATATAAAATGTTCCTTGAAAGGCTTTGATTTCATGTTTTTATCGCAAGCCCTTTCACAGTTGCATGTCCTTTGTCCCTTCAAAAAAAAAAAAAAAAAACACTGCATTATGTTAGATCCCACATAAGAATATAAACATTTATGATTATGTATAACGATGGTACAGTGATAGATTAGTTCTACCTCATTATCATGGAAGATAAATTCAATGTTTGAAACTTCTTTCTTGTTTCTGTGTGTAGGTACACATAGCCTCATTGCCCAGAGTTGTTGATAGGTGGATATTCTTCACTAGACATAAAAAATAGAGGCATTGCAAAATAAAAAATAAAAAATCTTGATTATGTCGAAAGTTAAATGATGTGTTAGGGGTATTTACATGCAGTAGAATATATATAGATGCATTGTAATAACTGCATTCACCGCATGATAAAATGTGCAGTTGTCTTCAACGGTTGTGTAGTGGTATAATGTAGTTTATCAATGCGCACTAGATTGGTATAGTAACTGCTAGGTCATATCTTTGATATATTTAATATCTTAATATATTAATATGTTATATTATATATATACACACACACACACATGTAGCGGTGAAAGTAGTGTATTCAAGAATGTGGTGATGAGATAGTTTAAATAAAAGGGTCAATATCAATTTGCAACCAGAATTTTGGGCCTTATTCCGTTTATAACCTAAACTATGTTCTATATCAAATAGCCCATTATACTCCACTCTGCCGAAGAATTCCAGCGAGAAAAATAAAAATTATTAAAAATCATAAAATTATTTATAAAATCTGAACATTATGTAAAATTGAGAAAATTATTTTTAAATTCTAAAATTCATGTAAAATATCAAAAAATTAACTGAAATATTATTTTTAAAAAAAATTAATTTTTATAGAATTTAATATTTAAAAAAAAATAAATTAAATTGACTTAAAAGTATTTTAAAACTTCAATTTTTCTAAATTAAGAAAAATCTACTTATTCTATAAAATTAGATTTTCTCAAATATTTATTTCTGAAATCTAAATAATTTTCATACGTTTCATAAAATTACTTTAAGCTCGTTTTAAAAAAATTATCTTTTTAAAAAAATACTTTCATTTTTTCATAGATACTTTTATATATTTTCAATGATTTTCTTTTTTATTTTAAAATATTTTATTAATTTTTCAAACAGGGAGGAAAATCCCACGTTGACCATAGGTTACTGGGGTATTCATTATAATCTAACCTTTCTCCAAATGCTATTAATTATTTGTGAATACGCACATTAATAAGCAATTGCTCCTAGGATACAACTATATCCCATTTTAGTTGAATTATTGTAATGTAAAGTTTACAAATTCTAGAACAATACATAACATCTTATGAACTAATAAAGGAATTACCCAAATTGATTGACAAATCTAAAATTATTTTGAAAAAAAAAAAAGATCATTTATGAATAATTAAAAATCAAATTAAAGAGTTTAAAGTAATTTATGAAACAATTAAAAAAAATCGAATTCAGAAAACAAATTATTCAGAAAATCTAATTTTATAAAATTTTAGATTTATTTTAATTCATAAAATTGAAAATTTTAATCATTTAGAGACAATTTTAAATTTCAATTTTAAAATTTCATAAACATTTCAATTTTTATGAAAATTAATTTTTTTAAAATAACATTTTCAATTAATTTTTTGATATTTTAAATGAATTTTAAAATTTTAAAATTTTTTTCTGAATTTTATATAATTTTCAAAATTTTAAATAATTTTATGATTTTTTAATATATTTTTTTATATTTTTTTTTGTTTTTCTCTCCGGAATTCTTCGTGGGAGCAGAGTATAGGTGTCTATCTGATACAAAACATAGTTTAAGTTACAAACAAAAAAACATTCAAAGTTTAGGGTGCAATTGAAATTAACCCTTAAATATATATTATGGGGCAATTTTACTATATGAAAGGAAAATAGGACAATTTAAATATGGATTTGGATATGTGGGGAAAATAGTTAATCCCATTCTTGCAAATTCATGCAATTAATTGAGACAAACTTTATATATTTCATGCGATTTGATTTTAGTGAAAGTTTCCATACTTCACACGATTCTTCCTAGAATTTTTTTTTTTTTTTTTTGAACGGGCGTGTTTTATTGTTAAATTTACCATGTTTAAGTGATTTGTATGTTTGTACACATTTCTAAATAACATTGATTGATCATGTCCTTATCTTATGCGAGTTGACTAGGTACTGAATATTAGAAACATATTTTGCTACAACAATGAAACGCGGTTTTACTATTTAGTTCGGCACATATACAGGTTAAGTCGCATTTTCCAGAAATAGTAAGTGTATGTGGGCGGGAAATAGCCAAGGTTGCTATTTTGGGATGATTATATTATTGTATTAAGATGTTTTGTTTCATTAAAAGTGTTATAGCCATTTTGTAATAAAAATTTAATTCATTAAATTCGTAAAATCTATCTAAATTAATTTTGTTGGATTTTAAGTCAGTTTAGTGGGATTTTTTTAATTGACTCTGGAACACAAAAATAAAGATTCTACATTACATGAAGCTAACGTCAATGCAATTTTATGGCCTTGATTAACGTGAAGACGTCACAAGCAACAAAATATTTTGTACATATTTTTCCTCCTTATTTATTCACTAAGGAAAATAAATTAATTAAGATATTAATAATTGATAAATTTCACATGATCTAGTTCAAGATTATTGATTTATTTAAATATTACTGTGTTATTACAAATTTTTTCAGCCTAAATAGATTCCTTTGATCCTAGATCACAATTTATGAAGTATATTAAACTTGTTTTAGGAATTTTATTATGATTACGAATCCTTATTGAATATTAAGTTGGTGCGAATGTGATATGGAATTAACATATTAATTGTAGATATACAATTAGATAACAATTCTTTAATCGTAATCCTATAAGAATACGATCTTAGCTGTAGTGCCGAAATGAAACAGGGTCAGCCCTACAAGAATATAATGAGATTATACCTAAAACAATAATCGATAGAATCTCTTATGCTGTTGAGGATGTGCGAGCCTCCGACGCTCTAACCTGCAAGAACCAACACTGGAGGGAGTCTCCAGTGAAGAGCATCTGACGCTCAAGTCAATAGCCAGAAATTATCAGTTTTGTTGGGATACTCAGGTGAGTGATAGCAATGATATAGTATATAGAATGTTACCTTGCTCAGGAAGAAATATCCAAGTTTATATAGTTATTGTATCAGGGTTTATGGATAAAATGGTCATTTCACATGTCACCTAAAGCCTAATCCTTTTTAGCAGTCTTCAGTACCATTTATAGGGACAAGTCAGTGGTCCCTATACCTTTTGGCTGGGAGATAACGACTGTCAATACCCTGGCAGTCTCCAAGCTAGTTTTGTATCGGAACCTCCACTGAATCCTTTCTATGCGCCTCTCCCGATTGTCACATGGTCATACTGGAGGTAAAATGGGGTTTCGTGTTCCGCGCTTGAGTTCCTACGGCACAGGGCCCAATTATGTAATTCTACTTCGAGTCCCCTGGTCGGTTTCCGCTATGGGTCAACGTCGCGCGCCGCCCACAGTGCCTGGTTTGTGGTAATTTTCCTATAGGGCTATACTTCATGCATCTTATAGGGTATTTCCCATAATGGCACTACATGTCCCCCCTAAAGTACTTCGAGTGAAGGAGCGTTGAACGTGCTCGGAGTAATGGGAGTCTCTAAGGCCTGTCAATTCATTATGTCTAATTGAGTGTCTCGATTCCCACCATTCCGCTTTTTCAAGTTTCTATGTGATCCGCCATCATACACGTGTCCTCCCATTTTTTTTTTATGGTCAAGATTAGGCTAGGTGTCGCAATCTGGAGGCACGCCATTTGGTCCCCCTCCCCCCCCCCCCCCCCTCGTTTTCTTCTTTAAGTAATCTTCATTTAAAACTTTTCCCACTTTCTGAATCCTTAGCAATCCCTCGATTCTTCAGCCGTTCCTCCGATTTGTGGCTGACTGTTTGGTGTTTTATGGTGACTTACTTCGATCAATCTTTCAAGCAGTCGTAGCTCCTTTGCTTTCGATCTCCATTTTTTAAACCGTTTAGGTGACTTTTTCTAAGGTACTTTCCCAATCTCTTTTCTCATTTTCCAACATCATGGTTAGGTCATCTTCCCTTTCCCTTTCTAGTAGGTGGTCGATGGGAGGAGTTAGTGGAGCATCCTCCTCTGATCATCACGATTCTCCCGATCGGGAGTCGCATTCCATTGATAGTGATAGAACCATTTGATCTCCTATCGTGCCTGGGAGGGATACACTAGCTTTAGTTCGCGCCACTGGCATACCTTTACCCCCTTCTGCCGCCGTTACTTTAGCTGCAGGGAGTTCATCCTGCATTCCTGTCTCGCAAGTCCAAGGCAAGACCCTCATTGTTCATAACAATCTCGAAGCTTCTACTTTGGGGGTCTGTAACAGGTCGTATAAAAAGAATAATTTTCCCCCACAGATAGGTAGATGCGATGATATCGCAGGGCCTTCCACCTTCAATTATAGGATGTTTTTATAGGGTAAGATGTTTTTCTCCCCACAGCTCATTATGGAGACTCCAGATGGAGATGAGAGACCTAATCATTTAAATTCCCTCACTCTGGCCATTTTGAAGGCTCATGTAGATGTAGGGATGTGTCTACATATTTGTAAGTGATTGAGCACTATACCCAATGCTTACAATATCCCTTGGAACCAGATAAATCCCTCCTCCCTCCAAATTGTTGTCGTCTTTTATGTTTTGATGAAAGAGAATGGTGGGGAGCCTGATGCAGAACTATTTCAGTTGTGCCATGAACTTAAGACAAAAAATGGTTTTTTCTACCTTAGTTCGTGGAATAATAGTCCTTCACACTTCGTAGGAAAGCCTCCCACTATAGAAAAGAAGTAGAAAAAGAGATATTTATTCGTTACCCCTACCTCTGGCACTTGGCCGTTTCCCCATGACTGTTGGCTTTACTGTGAACCACGGTACTCGGAGCCCCTTGAGGACTCAATGTCTTCCTTAAACCGCAAAGTGATAGAGAAACTTAATGCATGGGTGGGTGACCACGGAATCTTCAAGATTTATAACTTCTATAGAAAATTGGAGGTCCTTTCCCATTTCAGGATTTTTGAAGCTAGGCTCGAACTCCCTCCTAGGGCTGGCACTTACCTTGTGCTTTTCCCTCTTTTTTATTTTCTCCCACTATTTTTTCCTTATTGTTATTATTATTTCCTTTTGTTTATGTGTTAGTCACCTTCATGTTTCTTGCCCCTCATAAATGGACTGGAAGATTGGCCTCATGGATGAGGATGGTGATGATTTGGAAATTTTAGGTGAGCGAGTTCCTGTCCTCCCAAGCGAGTTTCATACTAGGGAAATCAAATAGCAATTAGAGGTGCCTCGCCAGGTTGTGGCAACTCCGAAGGTTCTTCCTCCAAGGATTTTGGGGGTGCACGAACCGTGAAGGCCGAGGAAGTGGCCGAGCGGTCCAAGCAAGGGGACCGTTTGAAGAGCTCTTCAGTCTCCGACTCCCTCCATGAAGCATCCTCTAAAAGACTCAAGTCCTCATCCGATGCTAAAGGCAAGGGAAGAATATTCACAGAGCTTCCAACGATATTTTCAATATCATCCTCCCCAAATCACTACTTGAGCTAAAAAAGGAGGAAGCTGGAGTATTTTTTAAGGAGTTGCCCACCCTAGAGGATACCAAGATCCTTATGAAGGGGGTTGGGCAAAAGATGCTAAGCTATTGTGAAGAACCTTGTCCAGGTACGAGTTATGGCCTTCGGAAGTATGCTCTTCCTTTTATGTATTTATATATATATATATATATATATATATATATATATATATATATATATGTATGTATATTTATCTTTTCCTTATACCTTCTTTTGCACCAGACGGTAACCGACTTCGGATATCTGATGAAGATGGAGGAGCCTATGGCTCATACCCATGAACTGAGAGCGTCTCTTGAGAAAAATGATGCGGAGTTTCTTGCTGCAACTACTCAGTTGGCCGCTTTGAGTGTGAGAAAACTGCCGCCAGACGGAAGTGGGGAGTTAAAGAAGAAGTTGGCTAAATCTGAGAAGACTCAGTCCGATTTGATCGCCATTGTGGCAAGAGGGAGGCAGAAGAACATAAATAGAGGTTTGCAGCAAGAATAAAAGAGTGTTGTGTGAAACTTTTCTTCTCTGCTCCTGGTAAAAATTTTCTCCGCGAACTACACCTAGTCATGATAGAGAGTTATTAGCTAAGTACTCAATACTTGAAGGATGTGGGTCCGCACATAAAATATTTTGTGAAGAGCAGTCTTCTTTCTGCTAAAACGCAGGCTCATGCCCCGGGTGTTAGCTTTAAACTCAAAATAAGGGAGGCCATGGGAAGCGCTGGAGGAACCTCCAACCTTGTTGGGGGATAAGACCCAGAGTGTAGATCACCTTGGTGGTAGCCTGTTGTTCATAGCACGACTGGAGACTGATTCGAGAAGCTTCTTCTGTGAATCTGCCTCCCTCCTCTGAATTAGCTTATGAGGTTGGCATGGTTTAGCCCGGGGTCTCCTTTGAGCACGCCCCTGAACTTGGGGTTATTGAGGACACCCCTACTCCTGAGATGAGCGATCTTGCTGCTAAGGGTGGAAGGACCCGTCAAGAGGAAGAGAGTGGTGATGAAAGAGAAGAGGAGGTCGTGGACGCAACACCATGAGAATGTCATTATGTTTTCGTTTTGTTGTTTAGGATGTGGGGGCACATGTTAGTGTAAGTACCCGCTTGTGTTTGTTTTCCTGTTCTCGATTTGTAAAATTCAAACTTTTCCCTTTGGGGTTTTGAATGAAATCCCTATAAATCCCAAGTGTTTTTCTTCTTGCTTTGTGTATCCATATGTCCTCCACTTTTGAGACTCCTTAACTGTTATTTGTTTATTAGAGAAGAGGGTTTTAAGGTAGGTAGCGGTAAGTAGTGGTCGGTATACCACCCTACTTCCCCCTTTAAAACTTGGCCATTTTTACCAAGGTTAAAGTGGTCATTTTTATTGTAGCTGCACTTTAACCAGGGTTTTGTGCTTGGCTCTAATCAAGGTTCGGCGTCTAGTTTTGACCAGGGCTTGATGTCTGATTAAGACTAGGGCTTGATGCCTGGCTAAAACCAGGGCTTCCTACTTAGTTAAGACCAAGGCTTAATGCCTGGTTAAGACCAAGGTTTCATGCTTAGTTAAGACCAAGGCTTAATGTCTTGTTAATACCAGGGATTCGTCTTGGTTAAGACCAAGGCTTAATGCCTGGTTAACCCCAGGGATTCGTGCTTGGTTAAGACCAAGGCTTAGCGCCTGGTTAAGACCAGGGATTCGTGCTTGGTTAAGACCAAGGCTTAGTGCCTGGTTCAGACCAGGGCTTCTTTATGCCAGAGCGATTCTGGACTTTTTCACGGTTAAGCCCGTGCCAAGCTTAGTACTTGGGTTTTCTTAGAGAAGCATGATGTTGATGCCTTTCTTTCGGAGTTTCTTGAGAATGAGATGAGCTGGAAGGTATCGGCTCTCTCTTCTTTATTTATACCAATCAGTGCTTCGTTTCTACACTTGCATATTACATCTTAAGCAAAATATTTCTTCAAGTTCTGGATGTTGCATGTCCTGGGCAGCTTCTTCCCCTTTGCGTTCTACAGTTCATATCCTCCTCTTTTCAGAACCTTTGCTATGATGTATGGTCCTTCCTAGTTGGCGTCTAGCTTTCCTGTAGGTTTCAGTGTACTCACTCATTTTAACACGAGAACCCCCTTTTCCAGTTCACATTTTTTTACCTTCTTGTCTTAAGCGACATTGAGGTAGTTCTTGTATCTTTCTTCACGGGATCGTGCAAGGTTCATTTCCTCTTCAACCATATTCAAGTTTTCACGAAACAGCCCCTAGTTCTGGGTCTCGTCATAGTGTAGTATCTTGTGAGATTAATCCTACTTAAGCAGGGATCACAATTGATGATCAATACACCAGGTTGTAGGGGGCTTCATCTGTCACGGTTCTAGGGCTGATTATGTCGGCCTACAGAACGGAGTCCAGTTCTTCAGCCCATTTGCCCCCAGTTCTTTTTTGCAATCGGGATCCTATGCCATCCACTATGGTTATATTTGTGATTTCTACCTGGTCATTCGCCTGGGGTGCGCTACTGAGGCATACCATTGTGTGATCCTCATCATTTCACGCCACTTTTTTTTTCTTACTCCTGCGAATCCGAACCTGCAACAACTATTTTTCCAAAGGAATTTTATAATTGTTTCCTCATTTATCTTGGCTACAACTTCTGCCTCTACCCACCTAGCTATGGCCACGATTAAGAAGGTTTTTTTCCTGGGGCTACCGCGAATTTCTGCACTTGAAGTCGTCTGTTCTTCAGCTGGAAGGTGAATTACAGGGTCGTGTTTCTGGCATTTCTTGTTAGTGAAAACAACTCTTAAACACACAACACCAAAGAATCTGAAAATTGTACAAAGAAAACACTTCGAATTCACACCCACAGTTCGGCCAGAGTTGTGGCCGAATTGAGCTTACGCAGAACAGGAAATATAAATGGATCAAACACAGTTTTAACGTGGTTCGTTCAAGATGAACTACATCCACGGAGGCAAGGCACACCTCAATTCACTAAGAACTCCAATCAATTACAGAGAAAAAGCTCAAGAAATGAAATGCCCAATTCTGGATGCAAATTAGGGCACACACACTCTATCTCTAAATACTCTCTGTAATCTAAAGTACAAGGGAATAATGCTACGTAGTGATCTTCTCCTCAATGAGAGCTTTACAATGATATATGGATTGAAGCTCGAATGCATTTGGATAGGAAGTTATAACTGCAAGAAGTTACGCTGAGCTACAGGACAAATGTGACAGTTTTGCTTCGTCACAAACTACAACTGCTTCGTCACAAACGGCAGTTACACCACCTAACTCGAACCCGGTTTGCTCATGACCAGTCTGTCTTCTTGATGATAAAACCCGGTTTAAACCGCCGGTTCTCCACTCCCTAACTCCGGTTCCACATTCCCAACACACCATATTACAAAGTATAGGCTCACTTGATGAAATTGAACATCACCTCACAAATCTCCACCTCAATGAATCATGTGTGCCTCTTCCTGCCTCACCACTGCCTTGTCTGTTAATGCTCTTCATGACATTGCTCAAGCTGCAGCAGGCTCGAGCAATGCTCCACTTTGTTCCCAGGTACACCCTTAGTAAGAAAATCAGCAGGGTTATGCAATGTGTGTACCTTCTTCACTTCCACTGAACCAGAATCAATGATATCCCTAGCAAAATGCGACCTAACATCAATGTGCTTTGACCTTTCATGAAATGCTTGGTGTTTCATTAGATGTAGAGCACTTTGATTATCACAGTAAATCGCCACACACTTTTGCTTGATGTCCAAATCTCTCAAAATTCCTTTAAGCCAGATTGCTTCTTTGATGGCTTCAGTGAGAGAGATATATTCTGCTTCTGTGGTTGAAAGTGCTACAACTGATTGTTGTACACTTCTCCAGCTGATGGCTGTTCCAAATAAGGTAAACACAAATCCAGAAATAGATTTCCTAGTGTCTATGTTTGCTGCAAAATCAGAATCAGCAAACCCCTCCAATGCAACAGTGCTTCCATTCACTTTCTTCTCAAACTTCAGTGACAAGTTCACTGAACCCTTCAAATACCTCATCACATGCTTCAAAGCTTCCCAATGTTCAACACCTGGGTTTGACATAAACCTGCTCACTAAAGAAACAGCATAGGCCAAGTCAGGCCTACTACAAATCATCCCATACATGAGACTTCCAACTCCACTTGCATAAGGAATATTGCTCATATGTATGACCTCCTCTTCAGTCTTTGGGCATTGTTCTTTGGTGAGTTTCTTCTGTAGATTAACTGGAGTGGAGAGAGGTTTGGATTCATGCATGTGGAACCTCTCCAAAACCTTCTGTAGATATTGCCTTTAAGATAACCAAAGAACTCCAGCTTCTCTTTTCCTTAGAATGTCCATGCCCAAAATCTTCTTGGCATCTACAAGATCTTTCATGTCAAATTCAGTGTTAAGTCTGTCCTTCAGCCATTATACACTCTTCTTGTTCTTGCTGGCAATCAGCATATCATCCACATACAAAAGAAGGAAGACTTTATCTTGCTTTGAACACTTGTTGAAGTAAACACAACTATCATAAAGACTTCTTACAAAGCCAACACTGATCATGAAGTCATTGAACCTCTTATTCCACTGTCTTGGACTTTGTTTGAGTCCATACAGTGACTTCTTCAGCAAACAAACTTTGTCTTCTTGTTCTGGAACAACAAAGCCTTCTGGCTGTTTCATATATATTTTCTCAATGAGTTCTCCATGTAAGAATGTTGTCTTTACATCTAGTTGTTGTAGTTCCATGTCCTCTTGAGTAACTTTTGATAAAAGCAACCTGATTGAGCAGTGCTTTACTACTGGAGAGAATACTTCATTAAAATCAATCCCTTCCCTTTGTGTAAAGCCCCTAGCCACCAATCTTGCTTTAAACCTCACTTGTTTGGATCCTGCAGTCTCTAACTTCTTTTTGTATGTCCATTTAGAACTCACAAGTTTCTGACCTTTTGGTTTATCCACCAATGTCCAGGTCTCATTCTTTTCCAGGGATTCCATCTCTTCAATCATTGCCTGAATCCAGTGTTCACCTTCTTCACAATCTAGTGCTTCTTTAAAACTACTAGGCTCTTGTGATTCCAGGTCTTCAGCAACACTCAAGGCATAATAAACACTCCCTGCTTGACCATAGAAGTCAGGTCTATTGATTGTTCTTCTAGGTCTGTCCCTTCCAATGCTATATCCTCTCACATTTTGTGAAGGTCCAGCTTGTTCTTCTTCTTCAGATGATGAATCACTATCTTGTAGATTCTCTTGTTGTTGAGATGTGTGATCATCTTCAGCAGGATGCTCCACCTGAATTGATATCTCTTCATTCTCTTTAGCACCATCAAGTTCTTCCTTAGAGCCTGTTGAAGTATAAGCCATCACATTCTCATTAAACTTTACATCTCTACTTGTGATTATCTTCTGATTTCCCTTCTCTAGACACCACAATCTGTAGCCCTTTATTCCATCTGGATATCCAAGAAATACACATCTTAGAGCTCTTGCATCTAACTTGTCTTGCTTGACATGGACAAAAGCAAGACAACCAAACACCCTTAAACCTTCATAACTTGGTTTATGTCCACTCCACACCTCTTCAGGTGTTTTGAACCCAATCACTGATGAGGGTGACCTGTTAATGAGATAACATGTTGTAGCAATGGTTTCACCCCAAAATACCTTTGGCAACCCAGCGTCCAACAGCATACACCTTACTCTTTCAAGAAGAGTCCTATTAAACCTTTCAGCAACCCCATTCTGTTGAGGATTCATTGGGACAGTCCTATGTCTCTTGATTCCTCTTTCTTCGCAGAAGTTTGTGAACTCAGTAGAGAGGTATTCCAATCCATTATCAGTCCTAAGGTGCTTCAGCTTCTTCGCTTTGACATTTTCTAGTTGAATCAACCATGTTTTAAACTTATGAAAAGCATCACTCTTATTCTTCATCATCATGATCCACACCTTTCTACTGTAATCATTAATCAAAGACATGAAATACCTTGCTCCACCATGAGTCTCTGTCCTTGCAGGACCCCATATGTCAGAGTGGATATAATCTAATGGCTCTTGAGTTGTGTGAACACCCTTTCCATAGGGCAGCTTCTTGGACTTACCCAAAGCACACTGATCACAAAACTCCAGGTTTTGATTTCCCATGTTTCCAATTACACCACTTCTTGACACTTCCTTCAATCCTTTCTCTTCTATGTGTCCAAGCCTCTTGTGCCATTTAAGAAGCTCAGAACTGCTCAAGACCATATCAACACTCCCAACAACAGGTGAACCAATCAAGATAAACAACCCATTATGGTGTCTACCTTTAATCACCACTTTATCATGTTTAGTGATACGCAAGAAGCCATCCACTGAGCTAAACTGACAACCACTAGTTACCAAAGAACCAAGAGATAGAAGATTTCTTTTAAGGCCAGGAACATATCTTACATTAGAGATGATTCTGACCACACCATCAAACATTCTTATGCTCACTGATCCAATTCCTTTGACTTTGCATGATTGGTTATTGCCCAGGAGAACATTTCCACCATCTTCTCTCTTCAGTTCATCAAACCATGACTGGTGTGGACACATATGAAAGGAGCAGCCTGTGTCCAAGACCCATTCTTTCACCATTCTTGATTCAGTAACATTCAATACCTCTGGAGGATCTTCTTGAAGGTCAATGGCAGCAGCTTCTGCCCCTTGGTTTCCACCTTTCTTGTTCCTTTTAGGACAATCCTTCTTTAAGTGACCAGGCTGCTTGCACTTGAAGCATTTCCTCTTCTCAACCCATTCACTTCCCTTCTTTGGATTAGAATCTCCTGCTTTGAAGTCCTTAGAATTCTGTCCCTTCTTCCCTTGCCAAGGTTTCTTGAATTTAACATTCAAACCTTCTCCAGATTGCACCATGCCTTTATCATCTTGAGTTTGGAAGCATTTAGACCTCAGAGCCTTCACTATCCCATCATAAGATAGCTGCTCATCTCTCCCATACATCAAGGCATCCTTAAAACTTTCCATGGATTTTGGAAGAATGTTTAACACCATCAATGCTTTATCATCCTCCTCCACTTTCTCATCCAGGTCTTCCAATTCCTCAACCATCTTAATAAAATCATCAAGTTGATCAGAAATTGCCTTATCTTCAGTGATCTTGAAGGCCAACATCTTCTTCTTTAAGAACAGCTTGTTGGAAACTGACTTAGATTGATACAACTCTTCCAACCTCTTCCATGCTTCTAAGGAACTCTTGCATCTTGAGACCTCTCTTAGCGGTTTATCACCCAAACACAGAAAGATAAGAATGAGGGCTTTCTTATCCACTGATACAAACTTGGGTTTCTCACTTTCTTCCCAAGAATCAAGAGGTATCAAAGCAAGATCAAGGCCATTGTGAACCAAAACTGCATTCATCTTGATCTTCCATAGTGTGAAGTCATTTCTCCCTGTAAACTTCTCAAAGTCCATCTTCATACCAGCCATTCCTTCCCTTCTTCAAGCTATGAGAGTTGGTTTCCCACAGACGGCGCCACTTGTTAGTGAAAACAACTCTTAAACACACAACACCAAAGAATCTAAAAATTGTACAAAGAAAACACTTCGAATTCACACCCACAGTTCGGCCAGAGTTGTGGCCGAATTGAGCTTACGCAGAACAGGAAATAGAAATGGATCAAACACAATTTTAACGTGGTTCGTTCAAGATGAACTACATACACGGAGGCAAGGCACACCTCAATTCACTAAGAACTCCAATCAATTACAGAGAAAAAGCTCAAGAAATGAAATGCCCAATTCTGGATGCAAATTAGGGCACACACACTCTATCTCTAAATACTCTCTGTAATCTAAAGTACAAGGGAATAATGCTACGTAGTGATCTTCTCCTCAATGAGAGCTTTACAATGATATATGGATTGAAGCTCGAATGCAACTGGATAGGAAGTTATAACTGCAAGAAGTTACGCTGAGCTACAGGACAAATGTGACAGTTTTGCTTCGTCACAAACTGCAACTGCTTCGTCACAAACGGCAGTTACACCACCTAACTAGAACCCGGTTTGCTCATGACCAGTCTGTCTTCTTGATGATAAAACCCGGTTTAAACCGCCGGTTCTCCACTCCCTAACTCCGGTTCCACATTCCCAACACACCATATTACAAAGTATAGGCTCACTTGATGAAATTGAACATCACCTCACATTTCTTGCACTTTCTTACCAAGTCCTGAGCATATTGTAGCATGTTAGGCCAGTAGTATTTAGCCTGGAGGGCTTTCCTTACTATGTTTTTATCTCTCGCGTATGCTCCGGTGCACCTTCGTACACCTCCCGAAGCACGTAATTTTCCTCGGATTTTGACACACAACCTAGATAAGGATGTTCGAATGCCCTCTTATACAACTGTTCGCCAATAACACAGCACTTGGCATATTTTATCCTTGATGGATCTGCAATCTCTTGTTTTCCTTCCTCGAAGTACTTTCCAATAAGGGCTCGCCAGTCTTCTTCCTCCTCTACTGCCGCCACGGTCCATTCACCAAAATCGATTTCCATGCTTAAGAGAGTTATTTTTCCTGTAGCCCCTTTTTCAGCTGACCTGCCAACTTGGCTAAGTAGTCTGCTTTTTGGTTTTCTTCCCTTGGTATTTGTTTGACTTCCACTTTCTGGAACTTCGCCATCATTTCGGCGACCTGGCCAGCATATCGAGCCATCTTCGCGCTCTTGGCCTCATAGGTGACCTGTACCTTTATGTCGCCATGCAAAAATGAGAAAACATTACAATACTCTAAGCTCCTAGTTCTAGAGCCATATTCATTCCTCTGATGATTGCCTTGTACTCAGAATTTGTTATTTGACGTGCGGAACCCAAATTTGACCCCAAATTGTAATTCTTCGTTATCGGGACTAATAATGACTATGCCCCGCTCCGCATCTCATGTTTGATGATAAGCCATCTACAAAAATCTCCCATGTAGGTCCCTCTGGTTCCCTGACATTCCCTCGTATGAAGTCGGCCAATGTTTGTGCTTTAATAGTTGTTCTGGGTTCATACTCCATATTGTATTCCCCCAGCTCAATTGCCCATCTCACCATTCTTTCCGAGAGGTTAGGGCAACTTAAGGTCTGCTTCAGAGGCATGTTAGTTCGTACGATAACACGGTGTGACAGGAAGTATGGTCTTAACCTCCTTACAGTGGTCATGATGGCCAAAGTTGTTTTCTCTAAGTATGTATATCGCGCTTCAGGCCCTTGAATTAATTTATTGACGAATTAAATTGATTTTTACATTTCTCCTTCCTCGCACAGTAGGACAGTACTAAGCGCGCTTTCTCCCACTGAGAGGTATAGATATAATGCCTCCCTTGGTCTTGGTATAAATTAAAAGAAAAAATCTTGGATTTAGGTAAAAACATTCGAGATCAAATTGCATGTTATGGATATATTTGGTAATTTTTTTAGGCAATTTGGTAGGTTGCGACTCCAAAAATTTATTGAGATAATAAGAGAATATACCTAATTATTTAAACATACGCAGATAAAGAAGAATAAGAAAATGGACACATATCGTTTACCTAGCTAGTTTCTCTAGAAAATACTTTTGCAAACTTTTGCTTTCTTTTTCTTTTGGGCGTATTTGTCTCTTGTCTAGCTTGCATGAGTATTAGACAAGTACTTAAGTGTGTGTACTAATAGTTAGGGATTAATAATTCTCCTATTCTTTTAGAATATCTTGTTAGATAAGATCATATTCTTATAGGATTATGATTAAATAATTATTATCTAATTGTATATCTTAAAAGACTAATATGTTAATTCTGTATGACATTCGTGTCATATTAATATTCAATAAGGATTCCTAAAACAAGTGTAACAGATTTCATAAATTTAGAAAGTACAAACAAATCAATATCTACATTAAATAAATTTTACAAAATGCGCATTCGGAGTCACATCGGGAAAATTCCTAGGGTACTTAGTAACGGAGCGGAGAATAGAAAAAAATCCGAGAAATTCAAAAGCGGTCGTGGATATGAGAGCACCACAAAACTTGAAGGAATTGCAAAGGTTAAATGGAAGGATAACAACACTCAGTAGATTCATATCCTGATCTGCCGAACAAAGTGTCCTTTTTTTCAAAATCTTGAGAAAGGAGAGCGATTTGAATGGAATGAAGCGTGCCACAAGGCATTCGAAGAACTAAAGTCCCATCTGTCTCAGTTACCCCTGTTAACCAAGCCACACTACAACATAAATGAGCTTATATAACACCCAAAAAGTGTTACATATATACCAAAAGGTGTTACAATAGACTTTTGGTAACACTTTATTGGTGTTATATTGGTCGGTGCTACCTAAATTCTAAAGCAACACTTTTGATGATCTTTAGTAATACTTTTCATATGTGTTACATTAGATCTTAAATTGAAAAACTAAAAAATGTTACATATAACCCTTTATGTAACACTTTTTTAAAATATAAAAAATGTTCAACATTGTCATAGCTGAGTTTCGAATCAGGTTGCAAGCCTGCAAGATCTTTAGTTGTAAAGGCCAAACCACTAGACTATAATAAGTATTTTGTCTTATTTTGTAAGAAACGCTATATATACCCAAATGTTTTTGCCGTAACATCAATAAATTATTCTCAAGATTAAATTTCCATCAAATTACAACCTAACTTGATTTTATTTGGCTTATTCTACTATCTAATTTCATACAAAATTTTCATTTATCTTTCTTTGTTCCAATTTCGTCCTCTCGTATATACACACATATATATATATATATATGTATGTATATGATTATTTTTATATCACACTAATTTGTTACATCTAATTATTGTATATACATTTTAAGGTATTATCATTGCAATGAATTACAATAATTTTATATATCTAGCTGTTGTAAATAACTTTAAGACACGTTAAAGTCGCCTTTAAAATTAAGTAATTAATTACTTGTGTTGTTTTTTGTAAAAAAATAATTAAATAAAAGATAAACTTAGGAACATGAAAGACATGACAAAATGCTTCAAGCCAATATTTCTACACTTAAAAATGTATTCAAACTGTTAAGCTACAAAACTCTCTTGTCGATGTTTAGTAAAATACAATGTGTGTATATCTATATAAAAAAAAAATCACTAATGAAATTTATTTTAGATAACTAATAAATAAATCCTTAGGTGCTCTAATAAATTTCTATTTTTGTAGGCCTAAGTTGATTATGTTTACCATCTCATGTTACAAATGTTTTATTATGATAATTAAGATGTAACACATCTATAAATCCTTGCCTCAAAAAGTAATTTTACAAAATATAAGTAATTGAAAGATTTTAATTCTTCAAAATGCATATAAGAAAATAAATCTAAATATGATTATTAGTTTAGAATAAAAGAAACATATAATTTTATTTAAGATATTATCTAATACTTATTTATAAGTGTTACATAAAAGTAATACTTATACAAAAGTGTTACCTAAAAAGTGTTGCTTATTTGAAGAGTTACCTAAAAGTGTTACAACTTAAAAAGTGTTATATTCAAAGTGTTACATATTATAAAAATATTACATAAAGGTATTACATGTTCACAGATGTTAAAAAAGTGTTACATGGAAATGTTACATACTCATAAGTGTTACAAATGTGTTACATAAATGTCAAATTTTTAAAAGTGAAACAAAAAAAGTATTACATAATGTCATTTGTGTTGTAGTGCACTACAACATAAATGAGCTTATGTAACACCCAAAAAGTGTTACGTATATACCATAAGGTGTAACAATACACTTTAGGTAACACTTTATTGGTGTTACATTTGTCGGTGCTGTCTAAAGTTTAAAGTAAAACTTTCGATGATCTTTAGTAATACTTTTCATATGTATTACACTAGATCTTAAATTGTATCACAAAAAATGTTACATACAACCCTTTATGTAACATTCTTTTAAAATATAAAAAATGTTCAACATTGTCATAGCTGAGTTTCGAACCAGGTTGCAAGCCTGCAAGATCTTTAGTTGTAAAGGCCAAACCACTAGATTATAATAACTATTTTGTCTTATTCTGTAAGAAACACTATATATACCCATTTTTTTTGCCGTAACATCAATAAATTATTCTCAAGATTGAATTTCCATCAAATTACAACCTAACTTGATTTTGTTTAACTTATTCTACTTTCTAATTTCATACAAATTTTTCATTTATTTTTCTTAGTTCCAGTTTCATCCTCTCATTTATATTTATGTATATATATATATATATATATATATATATATATATATAACACTAATTTGTTACATCTAATTATTGTATATATATTTTAAGACATTACCATTTAAATCAATTACAATAATTTATATATCTACTTGTTGTAAATGACTTTAAGACACCTTAAAGTCTCCTTTAAAATTAAGTAATTAACTACTTGTGTTGTTTTTATAGAAAAATAATTAAATAAAAGATAAACTTAGGAACATGAAAGACATGACAAAATGCTTCAAGCCCATATTTGTACACTTAAAAATATATTCAAATTATTAAGCTACAAAACTCCGTTGCTGATGTTTAGTAAAATACAATGTGTGTATATCTCTATACACAAAAAAAATCACTAATGAAATTTATTTTAGATAACTAATAAGGAAATCCTTAGGTGCTCTAATAAATTTCTATTTTTGTAGGCCTAAGTCGATTATGTTTACCATCTCATGTTTCAAATGTTTTATTATGATAATTAAGATGTAACACATCTATAGATCTTTGCCTCAAAAGGTCATTTTACAAAATATAAGTAATTGAAAGATTTTAGTTCTTCAAAATGCACGTAAGAAAATAAATCTAAATATTATTATTAGTTTAGAATAAAAGAGATATATAATTTTATTTAAGATATTATCTAAAGAGTGTTACTTATTTATAAGTGTTACATAAATGTAATACTTATACAAAAGTGTTACCTAAAAAGTGTGGCTTATTTCACTACAACATAAATGGCTTTATGTAACACTTCGTTTGTAACACTTTTAAAATTTTGACTTTTATGTAACACTTTTGTAACACTTAGAAATATGTATCACTTTCATGTAACACTTTTGTAACATCTGCGAATATGTAACACTTTCATGTAACACTTTTAGAATATGTAACGCTTTGAACGTAACACTTTTAAATTGTAACGCATTTAGGTAACACTTTCCAATAAGTAACAGTACTTTTTACGCAACACTTTTGAATAAGTAACACTTTTATGTAACACTTATAAATAAGTAACACTTGTAAATAATAAAATTATTTATTTTATTTTAAACTAATTAAATATTTGTGGATTATTTTTCTTATGTGACTTTAATTTTTATTTGTCTAATGTGTTACATTTTAATTATCACAACAGAATATCTGTAACATAAGTGGTGAAAGCGATCAACTCAGACCTACAAAAATAACAATTCATTAGAGCACCTAAAGATTTACTTATTCGTTATCAAAAATAAATTAAATTTTATTTGTGACTTATTTGTGTGTATGTATATAGATATACACACATTATATTTTTACTAAACAATTACAAAATAGACTTGTAGCTTTAGCCTTTAAGAATTTGAATACATTTTTTTAAGTGTGAGAGCCTAGACTTGGGACATTTGGTCATGTCTCTTCATATTTGTAAGTTTATTTTTTTATTTAAAATCTATGAAACACAACAATTAAGGTGTCTTAATACATAAAATTATGGTAATTAAAATTAATGATGATGTCTTAAGATTTATATACAATAACTAGATGTATAAAATTAATGTGATATAAAATAAGTTATATATATATATATAAATATATATATATATATATATATATATATATATATATATATATATATATATATGAGTGGATGAAAATGAAAAAAAAAAAATAGTGGAAATATTGTGTCAAATTGATATGAATAACGTAAATAAAATTAAGTTAGATTGTAGTTTGATGAAAACTTAATTTTGAGTGTATTTTATTGATGGTATAATAAAATCTTGTGTATATATTGTTTTTCTTAAAATAATAACTAAAAAAGTTATTGTAGCCTAGTGGTTAAGACTTTGCGCTTAAGCTCCTGCAATCTAGCAACCTGGGTTCGAAACCCAACAATGACAAATTTTTAATTTTTTCTTTCAATTAAAAGTGTTACATAAAGGGGGTTATAGTGTTACCATAAAGTGTTACAATTTAAAATCTAATGTAACACTTATTAAAAGTGTTACTAAAGATCATCAAAAGTGTTACATTATACTTTAGGTAGCACCGGCAAATGTAACACCAATAAAGTGTTACCTAAAGTCTATAATAACATATTTTAGTATATATGTAACACTTTTTGGGTGTTACATTAGCCCATTTATGTTGTAGTGTTTGAAAGCGTTATCTAAAAGTGTTACAAGTTAAAATGTGTTACATCCAAAGTGTTACATATTATAAAAATGTTACATAAAGGTATTACATATTCAAAGATGTTACAAAAGTGTTACATAAATGTCAAAATTTTAAAAGTGATACAAGCAAAGGTTTACATAAGGTCATTTATGTTACAACATAAATGAGATTATGTAACACCCAAAAAGTGTTACGTATATACTAAAAGGTGTTACAATAAACTTTTGGTAACACTTTATTGGTGTTACATTTGTCGGTGCTGCCTAAAGTCTAAAGTAAAACTTTCGATGATCTTTAGTAATACTTTTCATATGTATTACACTAGATCTTAAATTGTATCACAAAAAATGTTACATACAACCCTTTATGTAACATTCTTTTAAAATATAAAAAATGTTCAACATTGTCATAGCTGAGTTTCGAACCAGGTTGCAAGCCTGCAAGATCTTTAGTTGTAAAGGCCAAACCACTAGATTATAATAACTATTTTGTCTTATTCTGTAAGAAACACTATATATACCCATTTTTTTTTGCCGTAACATCAATAAATTATTCTCAAGATTGAATTTCCATCAAATTACAACCTAACTTGATTTTGTTTAGCTTATTCTACTTTTTAATTTCATACAAATTTTTCATTTATTATATATATAACACTAATTTGTTACATCTAATTATTGTATATATAATTTAAGACATTATCATTTAAATCAATTACAATAATTTATATATCTACTTGTTGTAAATGACTTTAAGACACCTTAAAGTCTCCTTTAAAATTAAGTAATTAACTACTTGTGTTGTTTTTATAGAAAAATAATTAAATAAAAGATAAACTTAGGAACATGAAAGACATGACAAAATGCTTCAAGCCCATATTTGTACACTTAAAAATGTATTCAAATTGTTAAGCTACAAAACTCCGTTGTCGATGTTTAGTAAAATACAATGTGTGTATATCTCTATACACAAAAAAAATCACTAATGAAATTTATTTTAGATAACTAATAAGGAAATCCTTAGGTGCCCTAATAAATTTTTTATTTTTGTAGGCCTAAGTCGATTATGTTTACCATCTCATGTTACAAATTTTTTATTATGATAATTAAGATGTAACACATCTATAAATCTTTGCCTCAAAAGGTCATTTTACAAAATATAAGTAATTGAAAGATTTTAGTTCTTCAAAATGCACGTAAGAAAATAAATCTAAATATAATTTTAAAAGAGATATATAATTTTATTTAAGATATTATCTAAAGAGTGTTACTTATTTATAAGTGTTACATAAAAGTAATACTTATACAAAAGTGTTACCTAAAAAGTGTGGCTTATTTGAAAGCGTTATCTAAAAGTGTTACAAGTTAAAAAGTGTTATATCTAAAGTGTTACATATTATAAAAATGTTAAATATTAGATATTCACAGATGTTACAAAAGTGTTCCATGAAAGTGTTACATACTCATAAGTATTACAAAAGTGTTACATAAATGTCAAAATTTTAAAAGTGTTACACAAGGTCATTTATGTTGTAGATATACATACTTTAGATTTCAATTTCGTAAACTTCTTTTTATTAAGATATAATATCAACAAAATATTAACAAACGTTATTAACTATGTATGTTACTCTAAATCAATAACACAGTGGTTAGGCATTTGTGTAACAAATTTAAGATTTTAGAGAAATTAACATGCTTTACATCTTTTCCTTCTTTTAGTACTTCTTGAAAACCTCAAACTTGCGTAGTCGTCGAATTTCTCCACATATTATCTTACAATATTTAACCAATAAATGAAACTTCAAACTGCAGTCTTAATTTTAAGTATCATAGTGCCCAAAATAACAAAAACCAGATTAAGCAAGGACAGTAATATGCATGTTTCCCCATATAAAGTTGATGTTTAAGCTCATAAAATAAGGAACTAAGAGAGAGAGAGAGAGAAAGAGAGAAATGTTCAAATTATTAATCTATATTTAAATTATATTAGTAATCGATGATATTAATAAAACAAGAACGAAAGAAAATAAAAAAGACGAGACGACGTGCAACGCACGTGCTGATTGGTAGTTAGTATTTATAAGTTACAACATATATAAATACATTTGAGTGACACACACGACGGCGGGTTTATGAGTTGAATTGGTGAAGCGGCTAAAAAGGGAAAAAGTTATAGAACATGGGGGAGACTAAGAGGGTTATATATATGGTGAAGATAGATGGCAATAATGGACAAAGTAAAATGAAAATGGCCCACAAGTCAAGTGGGGGTTAATGGAACCATGTGCGATCATATGCTGCTTGCCCCTTATCCAGCCCCACTCTTTTCACTTCCAAAGATTAAGGCAGTGTTTGGATTCGGATACAACATACTGTATTTCATTCACATGTCTTACCTTTCTATCTCAAATCTATCCTTCTCCATAACTTCTAACAATCTTTTTCAATATATATCACTTTTTACAGTATGATTATATAAACTTATTAATCCCAACAATATTTTAAATATTACTTATCCACTTTGCACAATAAAATGAATTAACCTATATCACAATCAACCAACCTATTAATTTAACATTTATGATGTGTTTCTATCTTACTCCATTTTAATACAATTATACTTTTTGAATATGCACATTTCAGTACAAGAAAAATGGTGTTTTGAGACAACAAAAAGTGGTCTCAAGTAATATGTACTCCCTCGTCTCAGGTAACTTGTCATAGTTGACCAGGCACGGATGTTAAGAAAAAACAGATTTTGTGGAATCTTTGACTTTTTTAAAGGTGCAGATTGAATTTGGATATTTTGAAGGTGGAGATTGTTGTCTTTAATTGCCATTTGTGACAAATTAAGTGAGACGGACCGAAATGGAAAGTAGAACAAATTAACTGGGACGGAGGGAGTATTTGTCAAAACAATATCATTAGAGACAACATGTCCCCAATAATTAATCGTCTCAATGCTCGAACACAGATAATATATTTGAGAAGACAAAGTTATCTCAAATGTGTTTCAAATATTTTAACAACTAGTTTGCACTAAAAGTAATGTTAAAATGATCTCAAATAATATATAGAGAGATTTGTGATATCAAGTAACCACAAATAACTTATTATCAATTTAGAATGTATCACAAATACATTTTTTGTTATAGTGTCTCTCTCCAGTATTTGGATCCTTGTCCAAACACATACCCACATTATTCATTTTATCCAATTATATAATTATTGTAGCATCCATCAAAAAAGATAAAATAACATAAACAAAATGAAAGATTGATTCTTACGTCTCCTTCTCACCTCCCATTTTCAATCCTTTCTCTTGCAAATATTCTTCTTTCTTCATTCCCTTCACACTTTGGTCCTTTGACAATTATCTCTCTCTCTCTCTCTCTCTCCTACTATTTGTTATAAAGAGATCTTGTGTCAGAAGTTGGGAGTGAAGTTATCTTTTGTCCTTGTGAGCAAAGAGGTCCCTTTTGTGTCAGAAGAAAATCTTTTATGTCCAAGAATTCATTCTACTAAATAAAACCCTAGTGTTAGCCTCCTCCATATCCATGGATCACAACTCCATCAAAACTAGGTTTGCAGTTAAGTTTATTCGAGCGATGAAGAAACTGAACAAGAAGAAAGCTCCTTCACCATCCAAGAGATACCACGCTGTCCGAGCTGCAGCCTGCGCGTCCATGGCTTCTGCGGTCGGCCCAAATAGGGCTTGGAGTCGGGCCGTGCTTAGGAAGATGATAAACAAAAGCAGAAGACGATGTCGTTTAAAGAGGAGAGAGAAAGTCTTTTTTGGGCAGGAACAAGATCTACGTTGCCTCGTGCCGGGTGGCCATGGGATGGAGTTTTGCAGTTTGTTGACTGAAACTGCACACTACATAAAATGCCTCAAATCTCAGGTACAGGTTATGAAAAATATACTTGATCACTTTTCAACATAGAGAGAGAGAGAGAGTACTACTCTTTTTCCCCTATATGTTATACATATAAGTACTGAGTTTCAGAGAAAAAAGACGCCATCAATTTGAATCCTCTCTTACATTATTCTTTTACATCTTCTACTGCATCGCCAAATTGCTATCGTTTGAAAATATTGACTGAATCGGATGAAAAGTATGAATCACATCCTCAATTATAGAAAAACTTAAGAAGTAACAAATTCAATACAAGGAAATAATTTTTCAAGTGGCAGCAAGTGATGCAACATAAGATGCAGCAGGATTATGCAGGAGAGAATTCAAATGGGAAATTGAAATGTTTAGCAAATTAATAAGGTATTTTTAAATGTTGGTATAGCTTCTCACTGTACAGATAGATATTATAAGATTCCAAGTGCTAAAGTTTAATTTTGCACAGAAAATGTAAACCTTAATTATTTCTTCTATGCACAACTGTGATGAATAATTTCTTATTACTGGTTTCCACCACTGTTTTAAGGCTATATATTACTAGACACATGGCAATATTATATTTATGAATTAATTATCAAGGAACAAAATTTGAGAGATGAATTTAGTTAAACAAAAAATTTCCTGGAATTCTATGCAATATATATGCATGTACATGTAAGCAAGACAAGTATATATAAATAATCTCTTAATTAGTACTATAAGCTTATAACGATGAATCTCCTGCTGTTACAATATTAATCTTCAGGAGCAGTTTTCCATATATATATATGTATGTATTCTTGAGGTCTTGATGTTTGATAGGGATCATTCCGAACTAGATTGAGCTTGGGACATCACCTTTATTACATTTATATTAAATTTCATTAGAAATCGTTCTCTACTTTCACAAATTTATTTAAAATAATTAAAGCCATGTATTTAAGAAGATGCCTTACCTTGCCGGTTAAAACCTCCATTCTTTTAATGTCCATAAAAATATAAGGAAAAGAATTATCGAAATGCCTTTTATACCCCTTCTTACTAACAACAACTTTCTTCTCTTACACAAAAAGGAAAAAATTCTTCTTTATTTTGCTTTATTTAAATCTTTATAAAAGACACTACAAAAAATGTCTATTAAAGTGGTCTCGAATAATAAGTATTTGTCACAACGTATGAGAAGTGATCTCAAATAATGAATATTTTGTCATAATTGTATTGTCGTTTTGATAACTTGGACGCAAATAATATATTTGTAAAAACAATTACAAGTTTCAAACCTAACTTTTAAAATAATTACAGATGTCTTGTATAAAAAATAATCGAACTAAATGATAAAGTTATCATCTGTTGATAACCACTTTGAACATTATTATTTTCAATATGATTTGTCTCATACATATATTTCTCTCGATGCACGAAAATCTGCTAGTAAAATAAAATTATAACTAAATAAAATGTTATATTATTTTATTATTTAAAAATGTGAACATTATACACTTGATAAAATAAATATTTTAAAATTTTGAATTATATATACTAAAATTTTAAATTGCGTAAATATCTATTTCTCCCTACATTTTTTGGATTGAACATGTACTTATTATTTATAAATAAATTATTATTTTGGATACACTTAAAATAAATATCAAATATAATAAATAAAAATACCTATTTTTAAAAAACTCAAGCATACATTATCCTTCTTAACTTATGGAATAACCACAAATAATTCATTTAATTACATGTGTTAAAATAAATACAGATATAATAACACACTATTTACTTATTAAAAGTTAAGATAAGATAGTAAAATACATTGATTAATTTATAAGAAATTAGATTTTACTTTTTAAATAAGCCCATACTTTTTTATTGTAAAATAATTAATTGGTTCATTTTTATCTAATTTAATTCACTATATAAACAGTGATCCACAAAAAAAATAAAACTTAATTTAACTTAAAGAAGGTGAAACAATTATCAATTTGATATATTATATGTAAAAAAATATTAGAAACAAAAAACTTGTTAGCTTTTCAAAAGAAAATGAAAAAGAGTTGTTGACAAAGAAACAACGTGATCGAATGTTGACACTACAACAACTTACGTTTTGGGACACATGCATAAATAAAATTCTTGAAAATGTCCGATTTGCAATTGGACAGAAAAATGCTTTTTTTTTTCTTTTTACATATTTAGCTCCATTTTATTTTATTACACACATACACGTATATTTATATGTATATTAGTATAGGTATAGATTAGTTTATAGAATAAAAGATGGAAAGGCAATTACAATAAATTAATTAATTAAATTATTTAAATAATAAAAAAATATTTCCTTAGAAAAATGATTTAACTAATTCCTTTTTGCAGCCTGAACATGACATAAGTAAACATCCACAATATGGACCTAAAATCTAACCAAATAATCAACCAATAAATAATTGTATTCTATTTAATATAATATCACACTTATATATATAAATGTCAAATTAAAGATCATGAAAATATGGTTAATATACATAAATTTATTGGTATTTAAAAAATGGAAAAGGGATTTTTTAGAATGAATGGGGCAAAAAAAAAGAAAAAAATTAACCCAGAAAATATTTTGGTGAGAAAGTTCAGTTTACAATTTTACCTCTCTTATAGCTTTTATATATGTGTAGATTTCTTAATATATCTAAATAAATTTCCAAGTTCTAACTATAAATATATAATTGTTGCTTCATAAAATTAGATTCTCCTTTGCATCTTTTAACATTTCGCTTGGTGATTTTAGATATACTCAAATACTTCTTATTTTTAAACGAAATCAAATTCAGAAGTTATTCAATAATTCGAATGATAATCTAAAGTATGTGAGCTCTTCTCATATTTGAATATTTTATTTGCTATTGTAAGTTACTCAAATAAATTATATATATTTTCTTGTATATATTATACTTATGTATCAATTAAAATTGATTAATGCCATAAAAATTGTTTAGTTTGCGAAGATACAGAATGATATAGTTGAAGTTAGTTAGTGTGACAGAGCAATTTTTAAGTTGTAAAGTGTAAGGTTGGTTCATGTAAAAGAAAAGATTAAAAAGTAAAATAAATTTCATAATTTAAGTTTCAAAGTGCAAACTTATTTAATAAAGTAATTTAACAAAATATAGTGTATAGAAATATGAATAAGTAATAAAAAGATAATCTCAATAATAATTATGATTTGTAAATAAACATATCCTTAAGGTCCCATACTTGTTATTATAAAATGTGTATATATATGTGATATAATGAATTGTTTATAAAATTAAATATTAATTTGTCGCCATTAATCTAATAAAATAGAAGTTTCATTATTCAAACAATTTTTTGTTTTTTTTTTTTTAATCTCGGGTGTAGCATAAGTAAAGAGAATATTTAAAATTTCATTTCAAATAAAATAAACTAATTCGTTGTACTTTAAAACTCAACTAATATTTTTATAAGAGAACTATTTTATTAGTTTGATTGCAGCCTAGACCATTAGGGTACTACAATTTACAATAAACAGTCAAATATAGGGAAAATTTTGTTTTTGGTCCTGTAACTTAGGGCCGGGCTAGAAAAAGTCATGTATGTTTTGAATTATTAATTTTAGTCATGTATGTTAAGATCGAGTCCAATTTTAGTATTGTATGTTCGGATCGAGTCCAATTTGAGGACAAATTTTGCCAGAAATTGTAAAATTGGCCGAAATTTGTCACTTGCCCTGCACGTGTTCACAAATTTTGGTCTACATTACACAATTGGTCGCAATGCACCCCAAAAAAAATCGATGCACTCTTCTAGCTCCACTCCATATCCGAAGTTCAAGTCCTCACCCTACTTCTTAAAAATTTCGAGCCACATTCAGCAAAAAGGCCTACATTGTTATCTCGGGTGGCCCCTTTTGTCCATGTGAAAAAGCTAACGTGGCTTATCAAGATCTATAATTCGAGTGTAATGATTATAGTTGTGGATATTAACCCGGTGTGAAGAGGCATTGAAGATGGTGATGGACGAGTGACTCGGCATTTTTTTAATTTAAATGTAGTGGTGTGCTACATCGATAATTTTGGACAAGTTAGGAGCAATTGATCGAAAACTCAAAAAATTATGAACATGTGCAATGCACGTGACAAGTTCCGGCTAATTTTATAAATTCCGAAAAAATTATCCTCAAATTGGAGATGATCCTAACATACAGGACTAAATTTGACTCGATCCTAACATACAAGACTAAAGCTGATCATTCAAAAAATACATGACTTTTTCTGGACCGACCCTAAGTTACAGGATCAAAAATAAATTTTCCCCCTCAAATATAACCCAAATAATTAACCAATAAACATTTTTTTAAATCGAATATTTCATTATAATATATGTAATATGCATGTCAAAATGAATATTGTGAAAATATGAGTAATATGAATTATGCATAAAAACTGACCAAAAGTAAAAAAAGTTATTTGCATTTAAAACAAGGGTTAAATATTTAAATCAACCTGAACTATGCGAGTTTTGATATTTCAATATCTAAACTTTTTTTTTCACCGATTGCACCCCGAAGTACACGAATTCGACAAGTTACAACCTCCCGTCATTTTTTCCGGCCAAACCACGTGCACGTGACTCGCACATGCGATTTTGGGGCAGTTTTTATGTTTCCTTAACTTTAGGGGCAATTTTATAAATAATAAAACCTAAACACTAGGGCCTAAACATAATAACACCAAAAGTCCCCGCCAACCACCGTCTGCCACCGCCCGCCACCGGAGTTTCGACCAGCGCCCTGCCTCAAATTCAACAGCAAGAACATGATTGGAGAAATTTCCAAGATCAATTGCATTCATAAGCCCTAAAAACTGACTAGGAAGAGCCCCATTTAGCTCTTTGGACTTGGAAACAGTGAAGGCAAATCCATGGCCACCCACTTTTTCATACTCGGGAACTATTCCAAAAGAAAAAGCTGTTAAAAAGGAAAAAGTTCTTTCTCTGCAACTCTGAAACCATGGAAAATGAACTCATCAGCATCAGAAGAAACTCTACTTGAGTGAAGGAGAAGAAGAGGGATAAACAAAAGTAAGAATCTTTTTGCCATTGCATATTATATATCAAAATAGTTGTGATTCTTTTGTTTCGGATATTAGTTTATAGGGTTAAATATTTAAAACTCCGGCGGCGGGTGGTGGTAGACGGTGGCTGACGGCGGCGTGGGGCGGTGATTGGCGGGGACTTTTGGTGTTATTATGTTTAGGTCCTTTTATTATTTATAAAATTGCCCCCAAAATTAAAGAAACATCAAAACTGCCCCAATATCGCATGTGCAAGTCACGTGCACGCGGTTTGGCCGGAAAAAAAGGGCCGGAGGTTGCAACTTGTCGAATTCGTGTACGTCGGGGTGCAATCGATGAAAAAAAAAGTTTAGGTACTAAAATGTAAAAACTCGCATAGTTCAGGTTGATTTAAATATTTAACCCTTAAAACAATTAAAAGAAAACTATGAAGTTACCAAAATAAATTGAAACAGGTAATAACTTAATCAAAATTATTTCCTATGTATGCACATATTATGAGAAATTATAAAAGATAATTCTAATATGCCATCAAATATATCTTAAAATTATAATAACTCCAACTATACTAGTAACTCACATAATATCCTAACAATCACGTATCAATTGTTCAAACATGCGAAATTGAATTAACTTCAAGCAACATAAACAATCTAGTTCAACTAACCCAATTTTATATTCAAATAAAGTCTCCTTACTAAATTAATACCACCATATACTTTCCCGGCTCCGTCACGGCTTCAACCACTCTCTCTATTTCTATCTGAGGATCAATAATGAGTTGGGGGGAGCTTCCCTCAACTCGTGAAGGCACATTTTATATTAATCAAACGCACATAGGAGACGTAGAATGTAAAACAGTTATAATGAAAAGGCATATAGCCTAGTAGCATGTCAATTGTATTGTAATAGGACATGTAGTCAAGTAGCATGTTAATTGTATTCAAATAGGACATGTAGCCAAGTAGCATGTCAAGTTTATTGTATTGCAACATGTAGTCAAGTAGCACATCTATACAGTCCTAAATAATATAATTTTTATTAAAATAAATTGTAACTAACCCCCACATGGAAATGAGATTGAATGCAAATGCTCAGATTAGCCCATAGTCCTAGGCCCGAATTCACACCGCTCGGATCCTACATTTTAGTTAAAGGAGAAATAGTTAATACACATAATACTTTAATTGAAAAAACAAAAAAGAAGTAATTAAAAGAAATAGGGTAATATAACAATAAAATAGAATATAAAGTGAAAGAAAAGTATAGGCTAGGTATTTTTTAAAGTGGGGTCATGGTATTCTATTTGAGAATGGAGGCTAATATTTGCGGCTTTGAAATTGATTTGGGCTATAAGCAATTAATTGACCAACAAGAGGTTGTGGGTTGATTGGATGATTTTATGGGAAGTCTGAAAACAAAATTGGTTAGTTTTATGGATATTGTGGGATTTGCATATTAAAGAATTGGGAATTGAAGAAACTTATTCATTATCTTCTCAACTGGTTCCCGAATCACGCCTATTGCGCTCCTGTAAGCGCCCCCCCCCCCCCCCCCCAATCCCTCTCTTCTTCAATTCTTTACTCACAAACAACTCTCCTTCCTCTTTCTTACTCCATTGCTCGTCAGAATTTGCGGATATGCGATACCGACCGCCACGATCAGACTCGGTGATGGTGACGATATGTACCCTGCCGAAACAGAGCAGTAGCGTCCGAAATTTCTACTTCAAATAGGCTCGTCGGCCGAACTCATAGGTACTGGAACTGGAACTGGGATAAATTTCTTATTCGTTTCTTTTTCCCAATGTATTTGCTATATCTTCTACTGGATGGGGTGAGAGGCTGCAGTATGTTAGATCAGAATGGGTAGTGGTGATGGTTTGAGTTAAGCGTATCGTGATTGAATATGGTGACTGGGTAAGGAAATGTGGGGCTGAGAGAAATAGTGGTCGCCGGAAAAATTAGAATCAATCTTTGGACATTTAACTGGGTTATTAAGAAAAGAGGAGAGTTTTACCTTGTTGTGTATTGTGATTAGCGCGTAAGATCTGTGCAAGATTTGCCTCTATATACAAATTGGTTTGTAGCGGTTTAATCTATATCCATCATTCCATGATTTCATCTCCACTATCACACACACACATACACACAAACACACACATAAACACACGTTCTCAACTGCTCTATCGTAGACAACTTCCGTACCTCAAGTCTATCTATTCTTTATTGGAGTTGGGCTCAATGTTTGGGCCCATCAGTTGTCATATGGGCATAAATTATTGGGCCTAGATATTAATATGGATGAAATGAATGTATATAAATAGGCCTATAAATAATAAAATGAATGGGTCTAAATCACAATAAATGGGTCGACCTAATTTTATATGAAATGACGATAAAATATTTAAATAAATAGACGGAAAATTTTTATGGGCGTTACATCCCACATGATTGTAAAAATTAGGATATTGTGCATGCATAACTTCCTCACGTTCCCTAGTATCTTCTTCAACACTATGATTTCGCCACCAAACCTTGACGAGAACTGTTTCTCGATTTCTCAACTTTCGAATCTTTCTATTGAGTATCCTTTCAGGGTACTCCACATACACCAAATATTCATTCACTTCTACTCTTGAGTAGTTAATAATGTGACTTGGATTGTGCACATACTTTCTTAACAAAGAGACGTGGAAAACATTGTGCACCCCCGAAAGCGCTGGCGGCAAAGCTAAACAACTATGCTAAGTTTCCAACTCGGTCAAGAATCTCAAATGAGCCTACATATCTTGGCCTCAACTTTTCTGTCTTACCAAAACGAACAACACCCTTGGTCGGGGGCTACCTCGAGAAACACTTTCTCTCCAACACTGAACTCAAGATTTTTCCTACGCGTGTCCGCATAAGATTTTTTGCGATTTTGAGTTGTCTTAATCCTTTCCCAGATCTTCTCTACCACTCTTATTGTCTCTTCCAACATTACCGGGGCCTCAAACCTTCTCTCACCAACTTCATCCCAATAAACTGGAGACCTACACTTCCTTCTGTATATTGCTTCATATGGAGCCATTCTAATCGTTGCCTGAAAACTGTTGTTATAAGCAAATTCTACTAACGGCAAGAGTCGTTCCCAATTATTTCCAATGTCCAAAACACAGGCTCTCAACTGTCCTTGAGAGTTTGTATTGTCCTTTCTGACTGACCATCAGTCTGCGGATGATAAGCTGTGCTAAAATTCAACTTAGTTTCCAAAGTTTCTTGCAGATTGCTTCAAAAACATGATGTAAAACGAGTATTTCTGTCCGAGACGATATAAACAGGCATTCCATGTAGTTTTACAATCTCTTGGATATATAATTGAGCATACTGGTGCATCTTGAAACTCATCTTTACTGGGGTAAAGTGAGCTGACTTCGTGAGTCGATTAACTACAACCCAAATTGCATGATTTCCTATTTTCGATCGTGGTAAACCCCCCACAAAGCCCAAAGTGATGTGTTACCACTTCCATTTCGGAATCTCAAGAGACTTCAACAATCCTAAAGGATGCTGGTGTTCAACTTTCACTTGCTGACAGATAATACACTTTGTGACAAAATCGGCGACATCTCTCCCCATACCTTCCCACCAAAACATTCATCTCAAGTCTTGGTACATCTTTGTACTACTCAAGTGAGCGGTATATGGAATATTGTGTGCTTCTTTCAAGATTATCCACTTCAACTCCATAATATTGGGCACACAAATTCTCCCTTCAAAGTACAGTATTTCATCATTTGTCAACCCAAACCCCATGCCTTCTTCGGCAATCACATGCTCTTTCATCTTAAGCAAAAATGCACCTCGAGTTTGACCTTCCTTAATTCTCTCCTTTAGAGACGGTTGTACCACTAAAGCTGCTAAGACTGGATTCACTGACTTTGGTGGTGTAACTATCTCAATGTTCATCTTTGAGAATTCCTTGACTAGTTTCTCCTCTAGTCAAGATACAGGTCAACTCTCATTTTGTTTTGCGGCTAAATGCGTCTGCTACCAGTTAGCCTTCCTGGGATGGTAGTGAATGGTACAATCATAGTATTTCACTAACTCTAACCATCTATGTTGCCTCATATTTAGCTTTTTCTGTGTGAAAAGATATTTCAAACTTTTATGATCCATGTATATTTCACACTTTCCTCCGTAAAGTTAATGTCGCCAAATCTTCAAGGCGTGAACTACTACAGCTAGTTCTAAGTCATGAGTTGGATAGTTCAACTCATGTGGCTTTAGTTGCCTTGTGGCATAAGCAACTACCTTGCCATTTTGCAGCAAAACACATCACAAACCTTGCTTGGATGCATCACTGTAGATCACGAACTCCTTCGTCGGATCAGGGATGGTCAAAACTGGTGTAGTAGTGAGTTTGCATTTAAGTTCTTGGAAACTATTCTCACATGTCTCGTTCCACAATAATCTTTTTCCTTTCCTTGTCAATCGAGTCATCGGAGTAGATATCTTTGAAAAACCTTCAATGAACCTTCGGTAGTACCCGAGGAGTCCTAAAAAGCTACGAACTTCATTAGCATTGGTTGGTGTCTTCTAATCATTGACAGCCTCAACCTTGGCCAGATCAACCTCAATTCCTCGGGCAGTGATTACATGACCAAGAAATGCAACTAGATTGAGCCAAAGTTCACACTTACTGAACTTCGCATACAACTTCTCCATGCGAAGTATCTCAAGAACAATCCAAAAATGTTGTTCATGCTCGGTTTTATCCTTCAGTTACACTAGTATGTCATCTATAAACACAATGACAAACTTATCCAAATAGGGATGAAAGACTCGGTTCATCAAATCCATGAAAACTGCAGGCACATTGCTCAAACCAAAAGGCATTACGACAAATTCGCAATGACCATACCTCGTTTGAAATGCCATTTTTAGGATATCACTATCTTTGATCTTTAACTAGTGATAGCCTGATCTCAAATCGATCTTCGAGAATACTCCAGAACCTCTGAGTTGGTCAAATAGGTTTTCTATCCTTAGAAGAGGATACTTGTTCTTTATCGTGAGTCGGTTAAGTTGAGGATAATTGATACACATCCTCATCAAACTATCCTTCTTCTTCATAAATAATACTGGTGAACCCAATGGCGACACGCTCGGTCTGCAAAAACCCAAATCAAGCAACTCTTGAATTTGCACCTTCAACTCTTGCAATTCCTTTGGCGCCATTCTATAAGGGGCTTTTGATATTGGTGCTACTCCAAGCACCAAATCAATTGTGAACTCCACTTGTCTATCCGGTGGAATTCCTGGTAATGTCTTGGGAAAAACATCAGGATATTGCTTGACAACGGGTACCTCGACTACTGTCTTCTCTGACGTTGCTACTCCCATTATATTTACTAAAAATCCTTGACACTTCTCTTTCCTTAACAACTTCACCGCCTTCATAGCTGATATAACACGTGGAGTGGTACACGTGTTTATATATGAATATTATGTCGATTTAAGTGTTCATTCAGTGATATTTGCATGCATAATTGACCGTGTATTGTTCATATTTGTATTATTTGATAATTTGACATTGTTTGACCTGTTTCAAAGTTATTTGGGTAAATCTAGACCGAAAAGTCAAACTCGGCTGAGATGGACGAAGAAATAAGTCTCGCAAGTCTAAAACAAAGCAAAATTGAGCCAAGCATGAGAAAGTCGTACTCGGTCGAGACAATCAGTCTCGACCAAGATAAAAGTATGCTGGAAGTCATATTTCAGCTGGAGAGGTATCTTCACCGAGACAACCTTTCTCGGTCGAGAATTTGATACATGACTCTCGACCGAGACGAACCTTCTCAAACGAGACACAAAGTCGATTTACACAGTAATTTGCTCGAAGATTGCCTTATCAAGCCCAACTCAAGCCCACTTCATCCCCATCTATATAAAGAAGACCCACAAGTCCGAAAAAGGGAATTTTTGGGATTGTCTCTGAAGCTTGGACTTGGGGACTCTGGAGAGCACGAAGAATCAAGATTCATCATCTCGGATTTTTCTAGTTTAATATTCATGTCTTTTATTGTTACATTATTTTTAGCCATCTCTATGATCGGCTAAGTTCTTTTATTTCCGTCTTTAACTGAAGTTGAACCCTAGGAGGATATTTTTGTACTTCATACAGTATTTGTTTGATTGAATTATGTCATGGAATTATTCATGTTATTTGGTTTATTTATATCTTTTATGTGTTTTGTTATTTGGATTGATCAATCGTTGATAGCCATAAATCGTAATCCATAATTGTTACGAAATTATGTCTACGAGTACCCAAAGCATCTGTTATGTCCTTGCAGACACACTCCACCGTATCTCTTTCCACATTTGGGACAAGTGGGGTTTTCACCTTGCCCTCTTGGCTTAGGTGACAGCTCTCCCCTACCTTTCTTTCTACTAGTATCACCCCTCTGGTCTTGCCACTTCCTCTTGCTTGGATTCTCTACAGGTGACACACGTGTCTTTTCCATCTCCAAGCTAGCAGATATATCCTTCGCCCTGATCACAGCCTCATCATATGACATAGTCACATGTCCAGAAAGGTGATGGCAAATCTGATGATTTAACCCTCCGCGGAACCTATGTGCTTTCTTCTAAGATGTATCTACCAGAGTAGGAGCAAAACGAAACATCTTGTTAAACTTCTTCTCATACTCAGTTACTGTAATTCCTCCCTGAATCAAATCCATAAACTTTTTTTGCATCTTGCCCTTATATATGTGCGGATAGTACTTCTCCATCACAATCTCCTTAAACCTAGCCTAAGAAAGGGCATCACGCTCTTCCGCTGGTCGGAGTCTCCAATAGTCACTCCACCACACCCTGGAATCTTCCTTGAGTTGGAAAATAGCACACAAAATCTTCTAAGCATTTGAACAAGCCAAGTACTCAAAGATGCCCTCTAAGGTCCTTATCCACTCTTCAAGCACTCCAGGGCCCTCATAGCCAAGAAATGTAAGGGGTCTTGAACTTGTTGAACTGATTTATCACCATTGACTTCAATTGCTCTGGCGTTGCAGCAGGAGTGATGGTTGCTCCTTGAAGGAGAGCAGCTATCCCGGTAAGTAGTTATTCGGGATTGGGGTTAGCAGCTTCAGGAGCAGCATCTTGATTTGCATTCCGAGCACCGTGAACGGGGTCAGTGCAGCAGCGTTCGCGTTATCATTTTGATGAGTCATTGTCCTGTTAATGGATCACTGATTTGATAAGTTATAGGGATGCGAGAAATAGGATAAGATAGTGATAATGTATAATAATATTAATAATACAACAACACATAAAATATAAGTAATGAGATTATATGAAATTTAAATGATTAATTCAAATTGCTAATGATCATAACCCATGTGTAAAAATGTCAATGTCTATAATTGAAAAGAAATTCGGAAATAACAAAATACAACTAAAAATGGAAATGCAATACTATCTAAACCAAGGCAAAATAATATCTAAGCCTCATCATCACTGCTCAGGATCTCAACTACTGGCACGGGTGGTGGGATCTCAACCCACAAAATGATGTCATCATCCGAATCAGCCTCATAGTTGCCCATTACGGGCTCTTCCTCCATAGGCTCTAGCTCGGGCTCGGGCTCAAGCACAAGCTCAAGCTTAGGCTCAGGCATGGGCTGGGGCTCCGGGCCGTAGAAAGGTGCGTATGGAAGATCCTCCTCGTATGTCTCATTATCATCATCCTCATATGGAATCAGGTCCCAAGCAAACATCTTCAAAAGCTCAACTGCAGTGTACTGAAATCCATCTACATCTGCTTTTGCCTCGAGAGTCCTAGCTTCCGATGCATACCAACAATCGAGGATAATATCATTCTAATTCTTAGACAAGGCAGTTATCAGGTGGTTCACTTGCTCACTAACAAAGCCCGTTCTTCCAGAAGCGTTCTACATATCAAGTCGATTAACTATGTAATGGGGTGTATTCTAGAGAAGTCTAGAATCATCCCACCAATCAGTTCGTGTCAAAGCGGGAGGGTGAACATGAATGACGGTGCTCTTACGTGTTGTCTGTCGTGTGCGTGTCATGCTAACTATAATACATGTCGGGTTATGATAATGCAACTATAATGAATTCATGTACAATTGTATTAAATGGCATAATGATTGAACATTGTATTGAATAAAAACGTGATTGAGTAATTGTATTGTATAATGTCGAATGATTGAATGTATTGAAATGAATAATTGAAACTGGTACCTTGGAACTGAGCGTTGAAGTAGAGACGGCCGAAAACATATGGTATTGGTGACCTTGATTTCATTTTATTTCAATTTATTTAACATAAAAAAAATTAAAAGGGCCGGGTCTTTTATAAAAAAGTAAATAGCGCTCTAATAACACACTGTAACAGTCCGATTTTCTAGACTATTTTAAGGAATAATAAAGTGCCAATAATATTTAATCTGTTTATTTAAAAACTAATTTCTAGTTTAATCAAGCCATTACTAGAAGTTAGTTTGACATAATCTTTACATTTGCCATGTCCTAATATAACCTATTAAGGTACATTAAAAAACTTGAAAATATGCATTATATTTCTAATCTTTGAAAATTTTATTCATAATATCAATTGTTTGAAGCCGAATATAATAAAACAAATTGAACTAACACAACTTAAACATGCAATTTAATTTAACTAGCATCCTAACATAAATCTCTAACATTTTTAATAAATTAAAACAGGTAATTACGTAATCAAAATTATTTCCTAAGTATGCACATATTATGAGAAATCATAAAGGAAATTCTAATATGCCATCAAATATATCTTAAAATTATAATAAGTCCAAATATACTAGTAACTCACATAATATCCTAACAATCACCTATTAATTGTTCAAACATGCGGAAACGAATTAACATCAAGCAACATAAAAAATCTAGTTCAGCTAACCCAATTTTATATTCAAATAAAGTATCATTACTAAATTAATACCACCATATGCTTCCCCGGCTCTGTCTCTGCTTCAGTTACTATCTCCATTTCTACGTGAGGATCAATAATGGGTTAGGGGTGAGCTTCCTTCAACTCGTGGAGGCACAGTTTATACTAATTAAACGCACACGGGAGACATAGAATGTAAACAGTTATAAATAATAAGACATGTAGCCAAATAGCATGTCAATTGTATTGTAATAGGGCATGTAGTCAAGTAGCATGTCAATTATATTGAAATGGGACATGTAGTCAAGTAGCATGTCAATTGTATTGTATTGCAACCTATCACCAAGTAGCATTTTGATAACATATCACATCTATACAGTCCTAAATAATACAATTTAATTAAAATAAACTGTAACTAACCCCCACCTGAAAATGAGATGATTGAATGCAAATGCTTAGATTAGTCAGTAGTCCTAGGCCCGAACTCACTTCGGATCCTACATTTTAATTAAAGGAGAAATATTTAATACATATGATACTTTAATTGAAAAAAAAAAGTAATTAAAAGAAATAGGGTAATATAACAATAAAATAGAATATAAAGTGAAAGAAAAGTATAGGCTGAGTATTTTTTAAGTGGAGTCATGGTATTCTGTTTGAGAATGGAGGCTAATATTTGTGGGACTTGAAATTGGTTTGGGCTATAAGCAATTTATTGAGCCAACAAGAGGTTGTGGGTTGATTGGATGGTTTTATGGGAAGTCTAAACAAAATAGATTAGTTTTGTGGAAATTATAGGAATTGCAGATTAAAGAATTGGGAATTAAAGAAGCTTATTCATTATCTTCTCAACTGGCTCCCGAATCACGCCTACTGCGCGCCTGTAAGTCCCTCCCCCCCTCCCCTCAATCCCCTCCCCATCCCTCTCTTCTTCAATTCGTTACTTAGTATCAACCGCCGTGATCGGACTCGGCGACGGTGATGGTATGTACCCTACCGAAACAGAGCAGCAACGCCCAAATTTTTGTACTTGAAATAGGACCGTCGGCCGAACTCACAGGCACTGGAATTGGAACTGGGATAAATTTCTTCTTTATTTCGTTTTCCCAATTGATTTGCTACTTCTTCTACTGGATGGGGTGAGATGTTGTTGTAGGTCGGATCGGAATGGGTAGCGGTGATGGTTTGAGTTAAGGGAATCGTGATTGAAGATGGTGACTGAGTAAGGAAATGTGGGGCTGAGAGAAACAGTGGTCGCCTGAAAATTGGAATCATTTTTTGGCAATTTCACTGGGTTATTAAGAAAAGAGGAGTTTTTTTACCATGTTTTGTATTGTGATTAGTTCGTAAGATCTGTGCAAGATTTGCCTATATATACAAATTGGTTTGTAGTGGTTTAATCTATATCCATCACTCCATGATTTCATCTCCACTATCACACACACGCATGTTCTCAACTGCTCTATCATAGACAACTTCCGTACTTCAAATCTATATGTTCTCTATTGGATTTGGGCTCATAAGTTGTCATATAGGCATAAATTATTGGGCCCAGATATTTATATGGATAAAATAAGTGTATGTAAATGGGCCTATTAATAATTAAAATGAATGGGTTTAAATCACAAAAATTGGGTCGGCCTAATTTTAAATGAAATGACGATAAAATCGCACAAAATATTTAAATAAATAGACGAAAAACTTTCCCGGACGTTACAAATGCAGAACGTATCTCCGAGACTTGTGCTCACCCCTCATACAATGTACCCTATTATTACCACCAAAGACTCATTATTCTTCTACTTTTCATTTTCCAATAATGACATACTCTCTCCATACATTTTCATCTTCCAAAGTACTCACAATCTAAATATATAGCCTTTTTCCAAGTTTAAGAATTCATTTATTACACGTGTAAATAATTTTTATACAATTATATGATTAATAAAAAATATATGCTACACATAAATTGTCATTTCAATAAATTATTTAATAGGAGTTTATTCAAAAAATTAGCATTTAATACACTCTTAAAAAAAAATACTGAGTACTATCTTTTTAGATGAAGGGAGCAATAAACTCAACATTTCACACACTCAATGTCCCTATTTATTTATGACTATGGGTGGCTAGAGTACTGTAGGTTGTGGGAAATATAGTGAAATATGAAGGTTGGAGTAAATAAGTGAATGTTTGTTTATATTGGTTGGAGACTGAGTTGTGGGGGTGATTATAATATAAAATGTGTTAAAGTTGATTTGATGTGTGTAAGAGTTAGTTAGTGAATAATTGATTATTGATTAAACTGTGTATTGGGAATTATATTTGATTGGTGATGTGTATAAGAGTTAGTTAATGATTTGATGATGTGTGTGAAGATTGTGGACAATTTATTACTTACAATCGATGAACAAACACGTAATGGATTAGATTCAATTCACAATCGATTAACCCAACCCTTTGTTTAGGGCACTCACTCATGCATTCATTCGTTCCTTCATATCCACATGTCCTTTCCAAAGGTACTCTTGAAGCACATGGATTCTTTCTTTGATTTTGTGAATAGCGGATTCAAAGTTAATAATATTTCCTTTAGTTCCGGAGTCCGTCAAAATGTACCACTTTCTGACCAAGTCTCAATCACATAAATAGTCTGTTTGTTTTGCACACATAGACCACCTTAAATATAGGAAATAATAAAATAAGTTGCACATCTTATCTTATTTAACTAAATTTCACCATTTCTTTATTACATTCAATAACAAAAGAATCAAAAAATAATTTAAATAAATCAAAACCACTCTCAACAAATGTCTGTAATAATCATATATTATATAATAGATACCAAGTACAACTGAAAATTATTAAGATAAATCAAAATATGTACAAAATAAAATTTAAAGTAAAATTATGTCTTAAAAATTATATGTTAAAATATGGAAATAAGTAACCATATTATTCAATAAACTAGAAATAGAGATGATAAAAAAAAGTATATCGAAAATTTGTATAAAAATAAAATAATAAATAAGTATAAATTGCTAAATATAGCATGTTCTAATCATATAAATAAAAACATATTCAAATTTATGTAAAAACATATAAAATTGAAATGTGATGTATATGTAATATAAAAGTTACAAAAATAAAACTAGAAATTACTCAGATTATTTTTTGTAAATTAATACAAATTTATTTATTATTATATATTTTTGTTTCCGTACCACATTTTTATTACCTATTGATTTAACCATTATTAAATGATGAGAATTTATTTAGTCTCAGACTTATATAAAAAATGTTATTTGCAATGTCCTTATGATTCTTAAGGTTTTTCACTAGCTAGTGCTCCCTCTGTCCCGGTTAACTTGTCACAGTTGATCGGACATAGATGTTAAGAAAAAACAGATTTTGTGGAATCTTTGACTTTTTTAAAGGTGATGATTAAATGTAAATATTTTGAGGGTGAAGATTGTTGTCTTTAATTGCCATTTATGAATGTGACAAGTTAAGTGAAACGAATCGAAATGGAATGTAGGACAAGTTAATTGGGACAGAGGGAATATTTCCCAGGTTGTTCGATCTAAAATTTTGATAATATAATAGTGAGAATATTATTGTTAATCCTCATATAATTATATATTCGTAGAAACAACATTAAATATGTTAAATTATTAGTTTGATTAAGTCACACATATTAAAATCATTTACATTGGCATTGCCAATTGCAACCATATCTAGTCCCTTAGCAATACTGACATATTTATGTTTGACTTACAATGCTATCATATATCGTATTTATTTTAGTATAAATATAGGGTAATTCTATAATACACTTAGTGTATTAATACAACTGTTTATTTTACCTGTTATAGCAGGTTGCTAACAAGTATTTATTTTTTATTTTTTTAGCCAATTATGACCCACAACACATTTATCTTATTCCTTTATAGCTTTAATGATGCATGGAGAAAATATTTCATAAAGAACAATTAATAACTAATATACATTTTTCTTTTTCCCTTTCAAAATAATTAATTCAATTTTTGTGCACAATAAAATTTTGTTTGTTTATATAATAAAAAGTTTTCATTTTATTAGGTATATTTATTGGTTAACTAATATACATTTTTCTTTTTCCCTTTCAAAATAATTAATTCATTGCTAAAAAGTATTGATTATATCTTGATGTGCATGTCTTTTATTGGGAATAAAATAAAATAAATTGTGTACAATATAATCTCTTTAAATTAATACTCAGTAAATTAATAATTTATTTAATACAATAAATTTTCCCGTCCCCATTTAAGGTCAATAGACTACATTGATATCGATGAACTGATATTATTTTTTTATTAAATATTTTGTCTGGTCCAAATGTTATTATTAAGGGGGTAAATTTATGAAGGTTATATTGTGTCAAAATTAGAGTGTGATAATTAATGTTATTTTTACTAATTTAGTCGTTGGAATATTTTTTTTAAGAGAAAAATAGCATTACAAATATAAATTTATAAAAATGGAGAAGAAACATAATTAGTAAAAACAAACCCATGATAGAATGTTGGTGCCTCGACATTTGAATTGTTGAATATGCATAAGGCAATTAATCATATTTAGGCGTATTTAATTCGTGTATTTAATTATAGCAGTAGCCATAGTCATAATTTTCCATCATTGAATTTGGTGACTAGTTTAGCAGGTAATTGGTAATATATTTAATGGTTAAGATTGAAATAGGTTAAATCTAATGGTTTAAATTGCAGGTGTATTAATACACCAGGTGTATAGTAGAAGGACTCATAAATATAAAATAAGAATGATCTCAACTTAATGAGTCGGACTTTGGTACTCCATTGGTACCAATACCAGTCCCTTTTAATAACCATTAGATCCGTGTTGATTTTATCTCCACCGTTGATATTTTCTTTTCTTATAAAAAATGCATAAGGCTATTCTTGGTATTGAAAAATTCTGGAAGTGTTACAATTCCCAGGTGCTTTTTCAGTAGCCATTAATGACCTTTAATTGCTGGTTTTCACTCCTCCATCTCTATCTTATCTTCCCAGTACTCCGAAATTTTTAGTTAACATTATATCATCTCTCTAACTTTTGAGCCATAATCCTTTAAATCCAAACTGCAATTTTTTCAAATTCGAAGTCCCCACCTCGCAAAAGATATGTCGGCTGCTCGGAATTCTTCTTGGGGCACCACCGGAGTCAACGTTAGCCGGGTTAATAACCGGTATCCGGAGCTACCGTGGTTTAGAGGGCCGAAACTCGATTACGATGAAGACGAGGGTCTATGCAGCTTGGCCGCGTCTTAGGGCTCCTATGTGGTATTCTTGGTCACCTAGCAACCCTGGTCATCGAATTTTTATGAGTAAAACAGAACATTTAAGCTATTCCCCCTCGCCGATTCGAAAAAAATTATCCCCAATTTTTTAAGCTTTATCATTTATTGAGTGTTATTATTGCAAGATTTGTGCGTTCATAGCTTCGAATTAGATTCTTTGAGGATTATCATTATCATGTTTATGTTGGGATTGAAAACCTAGATGGACAAATGACTTCCACTGAAATTTCAGAATTCACCATGTTTTGGATACATCTATGTTGATTCTTGCTTAAATAAACAACTAAATTCCTTATCGATTGTTGATGGTGCAATTGTTGTAAGTCACCTTTTTTTTTTTTTTTTTTTGTTATTCAAATCCGTTTCATATCCCATTTATACATGCATTGTGTTGTCCAAATTCGATCTTTTAGTATAGCATTGATTTTATCATTTGACCTGGTCGATTTTTCGCTATAGCATGATTGTGAAAGTTCTCAATATGTATTGGACTATGCACTTATTCCTGTAATGCGAAACTTAGCTGATGTAGTTCGATTGTATTCATAGATTCAATGATGTTGTTCGAAAATATTCGTAGATTTGTTCGTCCGTTCTGGTATGATTCTGCACCAGTGTACTTATACAGCTAGTGGCATATCCCCCAGAAATTCTATGCTACCTAGTCGGGTAATGCCCGACTGGGTGATTTGACCATCCATCCATCCAATAAGTGTATGAAAATAAAAGAAAAATCAACCATTGATATCAATTCACTTTTTAAATGGATCACCTAGTCGAGCACTACTCGACTGGGTAGCATAGACTTAATTAATTTCTCTCTTGAAGATAGGGAAAATAGTGTTCCCCTAAACTTTTACAAGTACAGGTAATGGATAACATGTTATTAGCATAAATAAGGTTGTGCAGTGGATGGTAATTAATTTTAAAACCAAGTTGCTATTCTTGTTGGAGATTTTAATACATGACAGATTCTTCTGTTTTAATCCATTCTCTTGTCACTCGATCGGTTAATTAGGTTTAAATTATTAGGTAGTTTAATTAGTTAATTACTCAATTTAACTTATTTCCATCAGTCCCTATCTGCATTATTAGTCAGCATATTTTTTGTACATTAGATCTATCTTCAACTATTGTTATAACAAATTATTTTTTAAAATCTTACTTTTAACACTCAGGCTAAGAAGTGCAAATTTTTTGAGTGGTTTGACGATCCACTATGCACTCGTATTGTTGTCTTTATCAATGGTATGAAAAGCGAGAGAAATTTTTACAGAACTGGACTGCGTTGATACATGGCGTACGGGTGCGACTTCTACCGAACACGAACACTTAGATAACAAGAGATAATAAATTCCCTACAGATTGAGCTTCAAGAGAAAGATGTCCTCATATCTGAGATGAAGATGAAGTGTTTTGGATTGAGGATAGCATTGATTGGATGTTGTCTGTTTATTTGTCTGCTAATGTGGTTGATGTCCACCCGATAGTTCTTGAAGGTGGTTGTAGTAAAACTGAAACCTTTTTTTGTGTTTTGATGATATTTATGGCCCCATATTTTCAGGATATTGTCCAATTCTCCTTTCACCCATACTATAGTCAATCCATGTAGTAATTCTTGTAAGTATGGGGTCTGGTCATTGCAATTGTTGCGGCATTTTTATATTTTTACCCCCTTTGTAACTGCATTTGGATCTTTATGCTATTGTTTGGTATTAAACTTTTCAAACTCCCATCTTACTTTGGCCCACATTGGCTTGTTATGCTATTGCATGTTACTTGTTAGAATTTTACGGTTTTAAGCTGAATCATGTATCAAATGTATTCATCAACCACTATTTAGTTGTTTACTGTTTCTATTCAGTTAAAGTATGCAAAAATATTGATCGTCTCCTAAAAAACAAAAACGAGCAGATACTAGCACTATTAACTCTTAAAATAAGAAGAAATTATTACAAATACCTCAATCTCTACTACAAGTTCTATACTCATCGTACTCCGTTACAACCAAGCTTTACAAATAGGCCACAAGTGAGATAGAGGCAAATAAAAAACAAACTCAGGGACTACTTCTCCTCAGATTGACCAAACCTATAGACTAGTAGACCGAAAGTTTTCGATCCGATTAACTAAACGGGTCAACCCGGTCAACCAAGTTCAAACTATAACTACAAAGTCAAATTGACCGATCCGAGAGACTAGTAGACCATAAGTTTTCGACCCGATTAACTAAACGGGTCAAGTCGATCGACCCGATTCAACCTTCTAGTACAAAGTCAAATTGACTAACCCGGTAGACTAATTAATTGTAAGTTTTCGACTCGATTAACTAAACGGGTCAAGTCGGTCAACCCGTTTCAACCTTCTAAATACAAAGTCAAACTGACTGACCCCATAGACGAGTAGACCGTAAGTCGATCCGATTAGACAGAAGTACCTAAACCGGTCGACTATATCAGTCAAAATCGGTCAAAGTTTTCAAATTAGACGGAAGGACCTAGACCGGTCAGAGATTGCAAATTAGTCAGAAATACCTAGACCCGTCGACTACATAAGTAAAAAAAGACAGAAGTACCTAGACCGGTTGACTACATAAGTCAAAATAAGTACCTAGATCGATCGACTATATAAGTCAAAATCGGTCAAAGATTGCATATTAGACGGAAGTACCTAGACCGGTCGACTATATAAGTCAAAATAAGTACCTAAATTGGTCGACTATCTAAGTCAAAATCGATCAAAGATTGGAAATTAGACCGAAGTACATTCACCGGTCGACTATATAAGTCAAAATTGGTCCAAGTTTGTAAATTAGACGAAATTACCAAGACCGTTCGACTATATAAGTCAAAATTGGTCAAAGTTCACAAATTAGACAGAAATATCTACAATGCTCGACGATATAAGTCAAAACCGATCAAAGTTTGCAAATTAGACGGAATTACCTAGACCGTTCGACTATATAAGTCAAAACCGGTCAAAGTTCACAAATTAGACAGAAATATCTACAATGCTCGACGATATAAGTCAAAACCGGTCAAAGTTTGCAAATTAGATGGAATTACCTAGACCGTTCGACTACATAAGTCAAAACCAATCAAGTTTGCAAATTAGGCCGAAGTACGTACACCGATCGATTATATAAGTTAAAACCGGTCAAAGTTTTCAAATAAGACGGAAGTACCTACACCGGTCGACTATATAAGTCAAAATTGGTCAAAATTTGTAAATTAGACGGAAGTACCTAGACCGGTCGACTATATAAGTTAAAATCGATCAAAGTTTGCTAATTAGACGGAAGTACCTAGACCGATCGACTACATAAGTTAAAATCGATCATAGTTTACAAATTAGACGGAACTACGTAGATCGATCGACTACATAAGTTAAACTTGATCAAAGTTTACAAATTCGACGGAACTACGTAGATCGATCGACTATATAAGTTAAAATTGATCAAAGTTTGTAAATTAGACGGAAGTACCTAATCCGATCCACCATATAAGTCGAAATCGGGCAATTAGTGAAGTCAGGTCAACTTAGTAGATTACTAAACTCAAATTCGGTGAATTTTACCTAACATGTCCCCACTTCTCATAATTTTTTTTTTAAAACACTCCGCTTCTCATTAATTAATTCAACAATTTCACAACCACATCCACCCTCACCCCGGCTCACAATTTTAACGGGCAAACAATTACCGATCTCAAGTTTGCCTATCCCTTTTAAATATACTAAGATTTTTTCGGGCCGACTCGTGGCTCATCAGGTCGGCATATTAGGCCTGATATTTTCTATGACTTAGCTCTTCTAAAATGCGGGGCGGGCTGGGCCGATTTTTTCAGCTCTACTCATAGTACCTACATAAAGAAATAAATGAAGATATTTACATAATTTTAATACATAAAATATATATTATGACTTATGTATGTTTTATAGCATTATTAAAGCTTAATTACATATTATTAATGTAATAAAAATTTATATCCCGAGCACTACAAGGCCTGACATCTAGTTTATTAAATAACAAGATCGAGGAAAATAATAGAAATACTTTTATCATTTCCTAACATAATTATTTAATAATATTTGTATAAAAGAACATTTATAATTCTTCATTTATATATATATATATATAAATATTGATATATTTTATACATTATATATACTCCAAAAAAACATAATATAAAAATAATTATATGTTAATATTATAAGTAAGTTAAAATAAAATGAAGATTGAAAATGACGAAGGGGTGGGTTAAGGAGGGTGGGTTGTGATTAAGTTGAATTAATGAGAAGTAGTTGGCACAAAATTTAAAAAGGCATTAATTATGATATTTAATTCATTTACTATTGATAAGTATTTAAATATCAGAATTATTTATTGCAATTCACAACTAGATGATCTAAATTACCAAAAGTGTCCCCATTGGTATTGGTACCCCATTGGTATCATAGAATCACCCTAACTTTATTTATAATTTATGTCATAAAGTCTTATTATTGTATCGTGTTTCTCATGTGTGTCTTAACAAGTCATTGTATCTACACCAGAATGTAAGTCGAATCGTGCTTGTATCAAACTATACTGAAAGCAAGACCTTTTATATATAATGTTTCCAGTTATTCACTATTAATCTCCTATCTGATTTTGTTTACACTAATCACTATATATTTCCCTATATCTCTCTCTATAAGTAGATCATATGGTGTGTTGTATATCACAAAAGATCATATGATTGGTTAAACTTAATGAGATATAAAATATATATCACAGATGAGACCACTTAAGGACGAGTTGTTGGTATAGGCTGCAGCATCAAGTAGGAATAATTTATCTTAACTATTTACATATACTGGTACGTCTTTACGTATTGATAGAATCACGGTGAGATAAGTTCTTCTGCCTGATCTTAGTGAAGAACAAGAGATCTCGGTGACTTATTGTAATCTAAACCCTAAATAAGATTACAGTTATGTGTGCATGTCTGTGTGTCACTTTGATTTACTATGGGTGAGAGTTAATTGCTAACTCCTTATACTCTATATCTTGGGTGACAACAGCTTGCATATGATAACTGGTAATTTTGTTTAGGTAACCGTATCCGTTTAGGATGATGACATCCCCTCAAGGAGCTCAAAAGGTTTATTGTACTAAACCCTGCAAGTTGATTAAGTTCAGGTACAATAATGAAGTTGAGTGGTACTACTTAAGCAATTAATTAATTTAAGCTGTCAGAGGCTTTAATTAATTAATGGATATTCGATATCTTAAATACGGGGATTAATTAAGTCTAATTCAAGCCCCGACTCAATTCGTGAATAAAGGGGTAAGTCAGTATTATTTCTTTAGTGGAATAAATTAATATTTATGAATTAATTATGTTCTGCACTGAACATAGAAGAATTAGTTCATCGTTTGGCCCATCTTTATTTCTTGTATTTGATCCCTGGATTGGCCCATCAAGCTCTTAGCCCAGTAGGGAATTAAACCATCAGGCCAGACCCACTCAGTTATTATGTATTAAATACATAACTCTCAGTCTGTGAAAGAGAACAGAACAACGTAAAAGTCACAAAGCAGAAAAGAGAGAGTGAGAGGGCAGCAACGGCAGTGTTGGTTCCCATACTTGGGATTTCTCAAAGTTCGTCGTCCATCCGGCGTTGAGGATCGAGCAGGATACAGTCCAGAAGGTCAATTCTAGAGTCTAAAATCGAATCTTTGTGTGCGCGATTCTTAGGTCAACTCTAGAACATCTATGTGTTGTATTTAAATTAATAGATACATGTTTAGGATTATCAATGTGTATATTGAATTATGACAACCAAGAAGGTCCTAGGGAAATTCGAAAATTCCTACAATCGGTATTAGAGCCTGGATCAGTTTTCTTGGCTCTGTCAGATATAAATCAATTATTGATTATATGTGCATTTATTTTAGTGTCGTTCTTCGTGGCTCATTTTTTATTGGTATGTCATGTTTGTTGACGTTGTGATTGTAATTCACCACGAGAAAATTCATGTTTAGAATAGGTTCATTTTTGCTTGTATTTTTGTTAAAAAATCGAGAATAAAAAACGAAGAACACAAAAAATGTGAAGAAATCGGCAGCAGGCAGCCGTCGCTCGGCAGTAGAAGTCCCGGCGCCCGGCAGCAGTGGCCCCGGCGCTCGGCAGCAGCAAGTTGCGGTTGGAGGGGTGGCGGCGGCTAGGGTTTGCAAACTCTAGCAGATCGTTGTCGTGTACGGGCCCTAGGGTTTCGGTACGACAGCCCATCAGCCCATGCAACTCGTCTTTACCCCAAATTTTTGTCTTAGCCCGGTCCGTACCCGAGTACGCGAGGCCCGACGTGAAGGCCCAAAAGCTTGAAGACCTGTTTTTTCTTAGGATTTATTATTTTTTCCATGTTGAGCCACGAAGAACGAATTTTATTTATTTTTTATCGTTTCTTTCGCTTGATGGATATTTAATATTTATTATTATGTCAAATATGTCTACATGATTTATTAATTGCGCTTAGACAATCATGCTAGAACATCACGTATTATTAGCATATTTAAATTCTCTGAGCATGTTTTACTTGTTGAGTTTAATTTTATTTATGCTTAGGGTTACGTGTTGTTGCATGGACAAACCTTTTGAAGTAAAAGACTAAGCAAAACTCGACTTTTTTAATATTTCATTTAAAATAGTCAAAGACCTCCACAACCAGTCTCAAAGCAAAGTGAATAATAATATTAGTAAACGTCCACACCAGTGGCTTGCTAATATTTATTATTCATAAGTTTGCCAACAAAGACTTCTAAATAAATCTTTTAATTCCAAAAAAAAAGTGGGAGTTACACGCGTAAACGTCCACACGCATGGCTTACACATATAATTTTCACAAGTTTTCTAGAAAAATAGAATTAAATGGGATAACAAAGGTTAAATAAGTTGGAAGCGACATGGTCTGCATAATTGTGTCAAATCCAAGAATTTATTTACAAGGGTTAGGTTGTGGTCATTGCTTATATATTATTTTAAGTACAACTCCCCGAGGAGTCCCTTTTTAATAATAATATGGTCTAGTTTAAAGGTCTAATTATTAATTTCATTTGTCAAAAGGAGGTTGGCATGGATTGAAATTAAATGACTAGGTGTTTTTAGTCTGGCCGAGGGGTTTACATATAAATGTCCACCCGCGAGGCTTATATGTAGAATCTTTTGGGTTATTGGAGGATTATATCAATATTGTTTTATCAAAAGGTTACAATATTATTGTTTAAAATTATATGTAATTGTGTTCTTACATGTTTATTGTTCATATATTTATCAGATATGTCTTTGTCATCTATCATCAATATTCTCGCCCTACACCCTTTAATCGGTCCCAACTATAAAGAATGAAAACGTAATCTGGAGTATATTCTTATCGCTGAGGAACACTATTTAGTGCTAGTTATTCCTCGTCCGGATCCCCTTACTGATCAATCCACTGATGAGGAGCAGGAAAAGCATGATAGGTGGCATAAGTCTAATAATATGGCTAAATGCTACATTATGAACGCTATGTCATCTACTTTGCAGCTCCAGCATCAGGCCATGGACGATGCCGCTGGCATCATGCTGAACCTTCAAGAGGTGTATGGGGAGACGGGCAGAGCTGCTCGGTTTGACTTAATGAGGCAAATCATGGGAAGTCGGATGACCGAGGGCAGCTCAGTGCATAATCATGTCATGCACATGATTAACCTCATGGACAAGCTTGACTTGATAGGAGGAGGTATCGACGGTGAGGCCAAGGTCGATATCATTCTCAAAACACTTTCCAAATCCTTTGAAACTTCCATCTCAATGCTTTTATGGCCAAGAAAGACTATACTCTTAATGAGTTAATAAGTGACCTAGTTACAGCAAAAAGGGTTTTGGGAAAGGGTGCACGGACTTTGGTCACTGCCAATGGGCCCATTGTTCCACCGAAAGGTGGAAACAAGAAAAAAAAAAGGCAAAAAGGCCAAAGCAAATAGTGAGAGTAAAGTAGCTAGCCCTAGTGATGGAGTAAAGAAGCCCAAGCGAAAGTCCTTCAAGTGCGGTAAGACTGAGCATTGGAAGAAAGATTGTCCGATGCTAAAGGCAAAGGACCAAGGTACGCCATTATCTTTAGTAAGTGAAACATGTTTGGCCTCTATTTCTACTCATTCGTGGGTAGTAGATACGGGTTCAACTGATCATGTTTGTTACACCTTGCAGGGCTTTCAACCGACAAGGCAGCTTAAGGATGGCGAGATCACTATCTCCATGGGCAATACAGCAAGGGTCGCAGCAGTTGCAGTTGGAGATTTTTCTTTATGCTTTAATGACACTGTTTTAGTTTTAAGAGATGTTTTGTTTGTGCCAGATTTTCGGCGAAACTTGATTTCAGTTTCGAAATTTTATTGTGATGGATATTCAGTTATTTTTGGTAGTAATGTTTCTATCATGAGAAATGACGTAGTAATTTGCACTGGTGTTTTGAGCAATTCTCTTTATACTATAACTTGTCTGCGTAATACTCAAAACTTAGTTGCATCCACTTCATCAAACCTAAAGAAAAGAAAGTTATCTTCTCAAGAGGATCAAACACATCTTTGGCACCTAAGATTAGGTCACATCAGTCTAAACAGGATCCAAAGACTAGTATACGATGAGGTGTTGGATTCATTCCAACTAGTTCAGACTCGAGTCTGCGAATCTTGTATAGAAGGAAAGATGTCGACAAGACCTTTTAAGGCAAATGGGAGTAGGGGCAATGAGGTGTTAGACCTGATCCATTCTGACTTGTGTGGATCGATGTCCAATCAAGCTCGTGGAGGGTATGAGTATTTCGTCACTTTCATTGACGATTACTCAAGATACGGATATATTTACCTACTTCGCCGCAAGTCTGAATGCTTTGAGAAATTCAAGGAATTTCAGGCAGAAGTGGAGAAGAAGTTAGGGAAAGATATCAAGTCATTGCAGTCTGATCGCGGTGGCGAATACCTCAGCAACAAGTTCCAACAGTACTTGTCAGAGATTGGGATTACATCCCAATTGACTACATCAGGTACTCCTCAACAGAGTGGTGTAGCAGAGAGAAGAAATCGAACTCACTTGAGATGGTTAGATCTATGATGAGTTATGCATCTTTGCCCATTTCATTATGGGGATATGCCTTAGAAACAACTTCTTATCTGTTAAACCTGGTACCATCCAAGTCGGTGCCCAAGACCCCTGTCGAGCTATGGTCTGGGCGCAATGCTAGCTTGAACCATATAAAAATTTGGGGTAGTCCGGCATACGTGTTGAACAAGGATGCTGACAAGTTGGAATCTAGGTCAGAGGTGAGATTGTTTATAGGGTATCCAAAGGGAACAAAGGGTGGTTATTTCTATAGTCCTAAGGATCAGAAGGTTGTTATTAGCACTAACGCCCGATTCCTAGAAGAGTACTATATGATTAATCACAAGTTCAGAATAGACATTGCCCTTCAAGAACTCGAAGAGAATGTCAATACGATTCCACTTCCATAGCCACAAGTGAAAGAGGCAATAATACTAAGTACTGCACAACATGTTGACATAATGCCTACACAGCCTCGACGTAGTGGGAGGGTTGTTCGTCAACCTGATCGATACATGTTTGTGGGAGAATCTTCGGATTTAATCCCAGGAGACGGACATGCTGATCTAGATCCCCGGACATACGCCGAGGCAGTAAATGACGTAGATGTGAAAGAATGGCATCTCGCTATGGATTCTAAATTTGAATTCATAACTACTATGGATGTATATGATAAGGTTGTGCTGCCAGACGACTGTAAAGCTATAGGAAGTAAGTTGGTATACAAGAGAAAGAGAGGAGGGGATGGAGAGGTCACGACCTATAAGGCTATGTTAGTGGCGAAAGGGTATACCCAGATCGAGGATAAAGACTACGATGAAACCTTTTTTTCAGTGGCAATGCTCAAGTCCATTCATATCCTTCTCGCCATAGCAACTCACTTAAACCTTGAGGTTTGGCAGATAGATGTCAAAACCGCTTTCTTAAACAGTTATCTTGAAGAAGGTAGGGACATCTATATGCAGCAACCAGAGGGTTATGTGAGAGAAGGCGGAGATCATCTAGTGTGGAAGCCCAAGAAGCCCATTTATGGACTCAAGCAAGCTTCCAGGTCATGGAACTTACGTTTTGACGAGGTGATTAAATCCTATGGATTTACTCAAAGTGAAAACGAGAGTTGTGTGTATCGCTTAAATGTCAACGGAGATAAAATATTTCTTGCACTTTATGTAAATGATATTCTCTTAGTTGGCAACAACGTGGAAGTATTATCAGATATAAAGATATGGTTATCCGAACAGTTTCAAATGAAGGACTTGGGAGAGGCAGCTTACATTCTTGGGATCAAAGTTATATGAGATTGCAAGAAGAGGATGTTGAGCTTATCCCAAGCAGCCTATATTGATACTGTGATCACTCGTTTTAGCATGCAAACCGCCAAGAAAGGATTGGTATCTTTCAGACATGGCGTTCCACTTTCTAAGAAGATGTGTCCTAAGACACCTAAGGAGAAAGAGGAAATGAGACAGGTACCCTATGCTTCCGCAGTAGGTAGTCTTATGTATGCCATGCTATGCACGAGACCCAAAATCTGCTATGCAGTTGGCATAGTGGCAAGACATCAGTCTAACCCTGGACAGGCACATTGGACTGCGGTAAATGTATTCAAGTACCTCAAGAGGACTAGAGATTACAGGCTAGTTTACTAGGCAGACAGTCTAAATTCCTTGGGTTATACGGATTCGGATTTCCAGGCTGACCGGGATGATAAAAGATCTACCTCGGGCTATGTGTTTACTTTAGGAGAATGAGCCGTTTCATGGAGGAGTGCAAAGCAGATATGCATTGCGGACCCACTATGGAAGCTGAATATGTGGCTGCTTCAGAGGCTGCTAAGGAGGCAGTATGACTCTGGAACTACCTCTTGGATCTAGGCGTGGTACCTAGTTTGCCTAAGAGTATCACAATCTATTGTGATAACTCAGGTGCAGTGGCAAACTCAAAGGAACCCAGGACCCACAAGACGACTAAACACATAGAGAGAAAGTACCACATAATACGAGAAAACGTAAAACAAGGAAATGTGCGGATAGAGAAGATTTGTATGACAGAGAATTTGGCTGACCCATTCACGAAGAGCTTACCGCAGAAAGTCCACGACAAGCATGTTCAGGTACTAGGGCTGTGATTGATGCCACCCACTTAGTAAACTTTCAGTATAAGTGGGAGAATGTAATAGCTAGATAGTTAGACACCTGGTATACTAAAAGTTTGCTTTAGTATAAGTGGGAAATTGTTGGATTTGTATACTGAAAGCAAGACCTTTTATATACAATGTTTTCAGTTATTCACTATTAATCTCCTATCTGATTTTGTTTACACTAATCACTATATATGTTCCTATATCTCTCTCTCTCTATAAGTAGATCATATGGTGTGTTGTATATCACAGAAGATCATATGATTGGTTAAAGTTAATGAGAGATAAAATATATATCACAGCTGAGACCACTTGAGGACGAGATATTGGTATAGGCTGCAACATCAAATAGGAATAATTTATCTTGAATATTTACTTATACCGGTACGTCTTTACGTATTGATATGATCACGATGAGATAAGTTCTTCTGCCTGACCTGAGTGAAGAACAAGAGATCTCGGTAACTTATTGTAATCTAAACCCTATATAAGATTACAGTTATGTGTGCATGTCTGTGTGTCACTTTGATTTACTATGGCTGAGAGTTAAGTGCTAACTCTTTATACTCTATATCTTGGGTGACAGCAGCATGCATATGATAACTGATAATTTGTGTTTAGGTAATCGTATCCGTTTAGGATGATGATATCCCCTCAAGGAGCTCAAAATGTTTATTGTACTAAATCCTGCAGGTTGATTAAGTTCATGTACAATAATGAAGTTGAGTGGTACTACTTAAGGAATTAATAAGCAATTAATTAATTTAAGCTGTTAGAGGCTTTAATTAATTAATGGATATTCGATATCTTAAATACGGGGATTAATTAAGTCTAATTCAAGCCCCGACTCAATTCGTGAATAAAGGAGTAAGTCAGTATTAATTCTTTAGTGGAATGAATTAATATTTATGAATTAGTTATGTTCTGGGTTGAACATAGAAGAATTAATTCATAGTTAGGCTCATCTTTATTTCTTGTATTTGATCCGTGGACTGGCCCATCGGGCTCCTAGCCCAGTAGGAAATTAAACTACCAGGTTAAGCACACACTCAGTTATTATGTATTAAATACATAACTCTCAATCTGTGAAAGAGAACAGAACAACTAAAAATCACAGAGCAGAAAAGAGAGAGTGAGAGGGTGGCAGCGGCAGTGTTGGTTCCCACACTTGGAATTTCTCAAAGTTCGTCGTTCATCCGGCGTTGAGGATCGAGCAGGGATACAGTCAAGAGGGTCAATTCTGGAGTCTAACAATGAATCGTTGTGCGCGCGATTCTCAGATCAACTCTAGAACATCTATGTGTTGTATTTAAATTAATAGATGCATGTTTAGGATTAATTAATGTGTATATTGAATTATGACAACCAAGAAGGTCCTAAAGAAATTCGGAAATTCCTACAATTAGAACCCAAATTGGGGCTGATTGTGCTACAACGTCGTTATTCCCAAATCTAGATTTAGCAATGTTGCTCCCTGAACAGGGAAGGACTAAACTCAGTCCGAACATGGATCTATCCTAGTTTCATGCTTGTAGAGGGAAAATCACTTATTCCAGTGGCTTGTGTTGCAACTTTGTCGTACTTGGTGGTTCTAGAGGAATTGTTGTCATGGAAATGGAAGTTGCAGTATCGGTGCAACAATAAGGAAAGATGGCAATCGTCTACTTTAGGAATTAATTTTTTGTGTTATCTTATTTTTCTTTTTTATAGATTGTGTCTACCCTTGTAAGAACCATTTTTGTTGTAGGGTGATTAGCATCAGTAGTTTTATAAAGTTGATTCATGATTTCTCTTGTGGTCAGTCTTCATTTTCAAAGTGTAGAGGCTCCCACTGGCGGAAATGGTACCCATTAATTTTTACAAGATTTTACGCGATGGAATAGTGCTCCCGATTCAAAAGGTACATAAAAACTTGTGTTTCAGTACAAAAGGAAAAAAGAATAGAAAGCATTTGTTGCAGGTTTTTATTCTTTCCTTTTTCTTTTGAAAGCCACTACCCAATCTAATACTTGGTTATTTAGTAATTAGTGGTGATGGGCATATATTATCAACCAAATATCTTCATGGCTTAAAGGCATGAAAAGCTGATACGGTTAGCCCAAGCCTCCCCACCCACAAACAGAAAAAAAAAAAAAAAAATTGGATATACATGACGACAATGGTGTACCACCATGTTGTGATTACCGTCGCCTTTTACCAAAAATCGAATATATTTGTACAATAATTTATCAATCTATTGATTTAACATCTACTGTATATATTTCACCCTATTTTTCCTAATGCATGTGTATCTCTTGGCTAGACACATGCTTGTCCAAGCATCCCATAATTCTTCTTATAGATTAAATTCATAATTTATATAAAAAAACATGGTCATCCTTATGATTCCTTGTGCTTCCGATCTAAGTAGGCCCAAGGTTCAAGCATCATGATGATCCAACAGCAGTGTTGATTCGTCCAAGATTAAAAAGGTCAACAGTAAGTAATAATTAATGCTCACAGTAATCTTTGACAACAGAGTACATTGTTCTCCTAAAGTTGGAACACAACATGTCTATTTTCTGGGTTGGGGTTGGAAGGAACTACCGGATGGATATAATTGATATGCATCCCACCTGTCAATGATTTCCTAAAATAAACAAATTAAAAAAATGCATAAAACCCACCCACAATTTGATTGTTGGATGTGACCACATAGCAAAACACAACTATAACTAAAATATGAAGAGAGTCACAGCTAGAGCTGGATAAGCTTGTGTTTGGATTGAGGGATTTACAATAAGTAGATTCTAAAACTGACCTTAGTCACCCTACTGGATCAGGATCACTCAAAAGTTAATTAAGCATGAATGAAGTGGATTCAAATCCGTCTAATCCAAGCAATGAGAAACAGATTTACTACTGTGGATTATACATCCTTCCTCAAATCTGTGAATCCAAACACAACCTTAGTGTTTCTTTACTGACCAATTTGGTGATCTACTCTTACTCTTACCTTCTCTCCCATGTGACAAACTGTAGTACACACTGTAGTAAAGGTAAACCAGAATTAGTGAGCAGAAAATCAAAACGCAACGACTACAACCGATTGCGAAAAATGAAACCTTTATTCCTTATTTCTTCAAAATGAGAAGTATGTATAACTCGTCATCTAACATTTTACACTACAAAAAAAGACGATAATCAATTCAACAATTGCATTTAAGCCCGTATTGGTAATCAATTTAACATACTAACAAATTGTGGCAAAGCACATCACCTGATGCTCCTCGTGCAGATGATTCTCCAGTTTTCCCCTGAATCCCTCGATGCCACCCCCGATTGAATTTACACAAATTGTATCAAGAAATTGGAGGCAGCACGTACGACTACATTGAAGACACTAAATCACACATAACGAAGAAATATGACTCTCTGCAGACCTGTACATATACAAGTATCCAAAATCCATAACGTGATTGAGCTTTTGCGCATCATCATGTTGTAACGTACAATGCCTACAATGCTGTCCTTGCAACATTATCCTGATCAAGCTCATACCGGAACATCCCAGACCGAATCTGATGTATAAGGTACAACAGGTTAGCTCCTCTTTTCATATTTAATCACAAGAACAAACTAAGAAAGCAATTCGAGCATACCATGTATCACTATCAATCAAAGCAATGCAAACTTTTAACAAAAAATTGTCTCTATAAGTTGGAACTTTGTTAGACCGCCTAATGGAGAGAATCACTTGTGAGAAAAGCTACAGGGTTGACTATATAGTAGGCAAAAAACCCAACCTTGTAGCATATTAAGCAAAAGGTAGTAGCATCTCCTATTTTTAAGCTCAATTATGCTAACATTTGCGACCCACACTTGAGGGATCATTTCCTACCTCACATTCAACTCTCAAAAGCAGAAGTTGTAGCATTAAGATGATAAAGAATTATCATAAATTCAGGGAAATTAAAAAAGGAGAATTAACAAAATTCCAAAACTATGAATCGATAAAGTGCTCTGAAGTTTCAAGCATTTATACAAACAGATAATCTTCAGAAAGAATATACGACCTTGGACATGGTCTCCACTGTTTGTCTTCCCAGCTGAAGATCCGGGTCAGGAACAGCCAAACAGTCCCTTGGTGTTTCAAAAGACGAGAGAGAAAACTGCTTGGAGACGACGCCGACATCGAAGTAAATTAAGCCGGAGCTAGGAATATCGACCCGGATTTCAATAACCGGAAACCACAAAAACAAATCCTGAGCCGAAATGCCCGAGAGTTCATCGATCTGGCCGTAACGCAGGGTGCCCGAAACATTCATATCATAGTGCAATTCGTTCTCGAACTTGGCATTACAGGCTCGATCCAGGTGGACGACGAATTTTCCCGAATTGTCCAAGCTGAAGTTCTTGACCCCTTTGGGAAGAAGCCCCATGGGCAGGCCGTGAAGCCTGAGAACTTCGTATATGGATGATGAGGATGATTCATCGCTATAAGCTGTCATTGAGGAGAAGATGAAAAGAAGAGATAGTGGGAGGAAAAAATGGTGGAAAGATGGCATGTCTTTTTTTGTTTGTTTTGTGGGTTATAACATGGAAAGTATTTTGGGTTTAGGGTTTAAGAGAGAAGAGATACGAAAGTGGAAGCAGGGGTGGAGCGAAGAAGAGGAGGAGGAGGAGGAGGAGGGGCGATCTGGAGAGTCGATAGGTGCCAGCAAGAAAACAGATGGGATTAGGAGAATGATCAATTATTGGTGGTGAAGATGGGTCCCACTGTTGGGGAGTAGTGTTCTCCTATGTCAGGGTGCACTGGAGTGGCCAACAGGCCTGGGGTTACGCTTGTATTTGATTGGCCATTTAAACATAAATGTTTCTCTATTAGTGGGGTTGTTAAACGCCAGGGATTACGGAGAAGTTGACACCAAACACAACCGGAAACCTATTCTATTTTCATTTATACATCACAATTCACATGTGTTTACTAATATTTCTGAAACTAGTAGTATCCCCGTGCGATGCACGGTTTGTAAGTGTAAATGAATAAATTAATATTTTTTTTATATTTTTATATAATTTTAATATAATAAAATATTACAATCAATAAATAATAAGATATGAAAAATTATATGTTAATGGAAAAAGAGTGCAGTGAAAAGTATTAAAGACTAAAATATATATTAGAATGGATATTTATTTTTCTTAATATAAGAATATCTCTAGCATCCTTCCATAGAAGTCATGTTGATGATTGGGGTTGGAATTGCAATGTGCGGTTGACAGAGGATATATTTGTAATGTTAAAAATTATTTACCGTCTTCATAAATAATTTTTCACGAATAATAGTCAATAAATTTATAAAAAGAAAATAATTTTAAGAAAATATATTTTTTTCAGCCCAGACAAAATCAGCCGAAATAGCTTCATCATATTTATTTAGGCTAATATATTACAAGTTATTGCCAATAATTATGTTTTATATTGAGTTGAATTTTATATACCAAAAATTGTGATTTTCATAATTGGTAATAGATTTTGGGCGGGAAAACTTCAAAGTTACTAATTTCAGTGGATTTTGTTATTATATTAAGTATAGATAGTTGTTTCCAAATTCTAACCATAAGACTTCCAAATATGACGACATTGAAGTTGGAGAAGAATGCAGCTTTGGGTCACCCAGCCCATTACACGGCCCATGCGATATGAGTCGAGTCTTACATGCGTTTTGTCCTAATTTTTTTGAGGATTTTCTTCCTTCAACTCATATCTTAATTCTCCAACTATAAAGGGGGACCTAAAGATAATTTTTTATACATCTTCTGTCATAATTTGGAGTGTCAAACAAGGGATTCAAGGAAGAGTTCAAGAATTCATGAGTAAGAAACATTCAGTTATATTTTAATTGTTTTGTTCTTAGCAACTTATGATATTTTTGAGGATTCATTTTTTACTACCGAGAGGTTTATTATTAAACTCTGACACTCAAAACTACACAAATTGAAATACAATGGTTCCTGGAGAAAAACACATTCCTGGAGAAAAATCAATTGGGCTTCATTACTGAGCCAAAGAATATGAATACTTATCAATTACAATCTTTGGAAATTATAATATGATATACTGCCTTGAGTTTGAGTTGAAAAGGTTATGTTGCGAGATTTGTGTAAATCAATTGTAACTTATTACCAACTTTAAATGCAATTTTGGAATTAAATGGTTTGAATGTTTTAACATATATAAGGTAATATCAATTAATGCAGCCAATTATATCATATATAAGGCTTAACCAATTAATGCAGGTAATATTGAAGTTTTCCAGAATTAGCAGTGTTGTTTTGGGCGGGAAAATATTGATATTACTATTTTTGGCGGATTTTGTTATATTATATAGTATAGATATGTAAAATTATATGGGAATTGGAGAGAGGAAGAAATTAATGAAAACTGGAGAGAGAGTGTGTATTGACATGAGCGAAGAGTGGCGTTGATTAGCCGAAATATAATAATAATAATAATAACAATACAAGCTGGGGAGATTTGGGTAGGCAGAGTGGGTGTAGACTTCAATTCCAGTAAACACACCTTCCATTCTTATTTTTGCATTAATATTGTCTAAACGCATCGACACTCAAGTACTATCAATTTGTGTTACCGTAAATTAAGATGTCAAATATTACACACAAAATGACACAAACCCCAACCTCAAATACATATTTGTTGTTGTAAAGGAAAATATGTTAGATATCAGTTCATGTACATGACTCTCAAATGTGCTACAAATCATAATTTCGAACATGCTAAATCCCAATATTAAACATTCATATATACAAATACTCCATCCGTTTCAAAATAAATGTCTGTTTAGTTTTTCTTGAAAAAATTAAGAATTGATATTTAATTGATATGCTTTGTGAAGTAAGGAAATAATCAACTAAATTAAGTAGGTTATTTAAGATAATATTGGAAGAATTGTAGTTTTTTTGGTAAAGTGACACTTATTGTGAAAATTTTCAAATTGTTTAAAAAGACACATATTTTGAAACGGATGGAGTATTATACTGGGACCCGGGATGGTTTCTGTTTCTTACTTTCTAATCTAATATTTTGTTTCCTTTATATGGGTATGGGTACTAAATTAAAGATCATAAACGAAGAATTAATATGATATAATATATGTAAAAACTATATTAAAATTTAAAAAAAAAAATATTTCTGTTCTGAAAATTGGGAAAAAGAACTCTTTTTTTTTTTCGCGCACAGGGAAACATGGAAACATTTTTTTAGAAACAATAGTGCATAGTTTCACTTAAGATAACATTCTTTTGAAGAAAATTGAGAAATGTATATTTTTGTTTTTGAGAAAGACAAATATTATATATATATGGGGAAACATGGAAATATTTTTTTTTAAAACAATAGTACATAGTTTTTCACTTAAGATATCATTCGATTTGTGTCTTATTGTAATTCTTACCTTTGTTTTATCGCTGACGGATCTAGTAATAGAAATTTAGGCGAGATTTGACTTCCTTTTAATTTTTACCATTTAAATGCTTCTATATTATTAGTATATAATCTTGAATTTAATGCTCATAAGTATAAGAACCTTATATTTTTCCTAAACAAAAGCACAAGGATGTAGATTAGTTTCTTTTGCATTAGTTGCACGGATTTTGAATTCGTGCGATTGTATTACGAACGAATTTATGAATTACATTATGTTTATCAACAATCCAAGTAAATAAATTATAACAAAATGGCAAAAATTTGACAAAAATAAAAAATGATTGCAAAAGCACAACTCACAACACTTTGGGTTAATTACCAATTCAAGTCATTACCCCATATTATAACATGTGTCTCATTTTTTTATTGGTTGTACTAGTATCCCTTCCGTGCGACGCACAGAAATTTATTTAAAAAGTAATTATTTTATTAAATTAAATATAATATTATCTTATATAAAAAAATAAAATTATTATATTCTAACTAAATGAATATTTGAATAATCATTTTTTTTACGATCAATTGAACGTTGCAGTTTCCCATCTTTGAAACCTTCGGTAGCAATTTTCGGAGAGAAAAGAAACTATTTAAAAATAATAAAAATGTTTGAAAAATACAATATTTATTTTTAAATTCTAAAAAATTATTTAAAATATCATAAACTTAACTGAAAAAATTTAGAAATTATTTTAATAAAAAATCAATTTTCATGAAAAAAGATTGGATAATTAAAAAGATACTTATATCATAAAATTAGACTTTTCATACATACTTCCACATGTCTTAAACGAGATTTTAGAGATTTTAAAATAATTTTTCAAGATAACTTTCAAATAGTTTAAATAAATTTTTAGAGTTTAAAAGGATTTTCAGAAATTTATAATAGTTTTATGATTTAAAAAAAAATAGTAACTTTTTATTTTTCTTGCTTAAAATTATTTGATTTGAATTTTTTATTAAAAAAAAAAAACTCAAAATTTTAATATATTTTCAACATGTTTAAGTTAATTTTCTGGTATTTTAAATGAAGTTTAGAATTTTAAAAATATTTTTTAGATTTTTTAACAATTTATGCTATTTAAATAATTTCTAATATTTTTTTTTATTTTTCGCACTTAAATTGCTGGCAAACTTTGCAAATGTGAAAACACGTATAGTTTAGGTTGTGATTGAAAAAAAAAAAAGAAACTGAAAAATTCGCATACTGCATGTTGCAAAATAATATAAACCCAAAATATAAATAATGTAAATATCAATTTCTCCCAAGTGATATATGGATTTAATATAACTTACATTTTATAAATATAATATTTTATAAATTTACCTTAAGATAAATTATTAAATGTAAAAAATAAATTATATCTACTTTTAAGAATGAATATCTCTTAATATTGAAACCCAAATATATATATATATATATATATATATATATTATATATATATATATATATTTAATGTGTGTGTGTGTATCCATCTTAACTTATGCGAACATTGTAATAGCTTAATTGAAAATTAATATTAAAACAAACACAAATACATAAATATCACACGATACACCAAAATATATCAAATAAAATAAATTGAATTGTATTATAAGAAAATTAGTGTTTTCTTTTATTTTTTCAATATTTTTTAAATATTTTGATTTATCCAAATAATTTTTCAAATTTTAACTATAACTATTTACTTTTAAGAAAAAATAATTTTCAAGTTTTAATATTTTACACGGTGGTTTAATATACTCAAATACTTTTTAGATTTTAAATAAATCTTGATATTAATAAAATAAAATTCAATGATTATTCTATAGTTGGACTAACAAAATAAAGAATATGAATTCTTCAATATATCTAAGTAATATATGTATATGTTGAAATTTATTTAAAGATACAATTAATATATATATATGTGTGTGTGTGTGTGTGTGTGTGTGTGTGTGTGTGTCTGTAATATTTTGCTTGGGTTGCAAAATATGGAAAAATGCGACAAAGTATTGTTTATATTGAGAACTCTAAAAAACCTAGTTAGCTCAAGCATGTTAATTTTATTTTTTAAATAAAAGTATAGATTGTAGCACATGTAAAATCTCATAGTTTAGATTGCAAACTGTAATTATTATTTATAAAGAAATAATATAAATAAATAAATAATATGAATATGTAATAAAAAATAATTCCAAGATTAATTATCATATATAAATATATGTGAAAGTCGTAGTCCCATCATTAATTATAACAAATTAATATTTGTAAATACAATAATTTAATTAGTCAATCATTAAATTATACATTAACTTTTACTTTTAATTTAGTAAAGTATATATCATTTATTAATGATGGTAATACTTAATATTGTATTAATTTGAAGAATCAAATATAATTAATGTCTTAGAAGAAATTAAGAATGCATTAAAGATATAGGCGGGAAAAGGTAATTTACGATAATAACCCTCATTTTACTTTTATATATATATAAATTAAATTCTTTTATAGTTGTATTTTATTAAAGTGTTAGGTTGGCTTATTGGTAAAGTATAAAAAATTGGATTTGGATTGGGATGTAGGGTGTGTATGTGAATGAGAGAGAAATAAATGTTTTATATGTAGATTGGGTCAGGGATAAACATAACCTTATGGGTAGTTTAATGAAAAAAGTTATTTATGTTTAAAATATTACTTGCTTCAAAGAAAGATATTAGTATTTTCAACATAAATAATAACATATAGTGTTGAAAAATAATAATTCATTTCAACAAAAATAGTAATATTTTTCATCAATTTATGTGATATACTTAAATATAAGCGGTCATGCATTTCATCAAATTAACTAATACATTTTTGCATAAACACTAATTCATTTCAACATAAATCACTAGTACCTAACAATATACTATAAAGTAACAGTTTAGCGCAAATAATATTACCTTTTCTCGAACAAGGCAATACCTCAAAATAAACACTGCCATTGTGATTTGTATATATGAATAGAAGGCTACATAAATGTAATCAATCAGGAGTAGAATGAAGTTGGAAAATGAATTATATAGTTATAAACATTCCAATCATCGATATATTCAAGGAAAAACAAGGAATAAAATATTATTACTGGCATCGATCCTTATAATAATTATAATAATTTCATGAGTTATTAATTAATAATTTTATGATTTAATAATAAAATACTATACTGCATAATTATTATTATTTATTAATTAATTAATTATAGAAGTAGTAATAATAATAATATTAATAATTATAATAAAAACAACAACAATAATAACAACGACAATGATAACAAAGGTAACAATTTGGGTTCTTCGATCCATCGGACCAATGTCATATGTGGAACTGGGGAGAGGCAACCAAAATTATGTTAAGCCAAAAGTTGGTGAGCCGGATCTAGCTCATTCCACTTAAATACATCTATATTATTGGGCTAGGCTTGACTCGTCGCATCGTCCCAGTTGGACCCGATAGGACCTCCTGTTTAATATTCTCATGACTGGACTAGTCCAAAATGTCGATGAATTGGGTTTATCCATCGCATCGGACATATTTCTGCACTTCTTAATAACTCTAACAATTATATTCCTATGTATTGGAAATGACTAATACCATGAGATTGGATGGAATAACTATTTTTATGAATACGAAGTTTTCTTTCTTTTTTTTTTTTTTTTTTTTTTTTTCTTGAGACATTTTCAATCAGAGTCGGTCCAATTTTTTGAAGGGTTTGGTGCACAGAAAAAAGTTGAACTCCTTACAATATTAATATCATTGTTTCGAAAATAATTTTAATCATCTAAAAATAAAAATAAAATATATGAATGACTCATTTTTCAATCTCATCAAAATAAATATATATAAGTTCATTACGAGGGAATATTTCAACTATCTATTAAAATAATAAATAATAAATAAACAAAGTTTAGAAAAACTAATGATCTAATGAAATCAGTAGTTTAAAACGAAAAACACAAATTTTCACATTATATACATTGTACACACAATTATCTATGTAAATAAAATAAAGTTATATAACTAATTAAATGAAATGAATTCTATTCGGGGACTAAAGCTTTTCGAATGGACCTTAAATTTTGATAGGCCCATAACATCTGTAAAAAGCTAGATTATTTTTACACTAGAGAGGCGTCAATCCTACGTCATCGGCCCTCCTCATTACTTTGCTTGAGTAACTAACCATCTTAGCTATAACAAGTTTTGTTATACTATTGCATATATTAAATATATAAAATAATAAATATATATGTAGAAATTTAAAAAAAATAAAAATTGAAGGTCCTCGTCGGAAGGGGCCGGTATGGCTGAGCCGCTTTGCCCGCCTAAAGGCCGGCTATGTTCCCGACATAAAGTAATATCAATCATAGAATATGAGTGAACATGGATTTGACTATTCATTTTTCATCCAATTTCGACGTGCTAACTATGCATAATATGTTTATTTAGAATAAGTAATACATTTAGCACTGATACAATTTCTTAAAAATTGTACGTAGTACACAGACATAATTAAAAATAATGAAAATATAGGAATTCCATTTGGTACTGAATGTGGGTTAAACTATATATGTTAAATGTAGTTTTGCATTGAGGAAAGTATCCAATGGAAGTTATTTCAAATATGTAGGGTAGGGGAGAATAAGAGTCCAAGAATCTAAATGTGTAGCTGTATCTATCATGTACGCATATTTAGAGAAAGGGCATGTGAAGAGGGGCAGATGGGGTTGAGATGATGATAATCATAAACTTTGTCTTTGCATCAAAATTGATTCTCCCCTTTACATAATAACAATTTTATTTTAAATATTCAGATAATAATGCATCATGGACAAATAGTACTACTTGTTTTCTTCAATTAATTATTTTTTAAGGATTAATATTGATATAGATTAGGCAAGTGCCATAATGGATTATAACGTGGGATTTGGTCAAGTGGGCCTACTATGCTATTGACTCCATTAATTACTTTAAATTTGTCACCTCACATGCTTCCACATTTATTTGTTTTATATATCTACTATTATTGTCATCACAAAATGGCTACATAGACATGTTATTGCCTTGCTACATTTATTTCATTTTCTCCCTATTCAAGATTAAAAAATCAATCAATTTTAGAATTAACTAACTATTGAAATAAACTTAGACATTATCAGGTAGCTCTGAGATTAGGATTTCTCTATTTATTTTCAGGAAGATTTGAGACTAGAGTGCCGCTACTCGCATTTGGGGCACGAATATAAAACCTGTGCACTTCCTAATCCTACCCGCTCGAAAAATTCGCGGGTCACTTTATATATCTTTTACCACACGCAATAAATTACAAAATTGATGTGGCATAGACACATGGCCAAGCACTTGCTCTATGATCCTAGATGTTGTGAGTTCGAGACTTTGTGGGAGATTAGATTTTTTTCTTTTTTTCCTTTTTCCCGCTTTTAATTGACTTATGTACATACACTCGCCAAAAAATACTAAAGTAACAACCCACAAGGGATCCGATTTTATTTTTTTCTTTTCCCACTTTAAATTGACATATACACACACTCCAATAAATACTAAAATAACAAGGTGGTTCAATGGTTGGGCTGCATATGATGTGCAATGTTGCGGGTTCATAACCTTGCAACACTTTCAATGTTCTTCTTTTTTATTCTAAATTATTTTATTAATATATTGTTAGTTTTTCATTCTTTTTTCTTCCTATTGCGAATCCAATATAGTGTTTCTTGTTTATAATGTATTATTCGTTAAACAAAAGAGTATTACTTGTAATTCTAATTTTATTTTTTTTCCATCTTGTTGTGGCGGATCCAATATAGTATAACTTGTTTAACCAAAAGTATGATTTGTTTACCTAAATAATATTATTTGTAATTCTTTTTGTTTTGTTTTAGTTTCATTCTTGGTGCAAATTCGATATAGTATAACTTGTTTCACAAAAAGAGTATAACTTTTAAACTGAATAATATTATTTATAAATCTTTTAATCTATATTTTCCTTTCGGTGCAGATCCAATGTAGTATAATTTATATCTCCGCCGGAACAACTTTTCTTGTTTGGATGACTCTCCTCTTTGTCTGGTCGAGGCTATCATTGCTTTTAGCTCTCTTTCCTTCTCCACAGCTACCTCTTTCCTCCTCCACAACTGCCTCGTTCAATCGAAGTCCTCTTTTCACAATACCTTCAACTCAAAGTATTTCCTGCCGATGTGCCTCAATATGCACCAACCAGTCATCCTGAGTAGTGATTGTGGTTAAGACCTATTCGGTAAGGGGAATTCATCTCTTTCTCATTGTTGGAACATCCAAAACTGGTTTATTTTCTCACTAGATACATGCTGTCATCATACCAATGTAGATCCTCATTTTCCCTGTCAATGGTTGGAACCTCGAGTAGTCAATCTTGAAATAGTTAGCAAGGGCAGTGATGAACCCTCTAATCTGAACATCTCCATTCTCCCTTGCCACAAGATGGAACTAGTTCATCAGGTAGGTAGTTGAACTGACTTTCTTGAAAGCATACCCTACAACATGAATAGCTCATCACCTCTGACTCCTCCGCTCTTGGCTCTAGCATAGATTGTTGACGAGAGTACCTTCAACGTGTACCAAAGGGTCGGGTTTTGAATCCTTGTCGCCTTAGAGCGACTAACATTGAAGGTAGGACCACCCTTTAGATTGACTAGAGTTATATCTGGCAAAATGCTTGATAGTAGTACTCTGCGAGTGGTGTGAACCTGCATAAGGTCGAGAACCTGAACACCTTGCTTACTTCATCGCAAAGCATAGTTCCTTCTCTATTGCCAAAATGAAATATCATGCTTGTGGGTTCTCTTTCCATTGAAAAGATGATCGTCAACATGTTGAAGAACTCTAATGTCATCTCTCAGTAAGTGGGCCAGTTCCCACACATGAAGTATACCCAGTTCATTCGTTCACATAACTATTGCACATCATATCGAGTCCCCATAAAATTAATGCAATTCTCATCCGGGTATCGATTTGGCAATATGCTTCAAGCTAACATCTTATTCCATCGAAGCCTCATATTATGTTGCTGCCAATAGTGTCCAAAGGTAAAATAATAATTTACAGCGCCTCAGTTGGCTCAGTCAGCAGTTTAGAAGCCACTCCAAAATTAGAAGCTTTTCTTTTCGGCATGATTAGGAGGAGAAAAATGTACAAAATCCAACACCACATTCAATTCAACTCCCTCAAACTAGGTTTGAAGTATGTGTTCTAACAAAAAAATCGATCAAAGATTGAAACCTAAAGATGCACACTGCACTCACAACCTTAGTTTGAACAACAAAAATAATCACCACAGACGAAACAAGCAATTTAAATGATACATATGACTGAGATATAATGCTAACCTAAAATTTCACAAAAATGGGTTATTATTGCTCCCATTTGCAATTCAAGCCACAATCATATCGAATTCTTGGATGCACAACACTTAATTGAACATTTAATCAGAAGAGTTAATAAAGCAATGCATAAATTGGCCCTAAAAATAAAGAACTAGCCATAAAACACAATGCACACAACATGTTCGATAAAATATCCCAACGAAAATTCAAGTCCTAAGCAATTCTAACAAGTTTCCACGCATTCCCCATCTACAATAGACATCAATTATGCACAAAGCAATCAATAATAACTAATTTCCAGCAAGGAATTCGAAATTTAAGCAATTAAGCACAAATACCCTAACTTCAAAAATTCTACCAACAACTTGAAGATTTAGAGATTAGAACATACATACCTTGAGGAGTTAGTGGTGAATGAAGTATGTGACTTCCTTGAATTTGGATTACCAATGTGTGTGTGATTTGGGAGAAGAAACCACGAAAGAAGAAAAAAAATAAGAACTTAACCCTTCAGTCGCATTCAGAATTTTCCTTTCAGTGGACGTCGCACGGTGTGACCATGCAGGGTCCAAAACACGTATAATTACACTGGACAACTCATGGGCTTGCACAGCCCGTGCGAGGTTGCACGACCTTGACTATGCTTGGTCAAAAAACTATTTTTCACTGTATTTTGAGGTTATTTTCCCCATTTTTTCATCCTTTAACATATTCTTGCATTTGCCTACAAAATAAACAACAAAATTTAAACATAAGACATAAAAAACATGAAATTACACTACAAACACGAAAATTAAACAAAATGTAACCGTGGGTTGCCTCTCGACAAGCACTAAGTTTAACGTCTTCAATTGGACACCTACTTTTCAACGTGGTTTAATAAGTGAGAATTGGTGCAATCCTCTTAATCGTACATGACTGTAATACCTCTTTAGTGTTTGCCCATAAAACACAAATGTGCTTCCATCGGAATTGGGTAGTTCGACTGCACCTGTCGGTGACACTCATTTAATAATGAATGGTCCCCACCATTTGGACCCCAACTTCTCGAGGAATATTTGAAGCCGGGAATTCAAAAGTAAAACTTGATTGGTTAGAAGAAATTCCCTTTTCATTATCAACTTGTTGTGAAATTTCTATGACCGCTCTTTGTAGACTCTCGAGCTCTCGGAAGCTTAATTTTGAAATTCATCAAGCTCACTGAGTTGGAATACCCATTGTCCACCTGCCGAATGAAAATCAAGATTCAATTGCTTGATCGCCCACTAAGCCCGATGTTCCAATTCCAGCGGCAAGTGGTAAGATTTCCCGAACACTAGTTGATATGGGGATATCCCTAGTGGTGTTTTGTGGGCCGTTTCGTATGCTCAAAATGCATCATATAATTTCATAGCATAGTCCTTCGTGTTTCCATTCACCTATTTTATCTCCCAGTTTGCTAGCTCGGCTTGCTCGTTTGCTTGTCATTGATAGGCTAGTTATCTTATGTTTCACGCCATACTTTTCCAACAACCCACCTATAGCAAAAATGTGAACCTCTGTCACTAATTAAAGCCCTCGTTGCTCCATACCTTGTAACTATCTTTTTCGTGAGGAACCTCAACACAACCTTCGAATCATTAGTTTAGGCCGGAATTGCTTCCACCCATCTTGAAACATAGACAAATGCTGAAAGAATGTTGGTCCCCTTATGAAGACAGGAATGGACCCATGAAGTCGAGTCCCCATACATAGAGCAACTCTAGTTCAATCGAGTTAGTGAGGGGCATTTCATAACTTTTTGAGATACCTCCAACCTTTTTACACCTGTCATATTGCCGAATGAATTCGTGGCAATCTTTGAAGATTATCGGCCAATAAAAGCCACTCTGCAACACCTTTAAAGTTGTTCTATTGGGAGTGAATGGCCTCCCCTAGACAATGTATGTCACTCTTCAAAATCTCTATTGCCTCTTCATCATACACAAAACACCGAATCACTAAGTATGCATATCTTCAGAATAGGAACGGTTCATCCGACATGTAGTACTTGACATTGTGGAAGATTTCTTTTGTTGATGTGATGCCAAGTCGGGTGGGGCTACTCCATAGGCTAAGTAATTCACTATCACTGCAACAAAAACTGTTAATCACTACAGTCAAACGACAACAGTTTTACGCAATAACCGTAGTCTTTTAGCGCTCAACCGTGGTCATTGTACAAACCGTAATGTTTTACATTTTTTTCGGTAGAACACTACGGTTTCGCAAAATTGTTGTGGTTTAATCGTAGTCGAATACCTAATTTTCGCTAAAAGACTACGGTTCGTAAAAGCATTGTGGTTTAACCATAGTTGAACACCTATTTTCGCTAAAAGACTACGGTTCGCAAATTCGTTGTGGTTTCACCGTAGTCGAATACTTGTTTTTCGCTAACAGACTACGGTTTCGCAAAGCCGTTGTCATTTAACAGTAGTCAATACTTATTTTCCACACTAAAACCATTTTGGCGGAAATATTCCTACCAAATATTTCATTCTTTTCCCTTTCTCAATTTTTCTTTTATTTTACTTATAACATTAAAATATATAATACTAATTTCCATTCTCTTCCTTCATCACTCATAAGTAGAAAATAGTCACCAAAAATGTTTATTATTAATTTTTTTAAATGTTCTTTCCTCGATGTTTTTTATTGGCCTATCTAATATTTCGATTTAGTTGTACAATTTTTTTCCATGTTAAAAATCTCATTAAACATATAATAGGACACTTGTCTAAGAAAAGTCCCAATAAAAATGTCTCCATATCACGTGAGACTATAGGACTCTTTTGTGAATGTCCTATTATAGATTGTGTCACATATTCATCTCTTTATAGGACACTTTAGAGTGTCCTATATTAAAACAAATTAACACTACAAGAAAACATACCTTTAGTCACAAAATATTAGCGAGGGTATAAAAATACTCTCACTAAGTGTGATATATACATAGTTTTAATGAGAGTAAAATAATACTGTCACTATCATTTCAATTAAAAAGTATATCGTCACTAAATAACTTCTCAAAAAAAAAAAAAAGGCGGAACATCTCCCACCAAAAGTAAGTGAAATTCTTTTAGGATTTCTTTTAAGAACCAAATAACAAAATCAGACCCCCAATTTTCAAAGGTCAAAACAAGAGACAACTTTTTCACTCTATCTTCCCCGGCTTCCTCTTGGGAATTCCGCTACTAGACTCTCTATCCTCTGTTGAGGCCTCATTACAGCCAAAGATCGGCGTCTTCCCAACCGCCGATTATCCAATTTACAGGTAGGGGAATCACGAACTTGTTTCTCCCATTTATTAGTTCTCTAGATTAAACCCTATGTCTAATTTGTTTCTAAAGTTATGTGTTTTTGTCCTCAATTCAGGTCTCTGTCGACTATCTGTCTCTTGCCCGTTGAATCAATATTTTCTTTTGCGATGGCATATATGAAAATTTCAATTTTAGTGTATTTTCAGATTCATTAGGGAAACTATCTGCAAGAGCGCCACGTGCTTGCTTCAGTCCAATCTTTCGCCTAGACGTTGAGAATTAAAAAGTACGGTAAATCCATTTCATATAGAAGTTCTTACAATTCTCGATCAATATCATCTCCCGAACATCAAAACTTTAGGGCTGATTGAACAACGGGATTTAGGTTTCCTAGAGTTTCTCTCCCTCTCTGCTTTAGGCTAAAATTGATAGTTACTCTGCTATATCATATTATCTTCCTCCATCTACTCTTTTATTTTCTTGAGATGTCATCGCCACGACTCTTTTAAGTGTTATTGTGCTCCAATTAACGACTGAAGTAGAAGATAAAAAATATATGTTTATACATGTGAAATGATTATTGTTAACAAGATATAAGGTTAAAAAGTTATTTTCCTTCATGCTTTGAGATTTGGCAGGGAGAATTGAGGCATTTTTGCCTATCTTCTTTTGATTTTGTGCGGTCAATTAATCAGTTTGTCTTCAATCCCATGCGTTGAAAATTTAATTGGACGTGTATACTTAGTTAGAATGACAAGCAACTCTATCAGAGTTCCATGTTGGTTTCCAGTTCGAATTTAGTTCACTAACAATGTATATCAGTATGTTGTATTTTGGCCCTGTTAAAATTGGTGTTTTTCCTTCTCAAAAGCATCCATTTGAAAGTTAAGAAATTGGTAGTATAATTTCCATAAATTGAAATTGTGAAATGACTTTGTGTTTTCGTTTTAATTGTATTGGTCACATGATGATATGTGAGAATTGATATTATTCTGTTGGGGAATGCATTTGAGGCAAACTTGCATCAGTTTGAATCTTTAGATATTTATTGTTTCCAATACCGCGTAGATACCAGAGAATAAATCAGAAACGATTGATTGTGGGAGACCTTTGGAAAAAGGAACTTGGCATATCGTCTGTTTTATGTTAACATTTATTGAATCTGTGCAGTGTCACATGATATTTGATGTTGCTCGATGTTCGAACTGTTTGCATTGAAATGATTTTTATGTTTTTGTTTTAGGATGTATTTATACATAGGACTACCTTCAAAAGTACTCTCATTTTAGTGATCTAACTTTTGGTGCTGAGGAGAGAGAAATAGAAGCAGAAAGAGAGTACAATGGGAGGAGAGAGAGATGAAAATTTAAAAAAGAATCCAAAAATGGTCTCTTCAATTAGGACTTTGTTAATTTCCAGGGGTTAGTTTATCTCTGACACTTCATAATTTCCAGCTACTAACACTCAAAATTTCTTGATTTGAAAATAATCTATTTGCATGTAAGTAACGGTAAAATTTCGTGTAACTTTAGGTAATCTTATATGAAATTATAATTCACCAAACCTTTTTGTTTCAATTTCTCCAATTGTGATGTTCTTTGAAGTAGGAAATGATTGTGCACTGCACTTGGGAAAGAAGAATAAGAAGATAAGGAAACAAAATGTTTAGCTGATACCTTTTAAGAGATTTTGAATGTTCATGTTTCGATTATATGTTCAAGTTAATAACATTGATTATTTTGACATGCTATCGTATTAACATGGACATCTGTTTCTTTTATTATATATCTTTTTCTTTTGGGTGCTTCAAATATCAAGTTACCTATACATTGTATGGTGATCTCTAATAATAGTATAACTTATCAACTATTATTAATTTATAAGAAAATCTTAACTTGTGTTTATGGTGATTTATAAGAATAATATACTTTATCAACTATTATTCATTTATAAGATAAATCTAATCATGTGCATTGCACGGGTGGATATCTAGTATTTATATATATATGTATGAATATTTGTTTCAATGGTATACCATAGTCATATATTGCTTCAATTACCGCTAGAGTTGGCAAAATTGGCCCGGCCCGATTTTTAGATGGGCTGGGTCATAGAAATCTTGGTCCAAAGTACTATTTGGCCCAACCTGGCCGGTCCGATAATCTTAGTATATTATAGGGGAACAGGCCGAGTCAACTAATTTTAGGCCCGACCAAATTTTGGGCCGGCCTAGCCCCGCCCGAAATATAGCATTGTCCTGAAGAGCCCGATCTGACCAGGCCGGCCGCCCGAATTGCCACTTCTTTAGGCTGGTATAATTTGCTTATCTATGATTACTTTTACTTACATGTACATAGATTTCTAATTGCACTAAATATTTTTAATTTAACCTTTTGTAGATAAGTTGGTGGATGCGAAAAGTAGCACCATCATGAGCCATAAACTTCCTAAGATTATATCTCCTGGTTTGTTAAGTAAATGCCCCAATTCCACTCAATATGAAGTAAGTTTATCTGGAAAAATCTTGTTTTATATTTCATATAGGAAAATTAATACCTATTGATTCTCTGTAAAGTACTGACTTATATTGAAGTAATTTTAAACATAATGAATGTGAAACGAATTGAGAACTTATGAAAATTTGTGTATTTTATTGTTTACTCTTACATAGAAATATTAATGTTGTTACTACATTCATTTCTTGAGGAATAACTTTATTGCCATCTCATCAAATTAATTAGCTGAGATAATTTTTTTAGGTCCTGTTCATCGACAAGCTCATTGCTTCCAACACACTTCGGCTTGATTCCTTCCAAGGTGCCTTCTCTCTCTCTCTACTCTCACTCATACATGCTTTTCTTCGTCACTTAATTCCAACTTCTGTTCATCAGTGGATGCAGAAATATAATATGAAGTGGGGATATAGGCGTCTATCTTTTTGTTCTTTTCTTATTGGTTGATTTTTTTTTTCAATGACAAACTTCCAGTGATAATCGATCGATTTCTTAGTCAACACAATTCCCATCTTTAATAAAATTCCAGAGTTTTTTGTTTATCTTTGAATTGAAGAAAAAACAAAAACCCGAATTAGGGATTTAATAGAAATCTGTAAATTACAGCAAAATAAATGAGATTTTTATCAGAGGTCATATTCATTGTCTAAGAAAGGTTATGTATCTTGATGATTTGCTTGCCGTATGTTTATCAGGTGGCTGCACTTCCCCTGTATTTCCTAACCATCATCATCATCTTCTTCTTCTATCTACCTTGCTTTGAATATCCTAGTTCATGGCAAAACTGTCTCCAATAATATGAAGAATCAGATAGTGATTTATGTTTGTGTATTTCTTATGTCTTGTTCTTAAAATTGAAGCCAAACACTTTGTAATCATTTGGTTTGATTGTGTTTGATTCCTGTAATATATTGTGCTATGACTTTTCCTGGGAGTTATGACATTGCTTAGGGCAAAGGAAATTATCTTGCTTGCGTGATTTAACCTTTACAACGTATATTTTTAGTCCGTAGCTTTCAGAACCATCATAGTTGCTCAATGGTCATTATTTTCCATAGGTATTGGAAAAAATATGAAAGAAAATGTATGTATACATACTAGTCTCCGTATTTCTAGCACAGTGACTAAGAAAGTGGTTGATGAGCCTGTTCAACTCTCAAACTCTCATGGCTCAATAAAATCCAGAAATTCCGAGGAGGACGAAGATCAAGAAATTTAATTCCCATGTGTGAAGATCAAAAGGCCGCCATTGCTGCCGCAGAAGCAACTCATGCTGCAAGTATTGCTGCTACTAAGGTTTGCTTGTTCTTTCTTTTTTGCATTTACTTTCAAATCAAGATTTACTTTGATTTATGAGATTTTCATATGTGATGAATTTTGACGTATTGATTCTTCCTTTCAGCTCCTTGGTCTCATAAAATATAAAACACTGGTTTTCTAGTTGTGTATGTCAAGGCGGAAGCTGTGGGTTGAGCCCCGCCACTCCTGATGGGTCCAATAAAGGAGATACTTATATTAGTTTTTCCTTTTTGTCCTTCGCTAGCTACTCCTTTTCTCAAGCCTTCTGTATATTTTATTAACTGCTTTTTTCTTATACTTAGGTGTGAATGTGGTTTCGCTTGTTTTCTTTTCTTATCTTTTGTTCTTAGTTGGGGGTGGGATGATAAGGAATCTGCTGAGTTCATTAGCTTTCTTTCTGTTGTATCCGCCACTCTCACTTTCTCATTATACAACAGGCTTATGATGCTTTTGGTGCTAAGCAACTATAGCCTCTCAAGATTCTCTCATTTCAAAAATTTGCTATGCGTAGACAGTACACACATATGGATGAGTTTGCCAGTAGAAAGAATTGGACTGGTGCTCTATTTGGAAAGCAAGATTGTTTATCTGAAATATATTCAAGGAACTGCAGGGTGAGAGATTGGTGAGAACTTCATAATATGAGAGTTGTGTGACTAGTTTTAGATTAAGCATGATTGCTTTTGCGGAACTTCATTTGCAATTCGAGTGGGAGTTGATTTGAACCCATTGTTGATTCCTTGATTTGAACCCAATGTTGAATTATTTTAGTAATTGTTGATTGTAAATGACTTGATATGTTTGAGAGAATGAGTTATAATTCATCGTCTATTTATTTATCTTTTTTTATTACGCAAAATGTTGATCGTATGTTTAATTGTATATTAATTTCATTAATATAATAAAAAAATATAATTTACAATTTCTAGATAGCACCAACAACCATTTTTTTAAATTGCTAAAAATCTACGACAACGGTTCAAAATCGTAGTCAATGAATAATAATAAACCGTGATCTTTCTTCATTTTTACTACATTCCAAGCCGTAGTCAATTACAACAAAAAAACATAGTTATTTCAATATACGACTACGGTTATCAATTTTAATAACTACGGTTGTTATTTCAACTTTGAATCGTAGTCTTTAATACAAATCACTACGATTCAGACCGTAGTGAAATGAAATTTTGCACCGTGGTCATACATACCGTAGTGGTAGATATTAAATTTACAACTATGGTTGTGAATCGTAGTCGTTAGAATATATTACTATGGTTTAAACCGTAGTCAAAGTAAGTTTCTAACCGTTGTCATATGTCATGCGGATACGCCGCTAGAACAACTACGATTGCGAACCGTGGTCTTTAGTCTTAACCACTACGGTTCTGAACCATAGTTATTTGTAGAGGGTCTATGACTACGGTATGTACTACTACGGCCACTGTATGCCTTTAACTACGATTTTTTACCATAGTATTAAACATTTTTTTGTTGTAATGTATGTTGGCGTACAATAATATTCTTGCAATTGCCATCATGATATGCTCATTGGGGAAAGTCTCCTTGATTTCTCCTCATTGTCCTTCTCTATCTGCCTCGTTTTTTTAATCCTTGAAAGGTGGTTATCAACTGCATTGTGATAAGTGCGTAATTTTATAATATTTAAGTTCTTAATTTGGTACATTTTGTTGTAATCTCTAAATAATATTAGTTTATTTGTTAAGTTTTATAATTCTATGCATTTATTGAATCTATCTTATTTTTAGTTCAAGTGGGCTTTACTCATTTTTATATTACTTGTTATAGATTGGCCCATCATAATTCTATCATCCCATTTATGGTATGAAAAGGAAAGCCCATTTGATATCTAGTGGGTAAGTCAATTTAATGAGAATCCTCCATTTTGGAGTTGCTGCAACAACTTTCAGAAAAAAAATCAAGTGAAAGCACACAATTTTGACTTTTCAAAGCCCACATACAACAAAAATTAATTGTAAATCTCAAAGGCTGAAAAATTCAAGAAAGAAAGTCGACAACTTGTGCATGAACTTGCAGCAGACGTAAGAAGAAAAAGAACGGCAGCGGAGTCGGAGCCGCTAGCGACACACTTACCGGACAACATGATGACAAAATAATTAGCTAATGAAGAGAAAATTTTAGCAAAATTTTAGCCTTTAACATGCAAATGGATGTCTAGATTTATCTATAAAAAGGAGGAGGAAGAGGGAGAAAAAAGAATCCATCCAAAAATCCAATAATCCAATTTCTAGGTAGAAAATTAAAAACCCAATCTTTTGGGGTTCTTTCTTTGTAATTTTCTGAGGGTGTGAGGGCTATTAAGGACATATTAGGGAGTGTAAAAGGAGGAGAAATCTATTAGAAACGGGCTGGTCCATTGACGATAGCCGGGGGAAATTGTCCACTTTTGAGAAGTTTCAAAGCAACTCAACAAGGGGAAGATTTCTAGTACTATCTCTTGTCAAATTTCTCTTTTTATAACTTCCATATATTGTCTTTAATATGTCCATCATACCCATCTAGAATTATAACTAGGTTAAATAGTAATATGTATATGTTTGTCACTACAAGAAAATAATTAATGGGCTAGGAAAAAATTGGTAGGCAATCATCCCCATTTTGTTGGCATTGATATTTGCCTACGGAATACCAACGAGAAATAATCTTAGGGACTTTGCTCGTAGGTGATTGTTTGCCTACGGAAATGTAATCCATTGGTGATTGCCTACCAATTTTCCGTTGCATAACCGTAGGCATTTCGCTTATCAAACTAAATAAAAATTCGTAGGCAAAATATCAATTTTTGGAATATTCCGTAGGTAATTCTGTAGGCAAATTTCAAAACAAAAATTTTCGTAGGCATAACTTTTATTTGAAAATTTGATTAATAAATCTATTTTTTTGTTATTTGCCTACGGAGCCAATTCCGTTGCAAATTAAAGAAATTGTAAGAACATATCTCTAGGAAATTCTGTAGGCCATTTCAAATAAATAAATATATATATATATATATATATATATATATATATATATATATTATATCATATTTATTGGCTCCAGTTTTTTTGAAATACCTGCAATTAATCCAAGACCAATTAATGATATTTGATAAACATCAAAATAGCTCCATAAATTATAGCATGAATAACCATTCATATAAACAGTATTCCCCTACATAGCAAAGTATTCTTATTCCTAATAAAAGGGAACATCTGTTCAAAATATATCCACTAATAATAAAAGAATAGTAATCTGTAAAGTAGCAGATTATTCCTACACGTTCAGAACTAGAACAAAATATATGCAACAATCATAAGGCATGCCTACGATCACAAAATATAAATATGTTTGCAACTCTTTGGTGTTCAAAAGTAAATTTGTAGACGCAGCTGAAATGTAACTTCAGTGCAGCAAAACATCTTGGTGGAACATAAATGCAAAACCTGTCAAATAAAAATAATTTTTTTGTTACAACATCATCAAATCATCTATTTACAACATCTTATGAATCAATATTATATTAAATATAAGAGTCAGTGCAAAATTATATCCATTGATCTAAAAATAAATAACAAACGTAAAGAAAAATAAGGAAGAAAAGGGCCATTTGTAATAAGTTCATCTGCTAACAGTTTTCGTTTAGCGAAGATGAAGATAAACACAACAAATTTTCTTTCTTTCTTAACATTAAACAAAAATAAGTAAATATATAGATCATTACTTGTTTGTCCACTCAATCTGAAGTAAGCTATTTTGCATTCTCCAATGATTCTAGAGTTAATAAGCTTACACATATTCCATTTTTTCAGTATCACTCTGATTATATCTTTAATGTGTTACTCATACTAAAGTTTATTTTTCCTATTTGATAGTTAGTTTATCCAAATTGTATAGTATTTGTATACTACGAAAGTTTGAAACCCACTATCTAGCGGCCAAGTTGGGAGTCCATACTTAACAGCTATACAGGTAATTCATCTGGCTAGCTACTCAAACCTCTTGACTTTTGATCATTTTGAATTTATAAAGATGATGTATTTTAGTTTAATAAAAGTGCCTCTTGTGTTGTAGCAAACAAGAATAATGTTAATAACAAAAAAGAGGGCAACAAAATCATCATTAGCTTTAGAACAATTTGACGCTGCAAACTTCAGCAAAGTGTTGCTGCATGTCCAAAAAAATCTTTCTTCGTTGAATCTCATGTTGCTCCCGCATGTCCTCGATAAGCTGATCCTTGTGATCAAGTCGTTTCAACTCACGAATAGTCTATTGAGCCTCAAGTCCTTCTGTAGAAGATGAAGACTTATCATTTTTGTAATATTCACAAGCTAAAGAGCCAAGCCCAAATACGACATTTTTAGCGCTCATTCCATTGACAGAGTCTCGTCATTATTTTGTATCATTTGCACCATGTTCTCCTCGATAGTATCCTTAATATCAGTCGCAAGATAAGAAAGTTATAAATCTGAATATAATCTGAATATATATATATATATATATATATATATATATATATAATATGTAAAAAAATGATAAATTTAAAAATTTAAATCAATTGGGTAACTTACTTACTTTCTTGGATTTCTCAATGATAAAAGTTGTGCCATCACCTTTCCTTGTATGAGTTTTAACGTACACCTCTCGAGGGAAAGCCTTTCATCCTAATACTACAACCTGCATAACATATACAAATCAATTCATAAGTGTTCTGAATAAATGTATTCTCCCTTCCTCAACTTCTTGAAATTTTCGATTATGACACTTTTTACATGGACATTTGATCTTAGTCATATCAGACGTTCTCGACTGATTGAGAGCAAAAACAATAAATGTTTCAACCCCTTCCACAAAATCTGGATTAATGGTTATGTTGGTGTTACGCCTAGCATACATCCACTGCCGATCGTTTCTCATATTGCCAAATTGAAGGCTTCCTATGGCTATGAAACAATGCAATAGGTGATGAAGTGGAAAAAAAATTAAACTGATTAGCTTACACTTCAATTCTAGGAAATATAAAAAACACATACGGAACAAAAGTAAAATGATAAATAATATATCAAGTAAAAAAACATGTTTCTTCTAATTATGTATGGTGTCCAATTAAAAACTTAAAAGCCTGTTGTGAAACATCAACAAAACAACCACGCTTAAGACCAGTAACAAAAATATTGCCATGATATAAAGAACAAAGCTACAAAATTTATGTTATACTCAAGTAAATTTATCTTTTACCTGTTTACGAGCACGTGAACTTGCAGCTGACCTTTTAATGTTCCTATGTAAGCAAAAAATATTAGGGGAGTTAATCAAATTTTATGAACTACTTGATGTTGGAGTTAATAATAGACTAAAATTGTAATAAATTATATGATCAAGTTAGTGGAGCTGTTGAAACTTGTAAAGGAGAAGATGAGTGGGTTATGTCTAAGTGGTGTATGTATCAATTCCTATCTGCAAGTTTTCCACAATATATCTTATAGTTTAAGAGTCCACTGAAAAGGACATCAATTTTGTTGGCTTGACCAAGTTTTGTGGTTATAATTTACTCCAATCTCGGTATTTAGTAGAGGTGGCGATTCAAGCGGCTCGGCCCAATCGGGCTAACCTGTCGGGCCAATGTCATATTTCAGGTCGGAACAAAATTTTTTTAGGCCTAAATTAGTCGGCCCGACTCAACTTATTCCCTTATAGTATAATAATATTATCGGGTAGGCCTGTGGTCCACCGAGCTTTTATCCCATTGGGTCGGGCTTGTCGGGCCAAATAGCAGTTTGGGCCTAAATTTTTATCGCCCAATCCATCCAAAATATCGGACAAACTAGATTGGATCGGTCCATCAGACCGGACCAGTTTTCCCACCTATAGTATTTAGTCATCTTCAACGATCGTTTCTCTCAACAAAATATTATCACTCTCATACACAATAAATGTTAATCAAGAATACCTTATCTTGTTCTTTATTATTATTGAAATTTAAATGGCATACTTGTTAGACCCATGAATTGAAAAGCTCACTGCCTCTCATAAGTTGTGAATTGAAATTAAATTTACCATCACATCTCGATTTGGTCCCAACATCCACCAACATCAAACTTTTAGAATTCCACAAAGAGATAGTTAGGGGCATATATACATACATACATATATACATACATACTACTATCTAAAAATCCCTGAACTGCAAAAATAAGTAAATATGAGTGAGATGAACTTTTCGACTCAGAAACTACGATTTGAAGGACCTAAAGTCGAGATTAAAGCTCAATACCTAGCACTAATTTTCTTCCCTTTGATTTCTAAACTTGCTACACTTTGTTCTCCTTCCTCCTCTCCACTAGCTAAATCAATGTAAACTGACCGAAAAATTTCTAATTCTAACAACTATAAAATATCCCCAAATGTGAACTCAGCCTCTCCTATAAAATTATTTCAACAGAACGAGATTGAAACGAGATTGAAGCAGCCAAAAGCAACACTACAAAACAAAAAATTTCAGTTGAAGAATTAGGAACTAGAAGATGATGTATAAACAAATAAAAAGTAAAAATGCTAATTTATTCACAACATTAAAAAATCAAACTAAACATGAAACTAATCATATTCAGTTCTCAATCATATCTAATTCTAGAAAATAAAAAGTTTGTTTACGAATCTGAGCGAAAGAAACAAAACAACATCCAATTCAGAGCTTGAGCACAATCTCTGAGATTTTAGGGTTTCATCTTTTGTGAGAGAGGAATATTTGATATGGGAGGGGGGACGATTAGGATGGAAATGAAATATAGATTGTGCGCCTGCTGAAAATTTTTATTTTGCTAAAATACTTCTTAGCTTCCTAGGTGATTTCATAGGTAATATATTAAAAGAAAAAAATAAAATATGTGCCTAGAAAAATTTTGGTAGGCAAAATAATTTTCGTTTCACCTACCACTGTTTTGTAGGAAAATTCGTAGGTGCGACTGTTTTGCATATGAATTATTCCGTAGCAAAATTACCATCGGTTGTTCCCTTGCTAATTCTGTAGCTGGAATAATTCATGAAAATATGTAGGTAATTTGTAGGTAATTTGGATTATTTAAGGACAAAATTATTTTCGTAGGTAAATTCCGTAGCCAAATTTTTTTGTTTTTTTTTTTTTTTTTTTGTTAGTGTGTTTTTATGCATACAAGGTGTTTGATGTTTTGATTGAATGAATACTAAGTTAGTTGATATTCCTGTTCATATTATGGTAGTTGATTTTTATTCCAACCCTCATTTTCATGATTTTCCGATCCATTTCAAGTGTGGTTATTGGAATAATAGCCATTTTGTTTGGTTTGGCCTAGTTCGAATCAAATAAAGTCAAGTAGCAACTAGTTAAAATCGGGGAACATTCACATGGTCTTGATTTAAACTAGAATATGACTTGATCTAGTGAGTATAAGTTCTTGTTTAATTCGCTAGGATTGATGTTCCAAACCTTTATGCAATTAATCGAATCCTTGTTAGTTGAATATTAAAGATTAACATGGTTACGTTAACTAGTGTTGAAATTGTCCTAGAATGATTCAAACTATATACGGGGAACTAGACTGGAATTTTAGCTACTTAAAATTATTACAATCAATCTATCAATTTTGTTATGAATCATTAGTTAGTTTAGTTTAGTTTAGTTTAGTTTAGTTTAATATAAATTTTTATGTGTTGTTTATATCTTGATTTTTCTTGAAAAATGTTAGTTTTAGAATTATTTATCTTTTATTTTTAGACATTAATTCTCTTGCTAAGCGCCCCCCTCCGTGTGTGTGCGTGTGACTAAAATTACTAGTTTACTTATTTTTCTAATATTTTAGAAGCATCAAATTGTAGTATGGACTTGTTTAAAGGAGTTTAGATTCATGTCTAGTCGGTCTAAACTACACATGTAAAAAAAGTTTTGATCCCAACTTTTAATTTTGAGATTTTATTTTACTTTTATAATTTATAGTTCATAAATTGGAGTTGAAAAGTATTCTATGTTGATTTTAAAATTAAGTAAGTGAATTTCTCCTTGTGGGAATGATCGTTTCTTACCATATGCTAATTAGTTTAATATTGTGGGCTAAGAATATGTTAAATTTGTAGCGGTAACGATACGTTACCAAATTTATGGTGCCGTTGCCGGGGAGAGTTGTTTGTATACTTAATCTTAGAATTATTACAAAGTTGAATATCTCCTTTGAACTTGTGGCATTATTATTATTATTATTATTATTATTATTATTATTATTATTATTATTATTATTATTTGCAAGCCTATTTAAATGATTACTTTGTGTTAATTGGCTTGCACAATCTTTTTCTTTTCTTTTCCGTTTCACTTACTTTTATTTTTCTTTACTAACGTATGAGGTTGTCTATATTCTTGAAAAGGTGCATCGAAACTAACCTTGTGTTAAATTTTGAAAAGTGTCACTTTATGGTTGAACAAGGTGTAGTTTTGGGACATGTTGTGAGCTCTAATAGGCTAGAGGTCGATAAAACCAAAATTTGAGTTATACCCACATGTTGAAGCCATCATATGGACAAGCTCAAGTGATGCTGATGAAGGACATTATTTTAGAGGAATCTTGAGCAAGAAGGAAGTATGTCGAGCCAACGACAATAAACAAAGGTGCTGCTTGGGAGGCAACCCGAGAAGATTGTCAGATTTGTATACTCTACTCTTTTTGTCAAATCTAGTTTGCAATTTAGTATGCTTTATTTTCAGATATATATATATTGCAGTATTAGTATGCAATTTGATTTCTGATCAAATGCATGACTTGGACTAATTTTGCTTTTACTCAACATTTTAATTTTACATTGAGGGCAATGTATGGTTTAAGTGTGTGTGGTTGGGGGGGGGGGGGGGGGTGGAGGAAGTAGAATTTGAATTTTGAATTTTTTGGCAAATTTTCATGAATTTTGAGGCTAATTTTTAATATTTCTTGCTATTTTAAGCACTTTTTGGCACTTATTTTATGTAAACTGACCAATTTCAGTTTCTCAATTGCTAAAGGTGTATGACCACGAGTTTGAATCATTTGCTCTAAAGATCATGACATGATTGATAAGCTTAATTTTTGTAACTAGTTGATATATATTTTTTCTTTGAAATAGTAGTAACTACGGTAGACAAAAGCTGGTGACATTTTGAGCCTAATGACTGATATATTCCACTCTCATTTTCTTTCATGTATGATTTATTTCATGGATTTGTATCCCTAGAACTTGCATTATTCTCTTCAAAGCCGAATTTATCACATACACTTGACATAAAAATGATTAAGGCATTTTGGCAACCACGTGAGCTAAGAAAAAACTTACCTATATTTTTCACTAGTGAGCCAAGTTGATCCTTTTGGCCCTGTTGGATTAGTGCCTTGAATCTCGCCGGTTTCGGTTCACGTCAGTTGTTAAGGAGGAGGTTTGAACCGTGAATGCTTTGAAGTCTGTGTTGCTGGGTTTTGGACGCCTCGAAGAATGCAGCCACGATAGGTGGTAGCGGCCGCGACAAAAGCTGTGTGGTTAAGTCTGCAGCACTGGAAGACGAACATGACCGCATCAGGCTGAATGCGGCCGCGTCAAGGAGTCAAACACAACCGCGACAAAGGTGAACATGGTCGCGACATTTGAAGCTTTTACAAGGCATCGGAGGTTTAGGCTCAGACGGGACCACGACCGGATCAGACGTGGTCGCGATAGTTAGGCGGTGGCAAATATAGGATTACACATTTTTGGCCTAATTTTGGCCTATTTTCTTCTTTAGTCTGTTTGGGGCTTATATATAGCTCTATTAATGACATTTGGTCATTCTGAATCATTCTAAATTTATTTTGTACTTAGTGTTCCTAGTTCTAAAGTCTATCTATTGAGTACTCTAAATTCGTACTCAACCTGTTTAGGAATACTCGGCGGTCTGAGAATAGTCAATCTGTAAACACTCTGATATAGTGAATTGGTTCCTCTCTTCTACCCATGGACATAGCTAACACATTGTTAGTGAACCACGTAAATCTGTGCGTCGTTTATATTTCTCGTTTATGTGTTCTTTCTCACATTCGTCATAACAAACTAGTACTAGTACTAGAGCTTGGTTAAGGGGTTTCCGCAATCTGGTGAGAAAGATGTTTGGGATAAACATGAAAGTCGACAAATTCATGGGGAGGAATAGTTTTAGTCTGTGTCAAATCAAGATACGAGCCTTGTTGAAACAACAAGGAGTGTGAGCATCGCTAATGTCAAAGGATAAGAAAAGCAAGGGCCAGTCTGGAAGAGAAGTGCACTCAATGCTCAAGGTGTATCTCGCAGGTGATATCACTACCGAGGTCGCGGAGGAGGAAACTGCAGCAGTTTTGTGGTTGAAACTTGAGAGTCTATATGTAACGAAGTTGCTTACCAATACGTTTTTGTTGAAGCAACGTCTGTTCAGTCTCCATATTCATGAAGGTCAATTGCTTCGTGAACATCTGGATAATCAGGATGCTAGGCTAGAAGCCAGTGGGAGTAGGGGACATGGAAATTCAGGGAAGAAGAAATTAGGCTTCAGAGGTCCTAAACCGGATGATACTTGTAACTACTGTAAAGAGACAGGGCATTGGAAGAATGACTGTCCGAAGAAGAAGCGGAAGAAGAAAGTTAAAGCAGGTACTGTTGCTGTTGCTGGCGGAGATAACACTAGGTCCGAGGAAGATCTAGCCCTAGTCGCTGCTGAACAAATACGTCTTGCTAATGTGTGGGTTCTTGACTCTAGGGCATCCTATCATATATTTCCGCGCAAGAAGTGGTTTACAACTTACAGATGGATGGAGGTAATATTCTATGGCCGGCAATTCTATTTGCAAGGGGGTTGGAATAGGCTCAATCTGCTTCAAGTGATCTATTTGTTGGAATGCCTTGAATCTGGTTTTCTAGACTGAATGCAGCTGGAAGATGTGACCGCGACAGCATGAACGCGGTCGTGACACAAGCAGCCTGGATAAGTCTATGAGTGATGTGCTCCGAACGCGAATGCGACCATAACAACCAAATGCGGCCGCGGCAGTGGCGCGACCGTGATGATGAACGCGGCGCGTCCGTTAAGGCGATTATGAGTTCTTTTCATATTTAGGACTATTTTTGGCCTATTTTGAGGCCCAGTCAGTCAAAGGGTTATATATAACCCTATTATATGACGTAGGGTCATTCTGTACTTTGAAAACATCTGATCATAATAAATAGTTCCTCTCTTCTGCCCGTGGACGTAACTATCACTTTGCTAGTGAACCACGTAAATCTGTAATCATTTATTTTTTGTTTATTTATCTTTCTCGCATTCGTTATCAAGAATTGGTATCCAGAGTCCATTAGGGTTTTTGAAATCTTGTGAGAGAGATGTCTGTGTTAAACGTAAAAATCGATAAATTCATGGAGAGGAATAAGTTTAGTCTATGGCAGATCAAGATGTGAGCCTTGTTGAAACAATAGGGGCTCTGGTCACCGCTGATGCCAAAAGATAGCAAAGGCAAGACGGTAGCTCTGGAAGAGGCCGAGATGGCCAGTCTGGAGGAGAAAATGCACTCGACGATCATGCTGTGTCTCGCAGACGATATCATTACCGAGGTTGCAGAGGAGGAAGCTACGACAGTTCTATGGTTAAAACTAGAGAATCTATGTATGGCGAAATCACTTACAAATAAGTTGTTATTGAAGCAACGTCTATTCAGTCTGCTTATGCACGAAGGTCAGTCGCTTTGTGAACACTTAGATCAGTTAAACATAATTTTATTAGAATTGCATAATATTGATGTTAAAGTAGATGATGAGGATGCTGCGTTAATTCTGTTGGTTTCCCTACCCTTATCGTATGTGAATTTTGTGCAGTCTTTCATTATTGGGAAAGACAATGTGACTCTAGAAGAGGTTAGATCATCTCTGCATACCAGAGAGGGAAAGACAATGTGACTCTAGAAGAGGTTAGATCATCTCTGCATACCAGAGAGCTGCGCCATAAGGCAACTAGTACGAGTACAGATAATCAGGCTACTGGGCTAGTAGCCAAAGGGGATGGGAGCAAGGAATTTGGAGATTCGGGGAAAAAGAAATTCAAGAAAAAATCAGGCACCAAAGGCCCTTGATAAAAGGCAAAACTGAATACCCAAAATCAATCACAATAACCACATGCAAGAATTAAAGCGACACCAAGATTTATGTGGTTCGATCCGGAGATCTACGTCCACGGGCGGAGGTAATAACCTTCCGGGGTGTTTTTCACTATTTCTTCTTCAATGTCGAAGTTCAAACTTACAAGTTGTAGTTTTAGAATACAAAAGTGCCGACCCTAAATCCGTATACAATTCTCCTATTTATGCTATCACAAATGAAACCCTAACTAAATCCCTATAATCTCGCCCACCAAATCTGCATGGCAGTTAAGAAAAGATCATGGGGATTTACATTTCCAAATATGCCGCAACTGGGTTGCGTTGGGCTCGCGTTTCTGGGCCCAATTGACCAGGCTGGTGGGTTAATCCGACCCGGAGTTACTGGGCCATACCTATCAAATGCCCCCCCACCAGCCGGAGCGAGGTAGGAGCTTCGGTTAAAATTAAGGCGTGGTGTAATGGGCGGCGATGTAATGGCGTATCAACTGAAGGGCGCCCGGGGCGAGGGAGCCAACTAGGACCGAGCTGGACCGAATTGAAGTACCCCCGAGGTCATGGGATCGACCGGAGCCGAGATGATGCATCACCGGGGTAAAGAGGCCATCGGAGTGAAATCCAAAGCTTCCTGGGAAAGGGTGAAGTTGATGTGATTGGCTGCGCCATCATGAGGGGAAGGGACGTGAAGTGACGTTTTTGGAAATCTCAAGAAGCGTGTTCCCCACGCGCCTAGATAACTGTGATGCACGTGAGAACCACGCGCATATCTTGAACTCTAAATTTGAAAAGGCCAGACCTGGGCCGTTCAATTGTTGTATTAGAGGGAAAAAAGAAGTAACAGTTGCACTTTCGGTCATTTGTAATTGTGATCAAAGAAAGCTGGCAGGAAGGCGAGAAAGAAGCAGCTGACGTCGGAAAATCTCATCAAAGTATTGCCAGCACCCTTGGAGAAGCAAGTACGTATGTCTTCATCTTCAGAAACTAATAGTGTGGGGGTAGTCGGTATTGGTGAGAGCCCCGTAAATGCAAGGCCCCTTCGAACAATCTACCCCGAGAGAAATGAGAATAGGTAGGTGTATAGGGCTGATCTAAGGGAAATCTGGACACGGGAGGTGAGATTTCCCACTTGTTTAGAAGCGAGGGCAAATTTGGATGTGGCCTCAAGTATGCCTCGGGTGACGGAGGCCCAAATCGAGGCAATGGTGCCCAGTTTCTACTTCCCAATAGACTTAGAATATATAATACCGGGACCTAGTGATAGGGCCTGCTGTCCACCGAATGGGTATATAACCGTGTATATAGATCAGTTGATGGTTGGGTTGAGATTCCCACTGTGGGATTTTGTTGTAGAGTTGCTGGGATATTATGGTAAAGCATCAGCGCAGTTAGCGCCGAATGCCGTGAGACAAATCGTGGGGTTTATGCTGGTGTGCAAGACCTCGGGTGTGAAGCCCTCCATTGAATTATTTAGGTACTTTTTCCATTTGAAACCATTTGGGAAGGGAAAAGGGTGGTTCTCTCTGAACCCGAGGTTGCAAAGAGGGTTCAGGGTGCAGAACCCGAGCAAGGTAGAGGGCTGGAAGGTGAAGTTCCTATTTATTAAAGAATCTAAACCAATCCCGAGGTGGAGGAGGGATGAGGTGACAGATGGGGTACCCATGGGAGTACCAGAGTCGGTTGGAGTATTCGAGCAGGCGGGGACTCTAAAACAAGTATTTTCCGAGGAGGAACTGGAGGAGGCCGAGCTTTCCCTGTATTATACAAAGGGACCCGAGGCGAGAACATCGCCAGCCCCTAGTGAGGGTTCGTTAGCCGGGGCAGAAGAGGAGGGTAGGAACTCTTTTTTACAATTGTATGTAACTGCTGCTGAATGTTGTTTCTAACACGCTGATGGTTTTCTGCAGTGGGATGCTTTAAAACCAGCCTTCAAAAAATGACCGTGGGAGGTGCACAGCAATCACCGGAGAAAGTGCCCTCGCCAAGAAATTCAACCCCCGAAGCCGAGGGAAACTCGGGGAGAATACACGTTGAAGGGACTGAGGAGGTGGTTCCGCTGACGGATTCCCCCCCAAGACCGAAGAAGAGGCCGGAGCTTGCTCCGACTCCGCTATCTATCTCGAAGAGAAGGCGGTTGGACCCGACCGCGGAGGTATAACTATCATGTCTTTACATATTGCGTTGACACACGACATCTCACAAAGTGTTATGCAGGGCCAAAGAAGTGTGGATGTCCATGAGGCATCGGAGATGGAGGAAATGTGGACCCTGAGGTAGGGGTTAATTGGCTTCGGGCGCCGCCGGCAGAGAGAGGAGACCGAGGCCCTGAAGGAAGAGCTGAGGGTCCTGCGGGGGGAGTGCGATAAGCTCCGCAGGGAGGCAACTGAGGTCAAGAGTGGCCAGGTCACGGCACGGGGCCGGGCACTGGAGGCCGAGAAGGAGGCGGCTCGACTCAGGGGCGAGGTGGCGGAGATGGCTCTTCTCCGGAGAGAACTGGCCGCAGCTCGGGAAGAGCTAAAGAAAAAAGCTGAGGGCCAAGGGGCAATGCTGAGGGCCTTTGTTGAGAAGCTATCACAAACAGAGACGTTTGTGAACTTCTTGACAAAGTTTGTGGCAGCTGGGGACTTCGCCATGCGCACAGAAGTGTTGGAGTTAGTAAAGGACGCGTATCCGGAGGTAGACGTCTATGAAAAGGACTTCGGGTATAACTACGAGTCCATGAGCAATGTGGATGCCGCTTACTACAACACCCTGTCCCATCTCCCGGAGTGGCCCTTGGTGGAGGCACTGGCCCAGAAGGGAACTATTCTGACTGCCGAAGACGTGTCGGGCTGCTCCGTAGACTAGGATGAGGACTTCCTGGGATACCGCATGGGCATGCATGTGCCAGAGCCAAGGCAGAGGGCCCCCCCCTTCCCGAGGATAGCGTCCGCGGCAAGTGAATTAGCTCCTCAAGAGGGCGGAGCTCATCAGCTGACTGATCCGACTGCGACGACCTCGGCCGGAACCGAGGTTAGTTCCTCTCCTGCCTTAGGCGAAGAATAGAATAGGAAACAATGTTTGTTTATCATTGCACATGTAAAAACACTTGAATTGTAATTGCCCTTTTGCCAATGTATAAATGACAAGTTGCTGATGTTGTGTTGTTAAACTGTGAATGTATGCATTGAGTTCGATGAAGAATATGTGTTGTATACGGGCGATCTTATAAATGTCTTTTGCATATGACGGGTGTAGCAGGAGGACACCGCGGAACTTCACGAGGTTATCAAGAAACTGATGCAGTCCCTGAACTGGCTGCAAAGAGAAAGAGATGACCTGAAGATGTCGGTGGTGCCGAGGTTGGAGAAGAAGCTCACGGGTGCAGAGATGAAGGCATCTGAAGCCGAGAAGGCAAAAACCCTGGCCGCTGAGAAGGCCTACGACCATCAGCTAAAGTACTTGGCCAAATGTGCTGAGGTGGAACGACTCTTTGTCCACCAAAAAGAGTATGAGTGTATATTGACGGAGTACGGCCTGCTAACATTTGAGGAGGTCGAAGAGCGGACGATCGAAATTCAAAGAGAAATTACCACACTAATGGAGGCCGGTCACATCAACTCCTTCGAGCTGGTTAGAAAGCGGGAAGTGTTAGAAATACTTCTCGGCATGTATGAGGGCTTAAGAGGCCGCAGCAGGTGGCGTCGTACTGCGGAGGAGAATATCGCGAGCTCCAGCCGGGGGAACTCCTCAAAGACTCTGCGGAGAAGTAAAAAGGAGACGGGCAAAAAACCAACCGGGATCATAATCCGAGAGCCGACGCCAGTGGTGGTTGCCGAGGAGGCAGTGCAAAAACTGGCCGAGGAGATTGAAGTGATGGCCCCCGCAGAGTGGGATCCTGTGGAATGGGCTAGTGCTTCAAGGTCAACTCGGCAAGCAGGTCCCCAAACACAGCGAGGCCGTCAACCAAGTCCTCGCGCTCGAGGAGGCCAGATAAGGGGAGGGCCGGAGCCCAGTCCCGGGGTGTTTCCAGAGCCCGGAGGACGCAAAGGAGGAGTTTCTGGGACAGATCTCATCGCCGGAGCGCGGAGTATTGGCTAGGAGGTCGGAGATAAATATAGATGTTGTAATAACAATGTATGTGTATTTGTAAAGGACACTTAGTAATGAAACTTTTGAAAATATTTTGATGTATATCACAATTATATTCTGCAAAAAATAGAGTAGCTAAGGACGCGTTTAATGCAACTTCTTTGAGTTATGCTGACATTTTATAATGAAATAAGGTTGTAGGTAGTACTCAGGAGTACAAGGCGTAAATAAGCCCTTGTGCGGAAACAAGGTATAGAATCTCCCCAGACGGATCGGGCGGGAGTTAATGACCTCTCCGGATAAATCAGGCGAGAGGGAATATATGTCCGGGGACTAAGTGTTGATCTCTCCAAACGGATCAGGCGAGAGACCAATGTGCCCGGAGACAAACAATAATTATTCTAGGCCGGGGCGTCCCCGCGGCGTAGAAGAAAAGCAATATATGCATTAAAAGTTGAAACTTTTATATAGTGATTGTCGAAACAATGGAAGAATACAAGTGTGATCGTTAAAAAGAAAGTGCCACGGTATCAAAATGAAAGTACGTACAAAAGACGTAAAGGAAGAAAAGGTACCTTGACAACGGAAATCACAGATAGAAACGCCGTAGATTGTTAATGTGCCAGGTTCGGGGTATTGGTGCGCCATCTAGATGCTCTAACTGATAGCTCCCGGAGGCATGTGCGACAACGACGCGATAAGGCCCTTCCCAAGTAGCATGTAGTTTGCCCTCGGGGGCAGCTTTGCTAGCAGAGTTTAACCAGAGCACGAGGTCTCCGACCTGGAACTGCGTACCCCTAACCTGGAGGTTGTAATACTGAGCTGCTTGTTGTTGGTTCTTAGCCTGTCGGATAAAGGATTGCTCGCGGCAGTGTTCAAGCTCGTCTAAATTAGTGCGGAGCGCCTCCTCGTTAGACTCGGGGTCGAGGTTTATGAGTCTGGGGCTGGGCACTCCCACCTCAGCAGGAATGACAGCCTCGGAGACATAGGTGAGGCTATATGGAGTCTCCCCGGTTGACGAATGTGGCGTAGTACAATAGGCCCAGAGAACTTGCGGAAGGTTCTCGGCCCAGAGATGCCTTTGGCTTGATCTAAGCGCTTCTTTAAACCATTAAGTAGAGTGCGGTTAGTGACTTCGACCTGGCCATTAGCTTGAGGATGAGCAACCGAGGTGAAAATGTGTTTGATGTGCAACTCCTCGCACCAGGACCGGAAGGGGTCATTTGCGAATTGTTTACCATTGTCGAAGATAATGGCGCTTGGGATGCCGAAGCGGCATATGATGTTACGCCAAACAAACTTCAGGATGTTTTGGCCGGTTATAGCAGTGAGGGGCTCGGCTTCGACCCATTTGGTGAAATAGTCCACGGCAACTACAAGAAATTTCAATCCTCCCGGAGCAACCGGGAACGGACCCACAATGTCGATCCCCCACTGGATGAATGGCCAGGCACTTTGTATGCCAGTAAGAGCGGTTTGCACTCGGGAATGCCGCTGACACTTGTCACACTTTGACACTAAATTATGGGCATCATTAAACAATGTGGGCCAGTAGTATCCCCACCAGAGGACTTTCTTGGCCAACGTCCGCGACCCAATATGACTTGCGCATGCCCCCTCGTGGAATTCCCGGAGGACATAGTCAGCCTGGACTGGACCAAGACATCGATGACTCGGCTGCAAGTATGACTGACGGTACAAGACTCCGTCGTGAAGTGTGTATTTTGGTGCTTTAAGAAGTATCTGCCGAGCGAGTAATTTGTCGTCGGGCAGTGTACCATCCCGAAGATATTGGACGATAGAAGTCATCCAATTGGGATCGGCATCAGTTAATGCGGAGATCGCCAACTCATTAATTGAAGGGTGGATGGCTTCTTCGACGATTATGTCCGGAGACATATTTGACGGTACCGCAGAGGCCATTTTGCTAAGAATATCAGCTTTGACGTTTTCTTCGCGGGGTATCTGCTGGACACTAGTCGAAGTGAAAGTCAGCAAAAGTTTAAGTGTTAGAGCTAGGTACCTCTTCAATGTATCATCCTTTGCTGGATAAGTGTCATTGATCTGATTGGAAACCACTTCGGAGTCAGTGAAAAGATGGATATGCGAAGCTCTGAAAGTTTGAGCGAGCTGGAGTCCAGCAAGGACTGCCTCGTATTCTGCCTCGTTATTGGTCACTTTGAACTTAAAACGCAAGACATACTTGATCTCAACGCCATTGGGGCCAATGAGAAGGACCCCGACACCACTGCCTCGGGTTGCAGAGGCACCGTCCACGTATACCCGCCACTTGCGGGCTTCAACTTCGAGATCGGAGTGGTGAGCAGGAGTATCACACGTGACTGCCTCGGGGTCAGTGAATGGTACCTCGGCCAAAAAATCCGCAAGGGCTTGACCTTTGATAGCTCGGCGAGGTAGAAATTGTATATCATGCTCCCCGAACTCGATGGCCCACTTAGCTAAGCGTCCTGACACGTCGAGTTTGGTGAGGATTTGACAAATAGGGTGATTAGTGAGAACCCTAATATCGCGTCCTTGAAAATAGGGACGCAGGCGGCGGGCCGCCATAACCAGGGCCAGTACTGCTTTTTCTACCACAGAATACCGGATCTCTGCCCCTAGAAGTGCTCAGCTAACGAAGTACACGGGCTGTTGACGTCCATGATCCTTGCGGACGAGGGCCGCGCTGATGGCTTCTTCGGCGGATGCCAAATACACATAAAGAGGCTCTCCGGGGACAGGCGCAGACATAGTAGGCAACTGGTTGATGTGTTGTTTTAAAGCCTGAAAGGCCTCGGTGCACTGCGGAGTCCATTCGAATTTCTTTGCCTGACGCAAAATTTTGAAGAAAGGAAGTTGACGTTCCGCTGCCTTAGACAAAAAATGATTTAAGGCTGCAAGATCGCCGGTGAGACGCTGAACATCTTTCACCGTCTTCGGCGGCTGAAGGTCCAATACATCCCTAATCTTGGCTGGATTGGCCTGGAGACCATGCTGTGAGACCACATACCCTAGAAATTTTCCAGAGCTAACGCCAAAGGTACACTTGGCCGGATTGAGGCGAAGATTATAGCGCCGCAACGTGCTCAATGTCTTGGCAATGTCCTGTACACATGTTGTAGGGGAGGAACTTTTAAAAACGAGGTCATCAACATATACCTCAACATTGCGGCCGATTTGGTCTCGGAAGACGTGGTCCATAAGACGTTGGTAAGTGGCTCCGGCATTCTTGAGCCCGAAGGGCATTTTCTTGAAGGCAAAACACCCAAAATCAGTAATAAAGGCCGTTTTGAGGGCATCGCGGCGATCCATGTGAATTTGATGATACCCCTTGTATAAATCTAGGAAGCAAAGTGCCTTATGCCCGGTAATGGCCTCGACTTTTTGGTCGATGGGCGGCAAAGGATAACATTCCTTCGGGTAGTGCTTATTGAGGTCGGAGAAATCTACGCACATCCTCCACGCCCCACTTAACTTCATCACCATCACGGGATTAGAAAGCCAGGACGGATAGTGAACTTCGAACAGGATGTCTACATCCAAGAGCTGTTGAACTTCAGTTCGGATGGCTGCGTTCCTCTCTTGGGCAAATTGCTGTCGCTTTTGTTGTATGGGCTCCACACCGGGGTCAATATTCAGCTTATGAGTAATAAGGTCTGGAGAGACCCTCGGCATATCCAGGGGAGACCAAGCAAAGACTTCAGAATATTCTCGTAACGTTTGGATGATGGCATTGTGCAACAATGGTATGTCCACGGCGCCTACTGTAATAGTTTGTTCTGGTTTAGCTGGATCGAGCGGCACCTTAATAGTATCGTCTCCGAGTGATTCGGATGAGCCCGGGGTAAGAGCCGAAGTGGCTATTTGAAACTGAGGCTTAGGAGGAGCCTTGGTTGCTTTCTTAAGTGCGACATACATGCACTCTTTGGAAATTCTTTGATTGCCACGGATGGCCACCTCACTGTGGGGTGTAGGAAATTTCAATGCGAGATGATATGTAGAACAGATGGCCTTCGCCGGGGTGAGTCAATCTCGGCCCAGAATCATATTATATGGAGATGGAGAGCTGACCACATAAAAATCGACAAAGATGGTTTTTATCGCCGGATAAGTACCAAGCGAAGCGGGGAGGTTGATTATCCTTCAGGTTGGACCTCACCCTGGGTGAAGGTCTGTAGTGGCCCGGGGGCGGGTCGGAGCTGTTCGCGAGGTATGCCCATTTTTTGGAAACAATCAGCGAATATGACACTGACAGCGGCTCCATTGTCGACGGAGACTCGCTTAACTGTAACATTGGCCACAGCCATATCAATGACGATGGCATCAGTGTGTGGGGTGAGTTCGGGGACGAAGTCCTCATCAGTAAAAATCACAGTTTCAGATTTGTGGAAGCGTTTGTGAAGTGGCTCCTCGGGAGGAGGCCTACGCGCTTCGGCCTTCAGGGCACTTCGGGAAGTCCCTGTTGGAATAGCTCCATATATCACGTTTATTATCCCGTGAACAACGTGATTGGGTGGATTATCTCCAGGACCTCCATGAGGAGGTGGAGGTGGTAGCAATTGAGGTTGTTGGCGATTGCCCTGATCTTGAAGTGCGTAGTTGTTATACCCTAACCTGTTATTCTGCCACTGAGGTCTGTTTTGTCTTGGACCTCGGTTGTTGTAACCTCCACGGCCTTGTTGCGAGCCTCCATTTTGATTTGACCGAGATCTGTCCTCGGTCCGAACTACATATTGCCGCAGGAAACCCCTCTTCAAATAATCCTCAATTTCTTTTCCAAGTTCACGACATTCTTCGGTATCATGTCCATGATCGTGGTGGTATGCACACCACTTATCGCGGTTACGTTTTTCTGCCGGAGCAGTCATCCGAGGGCACGGTCGTAGATCGTTCTTGTGAACAGAAAGTATTTCTGCTCTTGATTTAGTAAGTGGACTAAGTTGAGGAACATCTCCGCGAGATTCCAACCATCCTCTGCTTAGGCGGCTGAAGGCACTAGGTTCAGGTACTGGTCCCGGCTTGTGTTTTATCTGGTTGCCGTTTGGTAGCATGTTTCTCGCGTTTGCGATGGGTTCGCTCTTCAGCTTTGGGAACCTGCTTACAACGCCGAAAAGAGCTCGGGTCGTGGCAGGGGGGTGTCGCACAAGCTCGGTGTAGAGTGGCCCGGGTCGGAGGCCATTCATGAAGGCCATGATTATAACATCATCAGATCGGCTGCCGACTTTTAGGCTTTCGGCGGTAAAGCGATCAAGAAACTGGGTAACAGTCTCCCCATCTCGCTGTTCCAGATTCATGAGATCAGCCAAAGTGGCCATGGGTTTTGGTCGCGTATGGAAACGCGCCCAAAACTGCTCGGCGAGATCCCAAAAAGAGGTAACACTGCCTCGGGGCAAAGAATCGAACCAAAGTCTGGCCTCATCTTGAAGATACTCAGGAAACACTTTGCACAAGTGGTGGGGTATACAGTTGCGGTTGAACATAGCATACTTAAAGGCGCTTAGAAAATTACCTGGATCTCCGGTGCCGTTGTAGACGGACACTGGGGGAAGCTTGAACCCCTTGGGGAGTGGAGTAGCAAGAATCTCCTCGGAGAACGGGGTGATGATCTCCCCGTGTTGGTCTACATTCTATACACACGGCTCCAAACTAAGTTGATAGTATAAGCTTCAGATAAAAGGAGCATACAATGTATTATACTACCAATTAGTTTGAGTATCTACATACCCTACTCATAAACCACACACGATTCAACATATTCAATTCCCACTTCAACACACAATTAATATGCAAAAATAATTTCAATTCAACTAGGCTCCCTCAAACTAGGTTATTAGTATGTGCTTTGAGACAAATTAGACACAAGGAATTTAAATCATATCCTGCACATACTTTCAACTAATATGAGTGCGATTATCATCACACAAAAATGAACAAATTCAAGTTATATGAGCATGTGTAGTGCAAGAAATCCCAAAATTCTACATGAAATATGTTCAATATGCATCCACGTGTCGTTTAATCAACAATAATGTTGAATTTATCCATCAATAACTAATTTGAATATGTCAAAGGAGCAATTCAAAAAGAATAGGAACCAACTGGCCTTCAATTCAACAAATAAAGCACAAAAATAGTTGCACACAAAGTGTTCGATGAATTATTTCAAAAACATTCTAACTTCAAATTGCACAAATCCACCTCCTATACAATCCTCATGCTCAAGAAACAACAATAAGTGACAATCAATCCATTATATCCTTATATTAACAAGAACTTTGAATTTAACATCACATGAATATTCTAGTCCTAATTCTATGGGAAATCCTAAAAAATACTCAAAAATTTAGTGTTTGAGATGCATACCTTGAGTATTTAAGGAGTGGAGTGTGATAGAATGCCTTAAATTCGAGTCCCACTTGCTTGTGTGTGTTTGTGTGAGTTTTGGAGCTTGAAATCGCAAGAAAAAGTGAGAAATAGAGCTGATGCTGCCCTAATTCGCATTTTCAGACAGGGTTATTTTTGGGTCTCACACGACTCGTGTGTGATTACGAAGGGTCAGAAGACCGGGTTATGTGAGAACCCTTTCTCGTCGGTGACCTTGGACTCCCACACGACCCGTGTGCATTTACACTAGGTCACATGATGTGGTCGTGCGGGAACCTTTTTAAGCCCTAAACTACTTGGACTCACACACGACCCGTGTGACATTGCACTGGGTCACATGATGGGGTCGTGTGGGAGTCCAGATTTCCATTTTTTTTATTTTTGGTACTCCTTGTACTCGTGTATACCATTCAAGTATTTCCTTTGCCTGCATCATTTGAACTTGGAAACGTGAAAAATAGCATAATGAAGCCTTAAAAAGAAAAAGAAAAAGAAAAATCTAAAGACACAATTGCAAAAACAACAAGATAACCGCCGAGTTGCCTTCCGACAAGCACTAAGTTTAACGTCTTCAACTAAACGCCTTTTTGGGGGGGGGGGTCAAGTCAGTTCAACAAGTGACAACTTTTGTACTTTTTTCACATGCTCTTGATTGAAGTACCTCTTCAACTCTTTGTACATTCACGATGAATGTGCTCCCATCAGTATTATGTAATTCAATTGCCCCGCTTGAAAGCATCCGGTTCACCATAAAAGGTCCCGCCCATTTTGATCTTAGCTTTTCGAGGAACAGTTGAAGACGAGAGTTGAAATATACTACTTGATCCCCATGACAAAACTCTCTCTTAATGATCAACCTATCGTGAAATCTCTTTACTCTTTCTTTATACACTCTCGAGTTCTCAAATGCTTGATTCATGAATTCGTCAAGCTCATTCAACTGCAAAATCCTTTACATGCCGGCTAATTAAAAATCAGTTCAACTTCTTTATAGCCCAGTATGCACGATGCTCAAGCTCGATGCGTAAATAGCACGACTTCCCAAATACTAACTGGTACGGAGACAAACCAAGGGGTGTTTTGTATGCGTGGTCAATGGACCACCTTAGAGTCGTCAGTTAAGGTAGGGATCGCTTCCACCTTAGAGTCATTAGTTGAGGTAGGGAAAGCTTCCACCCACCAGGAGACATAATCTACTGCTAATAGAATATATTGGTAGCCTTGAGATGATGGGAACAATCCTATAAAGTCTGAAAGTGTGCTATCCAAAACAACCTGAGGTAACACATCGGAAGTAAATATGACAAATATAGTAAAAAAATTCCACAAGCCTTAAATCACTTGTGGGTGCCTTCACGACGAGATAACTCATTATATACTTGTGAATTATAAAAAGATTCTAAACAATATCTAGAGTGCCAAATAACTTACTAAAAACTATCCCAACAAGTATTCTACGAAAAGTGATTCAGATTCGTGAGGAGTTTGAGTGTTATAAAAACAGAATACTTTTAGGTTGGATTGGTGCTTGACTAAACCCTCTAGACGATACAACTCAAAAGACATACTAGTTTATTTGCTCGTATGAAAGTCTTGTCTTTTATTGGTAGTTGAAGTCTAGGGAACTTGTAGCTGGGAAACATTCATAATTTTGGCCTTGATTAAAACATAAAATGTGTATAAAAGGCAAAACAAAGACTAGTAGAAGATAAGAGTTTGAGACACAAACTCTAACAATCTCCCCCTTTTTTCCTTTTCTACACAAAACAAATACACAGCCGCAAAAATGATTTAAAACTTAGAAGCTCCCTCTAAATTAGATATGCCAAATTAATCCCACGAAAATTTCTCAAAAAAGAGCAATATACGCAAGATAAAAATAAATCAAAAGGGAAACGATCATTGAAAAAAAAAAGATATAATCTGGGTGAAGAAAAACAACAAACTAAGGACAAAAATATCAGGAAAAAAAAACTTTTTTAAACATTAACACTGTAATCAAAACACCAAAATAAATAACAATCTTCATATTCTTCTTCCTCGTCTTCACCAGACTCTTCGTCCTCCCAATCCTCTTCATCTTCTTCATCATCAAGGAAATATGTCTCAGAAATGAAGTCATCATCACCAACCTCACATGGCGGACAATGTCATTAAACTTACTAGACTCCCCCTAAATCCTTGTGTTCTCAGTAGGGTTGACTTCAAGATCCGCACCACCCTCGACCTCGACACCTTCAGCAGTGGCAATGGTTGTACTACCTCCCCCTTTTGTGTAGAAACGGAAGCAAGGAAATCATCACGTACCTTTGTGAGGGCAGTGATCTTGGCAGTTAGTGCTTGAACTTGATTAAGAATAAATGATCGGTTCAATATTGGTGTAGGGGTTGACTCGAACTGAGGGTCATCACCTGTTGGATTCTCAGTATCATCATCTATCTAAGGTAGATCAATGAACCTGGTGTTGGAGGTGAATGATGGATGCATGATCACGAGTTTCTGGAAGACCTTGTGATCATAGAATGTTGTAGATGAGTGAAGGAAATGAGATCCGAAGCTTGTTTCTGTTCAGCATGGCTCATGACATACTTGAACGCCAGGTCTCCGAAGTTAACACAACACCTCGTACCTATCTTGTACATTAGTCTCCCTTGATTAGTTGTTGACCTTGGAGGTGTTTTGAATGACACTAATTGTGTACGACTATCTTGTGGAGGACACGATACAATTGGGAAAGAGTAGAGATCTTCAGAGTGTCGGGCCAAGAAATAACTTTTGACACCAGTAATCACTGTGGCAATCTCGTCCAATTCGTCATAAACTCGGGTTCATTCCGAGTGCCTCTCATTGATGATTTGAGGAGTAAACTGGCAAATCTTGCCATGAACATACACCTTTCCATAGAAAGAGGATTTCGTGTCGGCTACATTCTTCAACAGGTTTGCATAGAAATTCTAAATGTCTCCTCATGATAAGGAGAGGCAGATATCACAGTTAATAATAAATCTCCTTTTTCCAACAACTGGTAGATACCTTGCTTTCGAAATTGACTTGTTTTGATAAGCCTCTCTGGTCTTATATTCAAGCATTCAAGCCTATGCCACTCAACCGAACAGGAATAAAACTAAAAGTTTTCACTACAGACACTGCCTAAATCATACCCGACTTCAAGAGAGCTCTCTTCTGTAGGTTCAGGTGTTGGAGTCTTCTTTTGGGTTCTGGCTGACATGGTGGTTGAGCCCACCTTGGAATCGACCTTTTTTTTCCTTTCTTTGCATCAGTATGCCGACGTACTGACAAAACAATCACAGGACTGGACTATTGGAAAAATGGTTCATCTTCTTCCACAGAATTGGAATGTGCTTCAGGAGCAGGTTCCTTGTCAGCATTAAAATCGTCATCGATCTCATCGTCAAGCTCGGCCGAAGAGAAGTATTGGGCAACCCCTTTCTCAGCTGCCTCGTCGATCACTTTAAAGACATAATCCTCTTTACTTTCAGAAGGTTCATCGATGAACTGATTATGTTTCACTGCTTTGACCTTCTTTTGTCTTTTATAAGGGGTGCACGAAGGAGGAACCAACTTTCTTCTTCGTCTTGCTTGATTTCGTGTCAGCTGCATCCAAAAACCTTTTTTTCAACCTAGATGAATGTCTAGGCTACTCACTGCTCACAGCTCCAATCATATGCTTATAGGATCCAACCAATCCCAAGTCTGCACATTCTGGTTCGTCCACATTGAATGGAGAGTTGGGATCTCCAAGGAAGAGAGTAGTGATGGGTGTAGGGACAATTTCACCTCCCCCTTCGAAAGAGCCATCGGGACTTTGTGGAAGAAAATCCATGGTACCAGAACCAGGAGGTAACATTGTTTTAGTGGTGATTAATAGCAGGATTATCAAGGGAGTTGGAGCAGGTGAAGTCGATGGTGATGCCATCTTCTTCAGCACATCAGCAGAGATGGTGCTGATAAGTTTTACAAGATCGAAAAAATCCATTGGCAGATTTTGAAACTTTGATAAAGAGAGAGGGGATTTAAGAGTTCTTGTAACAAATTGTTATGCGAAGAAGGAGAGAGATAATAACTTACTAGGGTTAAAAAAATGAACGGATGACATAAATAAGGGTAAGGATCAAATCATATCCCTATATACTAAGAAAATACCCCTCCCCTTCAAATAGTCGTTATAAAAATTTGAATTAATAATTCAAAATTACTGACTAGCAGTAAACCATGCAACCATGATCTGATCCCTCAAAAATAGGGAAATACTACCAGAAAATAAATGTCAATTATAATAGGGTTAAGGTAGGGATCAACTTGACCTCAAGATAAACATAATGAAGTTTAATTTTATTTTTCCAAGTCTCGAGAGTATGATTTTGGCTCATGAAATTTTTAACTCTCCATTATTTTGGGCGAGGGTACACAATATTCCTGAGTACCATGGCCCTAGTTACTCAATGAGTTAAAAGAAATAAAATGAGTGAATTTTCAATGAAGAGTACACTTCATTGAGAGTGTCGTGCCCCTAGTCTACTTCATTACTCAATAGTACTTCCATACTTCTTCTTTTAGCACAAGCTCTCGATATTGCTAAGTAGCATATCACGAGTTACTCAAAGAAGTAATATTCCATGTACCAACATCATATTCTTTTGCTGACTTTAGAAGAACAACAAAAGACTTACATCATTTTATCTGAAATAGGCATGAAATCATGCACAATTAAACAAGATGTATATATGCAAAGATGAGATTGCCTCGACAGATGGGGCAACCTCCAATGTGTCCCTTGCTGGATTAAACAAATAACGAGAGACTTTCTCAAGCTGGAAAATCTCTCGTGATCTAAAGCCTTATAAAAGATATCTGCAAGCTAATTTTCAGCGGAAATATGATCAATGCAGATAATGTGTTTTTCAACTAAGTCCCTAATAAATGATGCCTTATATCAATGTGCTTGGTTCTAGAATGTTGTACATGATTCTTAGAAATGTCTATTGCACGTGAAATATCACAGTACAAGGTTAAAACATTGTTTTCATAACCATTGTCATGAAACATTTGTTTTAACCATAATAATTGTGCACATGAACTTCCAACAGCTACATATTTAGAAAAGTAATACATAATTTTGTGACGTTGAACCAACCACTATATCATCTACATAGATTTGAGCAACAAGAATGGATGTATTGGTTTGTTTGATGAACAAGGTCTTATCAACCTCACCTCGAACAAAACCAAACTCAATGAGGAATTTTGTTAAGCAACCATACCAAGCTCGAGGTGTTTGTTTCAGACTGCATAAGGCCTTTTTAAGCCTCTATACATGGTTTGATTTGGCAGGATCCTCAAAGTCTTTTGCTTGCTCAACACAGACTTCTTCATTTTACCTTTCATTTAAGAAAGTAGCCTTGACATCCATTTGATGCAATGTAATCCCAATATGACACGTTATTGCAAGAAGTAGTCTGATTGACTCAATTCTTGCTACAGGTGCAAAGATTTAATCAAAGTCCACTCCCTCAACCTATGTATAGCCTTGAGCTACTAGACGTGCCTTATTACGAAATACTTTGCCAGATTTATCAGATTTATTCTTGATGATCCATTTGGTACTAATGACATTAGTATATATAGGCCTAGGCACAAGGTACCAAACATCATTACGAGTGAACTGTTCAAGTTCCTCATGCATGGAATTTATCCGAAAATGATCTTTAAGAGCTTCAGCAATATTCTTAGGTTTAATTAGAGAAACAAAGCAGGAAAGATATACCTCATTGTAAGTGGATGACATGCATACAATCTTATCGTGCTTCTGGGTTCGCACTCCTTCTCCCACTTGTCCTATCACTTGAGTCAAAGGATGATCATTCCTTACTCGAGCAGATGGATCAAAATGGCTTGTTACCTGAAGATTTGGATTAGGATTATCATCGCTTTCTTCGCTGAGTTCGATTTGATTGATATGAGTTGGCCTAGCAGTTGGGTCGACCGCTGCATCGATTTTTTTTCTCATTTTCAATCCCTTTAGGATAATCGATCAAATCTTATATATCATCTTGTTCCATCTTTCATGTAGCATGAGCATAGTCATCAAAGGAAACATTTACAGATTCTTGAATGCACCTAATTCTTAAGTTATAGATCCTATATGCACGACTATCTGTGGCATATCCAAGAAAAATGTCCTTATCGCATCTAAAATAAAACTTTGAAAGCTTATCACGATTGTTCAAGATAAAGCACACATACCAAAAAACGTGAAAATAATTAAGATTAGGCTTTCTACCCTTTAAAATCTCATAGGGGGTCATGGTAGTACCGAGTCTCAAATATACATGATTTACAATATAACAAGCAATGTTCAATGCCTTAGCCCAAAAACACTTTGCAAGCTTATTTGAACTTAGCATGACATGAGCTATTTCTTGCAAGGTATGGTTTTTCCTCTCAGCAACTCCATTTTGCTAAGAAGTTTTAGGAGAAGAAAACTCTTGAAATATACTTTTTCTCTTACAAAACTCAGTGAAAGACATGTTTTCAAATCCCTTTCTATGATCTGATCTTATGTAAGTAATGATAGTGCAATGCATGTTTTTTATTCTATATAGCAGAATTTTAAAAGTATCAAAGGCATTTGATTTTTCATGTAAGAAAAACATCCAAGTAAATCGTGAGAAACCATCAACTATCACATACGAGTACCTTTTACCTCCTAAAACTTTCAACTTCCAGGACCTATAAGATCCATGTGGAGTAGTTAAAAAAATTGAGTGGTAATAATCGGTTGACCTAGGTGTTGGACAACCTCATGGCATACCTGAGTCTGTTTGCCTTTCTGGCAGTCACCATAGACAAAATTATGTTTCTTCTACAGTTTAGGGATGCCTTTTACAGCTTCAAACTTCACTAGTCTGTCTAAATTCCTGAAGTTCACATGTCCCATTTTATGGTGCCACAAGATCATGTCATCTATTTAGGCTCGATTGCACCTCAATTCTCCAACAAGATAGCCATTGTCAGCTGATGTTCGGCTAGTCATAACACATGTGTTAGATCGGTCAAAGACATCACATGTGCTTCGGGTAAACTTAACCTGTAGATCATCATCACATAATTGGTTAATACTAATCAAATTAGCAAACAATCCTTTCACATGATACACATTATGAAGTTTAGCAAAACCTGGAACATTCAACGTTCCTTTGCCAACTATTTGTCCACTGGATCCTCCTTCATAGGTCACACAACCTCCAACATATGCTACATAATAAAAAAAATGAAATTATTATTTCCCGTCATGTGGCAAGAATAACCACTATCAAAGTATTATGTGTCTGGGATGTTAGTTTTTAAAGCAGTAAATGCAACAATGCATACTAAATCAGATTTACGAATCTACGTCTGTTTTGGCTTAAAGTTAGGTTTTTGGATACTATGGCTAGATGGGGGTTGGTAATCGCTTAGTCAAACCCTTACCCTTTTTCACATCAGATTTCATTTTTCAATAAAAAAAATTAATATGATCAGGAGTTAAGCATTAATGACATACAAACTTTCGTTTTCTGATAGCTTTCAATTTCTTAAGTGATTCATTAGTTTTCTCATTAACACAGTTCTCACGTTCTCAAACAAAAGAAAGTCCATTACTTCTTTCTATGTTAGTTTCCCTAGATTAAGTGTATCCTAGTCCAACATGATCATTTCTACCAATAGATAAGATTTCATTGAGTTTAGAAGTACCTGAATTCAACCTTTTGAAGGTTTTGGATGCTTATTCCGATTTCTCCTTTGCAGTTCTAAGTTCAGCATCCTTTTTGGTCAGGAGTACCTCCAACCTTGTCACAAGTTAACGGAGATATTCGTTCTTTTTGTTCAGTTAAACCATATCACAACTTCTTTTGATTCCATTTCTTGAGAAGCTCCATGTACACCACGTTCATTTCTTCAATCACATTGATTGTTTCATCATCTATGTCCTCTTCTGGTTTCTTTTCAACAATAGTGTTGAAGTAGAATAGGTTGAGATAGTAACTGGAGTCATACATACCTGAGACTAAGTCACAGGTCGGATTAGGGTCTAACTCAACTTTAGTGTCATCTAGTGAGAAACACCCTTCCATGTTTGAAAGCAGGGCTATTTGATCGACTACAACTTCAAGCTTAACTCATCATCATCACTTAAGGAAACCCGGTTAGCTTTGCCGTATTTGCACAGAATATTGGCACATTCATTTGCGTTATGGCCATATCCCTTGCATGGTCGGCATTGAACAAAATCCATGTTTCTGTATTCGTACCATTGTTATTCTGTAAAAGCTCTTCTAACCAGTGGGGTCGACACTGGAGGCAACCTCTGTTCGGGTTATACTGTAAAGCATGCTTTTAAGTGTTGCTTTGTATATAAATTGTTTCTTGCACTTTATTGAATGAGAATAAATTATCATTGTTTGTTTTAAATATTATGAATGTTATATATATTTATTGCATAATGTTTGAATACTTTACATTGTAGACATTATGGTGTGTAGTAGATCACAGAAGATCACATTGTAGGCTCCTTGTAATAAGTGTAAATATTCACAACTTAGATGGAGTTGAACAATCTATTGGTAGAAGTTGATGTGTAAGGCTCATATTGGTTTATCTTGACCGAGAGATTACACTAGTGCATTTGTTGCACTGAATTGGACCAACAACAAGATAATTTTTCTAGACTGACTTGAAGGAAAATTAGATCTCAGTATTTATTGTATTCTTAATTTATGTCACTTAATTGGGATTGTATATAATTAATTAATGATGATTTGATGTATTATGGGTAAAGAGTCATTGGGACTCAATACTCTATACTTTGGGCAATTCTATTAATTATATGATAGATTGCTAAGTAATACAGAAAATCGTGTCTTGGTAAAACAAGTTGATTATGTCCCCTTGATGGGCTCAGAATGTTTATCATATCAAACCTATATAGTGGATTAACTTCCGGTATGATAATAAAGTTGAGTTGTTGGTTATCAAGGAACAAAATATATTAATTAGTTGAAGTATTCAGTAGCTTAATTAATTGATGGACATTCTATCTTAAACACAGGAAAAATAATCGAGAGCCACATTTCGTAATATTGTTTAGGATGGGTGGTTAAATATTAATTCTATAGTGGAGTAAATTAATATTAATGGGTTAGAATTATATTGATGGCTCAATATGGATATCTAGGCCAATTGGGAGGCCCCATCCTATTCCTCCTAAGGCCCCTTGAGTAGCCCAATAAAAGTCCATTAACTAAAAGGATAAGGATTAATTTGAAGTAGGAGATAAGGGAAGAAAAGATATTGAAGAATCTAATTCCTAAGGGGATTAGGATTTATCAATATTTTCCTCTCCCAAGTGGGAAAGGATTTCCTAATCCTAAGGGGGGGGGGGGGCAGATTTCGACCCCTATCCCCTATAAATAGAGAACCAATCTTTGTCCTCATATGGCATAAGAGATGCATAAGTGAGTGTGTGTTTTTCTACAAAATTAATCCTTTCCTTGAGAGTTAAAAAGTTTGTTTGATTTTCCACCGCATTGGCGAGCTTAGACTTAGGGAATACTCAAGAAGATCTTTGGGTTGAAAGATTAGTTATTCTCAACGGTGTCTCTCCAATTCGAAGGTAAAATACTATAATCCCCGAGTTCCGCATGTTTAGGGCCTATTGTATGATTACCTTGATTCAATTACGTGAATTATATTGATTTGATTATCCATATCATTGTTGTTTTATTATTGAAAATAGAAATTCAAATTACAACCCAAATATATCCTTGGCACAACTCCCGATTCCCCAACAACTGGTATCAGAGCCATTGATTCCGGCTTTGTAATTTCGAATTAAAATTTCAAAAATCAAATTTACGTCTTAATTGAAATTGGATAGTAGAACAGTTAGATATGTTCTGCAGGAATCCAATTATCATGATTTTTTATGTATGATTTAATTCATGTTGGATTGAATTTTTTGTTTTAATCTGATTAGTTCAGATTTGTTTTTCTCGAGAGAAAGTCCACGAGTAGATTATATCTGTTTTTTTGTAATAGATTAGTCTAGATGTTAGATTTATTTTTTGTAATGAAATTGTAACGGATAAAAAACGAAGACAGAGATGGATTAAAACAATCGTAGGCGGTACAAACTGAAGGTTGTTCAGCGCCAAGAGTGTCGCGACTGCGATAATGAGTCGCGCTCGCGACATATGGTGCGAACTACATCCTATTCAATGCCAGGAGTGTCGCGCCCGCGACGGTGAGTCACGCCCATGACGGGTGGTTCGAACTGCAGCCTGTTCTGCGCCGGGGGAGTCACGCCCGCGACGGCTGCCACGACAAAGGCTATGCGACCACTTTTTTTAAGGCCCATTCTTCGAGCAGTTGGGTTTCTCATTTCAAAACGGAAAAATTAAACCATGATAATTGGATTTAATCGGCTAATATGTGTTTAATTTGTTTTGTTTTACTTTGTGTATGAGGAACCTAAAAAATCTCATTGATCAAAATTACTAAGTATTTTAATCTTAATTTATTATGGATATTAAATTAATTAATGACCTCCATAACTAATTTATTAAAATGAATTTTCGGCTACGCATTGGCATGTGCCTTTCTCCCTAACAGATATGCAAAAAACGAGTTCACTAGAATAAATTTCGTAAGATAACTATGGGTTATTTTAAGTGGCGGATATGACCTTCCCAATGAAGGCTTAAGTAAAACTGAGTAATAATCCTTTGTTAAGTTATGGTTATTACTTAGATATAAAACTGATAAAATTTACTTTCCCAGGAAGTCCCCGTTAATTTTATATGGCTAAAGAATAAACCGACTATTAATTTTTTGAATTAAAGGTTTGTGATTGTTATGTTGTAACCTGCTTAAATGTATTTTTAAGTAAACGTTCACACTCAACATGACTTGCTTAAATTGTTTTAAGATGTTGGCTGATACATGTATATATTGTTTTGTGAGATTTTGATATAACACATGTGATCAAATTTTGTGATAATGTTTGTTTAATTAGATGTTAATAGAAATTTATTTTTTATTCTCAGTTCAATATGTCAAGCTTTAATCCACTATTTAACATACTCAAAGAAAAAATATTAGAAGGGGAGAATTATGAAGATTGGAAAAGAAACTTATTGATAGTCCTGACTGCTGAAGGACAAAAGTTTGTACTTGATGAACCTAGACCAACTGAGCCTACGAACGAAACTAGTGATGAAGATAGGGAATATCATAGGCGATGGTTGAGATCCGATGAACTGGCTAGGTGCACTATCCTGGCTTCAATGTCAAATGTGTTGCAGTACCAACACTAGAGCATGGGAACCGCTGCAGACATTATGATGAACCTTAATGAACTCTTCTCTCACTAAAATCGTACGACTAGACAGATGGCCATGCGAGATTTGTTATCACAGAAAATGGCTAAAGAGACGTCCGTAAGGGATCACGTTCTCAAAATGATGGGATACCTTAACAAGCTTGAGATTGTTGGTGCTGATTTCGATGTGGATACCCAAGTCGATATAATACTCCATTCTCTGCCGAAAAGTTTTGAGCAGTTTAAGCTAAAATATACCATGAATGGTCAAGCATATACGTTAGCTGCGTTCATGCAGACTTTGGTCGTGGTAAAGATGCTTATGGGGCCGAGAAGCCAAGCCTTGATGACTAGCAATGCACCTTCCTCTTCTACGCCGAAAGCCGGAAAGAAGAAGAAGAAAACTAAAAGTAAAAAACAGGTTGATCTCAAAGGTAAGGAAAAGATCCCTGCTGAAAGTGGTATTAAGAAGAAAACAAACAGGCGAAAGTGTTTCAACTAAGGTCTAGAAGGACATTAGAGGGCGGACTGTCCCAAGCCTAGCAAAAGGCAGGAAAACAAGGTAAATCTTATGCAGTAGTTATTGAAACTTGTTTAGCAGCATGTTCTTCCCAATTATGGGTGGTGGATACGGGAGCCACTGATCATGTTTGTTTCAATTCTCAAGGGTTTCAGCAAACTCGGCAACTTAGTGGGAGTGAGATCACCATCCCCTTGGGTAATGATGCAAGAGTCGCAGATGTTGCAGTAGGAGATGTGCACTTATCTTTTATGGAAAAGACTTTAGTTTTGAGAAATGTTCTTTATGTTCCAAGTTTTAGAAAGAATTTAATTTCAGTTTCTAAATTGTTTTTGGATGGATATTCAGTTTTTTTTAATAAGAATGTTATTATTACTGGTAATAATGAAGTTATCTATTTTAGAACATTAATGAACAATCTCTATACTTGATAGGTATGGCCCAATCTCCCCGGGTCGGTCTAGCCCGCAAGGCGGGTCAATTGGGCCAAAGAGCGCAAGCCCCCAACGCAGCCAAGCCCATTCGTGGCGCCAGCCCAACGCAGCCGAGCCCATTCGTGGCGTCTTTGGAAGTTGGAAAAAGATCCCCATGATCTTTTCCAACAGCCATGCATATTTGATTGGCGTATTTGTAGGGATTTTGTTAGGGTTACTATTGTATAGTATAAATAGGAGAATTGTGGTTTAGTTTAGGGTTCCAATTTTCGATTCTAAGATCAGTACTTGCAAAATTGTACTCCGGTATTCAAGGAAGAATAGTGAAACACCTCGGAAGGTTATTGCCTTCTCCCGTGGACGTAGATCTCCGGATCGAACCACGTAAATCTTTGTGTCGTTTAAGTTCTTGCATGTTTTGATTGTTTTGGATTATTACTGTGATCGTGATTTGTTTGATATCCGGGTTTCGGCATTAACAATTGGCGCCGTCTGTGGGAAACATTGAAAACCAAACCCTAGCATCATCCAAAGTTGATCTACGTCAGTCATGGTGAATACTCGCCAGTCGGCTAATCCAACCTGATCTCGTCGGAATCCTCCCGTCGATCAAAACCCTCCATTGCCGCGTCAGCGGATCCAGGATCCGCCCGCGGGATAAGCAGATGCGCAACACCCCGCACCCGTCGATGCGCCAGCACAGGTTGACCCTCAACCAACCCCTGAACTACTGCAGGCACAACAAGCATTCCTTCGGGAATATGCCGCCCTATTCCAAGAATAGAATCATGGGCGCGCCGACTCCCGTATGCGCGCCGACAATGGCGCTAATCAGGTGGCAGGACATTCCCGCCAGGATCGATCCCGCGCACTCAATGAAGGTCCACCCCACAGAGCCAGGCATGATCGCCGCCGTCATCGGTCAGTGTCACCTGGTGAGAACCGAATTTCTAATGGTTCAAGGCCCCGCTATGCTGATCACGATGACGCCGACCGACGCCGACCTGTAGATGCGGCGAAGCGGGCTCGCTTGGAGAGGTCCCGTTTACTCGATCCTCTAGAACAAGAGCAGGCTCAATTTGATGCCGAGCTTGACAAGGTATTGGACCTTGAAGCTGATGGGGAGATAATCACTCCGTTCCCCGAGGAGATTCTCTCCACACCACTCCCTGAGGGATTTAAACTTCCACCAGTCCTCGTCTATAACGGCACCGGGGATCCAGGTAACTTCTTGAGCGCATTCAAGTATGCCATGTTCAATTGGAGTTGCACACCGCATCACTTGTGCAAAGTGTTCCCCGAGTATCTCCAAGAAGAGGCCATAATTTGGTTTGATTCTTTGCCGCGCGGCAGCGTTACTTCTTTTTGGGATCTTGCCGAGCAGTTCTGGGCTCGTTTCCATACATGAGCCAAGCCTATGGCCACTTTGGCCGATCTCATGAACCTGGAGCAACGAGACGGGGAGATCGTCTCTCAGTTTCTTGAACGCTTCACTGCGGAAAGCCTAAAAGTAGGTAGCCGATCTGATGATGTTATCATCACAGCCTTCATGAACGGCCTCCGAGCCGGACCGCTTTACACTGATCTTGCACGACATCCTCCGACCACCACTTGAGCTCTATTTGGCATCGTAAGCAGGTTTGCCAATGCTGAAGAGCCAACTCGGCGCAAGCGGGAGAAACATACTACCAAGAAACAACTAGACGAAACGCAGGCCGGGACAAGTACCCGGCCCAGTGCCTTTATTCGTTTGGGTAGAGGCAGGTTGGAACCTCGCAGTGATCTCCCTCAACTCACACCCCTTACGCGATCAAGGACAGAAATATTTTCTGTTCACAAGAATGATTTGCGACCGTGCCCACGGATGACTGCTCCGGCAGAGAAGCGTGATCGTGAGAAGTGGTGTGATATCATCACGATCATGGACACGACACCGAGGAATGTCGCGAACTTTGTAAAGAAATCGAGGACTATTTGAAGCAAGGTTTTCTCCGACAATACATAGCTCGGGCCGAGGACAAATCTCAGCCGAACCAAAACGGAGGTTCACAACAAGGTCGGGGAGGTTACAATGGCCGAGGCCCAAGACAACAAGACCCCAATGGCAAAACAATAGGTTGGGGTATAATAGTTACCAAAGGCAAGATCAGGGTAATCATCAACAAAATCAACCGCAACAACCCTAACTGTTGCCACCGCCGCCACCACATGGCGAACCTGGGGACAACCCACCGAATCATGTTGTCCCCGGAATTATAAATGTAATCTATGGTGCCACGCCAATAGGGACTTTCCTCCCGAGGAGCCACGTCACAAGTGTTTCCACAGATCTGAAACAGTGAGCTTCACCGAGGAGGATCCTGTTCCCCAGCTCACCCCTCATACTGATGCCATTGTCATTGACATGGCCGTGGCCAATGTCACCATTAAGCGAGTTTTTATCGACAACGGCGCCGCTGTGAGTGTCATATTCACTGATTGTTTCCAGAAGATGGGTATACTCCGTGAGCAGCTCCGGCCTGCTCCCGGGCCTCTACAGACCTTCACTCAGGGAGAGGTCCAACCTGAGGGAATTATCAACCTCCCCGCATCGCTTGGTACGTATCCAGCGATAAACGTATCCAGCGATAAAAACTATCTTCGTAGATTTCTATGTGGTAACTTCTTCATCTCCATACAACATGATTCTTTGCCGGGATTGGCTCACTCCGGCAAAGGCCATTTGTTCCATATATCACTTAGCATTGAAGTTTCCTACACCCCGCGGAGAGGTCGCCATCCGTGGCAATCAAAGAATTTCCAAGGAGTGCATGTATGTCGCACTCAAGAAGACAACCAAGGCTCCTCCTAAGGGAGTATTCCAAAATCTTTGCTTGGTCTCCCCTAGATATGCCAGGAGTCTCTCCCGACCTTATCACTCATAAGCTGAACATTGACCCTAATGTGAAGCCAATACAACAGAAGCGACGGCAATTTGCCCCGTAGAGAAATGCACCTATCCGAACCGAGGTTCAATAGCTCGTGGATGCCGAAATTCTATTCGAAGTTCACTATCCATCCTGGCTTTCTAATACAGTAATGGTGACGAAGTCCAGTAGGGCTTAGAGGATGTGTGTTGATTTTTCTGATCTCAACAAACACTGCCCAAAGGACTTCTATCCTCTACGGCCTATTGACCAAAAAACGGAGGCCATTACAGGATATAAGGCGCTTTACTTTTTGGATTTGTACAAGGGGTACCACCAAGTCCATATGGACCGCCGAGATGCTATCAAAACAGCCTTCATCACTGATTTTGGATGCTTCGCTTTCAAGAAAATGCCCTTTGGACTCAAAAATGCCGGAGCCACTTATCAGCGTCTTATGGACCACCTCTTCCGAGACCAGATCGGCCGCAATGTTGAGGTATATGTGGATGACCTCGTTATTAGGAGTCCTTCTCCTACATCATGTGTGCAGGACATTGCCGAGACATTGAACACATTGTGGCGCTATAATCTTCGACTCAATCCAGCTAAGTGTACCTTCGGTGTCGAGTCAGGAAAATTCCTCGGGTACATGGTCTCGCAGTATGGCCTCCAGGCCAACCCAACCAAGATCAGGGATGTGCTGGATCTTCAGCCGCCGAAAACCGTGAAAGACGTCCAATGTCTAACCGGTGGCCTTGCCGCTCTAAATCATTTTTTATCCAAGGCAGTGGAGCACCAGCTTCCCTTCTTCAAAATTCTGCGCCAAGCAAAGAAATTTGAATGGACTTCGCAATGCGACGAAGCCTTTGAGGCCCTGAAACAACACATCAGCCAGTTACCCACTATGTCAGTGCCTCTCCCCGGAGAGCCCCTCTATATATACTTGGCGTCCGCCGATGAAGCCATTAGTGCGGCCCTCGTCTGCGAGGACCATGGCATTCAACAACCCGTGTACTTCATTAGTCGAGCCCTCCAAGGGGCAGACACCCGATACTCCGTGGCGGAAAAAACCGTACTGGCCCTAATCATGGCGGTGCGCCGCCTGCGTCCTTACTTTCAAGGGCATGCTATTCGAGTTCTCACAAATCAACCTATTCGTCAGATTCTTATCAAGCCCGATGTATCGGGGCGTTTGGCCAAGTGGGCCATCGAGCTCAGGGAACACGATATACAATGCTTCGCCGAGCCATCAAGGGTCAAGCTCTCGCGGATTTTTTGGTCGAGGTCCCGTTCACTCACCCCGAGACAGTCACACAAGCTAAGGCAACACCCCAAATTGACCCCGAAGCCGAAGCCAACAGGTGGCATGTATACGTCGACGGCGCTTCTGTTACCCGAGGTAGTGGAGCCGGGGTCCTTCTCACTGGTCCCAAAGACATCGAAGTCAAATATGTCCTGCGCTTTAAGTTTAAAGTGACCAACAACGAAGCTGAGTACGAGGCCGTCATCGTTGGGCTCCGGCTCGCTCAAACCTTCGGGGCTTCGCATATCCGGCTATACACTGATTCCGAGGTGGTTTCAAGCCAGATCAAGGGCACATATATGGCAAAGGATGATACATTGAAAAGGTATCTGGATTTAACTCACAAACTTTTGTTAACTTTTACTTCGATTGATGTCCAGCAGATACCCCGCGAAGAAAACGTTACAGCTGATACTCTCAGTAAAATGGCCTCCGCGGTCCCGTCAAATGTGTCTCCGGACACAATCGTCGAAGAAGCTACCCACCCTTCGATCGATGGGCAGGTGGTCTCTGTGTTGACTGATGCCGATCTCAATTGGATGACCCCGATCCTCCAGTATCTTCGGAATGGCACCTTGCCCGAAGATAAATTGCTCGCTCGGCAGATAATTCTGAAAGCACCAAAGTACACACTTCACGACGAGGTCTTATACCGTCAGTCATACTTGCAGCCGAGCCTCCGATGTCTTGGCCCGGTCCAAGCCGACTATGTTCTTCAGGAATTTCACGAGGGAGCATGCGCAAGTCACATTGGGTCACGTACGTTGGCCAAGAAAGTGCTTCGGTGGGGATACTACTGGCCAACCTTGTTCAATGACGCCCACAATTTGGTGTCGAAGTGCGAAAAATGTCAGCGGCACTCCTGAGTGAAGCACCTGCCGCAAACTGAACTCATCGGCATACAAAGTGCCTGGCCATTCATTCAGTGGGGTATCGACATCGTGGAACCGTTGCCAGTGGCCCCGGGGGGATTTAAATTTCTCGTGGTTGCTGTGGACTATTTCACTAAATGGGTCGAAGCCGAGCCCCTCACTGCCATTACTGGACAAAATATTCTAAAATTTGTCTGGCGTAACATTATATGCCGTTTTGGCATTCTAAGTACGATTGTATCCAACAACGGCAAGCAGTTTGCCAATGATCCCTTTCGGTCCTGGTGCGTGGAGTTGCACATTAAGCAGGCTTTCACCTCGGTAGCTCATCCCCAAGCTAATGGTCAGGTTGAAGTCACGAACCACACTCTTGTCGACGGTCTCAAGAAACGACTGGCTCAGGCCAAGGGTCTTTGGGCTGAGAATCTACCGCAAGTTCTTTGGGCTTATTGAACCACGCCACGGTGTCATTCCTGCCGAGGTGGGAGTACCCAGCCCTAGACTTTTACACCTCGATCCCGAGGCTAACGAGGAAGCACTCCGTACCAACCTAGACGAACTTGAACATCGTCGCGAGCAATCTTTCATCCGACAAGCTAAATGTAAGCAACAGGCGGCTCAATATTACAACCACCGGGTTCGGGGTACACAATTCCAGGTCGGCGACCTAGTACTCCGGCTAAATTCTGCCAGCAAAGCTGGCCCCGAGGGCACATTGCACGCTACTTGGGAAGGACCTTATCGCGTCATTGCCACTCACGCCTCCGGGAGCTATCAGTTAGAACACTTGAATGGCACCCCGGTGCCTCGCACTTGGCACGTTAGCAATCTGCGGCGCTTCTATCTATAGATTCCCTTTTCAAGTACTTATTCTTCTTTTACATTTTCTGTACATACTTTTACTTTCGTACCCCGGTACTTTATGTTTCAAGTCTATTTTTGTATTCTTCAATTGTTCTGACAATCGCTATGAATAAAAGTTTTAACTTCCAATACATACAGTGCTTCTCTTCTACGCCGCGGGGACGCCCCAGCCTAGAATACACGCATATTTATTGCGTCAATCGTTAATTGTCTCCGGACACATTGGTCTCTCGCCCGATCCATCCGGAGAGACCATAAACTTTGTCCCCGGAATAAATTCCCTCTCGCCTGATTCATCCGGAGAGGTTATCAACTTTGTCATTGTGCAAACGTTGACTCCCGCCTGATCCGTCCGGGAAGATTTTATGCCTTGTTTCCGAACAAGGGCTTGTCTATATCCTGTACCCCCGAGTGCTAGCAAATACATTACTTGCATCACATCGTATTCATTAAAAAAAAAAAAAAAACACACACACACACACACACACACAATAAGTATCGCATCATGCTACACATGCATCACTACTCTATTATTTACAAAAGCACTTGTTACATACATGATTATTTTTTCAACGTACATCTTATTTACAATAATGCATTACATTTCTCTACCTATCGCTCCCTAACCAATACCCAGCACTCCGGCGCTGCGGGCCGTCCCGGGAGCTCCTCCGCGTCCTTCGGGATCTAGAGGTGCCCCGGGATTGGACTCCAGTCCTCCCACTCCTTTGGCCTCCTCGCCGGCGGGGACTTGGTTGCCAAGCTGGCCTTGGAGTATTAGACCATCCAACAGGATCCCACTCTGCGGGGGCCATCATTTCGATCTCCTCGGCCAATTTTTGCACTTCCTCCTCTGCGACCACTATTGGGCTCGGTTCTCGGATCACCACTCTGGTCGGTTTTTTCACCGAGCCCTTTGGTCTCCTCCGAGGACCTTGCGCGGAGTTACCCCGGCTGGAACTAGCAATATTCTCCTCTGCAGTACGACGCCACTTTCTACGGTCTTTTACGTCCTCATACACGCTGAGGAGTATCTCTAGCACTTCCCGCTTCCTCACCAGCTCGGCGGAGTCAGTATGTCCGGCCTCTATGAGTACTGCTATTTCTTTCTGAATTTCAGCAGTTCGCTCCTCGACCTCCTCGAAGGTTAATAGGCCGAACTCCGACAAGATCTGCTTGTACTCCATTTGATGTACAAAAAGCCGCTCCACCTTTGACAAGTACTTCAGCTGGTGATCTAAGGCTTTTTCTGCAGCCTCGGTTCTTGCCTTTTCGGCCTCGGTTGCCCTCTTCTCTGCAACGACAAGTCTTTTTTCCAGCTTAGGGACCACCAACATCCTCAAGTCATCTCTCTCCCTTTGTAGCCAGTTCATTGACTGCATCAATTTTTGAATGACCTCGTGAAGGTCCTCGGTGTCCTCCTGCTGCACATGTGATATATAGAGCACAATTATAACACCACCACTACACAACACATATTAATGTTCGAGCTCAAGGCATACTTTAAAAATTCAATCGCACAGGCATCGACAAGTCATCATTTATACATCCACAAAACCATGACTACAGATCAAGTGTTTTTTACAGATACATGTTCAAAAAATGGTCTCCCATACTACGTCTCCGACTGAGTTAGGAGGAGCACTGACATCCGCTGGGGCCGAGGTGGTGGCAGTCGGGTCCACGGTAGGGTTCGCTGCCAGCTGAAGAACACCGCCCTCCTCGGGAGCTAGTTCCAGAGTCTCGGGCTTAATTCTCGGTGGAGGGGCCCTCTGCCGTGGCTTTAGCACGTGCATACCCATTCGATATCCCAGGAACTCCTCGTCCTGATCTACTGAACATCTTGCCACATCTTGCGCCGACAGAATGGTCCCCTTCTGGGCTAGTGCCTTCACCAATGGCCACTCCGGGAGCCACGACAGAGTGTTGTAGTAGGCGGCGTCAACGTTGCCTACGGCGGCGTAGTCGTACCCGAACTCCTTTTTGTAGACGTCCACCTCCGGGAACGCCTCCTTCACCACCTCCAGCACCTTGGAGCGCGTGGCTACGTCGCCCACTGCCACATAGTTCGTCAAGAAGTTCACAAACGTTTCCGTTTGTAATAGCATCTCGACGAAGGCCCTCAGCATCGCTCCCTGGCCCTCCGCTTTCTTCTTCAGCTCTTCCCGAGCTGCGACCAACTCTCCCCGGAGAAGGGCCATCTCCGCAACTTTGCCTCTGAGGCAGGCAGCTTCCTTCTCGGCCTCGAGCGCTCTGCCCCACGCCGTCACCTTGCCACTCTTGGCCTCAGCTGCCTCTGCGCGGAGCTTATCGCACTCCCCGCGCAGCATCCTCAACTCTTCGCCCAGCTCCTCGGTCTCCTCCTTTTGTAGGCGGCGCCCGAACCCAATGAGCCCTTGGCTCAGGGTCCACACCTCTTCCATCTTGGACACCTCGTGGCCCGCCACTCTTGTTTGGCCCTGCAGAAATTTTTATAAGACATTGCACATCAATGAGAAACTTAACGCATGTTAACCATACCTCCGAGGTGGGATCCGTCCGCAACCTCTTGGAGACAGAGGGCGGCGTTAGCATAGGCCTCGACCTCTTCTTCGCCCTCGGAGTCGTGTCCGCGTGAGCAGCAACCTCTTCGGCCCCCTTGTCGCGCCTTCTCCCTGAGGCCTTTTCTACCTCGGGAGTTGTGCCCTTCGGAGTGGCAACTTTCTCTGGCACCGGGTTCTGTTGCGTACTCCCGGCGGCTTTTTTTGAAGACTGGCCTTGAAGCGTCCCACTGCAAGTAACACTCAACACATTAGCAAGCAATATTATCAGCTACAAACACTTGTAATAAAGAATTCCTACCCTCCACTTCAGCCCCGACTGAAGAGCCCTCACTCTGGGGTGGCGACGTCCTTGCCTCTGGTCCCTTCGTATATTACAGGGACAAACCGGCTTCCTCCAACTCTTCCTCGGTAAAAACTTGTTTCAGCGTCCCCGCCTGCTCGAACACCTCAACCGACTCCGGTACACCTTTTGGTACCTCGTCCCCAACCTCCTCCCTTCTCCACCCCGGGATCGGTTTCGACTCCTTTATATACAGGAACTTTACCTTCCAGTTTTCTACTTTACTCGGGTTCTGCACCCTGAACCCTCTTTGCGGCCTCGGGTTCAGCGAGCACCAACCCTTCCCCTTCCCAATCGATTTCAACTGGAAGAAATATCTAAATAATTCTACAGAGGGCTCTACCCCCGAGGTCTTACACACTACCATAAAGCCTACTATCTGCCTCATTGCATTTGGCACTAACTGCCCTAGCGCAATGCCGTAATACCACGACAACTCAACAACAAAATCCCACAACAGGAACCTTAAACCTACCCTAAGCTGATCTATATATACTATTATAAACCCTTTCGGTGGACAACAAGCCCTATCGTTGGGTCTGGGTATTATATACTCTAAATCTATTGGAAAATAAAAACCTGGCACCATCACCTCGATTTGGGCTTGGGTAACCCGAGGCATCATTGAAGCCACCTCCAGATTCACCTCCTCCTCTAAGAAGGTGGGAAACCCCACTTCCCGGGTCCATATTTCCCTCAGGTCAGCCCTATAAACTTTCCTACTCTCCCTCCTCTCTAGGAAAATGGCTCGCAGAGGTCTGGCATCGCAGGGGCTCTCATCTGTTCCCACTACCCTAACACTAGAAGATTCTGAGGATGAAGACATACTTACTTGATTTTTCAAAGATGAAAGCACGAAGTTGGAGCGATTTCCAGAAATTTGTTGGTTTCTTTCTCGTCTTCCCGCTGGTTTTTTGATTGCAAATTGCAAATGAAGAGTAAAGAGAAACTATCACTTCCCTTTCCCTCTAATACAGAGAATCAACGGCCCAGATTGCGCCTGTTCAAATTCAGTGGCTGATATTAGCGCGTGTATTACACGTGCCCTTGGGTTGAGCGCCCGCGTGCCTCACACGCGCCACGCACATGATGACCATGTGACCAATCACATCAAGCCAATTCCTTCCCCAGGAAGCTTTGTGCTTCAACTCGGCGTATTATTTCACCCCAGGAGTAGTTCAGTTCGACTCTGGTTGACTCTTTCACCCCGGGATATCTCTTTTCGACTCCGGTTGACTCCTTCACCTCGGGGGTAATTCAGTTCGACTCCGGTTGACTCTTTCACCCTGGGGGTATCTCTTTTCGACTCTGGTTAACTCCTTCACCCCGGGGGTAATTCAGTTCGACTCCGGTTGACTCTTTCACCCCGGGGTATCTCTTTTCGACTCCGATTGACTCCTACACCCCGAAGGAAATTCAGTTCGACTCAAGGTTGACTCTTTCACCAAAGAACTCAGATACTGCTTCGACTGAACTTCGCCAACAGCGCCTACACATAGGCCCACCATAAATATTTTTAACCGAAGCTCCTACCTCGCTCCGGTTGGTGGAGGGGCATCTGATAGGTATGGCCCAATCTCCCCGGTCGGTCTAGCCCGCACGGCGGGTCAATTGGGCCTAAGAGCGCAAGCCCCCAACGCAGCCAAGCCCATTCGTGGCGCCAGCCCAACACAGCCGAGCCATTCGTGGCGTCTTTGGAAGTTGGGGAAAGATCCCCATGATCTTTTCCAGCAGCCATGCAGATTTGATTGGCGTATTTGTAGGGATTTTGTTAGGGTTACTATTGTATAGTATAAATAGGAGAATTGTGGTTTAGTTTAGGGTTCCAATTTTCGATTCTAAGATCAGTACTTGCAAAATTGAACTCCGGTATTCAAGGAAGAATAGTGAAACACCTCGGAAGGTTATTGCCTTCTCCCATGGACGTAGATCTCCGGGTCGAACCACGTAAATCTTTGTGTCGTTTAAGTTCTTGCATGTTTTGATTGTTTTGGATTATTACTGTGATCGTGATCCGTTTGATATCCGGGTTTCGGCATTAACAATAATATTAATTGTGCACAACCCACAACTATACAAAATGCGTCATATAACATATCGACAGTTTCTAGAAAAATAAAGTATTCTTCAAATATGAACGAAACACTTCTTTGACATCTACGACTTGGTCATGTTAATCTAAAAAGGATTCTGAGGTTGGGGAGGGATGATTCGTTGGAATCACTCCATGTAGAGTCATTTCCAACATGTGAATAATGTTTAGAGGGTAAAATGACTAAGAGAGCCTTTGGGGCTAAGGGGAATAGAGCCACTGAAGTGTTAGAACTCGTTCATACTGATGTATGTGGTCCAATGTCGATTACAGGGAGGGGTGGTTTCGAGTATTTCATTTCTTTTATCGATGATTACTCGACGTATGGATAAATTTTCCTAATGCAGCATAAGTCTGATGTCTTTGATAAGTTCAAAGAGTTTAAGGCTAAAATAGAAAAGCAAAGGGAAAAGAGTATCAAGTTTCTACGATCTGATCGTGTGGGTGAATACCTTAGCAATGAATTTTTGGGTTACTTGTCAGAGCAAGGGATTGTATCCCAGTCAACTGCACCTGGAACCCCTCAACAAAATAGGGTCGCAGAGTGAAGAAACAGAACTCTTTTGGAAATGGTAAGGTCTATGATGAGTTATTCTGACTTACCCAAATCGTTTTGGGGTTATGCCTTAGAACAGTAGCTTACATTCTTAACTTAGTACCTTCTAAATCAGTTCTGAACACTCCCTCAGAATTGTGATCTGGGCCCAAATCCAGTTTGAGACACATGAGAATCTGGGGATGTCCAGCATACGTGCAAGACAAGAAAGCTGATAAGTTGGAACCTTATTCAGAATTAAGGCTGTCTGTAGGTTATCCCAAAGGAACGAAAGGGGGTTTATTCTATAGTCCTAAGTATCAAAGGATCATGGTGAGCATACATTCTAGGTTCTTGGAAGAAGACTATATGAGTAACCGGAAGCCCAAGAGTGAGATTGCCTTGAATGAATTACGAGGGAGCACTCCTATACCAATTGTACAAGATGATATACAACGTGATACACAAACACAACCACAACCTCGTTGTAGAGGGAGGGTTGTTCGTCAGCCTGAGCGATTCATGTTCATGGAAGAGTCTTCGTATTTGGTCCCCGATGAAGATGAATCTGACCCCTGGACATACAATGAGGCAATCCAAGACAAGGAAGCAAGTTCTTGGCAAACTGCAATGGAAGCAGAAATGGGATCTATGGATCACTGTGAAGTGTGGGAGCTTGTTGAACCACCCAAAGGTGTAAAGCTTGTTGGATGCAAGTGGGTTTACAAGAGAAAGAGAGGAACTAAAGGTAAGGTTGAAACCTTCAAGGCTAGGCTTGCGGAAAAATGGTATACTTAGAGAGAGGGAATCGATTATGAGAAAACCTTTTGACCTATAGATATGCTTAAGTCGATCCATATTGTCTTGTCGATAGTTGCGCACCTAGACTTCGAGGTTTGGCAAATGTATGTCAAGAAAACATTCCTAAACGGAAATGTTGAAAGCGGCATCTTTTTGTGTCAACCTAAAGGCTTCATTGAAAAAGGCCGAAAAAACCTTGTCTGCAAGCTTAAGAAGTCAATCTATGGCCTAAAGGAATCATCATGAGCGTGGAACCAATGTTTTGATCAAGTAATACAATCCTATGGATTTTATCAGAATGAGTCTGAGATTTATGTTTATAGAAAGTGTGTCGGAAATGCCTTGGTATTCTTAGTACTATACGTAGATGATATTCTGCTTATTGGAAACGATAAAAAGGTATTGTCTGATGTAAAGGTATAGTTATCAAATCAGTTCGATATGAAGGACTTAGGAGAGGCTGGTCATATCCATGGAATCAAGATTATTCGAGATCGCCAGAAAAGGATGATATGCTTATCTCAAGCCTCGTATATCGATACTGTGCTAAAATGATTCAGCATGCAAGATGCCAAGAAGGGTTTTTTACCTTTCAGGCATGGGATTCATCTATCAAAAGACATGTGTCCTAAGACACAAAAAGAGATAGAAGAGATGAGGAAGGTTCCGTACGCTTCGGCAGTTGGAATCCTCATGTATGCAATATTGTGCACGAGATCGGATATAAGCTATGCAGTAGGCGTGGAGGCAAGATATCAAAGTAACCCGAGCAAGGGACATTGGTCTGCGGTTAAGAACATTCTGAAGTATCTGAAAAGAACTCGAGATAGAATGTTAGTTTTTCAATCGGACAGTGTATGTCCTGTGGGTTACATGGACTCAGATTTCCAATCAGACATAGACTCCAGAAAATCTACCTCAGGAAGTGTGTTTGTCTTAGGAGGTGGAGCGATCACATGGAGAAGTGTAAAGCAGAAATGCATTGCTGACTCTACCACATAAGCCGAGTACCTCGCTGCTTGTGAAGCAGCGAAAGAGACGGTTTGGCTCAAGAACTTCTTAGTGGACTTATATGTGATTCCGAATTTGCCTAAAAACATCAATATTTATTGTGATAATGCGGGTGCGGTTGCAAATTCAAAGGAACCACGAGCCCACAAGGCGACCAAACACATTGAAAGGAAATACCATCTCATATGAGAAATCCTTAAGAGAGGAAACATAGTGGTGGCAAAGATAGCATCGGAGGACAACCTAGCATATCCTTTCACAAAGACTTCGCCTCATAATACATTCGAGAAACATATGGAAGGAATGGGATTCAAGTGTGTTGCCACGCTGCCTTGAGTATAAGTGGGAGAATTATTAGGACATGTTGTAGCATACTTAAAAGCAGACTTTGAGTATAAATGGGAGATTTCTAGGATTATACTGTAAAGCATGCTTTTAAGTGTTGCTTTGTATATAAACTGTTTCTTGCACTTTATTGAATGAGAATAAATTATCACTGCTTTCTTTTGATATTATGAATGTTATATATATTTATTGCATAATGTTTGAATACTTTACATTGTAGACATTATGGTGTGTAGTAGATCACATTGTCGGCTCCTTGTAATAAGTATAAAGGTTCAACAACTTAAATGGAGTTGAACAATCCATTGGTAGAAGTTGATGCGTAAGGCTCAGATCGGTTTATCTTGACCAAGAGATTACACTTGTGCATTTGTTGCACTGAATTGGACCAACAGCGAGATAAGTTTTCTAGACTGACTTGAAGGAAAAATTAGATCTCAGTGGTTATTGTTTTTTTAATTTCTATCACTTAATTGGGATTGTATATAATTAATTAATGTTGCTTTGATTTCTTATGGGTAAAGACTTATTGGGACTCAATACTCTATACTTTGGGCAATATTATTAATTATATGACAGATTATTAAATTAATACAGAAAATCGCGTCTTGGTAAAACAAGTTGATTATGTCCCCTTGAGGGGCTCAAAATGTTTATCATATCAAACATGTACAGTGGATTAACTTCCGGTATGATAATAAAGTTGAGCTGTTTGTTCTCAAGGAATAAAATATATTAATTAATTAAAGCATTCAGTATCTTAAATTAATTAATGGACATTGAATCTTAAACACAGGAGAAATAACCGGGAGCCATATTTTGTAATATAGATTAGGATGGGTAGTTCAATATCAATTTCTATAGTGGAATGAATTAATATTAATGGGCTAGAATAATATTGATGGCTCAACATGGATATCTAGGCCTATTGGGAGGCCCAATCCTATTCCTCTTAAAGGCCCCTTGAGTAGCCCAATAGAAGTCTAACTAAAAGGATAAGGATTAATTAGAAGTAGGAGATAAGGAAAGAAAATATATGGAAGAATCTAATTCCTAAGGGGATCAGGATTTATCAATATTTTCCTCTCTCAAGAGGGAGAGGATTTCCTAATCCTGAAAGGCAGCAGATTTCGGCCCCTATCCCCTATAAATAGGGGACAAATCTTAGTCCCCATATGACATAAGAGATGCATAAGTGAGTGAGGATTTTTCTAGAAAATTAATCATTTCCTTGAGAGTTAAAAAGTTCGTTTGATTTCCCACCGAATTGGCGAGCTTGGACTCAGGGAATACTCAAGAGGATCTTTGGGTTGAAAGATTAATTCTTCTCAACAGTGTCTCTCCGATTCGAAGGTAAAATACTATAATAGTTCTGCATGTTTAGGGCCTATTGTATGATTACCTTGATTCAATTACATGAATTATATGATTTGATCATTCATATCATTGTTGTTTGATTATTGAAAATAGAAATTTAAATTTCAACCCGAATAGATTCTTGGCCCGATTCCTCAACAATCTCTTCAGTGGAAACTCCTTTTGAGCTGAAGATCTTGGTACATTTGTAGACTTGTTTTTCAGCTTCCTCATCATTGAATTGAGCTTGCGAGTTAGTAGGGCCACATCAGCTCCCTCACTTATTTCTTCTAGTTCCTCATCGTCTTCTTCTTTAAGGCTATGGACTCCTCCATCTTCAATTTGCAAGGCCACATTCTTTCCTTTGTACAGTTTCTTTTGATGATCCATGTTCGTCTCATAAGTTTGAAGGATGCTCATGAGAGTAGTGAGCTCTATCGTGGTCGTATTATGAGCTTCTTCAATGGCAGAAACCTTGATGTTGAAGTGATCAACAAGTGAATGAATAGCTTTATAAACACGATTCTTGTTGCTAATGGCTTCCCCCAAATCTGAGGCCTCATTGGCTATATCAAGAATTTTGTTGAAATAGCTTTGGATGGACTCATTTTCTTCCATCTAAAAGTTCTTAAACCGATTCGTGACCATTCTCAATTGAGACTATCTTACAATATCATCACCCTCATAATGACATTGGAGAGTATCCCAGGCGTCTTTCGCTATTTTGCACGGTTTGACCAACCTGAGCATATTCATGTCCACCATGAGAATGACTGCATTGAGTGCTCGTTTTGTTGTAGCTGGAAGCATCAATCTCATCTCTTGTCCATAGGCAGTGTACAACCTTCTGCGACAACCCTCCATGCTCTCACATCAATCGACTTGGTGTGATTCCTCAGCCGAACCTTCCAATAGTCGTAATGGAACCATCCATGACCAGAAGTCTTATTGTTGTGGTAGTGTCCATTATGAAAACAGACTGTCATGATCACGTTTAGTATGTCAAGCGATGGCTTTGGTGCCGATTGAATTTGTGCATTGTCCAAAACAACAAGAGGTTTGGGTATGAGGTTTACCTGTCCTAGAGTATAACACAGCGAAAATAAATATGACAAATACAGAAAAAAAAAATCCACAAGCCTGAAATCACTTGTGTGTGCTTGGGGCAAAACAACTCAATATATACTTGTGAATTACGAAATTATTCTAAAAGTAAATCGAGATAGTCTTCGATTTACACCACACGAATCCTAACATCTCAATGGACGACTAAACAATATCTAGAGTATCAAACCTACTAAAAACTATCCTAACAAGTTTTCTACAAAAAAGTTATTTAGATTCGTGATGAATCTTAATTTTATAAAAATAGAACACTTAGGTTGGATAGGCGGTTGACTAAACCCTCTAGATGACACATCTTAAAAACAAACTAGAATATTTGCTCGTATGAAACTCCTGTCTTCTGTTGGTATTTGAAGTCCCATTTGTAGGCAACTTGTAGGTTGGAGAACACTCTCCATTAACCACCACTCCCTATAGTTGGGGCCGTTAGTTGGTGGCTGCTACACGTCCGAAAAGAAGCCTTGTTAGAAAGAGGTAGATTCAATCTTCCTTGTTGGAGGCCATGTCCTTTGCCCAACTTTCTCAACAACTTTTAGACCAGGCCTTCAACTCTTCATATATTTACTTATGTCCCTGCATAATTGTTAGTAAATTGACATTCAAAACATTCATAATTTCGGCCTCGATTAAAACATAAAATGTGTATAAAAGGCAAAACAAAAACAAGTAGAAGATAAGAATTTGAGACACAAACTCTAACAAAGTTTATTCCCCAAACATCGAATAACTCAACTTAATGGAGTTGGTAAGTGGCATTTCGTACCTTTTGGAGATTCTAATTGTTCGTTGGCATCGATCACATTGCTTGATGATGTGATGACAATCTTGGAAGGTTGGTCGCCAATAAAATCCACTTTGAAGCACTTGTGCTGCGTCCTATTAATTGCTAAATACCCCCTACTTGGAGAAGCATGACACTGCTTAATAATTTCTTGGCCCTCTTCCTTATATACACATCTCCGATTATTGAACCGGCATAACGACAGAACAAGAATGGATCATCCCACATGTAGAATTTAGCTTCATGATAAAACTTCTTTTTTTGATGAGGTGCAAGGTTGGGTGGTGGTGCTCCACAAACTAAGTAATTCACAATGTTTGCATACCATGGGGGACAAGCAATGACCATCATGAGATACTCATCCAAAAATGTCTCTTTGATCACCTCTTGTTGACTCTTTGTATCCTCCTCATTCTCGATTCGTGAAAGATGATCTGCCATGATATTCTCACACCCCTTTCGATCCTTTATCTCCAAGACAAACGCTTGTAAGAGTAAAATCCTTTGAATTAACCTTGGTTTGGCATCCTTCTTGTCGAAGAGATATCGAATGGCTGTATGGTCCGTGTATACAATTGTTTTCATGCCCATAAGATAGGACTAAAACTTATCGAAACCATACACTACCGCCAACATCTCTTTTTCGATCATTGTGTAGTTCGACTGAGTTGAGTCAAGACTCTTGCTCGCGTAGTATATCACCTGAAAGATCTTGTCTCTTTTTTGTCCCAACACTGCTCCGACCACTATATCGCTCGCATCTCACATACGCTCAAATGGCTGATTTCATTCGGGCGACACCATGACCTGTACTGATACAAGAGCTTTCTTCAACACCTCAAAAGCCTGCAAGCAAGAATCATAAAAAACATAAGCATCATATTTTCCAAGAGATGAAGCAAAGGTTTAGCAGTCCTAGAAAAGTCCCGAATAAACCTTCTATAAAGACCGACATGACCTAGAAAACTCCACACTCCTCTTAAATTTACTGGTGGTGGCAACCTTTCAATACCAACCACTTTGGCTCTGTCCACCTCTAGTTCTGCAACGACACTTTATGTCCTAACACTATGCCTTCTCTCACCATAAAGTGGAATTTCTCAAATTAAGCACGAGGTTAGTCTCTTTGTAACGTTGCAAGACTTGAGATAAATTATACAAGCAATAATCGAAAGAAGAACCAAATACTGAAAAGTCATCCATAAACACTTTCATCACATTTTCAAGTAAACTGCTAAATATAGTCATCATGCACCACTGAAAAGTAGCCGGAGCATTGCACAAACCAAATGTCATACACCTAAATGCGAAGATACCATATATTCACACAAATGAAGTTTTTTCCTTGATCCTCCAGGGGAATCATGATTTGATTGTACACGGAATAACCATCCAAAAAGCAATAAAACTCATAACCGTCTAACCTATCCAGTATTTGGTCAAGAAATGGAAGTGGGAAATGATCTTTCCTAGTGTCTGCATTCAATATTCGGTAATCAATACATACTCTCCATGCAATTATCAACCTAGTGGCTATCTCTTCTAGGTTGCTCACGTTGACCATTGTTATTCACCCATTTTTTGGTACTACTTGGGTGGGACTCACCCATTTGCTATAAGATATAGGGGAAACTATGCCATTATCTAGTCATTTAAGAATTTCTTCCTTGCCACCTCTTGCATGATCGGATTTAACTTACACTGGGGTTTTGCACACTCGGCTTATAATCCTCTTCCATAAGAATTTTATGCATGCAAATAGCGGAGCTTATCCCCTTGAGGTCCGAGATGGACCATTTAACTACACTATTATGCTTCTCAACACTCCAAGCAATTTCACATACTCGTTCACAGTAAAATAGGCAGAAATTATAATATACCTCGTGATCTCCCATGGATATCTGATGTGGAATTTTGTTGACAATCCCAACAATAGTATAGTGGGAGTATGCTGGAGGTGAAATTACCTGCTATTTATTGTCTAAATGTGCGTCTCTAATTTTTTATGGTGATTGATTTTCGATGTTTCTCAAACTATTGGTGTATTTGTACTTGCAATTTCTGGTGCGTACTTAATGTCTTAATCACTTATTTTGTGTGCATTGATGTGTGTGGCTGCTTTTTGAAAAATGTTATGTATATTAATACTTATTTTTAAGAGAACTTAGTGACTATGTTCATGCTTCGTATGTATGAATAATAGTGCATAAATGTGGGACACTCGTTTTAATATTTTTAGGGCCGGTCAAACACTTTGAGAGGCCCTGTGCAAAAAAAAATAACACTGGGTCCTTATTTCTGAGAAATCCTTAAATCACTATACATGAACAATTCTATTACTTGGACATGTTATATAGAAATAAAAAAAAAAAAAAATCATATTATCATATAAATGTTTCCAATTCCATCAAATGATCAAATATAACTTCAAAAAACACTCGTTCGAACTAGATTTCTTTTCTATTTCCCTGCTGCTGGTTTTCTGCTTAAAATACGAGAATGTATCTATTTAAAAAAAAAAAAAATCTAATTGTCGCTAGTTATGAAAAAATGAATGGATGAATTTATATATAATGATTTTAATATATTTAGAGAATGAGTAATTTAGTATTTTGGTAATTTTAACTAAAAATGAAAGGGGGAAAAACTAAATGGATGAATTGATGGGTGATGGTTTTTTATATTTTGAGAAGTAGTAATTTAGTATTTATAAAATTTTCACAATAAATGGGGGAAAAATTATAATGCGACGAACAGGAATTGATACAATGAAGAAACTTATTAGCAACATAACCACCAGCAGAATTCCTTTCGAGAATTCGATATATCGCAATGTTAAATAAATTATATATACGCATATATACAAATATTTAGCAAAGAGAAATTAGGGGCCCTGTGCGATGACACTTGTAGCACGACCTCAGGACCAGCCCTGAATATTTCCTTTAGAAAATGTCCATTTGAAGCTATCCAGACTATAATTCTTCCTAGCCTTTAAATTGCATATGTTGGATCTCAGAGTAGTATCATTAGAATTTGTTATTTATGATTATCACTCGAATTTCTCACAGATACTTGTTCCAAGACCTGGACAAATTCTTGGTTTGGTTGGAACTAATGGTTTTGGAAAATCAATTGCGCTTAAAGTTTTAGATAGGAACATGAAGCCTAACCATGGAACACTTTAACATAGTATTTCTATCAGTCTCCTTAGAGTCTTCCTTTGGAGATTGACATTTATAGAACTTTTCTGCATAAATTTCTCTTTCAGAATCCTCCTGAAATCTGGACATACTTTCGAGGATTTGAGCTTCAAAATTACTTTACTCGTATTCTTGAAGATAATTTGAAGGTAACCTCTGATATAGTTTCTATAATGTAGAATGTTGTTAAACTTAGTATTTCTTCTTGATTTCATCTACAATTTTAGTTTTATTATTATATGTAGTTTGTGTGTGTAAAAGTAGAGATTTCGATCTCTCTCTCTCTCTCTTTCTATATATATACACACACGTGTGTGTGTGTGTCTTTTCGCATAAGATTAGCATCCAAGTGCAATGGTATTAGATCTTATGGCCTTTGTCCTCTTTGCACTAGCAAATGTAATCTTGAACCACAAATACCAAGAGATAGCACTTTCACTAGTGATTTTTTTAATATAAAACAACGTTCCTCGAAATATTGGAAGTGACTAATTTTAACTAAACTTTTTATAAGGACTTTCCAAATGACCCTACTGGAAATCTTGATAAGTTTTTGGACGTTGTCAAGAAAAAAATTGACATATGCAAATGGATTCCACATGTTTATTTTAGTACAGATGAATTGTCATGATTAGTTTAGACTCCTTCAAGAGCTAATTAATCAAATGCTGATACAAAACTTTTATCCTTAACCGGAAACTGATAATCTTCTTTTAGGTTAGGTGGATAGATTCTTTACCGACATCTTTATATGTTACTTATTCCTGAAATTTTAGGTTTACCATTTGTACTTTTTCTCTCTCATATTCCTATCGGTATGAAGGTTTACCTCTCCGGATATGTTTGAACCCATCTTCATTGGTTTAGTAATCTTTTATTTTAATTATATGGGAATTTTCCATCACGTACTCACATTCTAAAAGTGACTAAGTTATTGAAGTTGTTGCATATAGGCGAATCCTACATAAGCACTTAATCATATGTAGGTTGACTAAGTCTAATTAACATTACTAGCCCTAATTATTTGCATGATATCTTATATACTATCCCAATCATGAGTATTATGGTTTTTGGTCGAAGAACCATTACTTTTATGAGGATATTCTGATGAATGTTGTAATAGCCTGAAGTTATAATTCTAACCTTGAGCAACACTTTATTGATTGCTTGTATTTGTAATACTAAAGTGGATAATTTGTTTTAGGCATCTTTCTAGAACACTGATTGTGTTAGCTTCGGTGATACATATATATGATAGTAACTTACATCAGTTTATGTTGCTTATTTTTGTTTTTACAGATCCCAGCTAACTTGCATCCACAAACCAAAAAAGCCTTCTTTGGAGACTGTCTTAACGGTAATTTATCTTTTCATATACCGGTTATAAAGTGTTTGAAGTGTGTACCGTGTTGCTCAAATTTCCTTAATGATTGACCTTTTTAATCTGTACAACTTATTTTAGCCAATGATAAATTACAAGCTGTGTTACGGAGATAATGAAAACAAAAGGGTCCAATATTTTTATTGGACCTAGCTATGCGAAAAAATCTAAAATAATTGGTCCAACTATAATTCCATGGTTTATTGTTATTCAATTACTACCTTAGGCCTTCTACCTTATGCTCAATTTAATTAGTGTTGTGTTTTTTTGTTTTAGAGATTTGATCCTAGTATTTCTTAATTTGTATGTGGCTTTTCATTCTTACTCTTTTCTCCTTGTAAAATTTCTTGAATGCATTTTCAGTCAATCTTATTACTACTTTAATGTGTGTGTGCTTTTGATCCCCTTATTACGATACCAATGTTAGTTTTACTTAACTCATTGCTTTAAGAGTTTCAATACGATGCTTCATTTTTGGTTGAACTTTTTTTAGAAATTCTTTTGAATGAATGGAGTCAAGCATGTCCATTTACAATGTACAAATTATTCTCCTTATAGCTTGATATGTTTTATGGTCTGTTTTGATAATTATAGGTTGCAAGCATTGTTAGCTGTGGTGGCAGCATCAACCGACTTAGCGATAGATGCAAATATTCTGAATTAGTTTCATTTTTTTTAGGAAGGGTTTACATTACTATTTCTTTCTTTTCTTGCAAGGATTTCAAAATATTAGAATTTATAATAAAAATTATTACACAAATAAAAATATTTTCAGAAATTGAGATAATTAAAATTGGTTGGATATTAATTGCAGGAAAAAGAAATGTTATGTAAGAGGTTGCTAGCCATTTTATGGTGGAGAAATAACAATCAGTGGAGTAGATAAAATGACCCCTATGGTGGTGTTTACTTAATGTAATAACACATTAGATACGTACGTAACAAAATAGTGCATGTCCAAGTATATGAGTGAAAAATCTTTATGTTCTTTTATTATTATCGGATTTTTGTTTTTTTTTTCCCCCCATTTTATAGTTAATCTCTTGGCAAGATGGTCCTGTGTATCTACTACTATTATTTTGTAAGAATTATATTATTTAATTATCATTTATTATACTAAAACAAAAGAGAGAACAAAATTAGCAACATATTTAGTGACATAATATCGTTCTCAGAATAGCCACAATTTTTCTGCTTATCAATAAACCATAAAGAGACCGATTTAGAGATCAACAATTCGGTTGCTAAATTAGCAACAAATTAGAGACCGAAAGTTCAGCTGCTAAATATAGCAACAGATTCTAAATATGTTGCTAAAAATAGAGACCAACATTTTTGGGACATATTAGAATTGTTGAAAATTGTTTTCTAAATCAATTTAGAGACCATTTTTTTGTTTAGAAAGGGATATTTCTGTCTCTAAATTGTGATTTTTTTTGTAGTGAAGAGTAGTGTGGGATCTTCTGATTTGATAATTCATTTCAGCACATCATTCCATGAGTTTCCAAGCCCACGACAGTTCCACACTAGCAATTCATTGATCCTGGTGGGGTTGCGACGAGGCAACCTCTCCCAATACTTAAATATTGTTGACTTGGTTTCTGGTGGTAGGGGTTCCACACCAGTAATATATGTGGTTTTATGGGGAGTTGGCTTTCGTATACGTTTCTCAAGGATTGTGGGTCGTTTCTTGGAGTTAGGCATTCTAGTAGGAATATCAGACATGAGGATTGAACTAGTGGTGGGACGAGGTGGGATTTTTTTGTTCGATTTTTACAACATGAGGATGTATCTAATTTATGTTTATTTTAGGAAGTGATTCACTGGATAAGGTTGTACAATGACTAGCAACGAGCTAACAAGCTTAGGGTTTATGTATTCGGTAGTGTTCGTAGAAAACTCCAAAATATGCGTGATCGACTGTTCGAGCTACTAAAGCAATAGTAGCTAGAATCTGTTGTGGCAGAAATAAAGAAGCTTGAGGATGATATTGTTGGCTTGGAAGGAAGAGAGGAAATTATTTAGGGTCAGCGGTCATGTGCATTATGGCTTAAATCAGGAGACAGGAACACCAATTTCTTTCAACGGAAAGCTTCCAATTGAAAGTTGCGGAATACGGTTTTGTGCCTTAAAACTGATAGTGGAATCTGGATTGAAAAAGAGATGCAAATAGCAACTATTATGAGAGAATACATCGTGAATTTATTCAAGTCCGAATGAGTGTCGGATATAGATGCGATCCTTGAGGCTATTGGTCCCACAGTTAGCCCTCGTATGAATCAGGCACTTCATTGACCCTACACTGGTTTGGAGGCACAACAAGCTTTGAAACAGATGCACCGATAAGGCCCCTAGGCCTTACGGTATGCCTCCACTTTTTTGTCAGAAATTTTGGCATGTTATTGGTTCGGATGTTATCTCTCTTTATCTTGATATCCTTAATCACGGTATAGATCCAGGCTTTCTTACTCACACGTTTATCATTTTAATTCCTAAGCTGAAATCCCCGGAAACTCCAAAAGATTTTCGTCCTATCAGTCTGTGTAATGTAATTTTTCATTTAATTACTAAATTTATTTCCAATAGTCTTAAGCTGATCCTTCCTGGTGTCATCTCTCATACTCAAAGTGCTTTTATTCCTATTCGGTTCATTACGGATAATGCCCTTATTGCCTTTGAACTGTTCCATCATATGCATAATTATAAGAAGGGTAACAAAGGTTTTATGTCGGTTAAACTGGATATGAGCAAAGCCTATGATAGAGTAGAATGGAGTTTTTTTACGGGCTATTCTTATTAAAATTGGTTTTGCTGTCGCTTGGGTTGAACTAGTTATGAGATGTGTTTCGTCGGTTTCTTATTCGGCTTTACTTAAGGGGAACCCTACTGAGTCTTTTTCCCTAGGACGAGGACTGAGATAGGGTGACCCCCTCTCACCTTGCTTGTTCTTGTGTTGTGTAGAAGGTTTTACATCACTTATCCGCATGGCTGAATATGAGATCATAACTCCTGGGGTGCAAATTGCAAGAAATACACCAACTATATCACATCTCTTTTTTTTGCAGACGACACCATTTTATTTTTCAGGGTTTGCATAGAGGAATGCGACCAAATTCTGAGCATCTTAAAGCTTTACCAATGTGCCTCAGGCCAAAGGATCAATCTGGAAAAATCGGATGTGGTCACAAGTGAGAATGTATGTGCAAGGGATAAAACACGCTTTGCGAAGATTATAGGGGTCAAGGAAACGCAACAATTTCAAAAGTACTTGGGGATTCCAACAATTTTTGGAAGATCAAAGAAGTACATTTTCTAGAGTGTAAATTGATAGAGTGATCAGTCGTATGAAATCATGGAAGGAGAAAGCTCTCACTAAGGTAGAACGTGAAATTCTTATTAAAAGTGTTTTGCAGACAATTCCTACATATGCGATGAGCCGCTTTATGTTCCCGGTGGGTATTTGCAATGATATTGAGAAAGTTATAGCCCGTTTCTATTGGGGTTCTTCCGAATGTGACCGCAAACACCACTGGGCTAGTTGGGACAAATTGGCGCGGGCTAAGAGCGTAGGGGGTTTGGACTTTCACGAGATTTTTTTATTTAATCTTGTTATGGTTTCGAAATAGTATTGGCAAATTCTTACTTCGTCGGAATCTCTTATTGCACCACTTCTGAAACCCAAATATTACCCTAATAATTCACTTATTTTAGCGCAGGTGGGAAACAATCCACGTTACGCATGGCCAAGTATTATGCAAGTGCGTAATCTAATTAAGCTTGGGATGGCTTGGAGAGTAGGCAATGGGACGTGCATAAATGTGAAAACTGATAATTGGATAGGCATTGAAAATCCTAGCCCCTCTATCGATAATATTAATCTAATTCCTAATAACACTGATGTCTCTCTGTTTGTCAATACAGAATTGCACGCATGGAACATGGAGTTGATCAGGCATATGTCGATCTGGTGGACGTAGATTGCATTTTTGCTACACCGGTATGTTTGCTTTGGTCTAGTGATAAAATTTTTTGGAAATTGACAAATAATGGCAAATTCACCGTCAAATCGGCTTATCATTTGACTATGACGAGGTTTTCGAAACTTAGTCATCAATTACCAAGTGTGAGTAATCCCAGGAAGGCATGGCTAACTATTTGGAACGTGCCAATGATCCCGAAAATCCATCATTTCTTCCGGCGAGTGTTTGCTAACGCCTTACCCAGCCGACTGAACTTGGTCCGTCAGAAGATGACAACTGAAGCTTATTACATCTTGTGTGGGGAAACACATGAATCTACAAAGCATATTTTTTCTGAATGCCCAGTGTTCAATGAAGTTTGTGGTCGTAGCCCGTTTATTTTCCCACGGGAGGTTCAACACTCAGCTATGAGATCTCTTCGACAAATTCCCTCGCGAAGGAATCCAGCTATTCTCCTATCAAATATATCAGATGTGGCTGGCCCGTAATTGCTTTTTTTTTCGAGGCCAAGCTGATTGAGACAGGTATACCATTGGTGCTGCCCAGCGTCAACTAGCAGATTTCACAGGTAGATCTCAGGCTGTGGAGAAACACGAAGAGGCATCTCCAGCGGCCCCAGTTGGTTGGTTCCCACCATCTGCAGGCAGTATTAAATTGAATTTTGATGCTGCGGTTTTTTGGTGATAAATCTATTAGCCTAGAATTTATGTTAAGAGACGAACAGGGGAGAGCGATTTTGGGTAGTTCTTGTCAGACACAAATTTAGGGTAAGGTTATCTTATTCGAAGCACTTGCATTACATTTTGCTCTATTTGTTGCTGCAAATGTCAGTTTGATCATTATATGGGTAGAAGGTGATAATAAATCTTTGATGAATTTCCTACATCAGAAGATGGAGGACCATTGTGATCGTATTATAGATGATATCATCGAGTTGGCGAATCGAGTCAACTGCGTCCATTTTAATTTTGTATCACATGATGCAAATTCCGTAGCACATGCTTCGGCTCACTGCTGCAAATTCTGTAGTACATGTTTTGGCTCACCACAAGGGTGATTTAGATGTTAGTCGAGTCTAGGTGGATGATATTCCACCCAACATTTGTTCACTAGTTTCTCGGGATGTAAGGCATTTTGCCTAAACATATTTATCTTAGTGATGAGATTTACTAAAAAAAACAAGCTTATCTATTGGAATAAGATCATGTTCATCTAGTCCAGGGGCCAATGTTTCAGGTTTATGGATGTCATGAGGGATTTGTGCATGAGGTTTTAACTTAGTTGGGGAGGATAGGTTGAGGGATGCAAGGGTAGAGGCTATTGCTATGTTAGTTTATGTTGTGTCATTGTTTCTCTTGATATTAGAGATTAAAATATGACTTTATTTGGTAGAGAAGAAGAAAAAAAGATCACATGATCCTTCTCAGATGTGGATACATTTTTTTCCTCACTAAATGATGAAGGGTTTGAGATAAGTTGCCTTGTAGTCATTGGTTGAGTTTCATATGGTTTATTTCTCGATGGCCGAGATCTTCTAATTGGAGAGGCTTTTAATCATGAACCAAACAAAGTGTCAAACTCCTCTGTACAGTTACTAGGATCTAGCTTAGTACAATTTTTCAAATGATGACCAATAATCGCACACTTGAAATAGAATATACGGAAAGATTCAGATTTTAATGGAATACAAAGCGTATCCACACCAAGTCTGGTCTTCAAACCGCAATACTATCAAAGTGAATCCTAAACCTGAGAAACTTCCCAAATGAATCCTCCGAAAATTTCTGGTTTTCCAACATACAAATCTTGAAAATTTCTGGTTTTCCAACATACAAATCTTACTTGCCAAGATTCACTACAAGAAAAACACTTATAGACAACGGTTTTTAGCCGTTGCGTATGACCGAATCGAAGTGTTGTTGAATCCAGTGTTGTGTTTTACTGCGGTGAAAGACAATGCTTTTAAACCGTTGTATTTTTAATACATTACAACAATTATGCGACGTTTGATAATCGTTGTGTTTCATTGAAAAGACAACGGTTTTCGACAACGGTTCTGAACCATTGTCTATTTTATTTACAACAACGTTTTGACAACGATTTAAGACGTTTTTCTGTTTATATACAACGGGCCGAAACCGTTGTCTTCCCAGTCGTTTACAACGCTTATAAAATGTTGTTAATCATAGTAGTAAAAGACAACAGTGGCTTTAACAACATTTAAATTTAATGAAAGACAACATTTTTGATCCGTTGTATTTTACAATTATAGACATCGTGTTAAATGTGTCGTGTATTACCTCTTTCAATCGATTTTCATTAATAAACAACGATTTTTAGCCGTTTCAGTTTAGATTGTATGAACGAAGTGGGTGTTGTCTTTCAAAATTTTATACATTGTATTTTTGGGTGTTTTACGTACATTAAGCAAAATAAACAAAGCTTTCTTTATTTTTTGTACAATTACATCATTACAAGCAATAGTTTCGAAAAACAACATGTATCTTTAAGAAACTTATAAAATCAAATCCATAAACAATTGAACCAAAATACTATGTCCATAATAATATTTAGAGATTCAATACCATCTTAAAATTAAAATTGTGCATTCAAAATCCGGACATGACAAATACGTAAAAGTTAAAATAAAATGCTAGCCATAAACCAACTGCAATATTGACTTGGAAAGCGCATCAAAATTACTCCATAAGCTGCAAGTACCATCTGTGAAAATGAAAAATATGTGAAAGAGAAGTCTAAAGGGAGACACCAATAGAGAAAAGCCCGTGGCAAAGAAAGGGTCAAAAGTGAGTTCACTCGAACCTGGAACCGAAGGACTTGCCTTTTTGTTGAGCTAGGCCCGTAAACTCCGTTAGTAGTAACAACAACTTTGTATAGCGCATATTCATATTTTGGATAACAAAAAATGAAAAAGATTAATGTTATACCTTTTCTATTCATAAATATGCTCTTGAATGCATTCTGCCCATTGGGACATGCATGAATTTTAACATAATTTAGGCCTAGTGCAACTAAGGTTTTCTTTGCATCATACGTGGAAGAAGGTAATTCATTATTAGGGGGAAGCATTTCTCTAACCAAACTAAGTAAGTCACTAAAAATTTTATCACTCCAACCATATCTTGCCTTCAAATTATAGAATTTCACAATGGCAGATAGCTTAGTGAAATCATTACATCCAGGATATAAATTCTTTTCTGCATCGTTCAACAATTTACTATAAACGTTCGGATTGTGGTCAGTGTCCTCAAATGTAGCATGTACCATGTCTATAGGTTCTTCTACAGCACAATCTTCTTCCCCTTGCCCCTCCTGATCATTAGCTTTTGGTGAGTTCGTGAATTTAATTTTTTCACCATGCCAAATCCACGTGTGATATGTTCTATCAAATCCTTTAGACAACAACTGCAACCTCACGATGGCAGCTTTCCATTTCCTAATGTTTCCTCATTCTATACATGGACAAGATAGAGTGCTCTTATCATCCTCATTTTCTAAGGCAAAATTCATAAAAGTCTCCACTCTAGTCTTGTACTCATCTGAAAATATATCCTTTGACATCCATCCCTTTTCCATTTTTCTGGTTGATCTATCTGACCATATTCAACTAATTTATAAAATAGAAAAATGTAATTAATTTATTTCACTGACTAAAAGAGAAAAATATTAATTTTAATTTATTCTTTGATGACTTGATATTGTGTCAAATCTCAAATGCCGAAGGACCAAAATTAAAATGAACTAAGGTAATATTCTTAAATAAAAATGGTGAAGTTTAATGGACTATTAATCCTGAAGATAGTAAAGTTATGTTTATAATATAAGATAAATATTCAGTTGTGTCATAAATAAATCTTATAATCGTCAATATATATTTGTATTATGACACCTAATATTTATTGTCTTACTTTAGTTCTTTGAACTTTTAAAGTCTTAGTTTTGGTTGAAAGTAATATCAGGTGACTGTTCAAAAGAAACAATTTTAATGGAAATTGGAAGAATTGTTAAATAGCGATTGGACTCTGAAGTAGAAGTCAAAAGGCATTCATTAAAAAAAAAAAAGCAAAAACGTCTAAAAATAATTTGCAACTAATTACAACGATTTAATCAACAAACCAGTTTCTTTCAAACACTATGAGAGTGTTTTTACACCTAATGGCAACACTAAAATCACTTTTTAAATTTCCAAATTAGTTTGAAGGCATGTTTGCAATTTTATATTTGGGGTCTCAAATCACTTTTATCTTTTCAGCTATTAAAAAACAATAAAAGGTGTTTGATCCTTGCCACTTCTACTTTGAAAACAGATTCTCCCTAAAAGCATAAAACAATTTTGAAAGTTTTTTTACTAGGTTTTTTACCTTCTATAATTTTTATCACTCTTTTAATCTAAAAGCTATTTAAGTAACAGACACCTTCGTTTACCAAAAGCACTTTTATTTTCAATCACTACTTACTTTTTATTAAAATGAATTTTACTACGGTCTTTACATTGGATCTCTTAATCAAATACAAAAGCAAACAAAAACAAAAAAACACCACTTAAACTCCATTAGCCTTTGAGAACCACACCCCTACATAAATATTATTTTTCACCTGTCAAACCCCATTATCATCTGCACACCACTCCATCTTAATATATACCTCACAATTTCAAATGCTTTATCATCCTCCACTCTCTCTCATACGGGAATTGCAGCTTATACCTCTGAAAAATTCATTCGCTCAAAACTATTTCATTATCCAACACTAAAAAATGCACCAGACCTGACCATGATTCATTCGTTCAACATTTACTCACCAAATTACACACATTATACGATCAAAAGTACTAATAGAGTATTATTATATCCCCCTTCTCTCTCATCACTCGATTTATCGAAAGATCAAGATTATTATTCTACCTAACTTTGGGATTCATGGTGTTTTGGGGACTAATTCGGCGGGTACTAGATGGCGGCGATGGTGTTTCTGGGATTAATCGAAAGGGTAATATCAAGCCAACATTTCACAGTCGTCGGAATAACCAGTCACAAAACTAGTGCGTAATCCAAAGAAGCAATGAATTTGGGTAAAAGGTAACATGTTTCGAATTCAATTTCGATATGTATATTCTTAGACGAAATATATGAGGACGTGAAATACTTTATTTCAGTGATTCAAAATCGAACTTATACATTGGTGAAGGCACAAACATATATCCCCTGAGTCGTATATAATAGATACAGAAATCATTCAAGGTTATACAATGCAAGTCTTACTAACTGAAAACGCAAATAATCGATCAAACATGTTCTTCATAGGATTTAAAGATATATTATATCAATCACAGCCCTAAAGACAAAATCAGTAACCGTTCGAAAAATGTACCTTGGATGACTCTGCAAACGATGAGGAGAAGGAAGTCGTAGAAATCGTGATTCTCTGCAACTATAACCGCTGCACCACTGATGCCGAGCCCTCATGAATGAGATAACCAACGTATTTTGATGAAGACGACCAAACACTAACGCAGAGAGAAGAAGGGCTGCACGCAGGTTTGGGTGCGGGATTTGGCAGAGGGAGCGACTGTTCGTCTTCTTTGTTTCTGGTGAGTAATTGCGCTAATTAACCCTTGTGAAAACGTTAATGAGTCATATAATATCCCATAAATCTAATACATATATCCCCCTAAATCAAATACATATATATGTGGTAATTAATTAACAATATATATAGCATATATCCCGTCAGAAAACTATAAAATATATGATATGTGATATTGAATCTTGTTTATTCTATACATATTAAATAAATAAAGATTGGATGTAATATATATTAGGATACCAAATCTACATCATATATAATCCCATATATATGTATAAGTTAGAATATATAAAACATAGACCTATATAAATACATATATATATAAGAAAAATTTATGTAATTATTCGACTTTTAATATACCACTAAATTTATTAATACCTCCACTTTAATTTAAGAAATATAATCGACTTCCTCAATATAGCCCACCTTATTTCGATCTTGCTCTTAAAACAAATTAAGTTATCAAAACATTTCAATTTTTTTTTTTTTATTATTATGTAATTCAACCAGTTAGAATCAGGGTGATTTTGATTTATTATTGATGTCTAGGCTTTTCTTATAAGAAAGCAACTACATAAATCCTAAATGGTGATATGTATGAAAAAAATGGAGCAGAAAATTGAGTTATTAGGAATTTAAAATTTTCTAATAATTGAATCTACATTATTAATCAGAGTATTTTCGGTCTTTTAATAATGTAATTTTTTAGGTTAGCTGTAGATCATGACTGAATTAGCAGTGAAGACGAGGAAAAATCGATGAAGACAAGAGGCGTTTCGGCGAGTGGAAAGCAGCGACGGCACGACGAGTGTGAGCGCGGTGGATGAGGAGCAGCAACAGTCAGATCACGCTGGAAAGCATCGAAAGCCGCGACCGAATGGTGGATATGGCGTTTGCGAGCGAGGAAGTGCGACGTTTGTCGGCTAGTGAGCGACATATTGGACAAGGAGCGGCGTATCGGTGCGGGAGCATCGTTCATCAGACCCTTTTTATTTCTCTTTTTATCGTCTATATAATGATTCAATATCATTTGATGATATTATCGTTTGTTTCATAAAAAATACATTACTATAAAGATATATATAAGATTAGCTGAAAATATTTTGATTGATTTTTTAATAATTATATTACTAAATCCAAAAGTACAAGTTATAACTGATAAAGCGCAATCCGGTATCCAAGAAGCTCAACGAAAACTTATGCAAGAAATATGGAAAAACACAAGATGTACGTGGTTCGATCCGGAGATCTACGTCCACGGGCTCAAAATAGCACCTGCCGAGGTGTTTCATTCACTATCTCTTTGAGTTTACACGTAATAATTTCAGAATACAGAATGCGAACCCTAATCCTGAGAACAATTATCCTATTTATACTCATCAATTCCAAACCCTAACTAACTCCCTATAATTGCGCCTATTTTCCGTTGCATGGAAGTTGGGAGCAGATCGTGGGCCTGGAATCTTGGGATACGCCGCAGTTGGGCCACGCTCTTTTAGGCCACGCATGCTTCTGGGCCGGTTAAGTTACTGGGGCCACGCATGCTTCTGGGCCCGTTACTGGGCTGGGTCGGATCGGAGTGTCGACCCGATCCGAAGCTAATGGGCCATACCCATCAGATGCCCCCCCCCAGCCGGAGCGAGGAAGGAGCTTCGATTATGACCGGGTTGGGGTTGCCAACCAGAGGAGCCGCGGTTACTGGTAAGCCGAAGTATTTTTGGGAAGCCGAGAATTTTCGGAGCCGGAGTTGATCCGTGGTGTAGTCCGCGGGGGCCAAATCAAACTAGGCTGAACATCCCCGAGGTGATAGCGAGGGCCCGAGCACCTCGAAGGCAACAAAGTGTAGCGAAAGGAAACAGCAGTCTGGCCGAGGTGAAGGAGGCACCGGGGTGCTTTCCAAATCTTCCTGGGCAAGGATGGGGTTGATGTGATTGGCGGCGCCATCATGAGAGAGAGGGATGTGAAGTGACACGCTCTGCAATTTTCAATGAACTTGTTCCCCACGCGCCTTGGGAACCGCAAGGCGCGTGATTAGCACGTCCAAATCTCAATCGCTGAATTTGAATAGGCCGTATCAGGGTCGTTGGTTCTTTGAGTATATATTTGGAATAATGGCACAGTATACTTCATCTTCTTCATTGCGATTTGCCAGTTTTAGAAAGCGGGAAAAAAGGAGAATTCTGTGTGCCTGTGATTCATCTCAAATCAAAACTTCTCAAACTCAAACCAAGTAAGTATGCCTTCTTCTTCATCTTCTTCTTCTGTTCAAGAAGTAGGGACTCAGAGCGCTCCGTTAGATGTGCCACCCATTCGATATGTTATTCCGGAGAGGAGTGAGATTAGGACAGTAGAAAGGGCCGACGGCATGGAAACCAACATTAGGATGGTCGGTTTTTATGAATGTGCGGAGGAGGACTTTGAAGTGTCCACTGTAGCATCGCGGATGACGCGAGTGCATATAGAGGCCTTAATCCCCTCCTTCTATTTCCCATTTAATTTAGAATATATAGTTCCGGATCCCGGCGATAGAGCATGTTGCCCCCCGCAGGGTTACATCGGTGTATATATAGATCCATTAAAAATAGGTTTGAGATTCCCCCTCTGGGACATTGTTATCCAATTACTGAGATATTATAACATCGCCTTGAGCCAATTAGCGCCGAACGCGATTAGGCAAGTAGTCGGGTTCACCGTAGTGTGTAAGAATTCCGGGGTGGAACCAACCGTAGAGCTATTTAGGTACTTTTATCAACTAAAAGCCTTCGGGAAGTCCAAGGGGTGGTATTCCTTCAGTCCCCGAGCACGAGGTGGCTTCAAGGTACAAAACCCCAGTAAGGTTGAGGGGTGGAAGGAGAAGTTCATCTTTGTGAAGACCGGGGTGGCCCTCCCGAGGTGGAGTCGGGAGGAGGTGCTAGATACTGCCCCGGTGGGGGACCCAGACGCCGAGGTTGTGGAGATATTCCGGGCTGTGGGGACCTTCAAGACCCTGTATTCGGAGGAAGAGCTGGAGGAGGCTGGACTAAGCCCATATTATTCGGGCGATGCAGCGGGGAAGTCCACCCAGGGTCAAGAGTCGGGAGCCGGGGTTGCCGAGGAGGGTAGGAGTTCTCATACTTGTTTAGAAATTGTTGTCTTGTGCAGGACTAACCCGAATTTCTGTGTGCAGTGGGACGCTTCGGGAAGGAACCAGCAGGAAGCTCCACTGCGGCTGCAGCAGCCAAGAAGAAGGGAAAAGCTGCTGAGGTGTCTCCCCGGGGGAAGATGTCACCTAGTGCGAGACCCATCGTTGGGTCTGAGGAGCGGGTAGTGGTGGCGGAGCCCACCCCCGGAGCCAAGAAGAGGCCGGAGCCATCCAGGACACCGCCGGCAACAGCAAAAAGACTCCGAACAGGGGGGAGTGTTGAGGTATATCTAAAACGTCCTGTTAGTTACTGTTTACGCAAATGAAGTGTGTGCTCACCAGTATTGATTTCTGTGTTCTGCTTTTTGTAGCAGTTGAAGAAGCAAGGGCCCTCCCGTCTACTGGGGTTGGAGGGGGCTGACGCTGAGGAGCTTCTGCGCTTGGCGCGAGGAATCTTGGAACTCGGCCGTAAGAGCGAGAAGGAAGCCAAGGAGGAGATAGCCGATGTGGCTAGAGACCTGCGGACGCGCAACGACAGGCTGACACAAGACCTGGCTGAAGCGCGCAAGAGGGCGGCTTTGGTGGAAAATGAAGTGGCGCGTCTGCGCGGAGTGGAGGCAGAAACCGGGGTCCTTCGGGGGGAAATAATGCAACTGCGGGCAGAAATGGAGGCGCAGGAAACTGCAATAGTCGAAGGTCAAGAAGCGATGCTGAAAGCGTTCGCCGAGAAACTGTTCCAAACAAGCACGTTTCTTAACTTTCAGACCAAATTTGTTGAAATCGAGGACAAGGCCACGCGATCTGTGTTGCTGGAGCAGATCAAGGAAGTCTACCCGAATGTGGATGTATATCGTCCAGAATTCGGGTACGACTACGATGTCGTAGCCGGGGTGGAGAAGGCCTACTACACAGCTTTAGCGCATCTGCCGGAGTGGCCTCTGTTGAAGGCTCTAGCAGAGAAGAGACAAATTCTGAAGGCCGAGGAGATTGCCAACTGTGAGGTGGACCAGGACCAGGAATTCCTGGCATTTCGCCGGGGTGAGCTTATCTCCGAGCCCCGAGACAAAGAACCCCCCCCCCCCCCCCGCATAGAAGCCAATGCAGTTGCCGTAGAGGAGGAGGCAAGAGCGGCTGAAGGTCGACAGGAGGAGGTGCCTGAAGAGGCCGAGGGGACCGAGGAGGAGGTCAGTCGTTCCCCTCAGATTTGATGTATTAGATTGTAGGAGTAAATGTAAATCCCCTGAACTGGACCATGGATTATGTAAACTAATTGTTTTGAATAGAAATTGCGTTGATTAACTGAGTTGTCGCTCATTGTGTGCTTGAGATTGATCTTTCTTGTTGATTCTGTTATCTGTCCAGAATACCGCGGAATTGCACGACACTATAAAGAAGCTCATGCAATCATTAGAGTGGTTCCGCGGAGAGAAGAATAACTTGCAAATGCAAGTGGTGCCGAAGCTAGAAAAGCAAGTGGCCGCTGCGGAGAGAAGGGCGAAGGAGGCCGAGGAGAAAGCCTGGGACCATGAGTTGAAGTATCTGGCAAAAGTTGCTGAACTGGACCGAGTCCTCATCCATCAAAGGGAGTATGACCGGATACTGACCGAGTTCGGCTTACTGACATTTGAGGAAGTTGAGGCGCGGGTCGTAGAGATTCAGAATGAAATTTCAGCACTTATGGCGAGGGGCCCAGCCGAGTCCTCGGAGCTTGTAAGAAAGCGAGAGGTGCTGGAGTTACTCCTCAACATGTATAACGGTTGAAAGGCCGTGGCAGGTGGCGGCCCTCTGCCGAGGAATACATTGCGAGTTCTAGCCGGAGCCAAGGTACTTCGAAAACCCCCCCCAGAAGGGTAAAAAGAAGCCAGCGGGAAAGAGCAAAGGAATTATTATTCGAGAGCCAGTTCCAGTGACTACGATTGAAGAAGAACCCGCTGTTGTCGCCGAAGAGGTAGTCGAAGAGCTGGCTAAAGAAATCGAGGTAATGGCCCCCGAGGAATGGGATCCTGTGCAATGGGCCCAAACTCCAAGGTCTACCCCGCAGCCAAGTAGTCGGGCTCGCACAAGAGACGAAACCCCCAGACAAGCGCCAAGGACGAGTCCACGACATCGGGGGGGGGGGGGGCCGCGGAGGGGAAGGAGCCGGAGCCCAAGGCCGAGGAATGACAAGATCCTGGAGGACACGGCGTAGGTCTAGGAATAGACCTCAACGTCGGAGCGCCGAATACTGGCTCGGAGGCCGTAGATAATTGTAAAGAAAAATCTATACTTTTTTGTTTGTTTTTTTTTTTTTTTTTTTTTTTTTTTGAAGGCTTATGTAAAGAACCTTTTGGTATTTAATCGAAAAAATGTAATAAACCGTTTTGGTGTGCATAGTTGTGTGAAGGAAAACAACGAGTTATTAACCAGAAGTAATAATTGTTTTAACGGGTGTTCGGGAACACGATATGGACAGCGCCAATTTAGATCTCCCCGGACGGATCGGGCGGGAGTAAACACCTCTCCGGTTAAACAGGCGAGAGAGTGCTACGAGTCCGGGGACGAAACGTGAATCTCCCTGGATGGACCGAGGGAGAGATTTAATTGTCCGGAGACGAATAATAATAATACAACTGCGTTAGGGCGTCCCCGTAACGTAGAAGAAAACACAGCAAGATGCATAAACAATGAATATTTATTCAATGATGAGTGCCGGAGTAAATTAAAGGATACAAAGAGAGATAACAACGTAAAAGAAGTGTACAATGAGCATAAAGATGAGGATGATACTTGTCATTTGGTGTTCACAGATAGAAGCGCCTTAAGTTGGTAACATGCCAGCTTCGGGGAATCGGGGTTCCATCGAGTTGCTCTAACTGGTAGGATCCGGAATCATGTACAGCAACTATGCGATAGGGATCTTCCCAAGAAGTGTGTAATTTCCCCTCGGGGGTGGCTTTGCTGGCTGAATTGAGTCGGAGTACTAGGTCCCCGACATTGAACTGAATGCCCCGAACCCGGAGGTGATGATACTGAGCTGCACGTTGTTTACACTTGGCCTGCTGGATGAACGATTGATCACGACGATATTCGAGCTCATCCAAATTTGTACAAAGAGCTTCGTCATTATCCTCGGGAGTCAAAGTTACGAGTCGGGGGCTCGGTATGCTGATTTCCGCCGGGATCACAGCTTCGGAGCCATAGGTCAGACTGTAGGGGGTCTCCCCAGTAGCGGTATGTGGCGTTGTGCGATAGGACCATAGGACATGCGGAAGATTTTCAGCCCAAAGACCTTTAGCACGATCCAGACGTTTCTTTATACCCGCAAGGAGAGTACGGTTAGTGACTTCCACCTGACCATTGGCTTGAGGGTGAGCTACCGAGGTGAAAATTTGCCTAATATGGAGCTCCTCGCACCATGATCGAAAGGGATCATTGGCAAACTGTTTGCCGTTATCCGAAATAATAGTGCTCGGTATGCCAAAGCGACATATAATATTTCGCCAGACGAACTTCAATATGTTTTGACCAGTGATGGCAGTAAGAGGTTCGGCCTCTACCCACTTAGTGAAGTAATCTACTGCGACAACCAGAAATTTCAATCCCCCCGGAGCGACTGGGAACGGGCCGACAATATCGATTCCCCATTGGATAAATGGCCACGCACTCTGAATTCCAGTGAGCTCGGTTTGTGGCAGATGCTTCACACGAGAGTGCAGTTGACACTTGCTGCACTTGGTCACCAAATCGTGGGCATCGTTAAATAAGGTTGGCCAATAATACCCCCATCGAAGAATTTTCTTGGCCAACGTCCGTGAGCCGATGTGACTGGCGCAGGCCCCTTCGTGCACCTCCCGAAGAACCTGATCGGCCTGTGCAGGAGCAAGGCACCGGAGATTCGGTTGTAAGTACGACCGCCGATACAAAATCCCATCATGGAATGAGTACTTGGGTGCCTTAAGGACGATCTGCCGAGCTCGCAGCCTGTCATTAGGCAAAGTTCCATCCCGGAGATACTGAACAATAGGAGTCATCCAATTCGGATCACTATCTATCAATACCGAGACCGTTGCCTCATGAATCGCCGGATGAAATATATCTTCGACCATAATATCCGGAGATACATTAGTGCGAACCGCGGAGGCTAATTTACTGAGCGCGTCTGCTTTGGCATTCTGAGTGCGTGGTATTTTCTGGATAACAACCGTATCAAAAGTTGACATAAGTTTGAGTGTTAAAGCGCGATACCTGATCATCGTTTCATCCTTAGCGACATAAGTACCCTGGATTTGCTTGGACACAACCTCGGAGTCCGTGAAGAGCTCAAGATGGCGGATAGCTAAGGATTGAGCGAGCCGGAGCCCAGTGAGAACTGCCTCATATTCTGCCTCATTGTTGGTCACCTTAAACTTGAATCGAACAACATTCTTAACTTCAACTCCCTCGGGGTCAATGAGAAGCACCCCGGCACCACTTCCACGAGATGTGGATGCACCATCCACATATAATTGCCACTTACGAGGTGTGGGTTCAAGGGTAGCAGGGTGATGAGTACCATTGTCTGCAGAATATTCATGATTATCCCCTGGGGTTTCAGCCAAAAAGTCTGCAAGTGCTTGCCCCTTGATAGCTCGGCGGGGAAGAAATTGAATATCATATTCTCCTAATTCGACAGCCCACTTGGCGAGGCTCCCTGACACCTCGGGCTTGACAAGAATCTGACGGATGGGATGATTGGTCAGAACCCGTATTTCGCGCCCTTGGAAGTATGGCCACAAACGCCGAGCTACCATGACGAGTGCGAGTACTGTTTTTTCCAACATGGAGTACCGTGTCTCCGCCCCGTGAAGTACTCGGCTTGCAAAATACACCGGATGTTGAACACCATTGACTTCTCGCACAAGAGCGGCACTAATGGCTTCCTCAGCGGAAACCAAATATATATAGAGCGGCTCTCTGGAGAGAGGAACTGATAGAGTGGGCAGTTGCTGTATATGACGCTTTAAAGCCTCGAAAGCCTCGGTGCACTGCGGAGTCCACTCAAATGACTTCGCCTGTCTCAAAATTTTGAAGAATGGGAGTTGTCGCTCTGCTGCTTTAGACAAAAAACGGTTTAAGGCCGCCAAACCACCCGTGAGGCATTGAACGTCTCTGAACGTCTTCGGTGGTTGCAGATCCAACACATCCCGAAGCTTGGCTGGATTGGCCTGAAGGCCATGTTGCGAAATCATATACCCGAGGAACTTTCCGGAACCAACGCCGAAGGTACATTTCGCCGGATTAAGTCGCAAATTGTAATGCCGCAGAGTACGCAACGTTTCAACAATGTCTTGCACACATGAAGAATGTGAGGCGCTTTTGATGACTAGATCATCAACGTAAACCTCAACATTGCGGCCAATTTGATCGCGAAACACGCGGTCCATGAGACGTTGATATGTAGCCCCCGCGTTCTTGAGCCCAAAGGGCATTTTCTTAAAAGCAAAACACCCAAAATCAGTGATAAATGCCGTTTTGAGGGCATCCTGACGATCCATGAAGATCTGATGGTATCCCTTATACAAGTCTAAGAAACAAAGCGCCACATGCCCAGTAATGGCTTCGGCTTTTTGGTCGATGGAGGGCAGAGGATAACAGTCCTTCGGACAATGCTTATTGAGATCGGAAAAATCGACACACATCCGCCATGCCCCGCTGGACTTTAATACCATCACTGGATTGGACAACCAAGAAGGGTAATAAACTTCGAACAAGATATCTGCATCTAAAAGTTGTTGTACCTCGATTCGGATGGCCGCATTTCGCTCCGGAGCGAATTTCCTTTGTTTTTGCTGTATAGGCTTAACGCTGGGATCGATGTTCAGTTTGTGGGTTATTACATCAGGAGAGACCCCGGGCATATCCAAAGGGGACCATGCAAAGACATCGGAATACTCTCGCAAGGTCTGGATGATGGCATGATGCAACCACGGCACATCCACGGCACCGACAGTTACTGTTTGTTCAGGCTTGGATGGATCGAGCGGCACCTGGACAGTGGTGTCACCTAATGATGTACATAAATGAGGTTCACAAGCTGATGACGCCACCTGAAGTTGCTGTTTGGGAGGAGCCTTGGTTGCCTTTTTGAGTGCGACGTACATGCACTCTTTAGAGACCCGCTGACTGCCGCGGATAGCCACTTCACCGTGGGACGTAGGGAACTTTAGCGCGAGGTGGTATGTGAAGCATATGGCTTTGGCGGGAGTAAGCCAATCCCGACCCAAAATCATATTATACGGGGACGGGGAATTAACAGCGTAAAAATCCACAAAAATGGTTTTTATCGCCGGATAAGTTCCCAGAGACGCCGGGAGAGTGATGACGCCTTCTGGCTGAACTTCACCCTGGGTGAAAGTCTGCAATGGCCCGGGGGCCGACCGAAGTTGATCCCGAGGAATCCTCATTTTTTGGAAACAGTCGGCGAATATAACACTCACTGCGGCTCCATTATCTACGAAGACTCGCTTTATTGTAACATTGGCTACAGCCATGTCGATGACGATGGCGTCAGTATGGGGTGTAATCTCTGGAACTGGGTCTCTATCTGTGAAACTAACAGTTTCGGATTGATGGAGGCGCTTATGGCGTGGCTCCTCGGGAGGAGGACGGCGAGCCTCTGCCTTCAAGGCATTTCGCGAAGCCCCAGTGGGGAGGGCCCCATATATAACGTTTATGACGTGAGTGGGTGCATTGTCTCCGGGTCCTCCCGGAGGAGGGGGTGGTGGCAAAAAACGAGGTTGTTGACGATTGCCAGGGTCTTGCCGTGCATAATTGTTAGACCCCGGCCGATTATTCTGCCACGGCGGCCGATTTTGTTGCGAACCCCGGTCATGATAACCTCCGCGGTTGAGGGATGAACCCCCATTCTGATTTGTCCGAGGCTTGTCATCGGTCCGCGCAATATATTGTCGCAAGAGACCTTTCCTTAAACAATCCTCAATTTCCTTGCTGAGCTCTCGGCACTCTTCCGTCTCGTGCCCATGATCACGGTGGTACGCACACCACTTTCCGCGGTTTCGTTTTTCAGGCGGGGCAGTCATCCGCGGACAGGGCCGTAAATCATTCTTGTGAACAGAAAGAATTTCAGCTCGCGATTTTGTCAGCGGGGTGAATTGTGGAATATCCCCTCGAGATTCTGAACGCCCCTGATTTAGACGAGAAAAGGCATTAGGTCGTGTGCTAGGCCCAACCTGTGCCCTATCGGACTGCCGCTTGCTAGCATGTTTCTCACACTTCCGACGAGTTTGCTCCTCGGCCTTAGCATATCTGCACACAGTATTAAACAGTGCTCAGGTTGTGACCGGTGGATTACGAACCAACTCGGTGTAGAGTGGTCCGGGACGGAGACCATTCATGAATGCATTGATGATAACATCATCCGAACAGCTTCCTACCTTAAGACTCTCCGCTGTAAAGCGATCAAGGAATTGGGTAACGGTTTCGCCGTCCCGTTGTTCCATATTCATGAGATCGGCCAAAGTGGCCATGGGCTTGGCACGTGCTTCGAAACGCGCCCAAAAGTGTTCGGCAAGTTCTCTAAAAGAGGATATGCTATTACGAGGGAGAGAATCAAACCAAACCCGGGCCTCGTCCTGAAGATACTCGGGGAAAATCTTACAGTAGTGAAGAGAGGTAGTATGATCGCGGCTAAGCATGTTGTGCCTGAAAGCTCCAAGAAAATTGGCTGGATCTCCCGTACCGTCGTAAGGTGGTATGGCAAGCCTTTTGAACCCTTCGGGAAGGGAGGTGGCCATGATTTCTTGAGAGAACGGTGTGATAATGTCCCCATTGGCATCAAGGCCCAGGATTCTGTCCAGTTCGACATTGCGTTGGACTCGCTCATACTCCTGAAGATCTAGAGTATGAGGATTGGCATAACGAACTCTTTTAGCCACGTTAAGTGGACGGCGGCGATCGGCATCTGCAGGTTCGTCGTTGCGTTATCTTGACCCATTAGAACTCCCATGGTCCTCGGGAGAACCGAGTCGCTCCCGTCGCCGATCCTGACGCCCGCAGTGCACTGGGTCTTGTCGATCGTGCGAGTGCTAACGACGTGGTTGCACTGCGGGATTGGTAGCGTGTCCGGCAGGTCCATCAGGATTCAGGCGATTGGCCGCCCAGTCTTGAAGAACATGAGCATGCTCTTGTAGGAAAGCCTGGAGTAATTCTGGAGTTATCTGAATATTAACCTGCGGCCGGGCGGCAGCGGGATTAGGGTTTTGCATGTCTTGTGGGGGCAGAGGTAAGAATTGGTTGCCCGGATTCATAACCGGGCCCTTGTTGCCCTGCTGATGAGATGTATCCCGCATCGGCGATTGCCTCGGCGGCAAAATTTGATCCACGGGTGGATCTTGGTTGATCTGATCACCTTGGCGAGACTGATTTAAGCGAGTAGTCACCATAGTTTACCAAATACAACGTCAATATCACAATCACTTGCGTTTCCCACAGACGGCGCCAATTGATAAAGCGCAATCCGGTATCCAAGAAGCTCAACGAAAACTTATGCAAGAAATATGGAAAAACACGAGATGTACGTGGTTCGATCCGGAGATCTACGTCCACGGGCTCAAAATAGCACCTGCCGAGGTGTTTCTTTCACTATCTCTTTGAGTTTACACGTAATAATTTCAGAATACAGAATGCAAACCCTAATCCTGAGAACAATTCTCCTATTTATACTCATCAATTCCAAACCCTAACTAACTCCCTATAATTGTGCCTATTTTCCGTTGCATGGAAGTTGGGAGCAGATCGTGGGCCTGGAATCTTGGGATACGCCGCAGTTGGGCCACGATCTTTTAGGCCACGCATGCTTCTGGGCCGGTTAAGTTACTGGGGCCACACATGCTTCTGAGCCGGTTACTAGGCTAGGTCGGATCGGAGTGTCGACCCGATCCGAAGCTAATGGGCCATACCCATCAATAACTAAAGTAAGTTATTTTTAAAGTGAGTCGTCACCGACACGGCCCACAAGAAAAATCCATGCATCAGGTATTGTATTTTTATTTTCTTTTTTCATTGAGTCGTCATATATCACACAAACTTTTTAGTAATCCTACATTACTGTGACTATTCACAATTTAATTAGCATAAATATCCGAGAAGTTACTGTTAGTGTTTTACTATTTTCTCTTCATTAACCCTCAAATTTTATAATGGGAGTAATTAAACAAAAAATTTCCCTAAAATTCAATTTTACCAAAATTAATATTTACAACTGAATTCATAAATATAAATTAATAGCATTGTTTAAAAAAAAAAATCAAATAGAAAAATTATAAATATTATGTTAAAGTTGAAATCCTCGTATTATTTTATTAGTACTTTAAATTATTAAAATTTTTATATTAAGAAATAACTAATGTATTATTTTCCTATAGGTGTAAGGGTACATTGTGCAATTGCAGATTTTCCTTTAATTTATTATAGGCTATTATTCATTGAAATCAGTAAGACAACGTTTCCCAAACACGTTGTTTAAATTGTTGTCTTTCGATATAAATTTCGCTAATACACAATGTCTTTTGAAACCGTTGTAGAAAACGTTGTCTATCAGTGCAAACATAAGGTGAAAGACAACTGTCATAAACTTCTGTTGTCTATTATCTTTAGACCGTTGTGTATTACTACTCTGTTTTCGCTAATATACAACGGTTAAAAGACCGTCGTAAAAAGTGTTGTGTATCAGCATAAAAACTTGGACATAGACAACACCCCGGAAAAACTGATGTAAAATGCATGAAGTCCGTTGTCTATAGCCGCGTTTTGATATTAAACACAACGGCTTTCTCAAAATATGTTGTTGAAGACTAAAAGACAACATAACAACCATTAAAGCATTGTGTTTCAAGTGTTGTTAATTGGCATATTTGTTGTAGTGATTATCATGGAATTTCATTTATGCAAGTTATTGGGATGTCGTAGGCACGTATCAGAAAGATGGCTCTTCAACCATAACTGTAGGAGGTTGTCCAAGGCCTTAAACGTGCTTAATTGCAAAGAGGGCATCCTCAAAGTGCCATGATTGATTAGCAATTACCCAATCAACAAGCATCCAGGTCCTTAAAACGAAATAGATTGAGACCTCTAACTCAGTCACGTGCTATTAGTAGAGTCTCAAATATTCAATACCTAAATAACTCTCGTATACTTCCCTTCCAAAATAAGAGTCTTGTATCTATTATTCGAACTAAGAAGTCAAACTTTAAAGCTACTGAAATCCTATTGAACTGTTATAATTTGATATACTCTAAATATTATATCACATAATTATCGATAATCTTGAGTCATTCATAAATCGTGGTAAATTCTATATCATATGATATACACTATATTTGTCTTGTGTTTTATTTTTCTTTTGGCTAGAGGAATGAGTATATAGATATTTAGCTACCAAAATTAAGCCAAAAAATCCTCTCTAGAATGAGAGATGATAAGTAAAGTCTACAAGGACTTTCACCATTATTTAGTGCTCTAATTTTTAATTATACTTTAATTTTTGTGCTGATATTAAAACATATTAGTATTTTCATTCACCATCAAAACACCTAAAGTTAATTTTTTTTCCAACACCCAAGTAAATAACTCGTGTATCGCTATTAGATGTTTTGTAATTATTATTCGAAATTAAGGGTCTTGTAGTTATTACTCTAACAAAAAGTCAAACAGTGAAGTTACTAATATCCTATTAAACTACCAGATGTTTAATTTTCTATAATCTTTGTATAAGAAATAATCACTAATGATAAGATGTACTCAAGAATTATACATCAAGTGCTAAAATTAATATCATATACGCTATACTTATAGTTGTCATGTCATTATAGTGATACGAGTTTAAAGATAATATAGTGACAAATCTTAAAAAAACTAAGAAAAAAAAAAACACGCACACACAAATTTCTCTTAGGAATGAAAGATGAAAAAAAAAATCTCTTAAGAATCAAAGATGTAAAATAAACCCAATAAGGTCATTGGCACCAATAATACATTGTTCCCAGTTTTAATTATATGTTGACTTTTGTTAATCTTAATACACATTAGTACTTTTCATTCACCATCAAACCTCCTAACCTTAATAGGTTTTTCCAAGAATAAATACATTAATTTATTTGTTGTAAAATTATAATTGTTTAATATTTTGAGAACCATAAAACTAAAATACTTTTGCTTATTTTAATAGTTTATACATATGGGCGACGACTATTCATAGCCTACAAAGTTTCTTAACGCGACTCACTTCTTAATCTAGCTCATTTTTATTCAAAATTCAATACAAATTTCTTAATATATCCCACTAAATATCAATTATACCATTTTATTTTAGATTATTGAATTAAAACATTATAATTAAAACAACAAAAATATTAGAAAACAAAGAAAATACAAGAAGAAGAAAGAAAATAAAGGGCAACGATTTATAATAACAGAGAGAAGAAATAAAGGGATCTGGATCCTCTCCCGTTCTCGGCCTACTGTTAATTTCGTCAATTTGGGACAATCCTCACCTTTTATTATATTAATGGCTCACCTTTTATTATATTTATGGCTAACAATTTTTCTAAGTCTATCATTTTCTTTTTTCTTTATGGATCTGAACATTGACAATCCTTTCTCTGCTTCGTCACTGGTGCACAATTCTCATGCTCCGCAATCGATGCACAATTCTCATGCTCCGCCATTGATGCACCTCAATTCGATTCCGCTCCTTCGGCACTGCAGTCCGATTCTGCTCCTTCATCGTTTAATCAGCTTGTCTCTGCCGACTGATTCTCCATCTCCGCCGTCTTCAAAGCGAGAATCCAGATCTCAAGTCCGTCATCCTTAATTCTTATAATTCTCGTTAATGCAGCCGTAAAGAGACGGCTTTGAAGACTCTTTTAACCAACCACCAGTTGGCTGTCAAAATCCCACTAATGAGTTAGTTTTGGGGGAGAAAACGTGTGAAAGAGAGAAGAACAAAAAGAAAGAAAGAAAAAAAAGAAATGATTAAGTGCGCTGACACAATATTAAAAATGGTGATGTGGCATGTTGCGGGCCTTTAATTTTTGTGAATGGCTGAGACCAAAGGAAATTGGTGAAATTGACAGATTCTCAAATTGAGAGGATCCGTGTCCGAAATAAAGAGAGAAAATGAGGAAGAAGAAGATGGAAGAAGTTAAATGTCAATTTGTATTTGGATCAAAGGACTTGTGTTAGGAATTGATGAAAAAAATAAAGACTTACTTTGATTCCATCTTGCCACCAATTGGTGGAATATTGCCAATTGAGTTCAGTATTGTGTGAATTACCAAAATCATTGGTTCGTAATCATTGCCAAGAAAAGTAAAAGGACTTAATTTGTACCAATATTGTACGAATTGATTCCACGAGAAGTCCATTTTGTACATAAAAAATATAAAATGCAAAGGATAAAAGTTTTTTTTTTTTTTTTTTTTAAAGAATTGATGAAAAAAGTAAAAGGATCTTATTATTTGTTGTCATTAAGTGTTCTTCATCGTTATGTATATCCTCCATCGATGAAACCTTGAAGAAACTAAATTTTAGAAAAGAAAAAAAAAAGTCTGGTTGAAGATGATATAGAAGAAAGAAAAATTGTATTAACTTTTATGTTTTTATTCTTTCAAATTTTACACAAACACACACACGCACACATATATTACTTTTAATTAATTATGTTAATTTTTTTATTAAAGGCGTGTAGTCTTTTACTAAAAGAATTTTAATTATTAAATTAGTGGGATGCGCTAAGAAATTTAGTATGTTGCAAATAGACGCCATCATATATATATGATGGAAATAAAAAGACAATAAATTTATGAAGAATCGAAGAAAGTTAAAATATATAAAAAGAACAATACTAATATATACTTTTTACTGGAAAGGAATAAAAATATTAAAATTATGAATGAGTTTCTATATATATTATTTTTCTTAGATTTTCTTTCTCTACATTTATAAAAGAATCCAATCATTAAAAAAAGTAAAAATTCATTTTTAGTGATGTATGTTATGGCTTGTCCAGAAAAAGTCTTGTATATTTCGAAATTTTAATTTTAGTTTACTGTGTTTCGAAAAATGTCCAATTTAAGGACACTAGATGCTGGGGGCCAGTAATTGTGCTGCATGTGAACCAATAAATTGAAGGTTTTTGGTCAAATAGCTAATGTGGCAGTTATGAATCCAGGTGTAAATGCAATTAATTAAACAAACTCAAAACGACAAGTTATTTCCCTCTAGGAAGTCTAACGCTGATGTGAATTTAGATTTTGTATTTTCTTGCTGGTGTGTTGATTTAATTACTTGGCATGTATACATGGATTCAGAACTGTCACAAAAGCTTTTTGACCTGAAATCCCCAATTTATTGTGTCACTTGCGTGTATTTCCGACACAATTATTGTTCCGTTGGCGTCTAATATCCTTAAATTGGACATGTTTCGAAACATATTGGACTAAAATTAAAATTTCGGAACATACAAGACTAAAAATAGATTTTTCCCATTAAAAAAATAAGTTGTTTATGAAGAATGGAAGAAAGTAAAAAATAAATAAATAGAATTATAAATGAATTAAGCAAGGTTGTTAAACTCGCGATTTTAAGTAGATTCGGTGGATTGTCCGTAAAATCAAATCATATAATCGAATTGTAAAATTGTAAGATTCTATAACCTATACATAATAACCATATATATAAATTATTGTTATATATATTTTAATTACAACAAGTTTTGAATTTATATCACATATAAAAAATACACGTACTATATACACAAATAATCAAAAGAAGAAAGAATATAATATGGAGAAATATTTTTGGCATCACGGTTCATACACACATTTAGTAAGGCATTCCTAAATTATAATTAAGAATACTTTAAGAGAGAATTGAAAACATCATAGTGAAATTAAGCACTAAATAAAAAAAGATACATTTTTTATGAAGCTTGGGTTATAATTTAGAACTTGATAGATAGAAATAAATAAATAAATAATGATTTTAAGAAAAAATAGCTCTCTTTTTTTGTACTGTTCTAGAAACTTTTAAAATCCTAATTTTAACTTGGTATAAATTTTACAATTCGTATTATATATATACATGTGTGTGTTGGGGGGGGGGGGGGTGTGTGGGTGTGTATTTTATTGTTAATATAGAATGAAAAATAATATTTTATAAAACTGTGAAACTCGTACACAAAATCATAAAATCGTAAACTCGTAATATTGCATGAGCAAACTCTCGAGTTTACTTCAATTTTATCAGATCTCGATTTTATTACGACTTCACTCGTTCAGAGAGAAATAACTCGTAAACTCGTAGAATCGTAAGAGTTGGGTGGATAAATATCATATGATGTGCGATAGAAAATTCCATGAGATAATAGATGACCTTGAGCTATAAAATGACTTTTCTCAAATAAATAAAACTCTTAAAATTAAAGTTACTAAATTAGCCTAACAATTCTACTAACTGGCCTTTCTTCTTTTCTAAAAATATAAAAAAATCCCATCATAAAGTGATAAGAAAAATTGAAGAATCTAAAATAAAATATAATAGTATGCATATACTAAAAATGAAGAAAAATATTAAATATAATGAATATTTAGATTCAAATTATCGCATAAAGGTTAATAAAATATCATTTGTGATGGAATAGAAATACCATGAATTAATAGACGAGATTTGAACAATATAATCTTACCTAATCTATAAAACTTTAAAATTAAATTACTAAACCTTAAAAAGGACAAATTAAATTTTGCAGCAACTATTTTACTTTAGGGGATTCAGGCTCTCTCTCTCTTAAAGGCGCACCACATTATTAGGAGGCTACCAACGTTTCATCTTCTTCTCCCTCTACTGCTCTGATTTCTCTATCATCTCTCTCATCTTCTCCGCCCTTCTTCTCCTCATTTTTACAGAGTATTTGTCTGTCTTGTTCTCTCCATTTTCTTCAATGTCGTCTTGTTGATCCGGATCGTTGTGCAGCGATGATGATGAAATCAGAGCTGGTCGGGCATAGAGACGAATCTGACCCGTAGCTTGGCAAGGCAAACCTGCTGCACTTGGGTTATGCAGCCATGGCGGTGCCTCTGCCTCTTTGTCCGCCGGTTTGAGCCTCACACGTCGGAAAGAAGAGTTCCTACCTTTGAGATATTTTGCTATGTTGAGAAAAAAGGGAAAAAGAAGTCAAAAGCTGAGGAGGTTGTTTTGGGGTGATAATGGGTTCCTATCTCTGAAATATTTTGCTGGGGAAAATTGGTAAAAATGTCCCGTAATTTTGCCCTAATTAAGAAAATATCCTTTAAGTTTGGCACTTTTTAAAAATGCATTCTAACTTACAAAAAATTGATAAAAATGCCCCGTGACCGGCTACTACAGGTTACCCATCAGGTCATCCATGAGTTGGTTATTTTTCGCTTATGTGGCACTTAATTTTTTTACTTTTTTTGTGTTTCTCTTGCTTAGTCACTTATTAGGATGGTAAAGAAATTAAATATATATATATATATATATATATATATATATATATATATATATATATAATTTAAGATTTAAGACACTTCTAAAAATTAATTTTACATTTATAAATTAATTTTAAAAAATTTCAAGTTACTTTAAGATTTACTAAAATAATTTTACTGATTTTAAAGATAAAATAAAAAAAATTAATTTAACATTAAAGATTTTTATTAATCATATATCTATATATATTTTTGTTTTTAAATCATTCTATAATTTATTTTGAATATTTTATATATTTTACAATCTAGATTAATTCAAAATAATATATTGAAGATTTACTAAAATAAATTTTCAGATTAGGATTTAAAACTATAAATTTTTAAATATTATATAAATTTAATTATCATTTATATCTAAATTTTAATACTATATCCTAATAAGTGACTTAGCAGGAAAAATGCAAAAGAAAGTCAAAAAATTAAGTCCACATAAGCAAAAAGCAGCCAACTCATGGATGACCTGATGGGTAACCTGCAGTAGCCGGTCACGGGGCATTTTTATCAATTTTTTGTAAGTTAGAAGGCATTTTTAAAAAGTGACAAATTTAAAGGATATTTTCTTAATTAGGGCAAACTTATGGGACATTTTTACCAATTTTTCCATAAAAAAAAAAAAGAAAAAGAAGTCGGAAGCTGAGCAGGTTGTTTTTGGTGATAATGGGTTTAGTTGGGAGATTCCAAAGGATGCTTTTGAAGGGATGAAGGCTTTGTGTCAAGTGGAGTCGAGGTTTAATTTTTTCAATGGAGCGATTCCTATGTCTTTAATGATTTTGCAGAATTTGATGAATTTGCAGCTTTAGAATAATTGATTTGAAGGGCGTATAGTAGATTTTTGGCAGCCGAATTTAGGCAAATGGGATTGGGAGAATTGATAGTAATCCTATTTGAATAATTTTGTGGTCTAAAAATTTGATTTTTTTAAGAGAAATACGGATAGAACAAAAGAGGGATTAGAATTAAAGAAAAAGAAAAACAGACAGAAAAATGAAAGAGAAAACAAAAAGATCTAAAAGAGGAATAAGAAGAAGAAGAAGAAGAAGAAGAAGAAGAAGAAGAAGATCAAAAAGAAAAATCTGGAAATAATAACAGAAAATTTTGGGAAAAATTGAAGTGGATATATATATTTATATATAATCTATTTTGATTTTTAGAATAAAATTTTCAATAATAAAAAAAAAGGAAAAAGAATAAAAGAAACGTAGAGGTGGATTCGTATTTTTTGAATTATATCATTTTGAATTTTTTAATAAATATTATAACAATAAAAATGAAAAATATTTTATTCATATTATTCCAATACTACTTTAGTCATTAAATCAAGGGTTAATTACAAAAACCCCACCAAACTATCAGCGTTTTTGCACATAAATCACTAAACTTTTTTTCTTGGCACCAATACATACAACCTATACGAGTTTGACAGATAAACCAACAAACTTATTTTTCAACTATTTTTCATCAGAATTCCACACGTGACTTGCGCGTGATACACTTTTAGGTTGTTTTTTGTCAAAGCAATATTTTTAGTAGATAGAAGAGCTACTCATCTTCAACAATATAGGTTCTAGATATTGGGAAAAAGAACTATTAATTCAAATGAATTCTTAAGAAAAAATAAGGTGTGAAGGAAATTTACACTTTTGGCCTACTAAAAATGTTGTTTAGACGAAAAGAGACCCTTAAAATTTTATCACGCGCAAGTCACGTGCCGAATTCCGGCGAAAAATGATCGAAAAATAAATTCGGTGGTTTATCTGTCAACCGAAAAATAAGGTATATCTGCCAAACCTGTATAGTTTGTATGTATTGGTGCCAAGAAAAATTTAGTAGTTTATGTGCAAAAACGTCATTAGTTTGGTGGGATTGCTGTAATTAACTCTTTAATCAATTATCAGTAACAATCACTTATATCCCAGCCACCCCCCATCCCAACCAAACACTACCTAAAACTATTAACAGTATTTTGTAATATTCGGACAACTATAAAAAATGGAGAATTTAAAAGACTCACTCAAGGAAAATTTAATAGAATACTTCGCAAAACCATTAAATTTATAAGTTGCCTTTTTTTTTAATTGATAGGATTAAGTGAAATCGCCTCTGCTAGACGCGACTTCCATTTTTTTTCTTTTTTAATGTCGCCTGTGCCAAAGGCGACTTATGTTGTGTGTGTGTGTGTGTATATATATATATATTTTTTTTTTAATTTGAAAGTTGTTTATTTAATAGTGTTAATAGAGTTTCAATCGTTTTTTTCTTTAATTTGAGTCGCACCTATTGTTATTTTTATTTAAGATGTATCGAGTATAGTCGATGTTTAAATCCTGTTACGATAAAATTATAATATTTAGGTTAATCATAAATACTTAAAACATAAAGTAGTTTTTACCACATTATTACAAATAACTTGAAAGACAAGATCTAATATTCATGACCAGTCACGCAACGAGTTTTTTTCCTGTTTCGTTTAGCTCTCCCTCTCCGCTCCTCGATAGGGGCATCAGATTTAGTGTGTTGGGCGCGTTGTGATTGCCGGTCATCTAGTGTGCTGATATTCAAACTAAATGTTGGCTGACCAGATGAAGATGATATTTGACCTAAATATGGGGTCGGAGACATATTTAACTGTCCTGGATGACCTGCCAAATTTGGTTGTTGAGGAGAAATTGGTTCAGTTGTTATGTAGTTGCCGATCTCCAAGAGCAAAGTGAAGGACTGATCAAACCGCATTGAATCACGATGCGGAGTGAAAAAATCTTGTTCCTTCACCATTGGAGGCACATAGTAGCCTGGCTGCATGTCCACACTGGGATGCTCATGAACGGTAGAATGTGAAGGCCTGGGGAGATCGCTTGACACAGACCTAAATGGATGGGTGTTACACAGGGTAGTATCACCAACTCGTTGTCTGAAGTTAGCACGTGTGTACGTACTACGTCTCCTCCCTTATTGGGCCGCATCATGTGGCATGGGCATCCCAACAGCTTGGTGTTGTGCGTCTGGATGTGGTTGATGGTAGGTTGGACGGTGATCATGAAAAATTTGTTGTGCTTCTTGATACAACTCCTCAAATGATCTTCTGGTTGGCTCTCTCATATAGTCCCACTCTCCGACAACTAGTTGATGCATTCTCTCAATGATTCTTTCCTAAAATTAAAGGTTGTAAATAAACATATATGAGTTTGAATTTTAAACGTTTTAGATCTATTTATATGTATAGTCAATAAGAAGTTGTTTACCCACCAAATTTTTTATATATGCATTAGTTGACGGCTGAGATCCCTCTTGCACACCTATTCTAGGAGTTATTAACCGACGTGTGATCTTTTGATACCAACCCATCTATTCAATGTCCACTTCATCACCTTGTTCCCCGATCTGAGGGGTGGTCACAATAGACTAATTTCTGGTGTTCCATTGCTCAACATATTGAGCGTGTGTTTCAAGCCAGTTTTGATTAAAACATCCATGTCGATCTATTCTACCATGCAAATTTCTGTGTTCAGCTAAAATCGACGGAGGGATAGATTGTCGCATACCGAATTACCGAAATGCCCGATCAGGATAATATAGCTCAATGATAGAGTGATGGATAAGTGGACATTTCGATATCCATGTGTACGTAACATTAATAATATTGTCATCAAGATATGATTGGACTGTTGGTAAGATTGGTTCATACTGTCTCCAAACAAACTGCAAATTAAAGCAAATGTAATAGTAAATTATTACATTAATTTTATTTTAGAAAGGAATAAGAGAAAAATCAAGGTTATACCTCCTCCAGGGTTTGTCTATCCAGGTACTCCTGGATAGTCTTCACGTTGTTGTTAAAGTTGTGCGTGAAAGTGTGATATTGCAACCATTCAACTCCATATGGTGCAATAGGGAGTTCACTGGCTTCACCATCGATTGGACCTATATCGAATCGCCTCCCCACATTTCTAGGACTCAGAAATGTTATACGCGTCCAGACCCAAATCTTAAAGAAAGTTCATAACATATACTCCCTCCGTTCCTTATTAAGTGACCCATTTTATCCAAAATCCCGTTCCATAATATGTGTCCCATTTCAATTATTGAAGTCACTTTACCATCTTCAACCATAATAAATGAACAAAATTTGATAAAATTGAGGTTCACAAATTTTATAATTATAAACTCATTAATATTATGACCTTGACTACATTAATTCATTTTTCATTATTATCAAGACTAATGAGTGCAGATTCATGCAATCCATTTGCAGCGAGCCATATATAAATCATTGAGAATTGGAAGTGTTTGTTGCTCCGTAGTCATTTCAATTCGTAGGCTGAAAGCACCATGATACGATTTGTACAAACTCTAATTTGTAGTTGGAAATTGGAGGGAATATTTTTTTTTATTGAAATTTTAACGGAGTAATTTTGAAAACACGTGAAATTGTGGTGGGTACTTCATGATGCTGGTTGTTTAGAAGGTGAAGGAATTTTACAGAAAAAAAAAAAAAGAAAAAGAAAAGTAGCGAGAAAGAGAAATAAAGGAACCTGTCAATATTTAGCTTCCTCTAAAATCAATGAATTCCTAATTTGATAAAATAAATGTGTCCCTATAATTAAGGGAGTAGTTAAAATGCAGGAGATGTGTTTTTTACCTCTCAATAAATGAAAATATTGTTATGTGTGCATGGATAAAATGGGTCACTTAATAAGGAACGGAGGTAGTATTTATGAATAACATGCAATAAATTGGATTGAACAAGGTATAAATAAATAGAGGATGACGGTGCACATGTAGTAACTGCATAGGCCCGCCAATGGACTTTCTATCTCTTCGTGCTGCACCACATAATTGGTGGTACAAAAACCCCAATACGACACTGCCCCAACTGTATTCGTAGCATTCAGAAATATCTTCCAATTCAGTCAAGTACAATAGAGATCCAAATCTGTCTGACGTGTCTGGGCACATAATGGACCCCAACAGAATCAACGCAATCCCACGCGAGTATTGCTCAACTTCGACGTCTTCTGTATCATCATCCACTAGGTTATGCCTCAAATGCTTTCCAAGGACTGTCATTGAGAATCTCGAACCACTAATATCACTTAGGTCTGGACTCCAACCTAGTAGATCTTCACATCTACCTTTCTAATAGTTAGAGGTAGATTTTGCAACTCCATTAATTACCGGCCTTCCATCTACCCTCAATCCCCAAATAAAGGCTACATCATATAGTGTGACAGTTGCCTCTCCGATCCTAAAGTGGAATGTATGTGTCTCTGGTCTCCATCGTTCAACCAAGGCAGTGATGATAGCTGTATTAATGACATAGTCACCACATCGGTAAACCCCATAAAACCCCATCTCATGTAACATCGCTATAACTCTTTAATGCAACCTCTGATTACGTTTGAGTTTTTCACGGTTTTCATCATCATCGTACTCGTCAGCATAGTCATCAATCCTTCCAAAAAATATCACTCCCATGGTGGCATTTCAAAGTTTTATTAATGTCTCCCTCGAATACCTCTGCGGAACGGTGTGTCTCTTGCTCAATTGAAACCCTATTATCAATAATGGGTCCATATTGTCCGAGGTGCTCCATGCTACAAAAATAGAGTTCATCAAAACTCATATTAGAAACAACGATTTGATAATTCCAACATGTTCATGACAAGTCAATAAATATAGATAAATGTAACACAATATATTAAAAATAACATACTAATAAGGTTTCATGAGTTCAATAATAATAAAGAATAAGGAGCAAAGGATACAAAATTACATATTTCTTAGATTCCCCTAAAAAACAACACACACAAAAGTTATCATGACGCTCCTAAAACAAAATATGAAAGAAGTATGTGTCAAATAGTAGAAGTGACTTGACTGCTTGTCCATGTTCACCGTCTTCGGTATGTTGATGATCCCGGCTGATCCCTAGAAGCTGCATATGACTGATATTGTTGTCTTGCGCGGACTTGAGGCCAATCCATTTTATTTTGGTATCTTGTGGACTTAGAGCTTCCACGACATCGTGGCTTCTGCAACTCCGGGTTGCGGCATAACTCGAATGATGGTTCATTCCAATAGTATTCGTCTAGCAAGGGATTAAATCTACCGCAATATGTCTCGACGTAGAAGCTTGTGTTGTAGTATGATCGCATGTAAATGCCTGGATCAACACCGTAATGACAACAAGTTTGCATTGCATGAAAACAAGGGATCCCATTTTGTTTCCACTTTCCGCATGTGCATTCTCTGGTAGACAATTTCACAACATGTGTGAATGTATTGTTCGACCCTGGTGAAAAAGTCTTAACAGACGTTGATTGTTCTGATAGATTAACTTGGAACACGACGTGATGCAGTGCTTTCTACTGTCTCTAATCATATTGCTTGAATATCTCATCAGGCCATGGTTGATACCTTTCTTGCATTTGACGACCCAATGACAAGCGATCGAAGAAGTATTTAGTTGACCGATAGAAATTGATTTGAACAATTGCACAAATTGGTAGTCTTTGTGCACCCTTTAGGACTCCGTTCATGCATTCAGACAAGTTTGTTGTTAGTATCCCACTTCTCCAACCACCGTCATGTGATATAGTCCACTGAGATACCTCTATTTTGTCCAAGTAGGTGTAGCCACTTTCACTTAAGGCCCTAATCTTTGACATCACATTCTTGAACTATCGTATAGTAAATGTTGATCCAGCCTCCCAACACAAATCCTTCAGCTTAACATTTTTCACTAGCGTGTTAAAATTCGAACAAACGTGCCTCGGGCAGAAGCAGCGAACACCCTCAGGTGGCATGAATTGCGGGAATTGTTTAGCGGCTTCGATTAATCCCACATGTCGATCAAATACAAGACACAGCTCCACAACTCCTCGGACAACATGCTTCGTTAACTTCTTAAGGAACCATTTCCAAGAGACGAACGTTCCTTCATTGACAATTGCATACGCTAAAGGCAAAACTTGTTGGTTGGCATCTATTGCTACAACAATCAACATTTTGTGCTTGTACTTAGTGTATAGATGCGTTCCATCAACACTGATGACCTTCCGACACTGTTTGAAACCATCGATGCACGGTTTAAACGCCCAGACAATGTACTTCAACATTTTAACTCCAGGAGCTCTGTTGTCCACGTGGCGCCACTTAATAACCGTGCCAAGATTCCATTTTTGTGTTACTCTAAAAAAATTCGATAATTTGACAATATAAATTTCCCACGTGCCATACACAGTTTCTCTTGCCCGTTTCAAATCGTGTCAAGCCTTGTGATACAAGATTTCGTATTGATACCTATCCTTAACTTGCTGTTGTACCAACTTAACCTCGTATCCTGGGTCAATCTGAACCATATCATGTTTTTACACAGGTTCTGATGGTCAACGGACACAACATTCATAAGACATGAATGAGGGCCTACGTACTTTGTAATCTGCCACATGTCGAACTTGTTCTTCGACTGCTCACAAACCTCACTCATAGTTAATGTTCCCCCCGCTATTCTTGCACTTGACCTTCCATAATTGAGGCGTGCTTTCGACCACCAGATATTCACGACGTGCAATGCGAACCGAAAAGTCTTCAACAACCGATTGGAGATTCTTCTTATCAGTGAATACCATCCCCTTGGACAATGTTCCCTCATTAGCATCATACAGTCTAAGTTTCTTTGGCTTGTCATACGAATCTACAAATATTTCTGGACAGCTGAGTTGAAAAATGGAATGACATGTTGCATTGCGTTGCCTTGTTGGCTGGCCGGATCCGAATTTTGCCTCCCAATTGATGTGTTGTTGACTATTTGATTATATAGACCATTGAGATCCTCGATGTTCACGTCGTCTGTTTCATCTTCACTGTCTGATTCACTATCACTCGACTTAGAATCTTCAATTTTATTTGGACCAAAGCTGTCTACCAACGGATCAATCGTCTGATCCCCGGATAACTCCGCCACAATGTCACTTGTAGCATTGACTCGAGTTTTATGGTTAATGGGGATTGAAGGGTCGTTTGGGAATTCATCGAAACTAGTAGTAGATGTGCCATGTGCATCGCATACATGACTGATTGGACCGTCGCCACTAAGATATGTCGTGTATTGGTAGTAGTCATCTGTCAAGGGTACATTTTGTTCCGTGGTTGTCTGGAGTACAACACTTTCTACATGAAGGTGCACGTAACAATTTCCAGCATCAGGATTAAAGAAGAACCACAGATCTTCGTCACTATTGATCAGTATTAGTTGTAAAATATTATCTTCACAAAACGCTGCTGATACTTTCAACATATATCGATCGCTATCGATTTCCAACATTTTGTATAATAATGAAAACAGTCTAGGGTAGCCAATTGAACGAGACACCCTACGACCACCAATAGGTAGCCCTTCTGTACCACTGCCACGGTGCCGATAATTTCAACGTTTTCCGACGGTGCCATTATCTTCAAATTTAAGGATTTTAGCGTACATTGAGCTACTCTAGTTTGAAAAATGTGACAATAATAATAATAATAATAATAATAATAATAATAATAATAATAATAATAATAATAATAATAATAATAATAATAATAATAATAATAATAATAATAATAATAATAATAATAATAATAATAATAATAATAATAATAATAATAATAATAATAATAATAATAATAATAATAATAATAATAATAATAATAATAATAATAATAATAATAATACACAACAATAAAGATTGTAAAAAAATAAAATAACAGTAGTAAAAATAAAAATACTAATAAATATACTATTTCTAAAGAAGATAATGATATGAGAATAAGAATAATAAATATACTACTACTACTACTAATAATAATCATAATAATAATAATAAAGATTGTAAAAATAAGAATAATAAAAATATAGTCAATTGATGTGGGATAATAATAATAGTAATAATAATGTTGGTTGATAATAATATTGATAATAATATTGCTAATAATGTTAATAATAATATTGATAATAATAATGTTAATAATAATATTATTATTAGGAATAATAATAAATATAATATTTCTAAAGAAAATAATGATAGGAGATTAAGGATAATAATAATAATATTAAACGTAATAAAAATAAATAATAATAATAATAATAATAATAATAATAATAATAATAATAATAATAATAATAATAATAATAATAATAATAATAATAATAATAATAATAATAATAATAATAATAATAATAATAATAAGAAGAAGAAGAAGAAGAAGAAGAAGAAGAAGAAGAAGAAGAATAAATATAATATTTCTAAAGAAAATAATGATAGAACGTTAAGAATAATATTAATAATAATGATATAATAATAATATTAAACGTAATAAAAATAAAAAAATAAAAATTACAATAATAATATTATTAATATTGATAACAATATTGATAATAATAATCCGAATAATAATAAATATAATATTTCTAGAGAAAATAACAATAGAATGTTAAGAATAATATTAATAATAATGATAATAATAATTACTATAATAATAATATTAAATTTAATAATAATAATAATAATAATAATAATAATAATAATAATAATAATAATAATAATAATAATAATAATAATAATAATAATCATAATAATAATTATATTAGTAATATTAATTCTAATAATAATCATAATAATAATAAAATAACATTAACATTAACAGTACCAGTAACAATTATAATCATGACAACAACAACAACAACAACAACAATAACAATAATAATAATAATAATAATAATAATAATAATAATAATAATAATAATAATAATAATAATAATAATAATAATAATAATAATAATAATAATAATAATAATAATAATAATAATAATAATAATAATAATAATAATAATAATAATAATAATAATAAAATTGTCACTAACATACACAATAAAAATGTAACTAATAGGCACAATTAAGGTAACCACAATAAATGGACTATAATAACATTACTAAGAGCCACAATAAAACATCTATTTCTTCCACTGCACATACATAAATGTTCACCAAAAAAATCATGGGCAGTCGTTTTTGATCAATTCTTTACAATTCACATTCATTGGAAAAAAAATAATTAGAATTACATATTGAATTTTGATACCTTAATGAAGATAAGTTGTAGTTATATTTGTAAGCCTTCTTCCGGGCCAAACGAGGGGAAACATCGTGTCCAGTAATTTTTTGTTAAACGAACTTCGACAACCTTCAAAATAATTACAGAAAATATAACACCGGTATATCAAACGGAATTTATAATATAAATTATGGAAAACGTTTAAATATAAAAATTTGTACCCTTATCAAATTATCTTCAGTTTCGTGTGAATCGTCTACACAACAAATGTGATGCTTGAGGGCCTTCTTGTAGAATCAAGTGAGAGATAGAGATGAAGAAAAAAATTTAAGAGAAACTTTCTATTTGAGAGAATGCATTCTGTATGTGTTTTGAGGAGCAGAGATGAGGTAAGAAGAAGAAGAAGTAGAAGGGTGATATATATAAAAAACAACCGGTCAAAATCTTCTTCAAAAAATTCAAGGGAAAATTGGTAAAAATGTCCATTAAGTTTGGCATAATTAAAATATTATCCTTTAATTTTGCCAATATAAAAAATTACCTCGTAATTTGCAAAAAATTGATAAAAATGGCCTGCAAGCGGCAATTCCCTGTAACTCTTCCGGTGACCTATTGACGTAGCGTAAATTTGCTGACGTGGAACCAATTTTAGACACGTTTTAACTCCAGAAAGAAAAAAAAGAAAAAGAGCTTAGTTTTAAATTAAAATATGAATATAAAGTATGAAAATCCAAAAGACAAATATGAAATAATTTAAATATGTAGATATAAATGATAACTACATGTATATAATATTTAGAAATTTATAGTTTTAAATTAAAAACTGAGAAATTATTTTAGTAAAATTTTTAAGTTATTTGAAAGATGGTAAAATTATTTTATAAAAATATAAATAATAATTTTAGATTATGAATTTTCTAAAAATCTACCTAATATTTGTTAAAATTATTTTTAAAGAACCTTAAATCCTGTTAAACATCTAAAGTTGATTTTTAAGAAATTGACCTTCATTTTCTCTCTCTTTTTAATATTGTCATTTTTTTCTGAAATATTAATATTTTCTTATAAAATTATAAAATTTGTAAAAAAAAAATTAAAATATATTTTCAAAATATAATTGCCATCCAAAATCGATAACCGTACACGGCGAAATACAACAAGGTCGTCAAAAGAATCACCAACACTTGAAACAATTGCGATAATTTGAGCCAAAGAACAACATGACAATCCAAAATAAAATTGTTAAATAATTTGAAGAAGGAGAGCTTCTGGTATTCATGAATGGTGATGAACATCCTTACCGCTTAAAGGAAACAGAGGTGCTGAAGCAGAGCGCAGAGAAGCCAATAGAAGGGGGTGGTGCGGAAGCGGCGCCACAACTAACGGGAGTCGAGGATCTCAGAGGCGGCGGACAGGAGAATACCGGTGAAGATGGTGGCAGAGATTAGGGCCATTGATAGGGAGCGGAAAGCAAGGAGGGGCTGAGGGAGTAGGGCGGCGCTGGCGGAAGATGAGGAGGAAGAGAGCGTGGAGAATGACTGGTGGTGATGTAAACGGTGATGGAGGTAAAAAGGAGGACCAGGTGGATTCCCAGATAATGAAAGACGCAATTAGGGGATTTCAGCTTTTCTTTGACCTAATTTGGTCATGTGCTTGGCACATGATGTTGTTTTCCCTCCTAAATGGCCACATCAGGTAACACGCGTCTAAAATATGTTCCACGTCAGCAGATTTACGCCATGTCAACTGGTCATCGGATGGGTTACAGGAAATTGTCGGTTGCAGGGCATTTTTATCAATTTTTTGCAAATTACGGGGTAATTTTTTAAACTGGCAAAATTAAAGGGTAATTTTTTAATTATGCCAAACTTAATGGGTATTTTTACCAATTTTCCCAAAATTCAATTTGATGAGACAACTCACTACTGCCCCCAGCCCACTACACCACCGAGCTGCACCACTGCACCCCTACATTTAATTTTTTAAGAACTGTGAGGGGCGACTTTGTGTATAATGGAAAAAAATATATATTAATATCGTATGTCGCCCCTGGTAGGGACGACTGATGAAATACAAAAAGAAAATACCGTATGTCGCCTCTAGCAGAGGTGTTTTAAAAAAGAAAAAAATTAATTGAAGTCGCCACTGTCAGGGGCGACTTTGAACAGTAGTTGTCAGTTTTTTGTGATGTCGTCTTTAGCATAGACAACTTTACTCAATCCTATAAATAAACAAAAAGACAACTGTTATACCTGTGATTTATGAACAAGAAATACACACAGTAGCACGCAGTAGAATGTAAAGAGCCATAAGGGGAGAAGAAACAGAAGAAATGAGGTAGGAATATCTCAGAAATTGTATTGCTGATACTGACATGAATGAATGTGCATGAGTTGTGCCACAGTACTATCTAACAGAATTCTTGTGATAAAGCGACGTCGCATTGTCCCTTCCCCAACTTATAAAAACGTAGAGCAACTATGAAGATAAAATGCGCTTACTCAAGAAAATGAAACAGAATAAACTAAAGACTCCCAACTGAATTAACTGAAATAACAGCCCCTTATTCCAGCTGTAACATATCCCCCTCCTTCAAAATGTCTTGACCTCAAGACACCATCTCTGGAAATCTATCTTTGAACTGAATATAGTCCTCGCAAGTAACCTCTTCTTCAGGAAGATGCGCCCACTGTATCAGTAACTGAGTGGCTGGTTTGTTGTGCTGTTTGACTAGCCTTCGAGCCAACACTTTGATAGGTTGCAGTACTTCCTTGCCATCTTCATCAAATTCTGGTAAAGTAGGAGTTACTACTATCGCATTTCCCACTTTCTTCTTAAGTAAAGAAACGTGGAAAACAGGATGCACTTTAGCTTCTGTTGCAAGTAAGAGTTTATAAGCCACCTTTCCTATCTTTTGAATTATTTGGAACGGATACTTTGGGCTCAATTTCCACATCTTACCTTTATTCAATGACCTCTGTCAGTAGGGTTTAAGTTTAAGGTAAACCCAATCTCCCATCTCAAAGGTTCTGTCACTCCTATTTTTGTCTGCATAAGCTTTCATCCTGTCTTGGGCTTTCTGCAGCAAATGCTTCAAATGATGTTGAATCTCTTTCTTTTCAGTCAAAGAAGCCTCTACACCTGCCACTGAGCTCTGAATTGAACTACAAAAAGTTAAGGGGATTGGAGTAAATCCATACAAGGCTTCAAAATGAGTCATTTTAATAGTTGTGTGGTAGCTGGTGTTATACTAGAATTCTGCTAGGGCTAGCCACATGAACCACTTTTTGGGACTTGCTCCACACATACACCTCAAATAATTCTCCAAACACTGATTCACACGTTCTGTCTGACCATCAGATTGAGGGTGGTAGACAGAGCTCATATTCCGCTGAATTCCCAGAAGCTGAAAGAATTGCTGCCAAAATTAACTTGTAAAGATTCTATCTCTATCAGAAACGACACTTTCTGGTAATCCATGGAGTTTATAAACAGAGTCCAGAAAAATAGCTGCTAATTTAGAAGCTGAGAATGGATGACTCAATGCAATAAAGTGGCTATACTTGGTAAATCTGTCAACAATGACCCATATAGCATCCTTTCCTGATGAATTTGGTAGCTGTTTAATAAAATCCATGGGGATATGCCTCCATGCCTGATCTGGGGTGGGTAGAGGCTGTAAAAGACCAGGGGATTTCAAATTCTCATGTTTGCTTATCTGGCATATGTGGCAAGTTGAGACATATTCATGAACTGACTTCCTTAGATTCGGCCACCTGAACAGGGCTTTGATCCTGTTAAATGTTGCTACCTCTCCTGAGTGACCACCTTCTGCAGAAGAATGTAGGTAGTCAAGTATCCTCCTCTTCATATCCCCATAACTTCCAACATACAATTTCCCTTATACCTCAAAATACCAACTCTGTATGAAAAGTAAGAGACATTATAAGGCTCTGCTATACACTCCATTATCTGCTCTTGAGCCACACAATCTCCTTCATAACTCTGCTGAAGTTCCTCCATCCACACGGCTCTCATTACAGTGACTACACTACAACTTCCCTCCTCCAATCTTGACAAGGCATCATCTGCCTTATTTTCACCCCTTTATTGTACTCAATGGTATAGTCAAATCCCAATAATTTGGTCAAGTACTTATGCTGTAGAGGTGTAGATATTTTTTGCTCTAACAATACTTCAAGCTTTTCTGATCGGTCCGAATGACAAAGGACCCATGAATTAAGTAGTGTCTCCATTTTTCCACAACAAGCAATATAGCTAAGAATTCCTTCTCATAAATGGATAGTCCCATGCTTTTTACTCCAAGAGATTTACTGAGATAGGCTATAGGATGTTGATCTTGCATCAATACAACTCCAATTCCTCCATAAAATGCATCAGTCTCCACAATAGAAGGTTTTGTAAAATCAGGCAAACTAAATACTGGAGTTGATGTCATGGCCATCTTTAGTGCATCAAATGCTTCTGTTGCTATATCATCCCATTTAAATTGACCCTTCTTAGTAAGGGTAGTAAGTAGTTTGGCCAATACTCCATAATTCCTGACAAATTTTCTATAGTACCCTGTTAATCCCAAGAAGCTTCTCAAAGCTTTCACGTTTTGTGGATATGGCGAATTTGCCATCACTCTCACCTTTTCTGGATCTACACTCATTCCATCTCCACTTATGATATGTCCCAAGTACTCTACTTGGGTCTGTCCAAAAGTGCATTTAGACATTTTTGCATACAACTGATTTTGCTTCAGCAATCGAAATACCTCTTTCAAGTGCTCTATATGCTTAGCCCAAGATAAGCTGTAAACTAAAATGTCATCGAAGAATACCAACACAAATGCCTTCAAGAAAGGATGAAATATTTGGTTCATTACAGTCTGAAATGTGGCTGGAGCATTTGTGAGGCCAAATGGCATCACTTTGAACTCATAAAGACCCGAAGCAGTAACAAACGCTGTTTTATATATGTCCTCCGGCGCTACTCTGATCTGATGATATCCGGCCCTCAAATCAATCTTCGAAAACACCTTTGCCTTCCCCAATTCATCTAGTAAGTCTTCCACTAAAGGTATAGGATAACTATCCTTCACTGTTATTGAGTTCAGTTTTCTATAATCTACACAAAATCTCCAACTCCCATCCTTTTTCTTCACCAATAGAACAGGGGATGAATATGGGCTATTGCTGGGTTGTATAATCCCACTCCTTAGCATTTCTTCTATCAATTTTTCAATTTCCATCCTTTGTAGAAAAGGGTACATGTAAGGTTTCTGCTTGATGGGTTCAGCACCAGTTTGATGGTGATTTTATGGTCCATTGTCTCTCAGGAGGTAACTCTATGGGTACCTCAAAAACAGTCTTAAACTCCTCCAGTAATGATTGTATTTGTACTATTTGTCTATCATCTTTCTTAGTTCCTTTTCCAGAAATTAAGCATAAGTATGCTTGTTCTCTTTTTTCTCTCCCTGTTACAACACTTTTGAGTTGTTTAGCTGTCATCATACTCAATCTGGCCTCAGGCTTGGCTGCTTGTAATGTGATTACTTTTCCTTTGTTCTCAAACTGTACCAAGTGTTTTCTGAAATCAAAAGTGATTGGTCCCAGTTGACCCAATAGATCCACCCCAATGACCATGTCATACCCTCCTAATTTCAACATTCTGATTGTTGATCTGAACTTACACCCTCCCATCTCCCACTCAAATGGAGAACACTTGGAATCACACCCTATTTTTGCACCATTAGCAACAGTCACTACCATTGGGGTAGTATAATCCACTACACATCCTATCTGTTCAGCTGCAGACGGATCCAAGAAACTGTGTGTACTACCAGTATCCAGTAGTATAGTAATTTTCCTCCCTTTGGCTGTCCCTTCGATTTTGATGGTGTCAGGATGACTATTACCAGCCAAAGCATTGAGAGATACAACTGGCTCTTTCTCATCCTCTTCTAATTCCTCTAACACCAAGGTATCAGGTGGATCTCCATCATCTTCACCCATTAATACAAATAGCTTCTTGCATCTATGCCCCACATGGTAAATTTCATCACAATTAAAACATAAATTCTTCTTCCTTCTTGCCTCCATTTCCTCCTGATTCAATCTCCTTATAGGAGGAGTTGTATTTTGAGGGAATGTTGCATTCTGTTTGGTTTTCTGGTAGCTTTCACTCTTCCAATTGCTGGACTGTGAGTTGTTGTTTGGTTTAGCAAGTCCTCTTTGCCCTTTGAACAGTAGTTGCCACATCTGTTCCTGTTTGATTGCTAGTTGCATAGCATCTAGAAGACTGCTTGGATTTAATATCTCCACCATCTTGCCTACTTCTTCCCTTAATCCACTGATAAAACTCTCCACAAAGTATTCCTCAGATAAGGATTTATTCTTCTCTACCATAAAAGCCTTCAACTCCTCAAACTATTGTATATAGGATTGGACATCTCCTTTTTGTTTAAGCTTATTAAACTGAGCTACGATCCCAATTCCGTCACCATTCAAGAATCTTCTCAATATCATATCAGAAAATCGTTCCCAAGGCATATTTTCCTTTCCTTCCACATAATCAACATACCATTGATCCGCTAAACCCTCTAGATTCATAGCAGATAGCATAATTTACTCATAATCCGACATCGGATTGAAAGTAAAGTATCTATGGCATTTTCTCAGCCATACTCTAGGATTTTCATCATTAAACTTTGGGAAATCGAACTTTGGTGTTCTTTGATTGACCAAATGTTCATTAATTCTGGTGTTTGGGTTCGAAGATAAAATGCCAGCTTCATTTCTACCCAATACGCTAAATCCAGAGTTGTTATTGTTCATATTGAGAGCAGGTTCCTTACCTTTGATGCTCGACATCATCTCCTTCAACGCTTCTAGAACTTGTGTTTTTACTAGCTCTCCAATGCCGTCGAAACGTTTGTTGAATTCACTCTGGTTCTAGATCATCGTAGCTTGTCCCTGAGTTAATCCAGCGACTTGTTCCTCTAGAACATCAACACAACTGGTAGTGGATTTAGCCATGATAGTAGGAACGAATGCTCTAGATACCAGATGTTATACTTGTGATTTATGAACAAGAAATACACACAGTAGCACGCAGTAGAATGTAAAGAGCAGAAAGGGGAGAAGAACCAGAAGAAATGAGGTAGGAATATCTCAGAAATTGTATTGCTGATACTGACATGAATGAATGTGCATGAGCAGTGCCACAATACTATCTAACAGAATTCTTGTGATAAAGCGACGTCGCATGGTCCCCTCCCCAACTTATAAAAACGTAGAGCATCTATGAAGATAAAATGCGCTTACTCAAGAAAATGAAACAGAATAAAATAAAGACTCCTAACTGAATTAACTGAAATAACATCCCCTTATTCCAGGTGTAACAGCAACTTATAATTTTAATGATTTTATTAACGGTGCAATATTTTATTAAATTTGCCCTCACTCAATCTATAATTTGGACGGATGAATTCGATCCGCATGCCTGGAGACATAGACAAATATACGGAGTTGTACAAATCGTGCAAGTCAAAAGTAAAAATTGGTTTTTAGTGTAAAGTGAAAATGAAGAGGTCGGTAGAAGAAATGAGTGAGACTACTAACGGCAGTGAACCAAAACAAAACAACGGCTCCATTTTCGAGAAAAGCAGTTCCTTAGCCACCACTACAACAACTGGCTTTTCACAGCTCATAATTCACACTCACACCAAAGCAAAGATCCCACGTTTCTTTTCCATCTTCAGATCTCTGCATATTTTCCTCAATCAATGCCCCTTAGATTAGCAGATAACTGCTGCTCCCTTTTCTGCTTCAGTTTGCTTCTACACTTGACAAGACTTTGTTTGGGAGAAGACCCTTATGTCTTCTATGACTGGACCGTCTCTTACATCACTGCCTCTCCTCTTGGGGTCAGACAGCAGGTCTACTTCCTAATTTAGATTTCATTTGCTTCATATTGTAATTGAAGTTTCTTACTTTATCTTTTTCTGTTGCAATTATCGGGTTTGCTTAAAGAGGTAGACCTGTTTGATTCTGTTGTGACTTGGAACTACATTGTTTCATTCTTGTATTTTGGTTGTGATATCATATGATTAATCATTGGGGATTTGCTGATGTCTAGATATTGAACTAAGCTGCCACTAATTGTTACCAAAGCGTTGGAGCTAGAATTTGTTGGGTGTTCGTATCAATTCATAAGATCATGGTATAGTGGTAGAGATTGTCAAACTCTTGCAAGTTATAAGTAGTCCTATTGTCCGATTTAGTAGTTTTGCAGTTGCCCATCATAACTGAATATAGTTCCTACGTGTCAAACATAGTGGTAGGGTAATCTTGCATGCTCCATGTGAAACTTTCGATTTATAAATTAATTCTGTACAGGTTGTCAAACGCTCTGACCTCAGCACTTTAAGAGCAATTAACATTTTATATTGTTCCTTGTTTATAAGTTCTGAACCTCAGGTATTTAGAGACTCATACCCTTGTGGTAATGGCATTGCCCAAGGGCATCATTGCTTTAGTCAACTTCCTTGTGGATAGTACCTAAGGTCAACTAACAGTTATGTACTATTTGCCATGTAAGCAAAGTGTATGTCCCTATTCATATACTGTAAAGGATTCAACGATAAGTTTATTTGATGGATCAAAACTCAACAAACTATAGAACTCTTTACAAGATTGAGGTAGCACTAGTAAACTGCAAATTCATGGTGTAGCTTGATGTAAAAACTTTATTTAGTCAAAATTATGTGATGGCACTGGTCAAGCGGTGACTTCAATTCAGATGTGGTTTAAAATTTCACCAAAGTTGTTTGCACTGTTGCATCACTTGTGCAGTAATTCCATCTATTTTAAGGATATCTTTTTATTTGTAATATGCTTGCTGCTGAAGAACTTTTGAAATGTTAGAACTTTTGTACGTGTTATTCACTTTGTACCATGAGTTGTTTATTTTTTTAATTTTTTTATTCTACTTACCACTCTTTACATTTGTAAGCTTTCTTAATATTCTTGCCCCTGAAAATTCTTGATTATAAGAACTATAATCCATGTTCTTTAAGTGCCATCACCTTCTTTTACATAGGATTTCTACAGTTGTTTGGTCCTTTGTATCAGTTATTTTATAAGAGAGAGGTCTTCTTACTTGTAGTATACTTCTGAAAAATATTCTTTAAGGTACTAGAACCTTAGCTCATCTTTGCCTCTATATGAGAGTCACTGTTTGGCAGTACTCTATATATCAAGGCATTTCAAAATCCTTCTTTGTTATCCGCCCTTATTCATTGGTTTAGCAATGCCAGCATGTTCTAGCTTTTAAGTTTTCTTATGGCTATGGTTTTGCATCATATAATGCTACTGTTGTCCCATCTGATGATTTCACTATGAGCCTGCAGCTTATTCGAAGCTTTGTATTTCAGGTGATTGGCTTAGAAGGCCGATTTCCTGGCCCCATCCTAAACGTCACCACAAATTGGAACATCATAGTCAATGTCAAAAATAATCTCGATGAACCATTTCTTCTCACATGGTACATTTCTAGAACTCAATACAGTGACATATACTGATGAAAATGGAGTAACAGTTCTTGTAGAAGTGCAGGAACGGCATTCAACAAAGAAAAAATTCGTGGCAAGATGGTGTTTCAGGAACAAACTGTCCTATTCCTGCTGGTTGGAATTGGACATACCAGTTTCAGGTCAAAGACCAGATAGGCAGTTTCTTTTACTTCCCGTCCCTTGGTTTCCAGCGAGCTGCTGGTGGATATGGGGGAATTGTTGTTAACAACAGAGAAGTTATTCCTGTACCTTTTGCTACACCAGATGGAGATATTACACTCTTTATTTCTGACTGGTACATAAAGAGTCATAAGGTTGTTTTAGTGACCGTGTGCCTCCATGTGTTTTCCCCCCTTTTTTTTCCCCTGTGGATGCATTGTTTTTTTTTCATGTGTTTATTTACTGAGTACAGCTTATGGCAAAGCAGGAACTCAGAGATAACCTTGAAAGCGGAAAAAGCCTTGGAGCCCCTGATGGGATCTTATTTAATGGACTAGGCCCTTACCAATATGATAAAACCCTTGTACCTGATGGTATTTCTTACCAAATAATAAATGTTGACCCAGGTATTCTCCTAATCATTGTATGCTGCTATGTGCTTTGCTTTCTGGTCCTTTGTCGGTGCTTTATTTGTGCTTCAATTTGTTTCTCTGCCATTGCTGAATGGCTTAACTTTCAGGTATGATTATAAGTAGAAGCAATGACACACTTTCTTGAATAATTTTGTTATATGATTATGTATGAGAGATGATAATTCATATTGCACTGTTCAACTTCACAATATTTTAGTTCTCAAGCTGCCTTGCATCTAGAGGCAGGGCTGCTTCTTGTACATACGGAAGATAGTCTAAGGAAGTTGAGCTTCAGTTGTTTGTAGGTATGGGAGTCCTCATCTTTGCTTTATTTAGGGAGTGAAAAAGTAGAAAAGGGCCAAAAGGCACGTAAATGACAAAAGAACTGTAGAAGCACATTGACATACAGATTGGAATTTGATTATATTTGGTATTTGGTAATTATTGAGACCATTTAGTTTGATAATGCCCCCTTTTCCATTGATGCATTTTATAACGTAGATTCTACTCCCCTACTTTTGAATGATCCACCGGTCTGTTTATTTACAAAAATAATTCATGTGATTCTAAGGCTTAATAAAAATAGGGATTGCAAGATAATAAAGAACAAATCTTAGTTTGTATGAGTTATTGACTTAAATTTGAGACATTTTGTTGAATAAATATGTTTCTGACATGTAGGATAAGTTATAAATATTACTCCCTCCGTCCCATTCAAATTTGCACGTTGGATCGGACACGTATATTAAGAGAAAACTGTTTTTTGCTTTTTGGTTGTCATTCGAGATTGAGAGTGGAGATTGTAAGAAAAATTTCCCTTTTAAAGGTGTGCAAATTGGTGTGGGACGTAGTGTGCAAATGTGAGTGTGACGGAGGGATATATTTTATTTAAGTCGGTGAAGTAGGAGCAAAAGGAAATATGTAAGCTGATCAGGGAAAGATAATTAGGTGAAGAGCGATGCAAATCTCATCTAATATGAAATCTGAGGAAATATATGTTACGAATGGATTGGATTCATGCCCCTGCAAGAGGGGCTATCAGTTTCTGGAGGAACACTATCGCAATCTCATGCAGCATATATTTCATTTATAGGCTTCTACATTTTGGTCTCGATTGTGTTTGGAAAACTAGCATCATCTTATCAGGAACACACATGAGTAACCTGAGATGGTGGAATAGTTGCTTTATGAAAATGAAACAAAAAATGGAAGGCAGAGCATCTTTCATCTTGCTGCTTTCAATTTTATTTCCTATGAAAAGTAGTTTTATGAATTGGAGTTGAGTCTGCTTTAGTTCAGGATAATGCTGTCTTGACTGCGGTATAGGGATTGATTAGGAAATGTTAGCCTATATTCTGTTGTAAAATCTGTTTCCCAATAGTGATGGCATAAATTGCTGATTCATAATCAGTTCAACGAACCAGTTCTGGTGACATGCATTATTAAGCAGTTACCTTTAGAATTCCATGGAGATGCCTTAATGCTGACATGACTTCCATCTTCTGTTCACTATCTGATTCTGTTCACAAGGTCAACACTATTATACTGAATCACCCCTACTATTGTGCTCCAATATGATTCTTTATGGTTATGTCAGCTACCCTGTCATAAACTGTATACACTGTTAGTATGGTTATATGATGATTTAAAATGAAATTTCCACTAATGAATTTCATAATTAACAGGAAAAACATATCGGCTGCGAGTCCATAATGTCGGAATCTCTACTAGCTTGAATTTCAGGATCCAAAATCATGACTTGGTTCTTGTAGAAACTGAAGGGTCGTATACTGTACAGCAGAAATACTCAAACATGGACATCCATGTGGGTCAGTCGTACTCATTCTTAGTGACAATGGATGAAAATGCTACCAGTGATTATTACATTGTAGCTAGTCCACGATTTGTCAATGCCTCAGGTGGGATTAAGGCTTCAGGAGTTGCTATACTGCACTACTCAAATTCGCAGGGTCCTCCTTCAGGTCCTCTTCCAGACCCTCCTAATGAATATGATACATATTTCTCAATGAATCAAGCAAGATCCATAAGGTTGGACTAAGAACTTCGTGTTCTGTTTCTTTCACTTTTCAAATTAGTTATTCATTGTTATTTTTGTTGCATATGAAAGCACTTCTGAGACTGCCAGCGTAAGGATGATACTTTTTGATGGACCCTTTTTTTCATTTGTTTTTCTGTTTGAAATTTCAAGCAATATGTGCTCCTGCACAATAAATTGTCAAGCATTACATGTTTTTTTCTGTATTATCTTCATTTTGTCTGACAGCATATATATTATATTGTTGTATGTAAGATGGAACGTTTCTGCTGGAGCTGCACGCCCAAACCCCCAGGGATCGTTCAGATATGGAGATATTACAGTGACTGATGTATATGTAATCCTCAATAGGCCTACAGAGCTTATTGATGGGAAATGGCGCACGACTCTCAATGGTGTTTCATATGTAGCTCCTTCAACACCACTCAAGCTTGCCCAGCAATTTAAGGTCCTTGGGGTCTTCAAGCTCGACTTTCCTACTAGGTTTATGAACAGAAACGCAAAAGTTGACACATCTGTAATCAATGGGACTTTCAAAGGATTTATGGAAATTATCTTCCAGAATAATGATACCTCAGTTCAAAGTTACCATCTTGATGGCTATGCCTTCTTTGTTGTTGGGTAAAAGAAATAATTCTTTACATAATTTTTGGGGCCTTCTGGATTACTACCTCCGTCCCAGCTTAATCTGCCTACTTGCCATTTTAGTTTGTCCCACCTTAACCTGCCTACCCCATAAATAGCAAATTTCTCTCACAATCTCCACCCTCAAAATCTTCATTCTCAATCTCCACCTTTAAAAAAGTCAAAGATTCCACAAAATCTGTTTTTTCTTAATCCTCGTGCCCGATCAACCTAGGCAGGTTAAACCGGGACGGAGGGAGTATTTTTTTTAATCTTTCGATGATGTTTTCTGGAAGTTAGACATTACTTTTATGTGTTTGCAGGATGGATTATGGTGAATGGACTGAGAATAGCAGAAACACCTATAACAAATGGGACGGGGTGGCTCGCTGTACTACCCAGGTAATCACTTTTCTACATCTACCTTAAGTTTCTAAACATTTATTTGTTTGACTTGATTTATCCACTTGCTTAAATCTATCAAATTTAGAGAAAGATTGGCAACATAATTCTCTGCTACCACTTCAGATAGCTTTTGCTAACTGATTAGAACATGCATGTTGCACTACTGCTGATTCGATAATTTAAAAAAGAATCCCAAAATCATTAATTAAATGGCATCAAAACCAATAGCTTAAGTGTTATAAGTGGCCTTGTTCAATTATATATAGCCTCATATTCATGTCAAGTATGGTTATCATGGAAACTAATTACTGTCTGCACTATTAAGAGGATACGGAAGTCCTATTCTTGATTCATGAAAAAAAAAAAAAAAAAATTCTAACAAAGATGCGCTCAGATTATATTTCATATGGGTTAACTATCAGGTGCTGGAGCTAATGTGATACGTGATCATATTATAGAACAGTAAGAAGTTAAAACAGTAATTGCATCTTGTTAGCTACATCAGATGATCTGGGGTTCTGCCTTTGTGGGAGACGCATGTTTTACGTATTAGAGGATATATCTTGGACGCCTGGTGTACACATACAAGGAACTTGTAAACTTTAGGCTTGGTTGGCCATCATCATTCAAAATGAAAATGCATATCCTTTCAACTGCTTAATTCCGCTTTCCACTTGCTATTATTATAATTAATAGCAAATATAGTCTAGATATATTTCTGAGTATCTGAGCAATATATAACTGGGCATGCAAATGAACTAAACCAAGCTGAATATTGGTGTTTGTTCTACGATGCATGATATGGATTTCATGTCAAGTTGAAAACTTGACCTACATTACTCTTCATTGTACAAGAATCAGTAATGGCTCTTTACATTATTTAATTCTCTCCCCGTACATTTCTTTTCATACATATTCACACTATTACCTTACAGAGTTTGGTTATCGGGTTTTCTTCTACTCCATTGTTCCTAGTCTTTTTATTTTAATAAATTTAGGCAGTTGCCTGAAAACTTGTTACCTGATAAACAGGTGTTCCCTGGTGCATGGACAGCTATATTAGTATCCCTTGATAATGCTGGGATGTGGAATCTTCGCGTGCAGAACCTCGATTCGTGGTATCTTGGTCAAGAAACTTATATAAGTGCTGTCAATCCAGAGAATGACAACAACGAGATTCAGTTGCCTGACAACTCCATCTATTGTGGTGCATTGTCTCCATTGCAGAAGTACTCTCTCTCTCTCTCTCTCTGCACTTTACCCTGCACTCAACATTTACCTCTGCTAACTGTCACTCTTGCAGGGACCAGGCTCAAAGAGTCCACTTCTCTACGGCACCATCACTCCAGAAAATGATGGAGATCGTTCTGACTGTGATTATTACATCTTTATCCCGATTATCAGGCATAATCTAAGCAAAGCATGAAAATGGACTTGGTGGTGATAAAAAAAAAAGGCTACAAATATTATTTCTATCAATGTATCTTCTTTAATCTGTCGGTATTAGTTGAGAACTATTAGCAGTTTGTATGAGCATTGTAGCAGTGTAAAATTTTGATTCTTATGGTAGTAGATTGTAAATTTGAAGATCCACGAGTATTAATTTGCAATTGTGGTTTTGTTATTGTTGACTAGATTAGGACCGGTGAAATGCACAAATTGTTTAGGTTTTTAAAGAAAACGACTTTTTGTGTGTGTGTATATATAATGATGTTTCCATACCACCTAGGATGTAGAGGTGAGGGTATCATAGTTTATCGATTCAAAGTTCATGGTTTATGATTTACACTTATGAGAAGTGGAATGGACTATCCACCCACCTCTAACCACTCGCCCACCCCCACTTTAACCTAAAGCCACCTTCCCCACTTCTCAACTTCATTCCTTTCCATTGCTCATCTGCCGCGGACCACACTTGTCAACTTCATCCGGTTTCCATTATTTATCTGTTGTCGGCGCCACCAACAATTGTGACGCCGACGTGTAAGCTGTTGCCGAATACTTCTCCGTCGCCCACATCGGTGACGCACTGGTCCAACTACCCCCGCCCGAAAGCTTGAAGCCTAAAATTCGAAGGTTTCTTGTGAAACTTATTTAAATCTATTTTTACCGTTATGTTTTTATTTCAATTCGTATATGGTTATAAATGTGAATGCTTTATGTTGTTGGCAATGCATATTGGCCGGAATGTAAATCGTAAAATTCACCATAATCTAGAATTTTTTGAAAAACAACTTGAATATTTGAAATACGAATTTATATCAGCGGAAATAAATGTATCGATGCAAATACACATCGATGAAATGTATATTGATGTATGATGCATCGATATATAAACCGTCGATAAACGCTACGCCCACGCTACATCTTTTTTTAAATAAGAAAACGGTTTATCGATGGATGTGTATCGATGTACACGTACCCTTTGATACAAATATTCATCAGTAAATTGTTTTCTTATCATAATCGTATTGATTAATAGCCTTATATCGACGAAATTGTAGGCCGATGGACATGTGGCATTGATATACATTTCCATACATATGTTCATTTTTCCTCACATGTTCATTTTCAGATGGATCACGACGATGAGGAAATTACTATAGTTCATTCCGCATTTTGGAACGGGGCCATTTATGAGAAATGTATAAGACATGGCATTCGTAAACCTTGAGTCAACATCGGGTCGTGAATTTATGGATGAGGTGCACGTGGTTGTTAAAGGTGATCAACGATTGTGTGAATGTGTTCAACGTATATCACACAATAAATATGGTGGTGATTAGAGATACCTTATATCATTGGACCGTGATTTGCGACGTGTGGCACGAAGATTGTCCCAAAATTCTACATTTCCTTGGAACTAAAATCACACTTGATGACATTGGATCAATGCACGACAGTCAACCATAAGGTGGCCATTGAAGCAACGAGCATGAAACCTTAATACAATTGATTGGTCATCAATAACGTTTGATGAACATGCAAAACTCGGCAGCAAACATGATTTCAGCAATATATGATGACCTGAACAAGTTGCACGATATTGGGCAGACAGTCGTGCCAAGGACTAGGCACAATTCCTCTTGGGAGCCGAACCCTATAGTACCGACCCACCTGTCGGACAGTTACATGAAGGGGATAGACACATTATTTGCATAGCTCAATTCTCACGTTTGAGCTAGGTGGTGATTTAATTTTGATGCCTGCATTTGGGGAATTTTTCTCGTCGTTTCTTCAGCGTTATTGATTAATTTTTTATCTTCTGTTATGTCACTTACAACTCCAGATCCTGAATATGATGCCCAAACACGAGGATATCAATTTTTTGTTGATGACGAAGATGTTGCAGATGAAGATTACAATGTTGGGGCAGATGCTGATATAGGTTAAGCATTAAAACGTGAAGATACATACGGGGGTGAGGGTAAAGAAAATGGGGACAATGAATTTGGCTATCAGGACTTGGGCCAAGACAGTGATGAGGATCGCGAGGAGGAGGTATATAGGCTATTAGGTGGCGAAGACGAAGAGATGGCTAATTCTGATGTTGATGACATTGACTTCTTGGATATGATTGATCGACGACTCTTCAAAACAGAAAGGGACATTGGTGATTTCTTTGTGGAGGAAAGCTTTGCTGAAGGTGATTTGACAGAAGATGTTATCAAAGGTGATGTTGATCACATAGTTCTTAGAGTGGAAAAACCATCTAACTAGCAGACCTGACACCCCACTGATGATATGTGGGCCTAAAAGCATAGTGTAGGAGTGAGCATTAGTTGGTTCCCCAAGAGGCCGGAGTATCTCGCAGCAGAGACCGGGACCTTTCTCGTCATTGCCTGACATTGATATGTATGACAAAGATGCGCAGTATGAGATGTCCTCTGTACCCAACCAGTCGAGTGGTACGTGTCGGGTGCATCAGAAAATTCTAGGTAGATTGACGTTTAACTAAATGAACCTGTTGATGGTGAGGATGTGATCTAGATTGGAGCAATGTTTGATAGCAAATACAATATCCAGTGTTTTGTGGGCTTCTATGATGCTCGCCGGAAGGCCAAGTACAAAACGACAAGATCATCTCAGTCCCAATACACTGTAGTTTGCACCAGTCCTACATGTAATTTTAAATTTAAGGCAACTGAAAAGAAGATTGTGATATGACATGTGAAAGAATTTGTGCTTGGCCATACATGCAATCTAAACTTGGGGAATTGTCGTCCAAGGCAACTTCCTTCGAAAATAGTGACGACGATCATTGCATCGGTGCTTCTCGAAGAGGGTCGTATCATGAGACCTACAGACATACTGGATTGTTTTAAAAAAAGTACACGTACATAATTAATTATGATAGGCATTAATCACGCAACATGAAGCACGAAGAATGATATACGGGGACTATCAATAATTATAGGGTGTGATTCCATCGTACTTATACTATCTAAGGAGGACTAATCTAGTAACATTAACCGACCATTTGAAACTGTGAATGATAATAAGTTCGAGTACGTTTTTGTAGCCCTTGGTCGGGAGTATTCACCTAATGCTGCATGTCGGTTATTCTGGTTGACGGTAACATGTACATTGATACACATATCCATTGATATAGGATATTAAAAATTAAAAAATTACGCTGGGTGTAGCATTTATCAATGGCATGTATATCAATGTAAAGGCACATCGAGATACATACTATCGATATACATATATGTATGGATAGATCCTTTTATATATTTGAAAAATCGAAAAATCAATCTATTTGTCTTTAGATCACTTGTTACTTGAATTTTAATAGTAATATAGTTATTTATTGGTTTTGGTAATTTTTAGTAATCAATTAGTTGGCAATCACAAATTCCCTCCCCCCCTCCCCCACTCCCCAACCTATATTACTTTTGCTTGTTAGTTTCTAATATTACTTCAAAGTCCTAGTTGCTTGAGTACATCGAAACGATACTATTCCTCCGTTCCCTGTGGATTCGACCCGACTTGTCAATCTACTTAGTAGAGTCGAGAGTTCGGACAAAATATTAATTTGGTAGTAAATGCGTAAATGACGCGCGTTCTTTACTTACCAAATTTTGGCGCCGTTTCCAGGGAACGGTGTTAAGAGTAGTATTATTTTGGTGATCAAGCATTACCGTTATTTACATAGATAGTAATTTGCTTATTTTATTTAGTAATTTTGATACTTACTTTGGTTCTTTGTTTAATTTAGTTGTAGTGGATGTTCTTGCGCTCACAAGGGGAGAAAGGATTGTTATTTGAACTGGACATCGTTGAACGTGAGCGGGTGTTAAGGAGAAGAGCCCGAGCTTTGGAACAAATCCTGGAAGAAACATCGTGAGTGAGGAAATCACTGAATTGAAAGAAATGGTTGATGAACAAGTTCGGGAGAGGACTATGGAAGAGCTTGCAAACACAAGGGTTGCACATGAACCCTTGTGTATCACATTTCCGGAGATAGGGAACAACACTACCTTTGAACTCAAGTCAGGACTCATTCATCTCTTGCCATCATTTCACGGGTTATCCGAGGAAGACCCGCATAAGCATTTGAAAGAGTTCCATGTGGTATGCTCAAGTATGAAACCAACAAGAGTGACTGAGGAGCAAATTAAATTGAGGGTGTTCCCTTTCTCACTCAAAGACCTTGCAAGAGATTGGCTATACTATTTGCCACCCGGTACCATTACCACTTGGGAGCAAATGGAGACACAATTTCGTGAGAAGTACTTCCCTGCATCCCGGGCTACCAACATCAGAAAGGAGATCAGTGGTATTAGGCAAATGTAAGGAGAAACCTTATACGAATATTGGGAAAGGTTCAAGAAACTTGTGGCAAGCTGCCCATCGCATCAAATCACCGCGCAACTTTTGGTCTAATATTAGTATGAAGGGCTTTGTCTGACTGACAGAAATATGATTGACTCAGCCAGTGGTGGAGCTTTGGTTGACAAGACCCCTACTGAAGCCCGAGCATTGATTCCCAAAATAGTAGCCAACACAACAATTCGGGTGTCGAGAGCCCGTGAGACGTGTTAAGGAAGTCATCGGTTCGAGTATTGAAGAGAGGTTGGATCAACTTACCGACATAGTTGTTAGTGAAAACAACTCAAGAACACACAACACCAAAGAACTTGAAAAAAACTGTATGAAGAAACTCTCTCTGTTCGGCCAGAGTTGTGGCCGAATTGAGCTTACGCAGAACAGGAATCAGAAATGAATCAAACACAGTTTTAACGTGGTTCGTTCAATATGAACTACATCCACGGAGGCAAGGCACACCTCAATCCACTACGAACTTCAATCAATTACAGAGAAATAGCTCAAGAAATGAAACGCCCAATTCTGGATGCAAATTAGGGCACGCACACTCTATCTCTAAATACTCTCTGTAATCTAAAGTACAAAGGAATAATGCTACGTGGTTATCTTCTCCTCAATGAGAGCTTTACAATGATATATGGATTGAAGCTCGAATGCAACTGGATAGGAAGTTATAACTGCAAGAAGTTCACGCTGTGTTCGTTTAGCTACAGGACAAATGTGACGGTTTTGAGTCGTCACAAACTGAAACTGCTTCGTCACAAATGACAGTTACACTACCTAACTCGAACCCGGTTTGCTCATGACCAGTCTGTCTTCTTGATGATAAAACGCGATTTAAACCGCCGGTTCTCCACTCCCTAACTCCGGTTCCATATTCCCAACACACCATATTACAAAGTATAGGCTCACTTGATGAAATTGAACATCACCTCACAATAGTGAAGAAAGTGGCTTTGGGTAGCACTCCTACTCCAAGACCTTGCAGAATCTGTCAAATAACCGAACACTCCACTGATACGTGTCCTATTCTTGGAGAGGAGATGGAGGTTCATGCCAATGTAGTGCACAATTTTTATCCTAACCATGCCGGCATAAAGTATGATCCATACTCCTAGACATACAATCCGGGATGGAGAGATTATCTCAACTTCAAGTACGGGAATCAAAATCCGAATGTGCAACAACAAGGCGAACAAAGTGGGCACAATCGACCCCCCTATCCTAAGGGGATGTTCCAGCAGAGACAGCCCACCAAGCCAATACCCTCTGATCCATCATTGTCTGATATACTGAAGAGCTTGGAAACTAGTACCCTTCAGCTTAAAAAAGAATCGAGTTCGAGGTTCCAAAATATTGCGAACCAAGTAAGCCAAATCGCATCAGTAGTATCTCGTCTGGAAAGTGCTCAAAGTGGGAAGTTGCCCGCACTGCCAGAGATAAATCCCATGAATGTCAGTGCAATCACCTTGAGAAGTGGGGTAATGATTGGAGAGCCTAAAAAGCCCGGGCATCATTCTAAGGGGGAGAGAAAAGCTAAAAGTGAAGAAGTTGGTGCTGAAGAAGAGACCTCGGCCAAGGCACACACTGAACTTGGCTGAGGTGCCCTGCATCGTTTGGAAGGGGATTCACCCTGTAAACTCACCTCGGTTGAGGCGGATAAGGACCTCGGCCGAGATCAATTGCAACATGATGCAGGGAATTCACCCTGTAAGATCACCTCAGCCGAGGCCACTCCAATCTCGACCGAGGCACTTCAAGATCCAAAAATCCACATTTCTACTCTGCCACTTCCCTTTCCGGGTCAAATCAAGAAGGTGACAGATAGAAGTAAAGATCGGTAGATTCTTGAGGTATTCAGAAAGGTAGAAATCAACATTCCTCTGATTAAAGCCGTGAAGCAGATTCCATGGTACGCCAAATTCTTGAAGGATCTATGTACCAATAAGAGGAGGCTTCAGGGGAATGAAAAGGTACTCATGAGGGAGAGTGTATTTGCAATCTTTCAAAAGAGACTTCCACCAAAGTGTAAAGACCCCGGAATGTTCGTAATACCGTGGAAGATAGGTAACTGTAAAATTGAACGTGCAATGCTCGACTTAGGAGCTTCAATAAATGTTATGCCACGCTAAATTTTTCATTCTTTCGTGCTAGTTGAAATTGACGAACTTGTGTTTCCTGCTGATTTCTATGTATTGGACATGCAAGGCGAGTCATCAATATCCACACCGATCTTGTTGGGGAGACCATTTCTAAACACTTCCCAAACCAAGATCGATGTTTGTGAGGGCACCCTCATGATGGAGTTTGATGGTCGAATTGTCAATTTCAATATCTTTTATGCAAATACGGTTCCCGGAGGATGTTCATTCTGCATTTTCCATTGATGTTATTGATCCACTTGTGAAAGAGTTGTTTGAGTTGTCATGTAGAGACCCAATGGAAATTGCACTCACCACCCATTTAGAGAAGGGAAAAGAAGATGTTTGGGAGACTAATGAGGCATTGGCGGAAACAGTGGCACACATGCATGCACCTAAGCCATCTCTACCAAGATATGAGCAAAAGTTTATTCCGTTGCCGGATACACACAAGAAGATGTTACCTTCTATGGAGGAGACCCCGACCCTTGAGCTCAAGTTACTTCCCGATCATTTGAAGTATGCTTACCTAGGAGCGAATGAGATACTACCGGTGATCATCTCATCCAAGTTATCTCCAAACCAAGAAGCATCTTTGATAGAGGTCCTTAGAGAACACAAAGGAGCAATTGGTTGGACTATTGCCCACATCAAAGGCATTAGTCCGTCTCTTTGTATACACCGCATTCTACTTGAGGAGGATTCAAAACCAAGTCGAGAGCCACAAAGGAGACTGAACCCACCTATGATAGAGGTGGTAAAGAAGAAAGTCATCAAGTTACTCGATGTTGGGATTATCTATCCTATCTCGGATAGCAAGTATGTGAGCCCAACACAAGTAGTGCCCAAAAAGTCGGAAGTGACGGTAGTGGAGAATAAAGATGGGGAAGCAGTTCCTACCCGTTTGCAAAATGGGTGGAGGGTGTGCATAGATTACCGTAAATTGAACGCCATGACCCGCAAATATCACTTCCCCTTGACATTTATTGACCAAATGTTAGAAAGGTTGGCCAGACATCCATTCTATTGCTTCTTGGATAGGTACTCCGGGTATTTCCAAATAACCATTATACCCGAAGACCAAGAAAAGACCACCTTTACATGTCCCTTCGGCACTTTTGCATGGAGAAGGATGCCATTTGGGCTATGCAAAGCCCCGGCCACTTTTCAATGATGCATGGTGAGTATCTTATCTAAATATGTTGGGCATATTATTGAGGCCTTTATGGACGATTTTAGCGTGTATGGTGAGTCTTTTGAAAAATGTCTTGATAATCTTGTTAAAATCTTGAAAAGATGAATGGAAACGAATCTTGTGTTGAATTGGGAAAAATGCCATTTTATGGTTGAACAAGGCATAGTTCTTGGGCATATCATTTCATCAAAGGGCATTAAAGTAGATAAATTTAAAGTTGATCTTATTACTGCCTTGCCTTACCCCGCAACTGTGCGGGAAGTGTGATCGTTTCTTGGCCATGCAGGTTTGTATAGGCAATTTATCAAGGATTTTTCAAAGATTGCAGCCCCTCTATGTAGGTTATTGCAAAAGGATGTCGAATTTGAGATGTCGACTGATTGCAAGATCACCTTTGATCAACTTAAGGAGGCCCTTACATCACCTCCCATTATCCAACCACTGGATTGGACACTGCCGTTTGAGATAAGGTGCGACACTAGTGACTATGCAGTGGGAGCTGTCTTGGGGCAACGGAAAGGAAAAGTGGCTCATGTGATCTACTATGCCTCAAGGACCCTAAATCTGGCACAAGCAAACCATACTACCACAGAAAATAACTTTTGGCTATAGTTTTTTCTTTAGAGAAGTTTAGATCATATTTGCTTGGTACTAAAATTATCGTTTTCTCTGACAATGCAGCTCTTCGGTTTCTATTATCAAAGAAGGAAGCGAAACCGAGATTCATAAGATGGATTTTGCTACTTCGAGAATTTGATTTAGAAATCAAAGATAAGAAAGTGAAGGAGAATTCAATGGCTAATCACTTAAGCCGTTTGACACAAGAGGAGAATGAAATGCCCCTGAGGGAGAGTTTCCCCGATGAACAGTTGTTTGTAGCCTCTGATGCTTTGACACCGTGGTATGCAGATTTGGTGAACTACCTTGTTGCTAGAGTATTCCCTACCGGGATGACTAAGGCTTAAAGAGACAAGTTAAGGAGTGATGCCAAGCACTACGTGTAGGATGATCCATACTTGTGGAAGCACGGATTCGATCAAGTTATCCGGAGGTGTGTCCCGGAGTCTGAATTCTACTCCATATTGCTTTTTATCATTCTTACGCTTGTGACGGACATTTCGGTTCAAAGAGGACAGCACACAAGGTCCTAGAGAGCGGTTTCTTTTGGCCAACCTTATTCAAAGACGCCTACACTTTTTTCAAATCACGTCACAACTATCAAAAGACAGCGAACATCTCACAAAGGAATCAAATGCCCCAACAACCAATAATAGTGTGTGAAATCTTCGACGTTTGGGGCATGGATTTCATGGGCCCGATCCCATCTTCTTATGGGAATCTTTATGTCTTGTTGGTTGTGGACTATGTGTCCAAATGGGTGGAAGCAAGGGCTACCTGTACGAACGATTCAAGGGTTGTGGCGGATTTCGTCAAGTGCAACATATTTGCAAGATTTGGGATCCTGAGAGTCATCATAAGTGATAGGAGTACACACTTTTTCAACCGGACCATCGAAGCACTCTTCAAGAAATACTCAGTTTTGCATAAAGTGTCTACCCCATATCATCCACAAACGAATGGGCTAGCCGAGACTTCAAATCGAGAGATCAAATCAGTGCTAGAGAAAACTGTCCAACCAAACCATAAAGACTGGAGTTTGAGGCTTGGTGATGCCTTATGGGCATACCGGACCGCCTAGAAAACTCCTATAGGCATGTCCCCATATCGCCTTGTTTATGGCAAACCGTGCCATCTTCCGGTTGAACTCGAGCACAAAGCCCATTGGGCCATCCGGAGATGTAACATGAGCTTAGATGAGGCGGGTGTGCACCGGAAAATTCAACTCCAAGAGCTAGAAGAGATTCAGAATGAGGCTTTCGAAGACGCTTTGATATATAAGGAGAAAACCAAGGCCTTCCATGATGCAAGAATCTCCTGGAAAAATTTCGTGGTTGGAGAGAAGGTACTTTTGTACCATTCGAGGTTGAAATTAATTCCCGGAAAGCTTCGATCGAGGTGTATTGGACCATTCATTATCAAGAAGGTATTTCCACATGGGGCCATTGAGATAGAAAGTGGTAAAACGGGCAAGGTTTTTAAAGTGAATGGACGATTGCTTAAGCCGTATTTTGAAAGTTGTCACGATAATCCCGGTGAAGAGGAACGAGTAGAAGACCCACCATTGAGCTAAAAGAGCTTCCGTCAAGCCAACGACGTTAAACAAAGGCGCTTGTCGAGAGGCAACCCGGCGGTTACTTGTTTTATTGCATTTTGAATTCATAGTTTAGTAGTAGTTTTACTATTATTATAGCGTTTTGAATTGTTTTATTTAAATGTGTGTAGATACTAACCAAGATAAACAAAAGATAGTGTACAATGGGGGTGAAGGAGACAAAAATTAGAGGAAAATTCACAGGGGACCTCACCTTGGCCGAGGCACATTAAAGAAAAAAATTGCTCAAGTCCCTATAACGTCACCTCGGCCGAGGTCCATCCCTGTCTCGGCCGAGGTCAATCTGGAGCAAAAACGGGCTAAGTCCCCTGTGAACTCACCTCGGCCGAGGTGAATCAACGTCTCGACCGAGGTCCATTTTGTGCAAAATAGGGTTAATTTCTCTGTAAAGTCATCTCAGTCGAGGTCCATATCCGTCTCGGCCGAGGCCTGCTGCTAAAATCCAAAAGGCTCAGACGAAGCATTCACCTCGGCCGAGGCCAGTCTGAGGACAATTCGCCTCAGCCGAGGCACGCCCCAGGTATAAAAGGGGCCTGCGCGAAACAATTAGGTCAGTCTCTCCCCCAAACTCGCGTAAAATGCACACACATACACACGCTCTCAAATTTCACCATTTTTACTCAATCAAAGTCTCTCAAACTCACACAATCATTCACCCACATCACCACACACACTTCTATTCGAGTAGTTTTGGATTTGGAGTAAATTTGGAGTCAGGTCGAAAAAGGGCGCGAAAAGAAAAATTCAATTTTTTCTCGATTAAATCCGACCGGTAAGTACGGCTATCCCTTCCCCTTGTTATTTTATTGATTATTATGAACTTTGTTGTTAGATTGGGGGCGATTTTTGTATTAGAATAGCTACTACATTGATATTGGTTATACACAAGCCTATAGTTGTGATTTTTTTTTTTTTTTTGGCCAATGTTGATTTCTTTTGTGCATTCTAAGACTCAATTTGTTGTGATAGCTCTTGTATTTACATGTTGGTTGATGTGGGATGATGATTAGGGTGAGAAGCTTTAAATTTGGAGGTGAAATTAGTTGTGGCATATCACCGAACACATGTTATGCATTTCACTATTGTAATTCTTTTGTAGTTGCTTTGATTGACATGCTCAATTATTAGGTCGATTAGCTGAAATTGAACATGAGACAATTTTAGACTCTTGTTTTGTAATGAAAAGAATATGATCTATTATTGTTGAGTATTGATCGATTTTTGCTGCAATGGAATAACATTTGAAAATGTTTGACGCATGTGCAAATTGTGTCAAGTTGATTGAATTATCCATTTTGTAAGTTCATTTGTTAGGTACTTGTTGATTGAATATGAGTAATTGATATAATGAACTTGATTTTTATTGGATTTTTTTTATCGAACTTGATGTGTTAATTGGTGATGAAGTTTGACACTAGTGCACAATCATTGATTAGTTAATTTTGTCAAACTCGGGAATTTTAATGTGTGTGTTTTTTATTGTTTATAGGCAAATAATGGCACCACCTAAGAACACCGACACTTCCAAGAAAGATGCCACTACAAGCATAAGAGTAACCCAAAAAGTCCGAGGCAAGGGCAAAGAAAAAGTAAATGAGCCCAATCCCGAGGCTCATGGGACTGAAATCCCGACAATTCCAACTGTTGTAGATCAGACCATGAATGTCCACCCTTTTGACATCGTGTTGGAGAAAGACGAATATAGAGACAGACTCAGACGGCTAATGAGACGGGGGATGACACAGACTCGATTTGGTGATCCCAAGATCCTTGAGGCCATGGGGATCAAGGCAAATGTTTATGAAATCTTGAAGAGATCCGGCCTTGATAAATGCCTCGCCCCTCGTCCCACATATGAGAGATTCGTCTTAGAATTCTTCAACACTCTCGAAGTCCGAGCAGACTCGAGCAAATACAAAAATCCGGTCTACACTATCACTTTCCAATTGATGAACGAAACGAAGACTCCCGGGAGATTAGATTTGATTCGCATTTACGGGTTCAAGGCCAACCTCTCCACCTGCTCTCTTTATACAAATGAAAATTTTGATGTCCAGACCTTCTGGGGGTAAATCACATCTGCCCCCGGAGTAATAGAAGCTCAGGGTTTCGACTCCAAGAAGTAAAAAATGACTTGGATTAGGAATGTCTAAGCTCGACGATTTTTGGGAGAAAGGAGATGAGCGTCGCCGGGATGTTCGAGTTGGAGATCTTATGGTCGATTTTTAAAGGGCTAAATAGGAGCTACGAAGAAGTTCTGGTCGAAAGCTTCGAGAAAATAATGAAAGAACTGAAAGCGGATAAGAAGAAGGAAACGAAGCTTCCCGACCCGATCTATTATGAAGCCCTCATCACTTCCATCCTTGAGCACTTCGGTGTTCTCTTGACAGATTTTACTCCGATCAAGGAGAATTATTTTCTGGATTGGGAGGACATGGAGAACATGAGGATAGCGATGCTGGGGTACCTTGAGGGGACTTCTGGGACAGCAGTGCTATACGTTCTACAGAATATGGGGCCATACCTTCGACTCCCGAATCCCACTCTGACTTACATTCAGAACCTCGATAGGACTACAAACTTGGTGTTGAGTTCGTAAGCTCACATGAGAGAGTCAAGAGATCCGACCAGCGACGAGTTGACAAGGTATCAGAGGGGTAAGAAGCCAAGGACAGTGGCGAGAGAGCAGACCAAGAGGGAGGGAGAAGGAAGCAGTCAACCGAATAGGCCACCCAGGAAGAGACTGGCATCTGCCGTGCAGTCTCAATCCGAGATTCAAGAGCATCAGGACAACCGACTAGCTGCGATACCAGGAGAGATTCAAGAAATGAGAGTTGACATCAGAAAAATGGGGGCCGACTTGACAGAGATTAAGGAGAACCAGAACAAGCTTCTGGAATTGTTCAACAGCATTCGAGGATGCTTCACCGGCTCAAGCCCTCGACATGCCCGGCCTCAAAGTTGCTGTGAGTGGAGCACTAAAGGTGTCTCGCCGCCTCTCCCCAAACTTAGTTTGGGGGTGGGACATTCTTGGCCGCTCAAGTCCTCATTTCTCGTATCTCCCCTGCTATCTTCCTTACTTTGGCTGATTGTGATGATTTTATTGGCCTGTGTGCCCCATTTTTGTTTGACCGGCACTTGCTTGGGATTGATTTTGATTGTGGAATTTGAGCTTAGAAACTTGCCTTTATCTTTGTTAGATTAGTTTGACGGCCTGTGTGCCGATTATGTTGATTATTGCTTGTGGTGGATATTTTTTGTTTAATTGTGGATAAATTGGTAGGCCTATGAGCCATTAACTATATTTTTGTTGGTTTATTTGCATTATTGTTGGAATTTTGGTTTGATATTGCACATTTAGGAATAATAATTTTGGTAGTTTTAGTTAATTTTTGGGATGGACGATTTTGAATAATGGGTTGAGTTCGTTAAGCACCAATCTGTACCCCTTCTTTCCACAAACTTTAGTTTTCAATCAAGTTTTGAGGGGGGGGGGGGGAGGGAGGGGAGGGGGGTGGTAGGTGTACGGATTTGGCCACTTGGAAAAAGTTGATTGGATCAAATTGGGACGAGAAATATGACAATGGTTAATGATGTAAATCTTTGAAAAATTTTGGTTAAAATTTTTGAAAATGGGCCATGGCAGAGCATGGTAGTCTTTTGAAACAAAATTAAGCTTGCATTCAAAACTTGTGATAAATTTTTGCCAAAGTGAGCTTTTGAGCCTTAAAAAGATACTCCCATTTTAGGAGTAATTCAAACCTTCTTTCGGTGTGAAATTCATTGAATGCATTTATTCGTCTCCAGAACTTGCCTTGAATCTTTATATTGAATAAGTCGGTACATCGTGTGACCTTTAAAGTGATCTTAGGCCTTTCTTGATCTAAGCCTATTTCAAAAACTTGAAAATGCTTCCTTTTCACCATATATTTAAAAGAATTTGCCTCTAGTTAGCCCGTTGAGCTTTTAGCCTTTTTATTTGGTAACCAACTCTACAAGCCATATCTCTTTCCATTAGCCTTCGAACCTAAATGGATTAATTGAGTATGAGGAAGGTGGTTGGAGGGTAGTCGAGTTGGGAATTTGGATCAAATTGGGTAGAATAGAGGAATCATTGAAGGGTAAAGAAAAAATACACAAAATAGGCAAGACTCGAGAACATTAGCCTCTCCAATGTTCGTAAATATTTATTAGTAAAAAAAAAAGAATCAAGTCGAAAAATCGAAAAAAGTTGAAAAATCAGAAAAACAAGATAAAGAGTTGTTTGTATATGTCTTACTAGTGTTTAGGTTTGGAGAGGCTAGTGAAGAGTACAATGATCTTTTATCAACATTCTCAAAGTTTTAAAAGCTATTAAAAGCACACTCCAAGTGATAATTGAGAATAAGGAAGTTGTAGGTTGGGTTGAGGGAAATAAATCGAACCCAAGGATCGATGTGATTGGAAAGTGAGAGAGTGAGGTAGAGTGATTATTGTTTGAGGGGTAGATGAGAGTAGCTCACTCATTTAGTCCGTTTTATAGTCACTTTTGCCCGAAAATTATCCCACCTTACCCCAAGCCAACATTACAACCCTTGTAAAGACCTTTTTGATTCTTTGTCACACATGTCGAGTACACGTTCTAATTTGATGATTGGTAAGCCTATGGTACACGATTCATGCATTTCAATGTGAGTGCATACACTATCCACTTGATACACTTGAGAGATGCACACACCCGGTGAGGATCTCAAGTCGAGAATGTCAAGTCTTGAAAGTAGTCGAATTAGTCTATCACATATGCTCATTATCACCGTGATTGCCTAACTTTTGAGAAAATCTTCTGAAACCAATGTGCCACTTAAATCTGCCCTAACACATGTCCTTTCTTCTTTTTCTTTATTTGTTCGGGACGAACAAAAGTTTAAGTTTGGGGGAATTTTCAAAATTTGGTAAGTAAAGAACGCACGTCGTTTACGCATTTACTACCAAATTAATATTTTATCTGAACTCTTGACTCTACTAAGTAGAGTGGCAAGTCGGTCGAATCCATAGGGAACGGAGGAATAATATCGTTTTGATGTACTCAAGCAACTAGGACTTTGAAGTAATATTAGAAACTAACAAGCAAAATCAACAAAGGTTGTGGGAGGGGGGGGGGATTTGTGATTGCCAACTAATTGATTACTAAAAATTACCAAAACCAATAAATAACTAAAAAGCAATTACTATTAAAATTCAAGTAACAAGTGATCTAAAGACAAATAGATTGATTTTTCAGTTTTTCAAATATATAAAAGGATCCGCCCTTAATCTCATTTCCCTTCGGTCTAGTTGATTTACACGACTATTGTTGATGCCTAATCAATTGTAATTCAAGTCCCTATCTCAAGACTATTGATAAGCTCTAATAGCCTTGCTGTCTCTTAATCCTATAAGCTCTTCGACTAACCCTATTTGATTTAACCCAACCTTCGAACAAGCTCTCTCCGGCTCGATAACCAAACGTTAAAAGCACCAAGACAACGAGATAGATAAGACATAAAACTCACAAGCTCGGTTTTAGAGGTCAAACTTTATACTATCACCAATGAGTTAATCATTATTCGCTACACATGAATCGAAGACCCTACAATTACAGATAGTGATCCCGATTTCTAGCAATACATTTATAAGCTTTCTAAAGGGTGATCAATCCTAAATTCAACTCATAAATATAAGTCAATAATAGCAAATAGTATAAAACACTTGAATACACAATTAAAAGGTAACATCAACCGTAATAATCCCATAAACAATGTCGACTCGAAGTTCCACAATCGATCAAGGGTAGAAATTAGGGTGATACTCACCCATATTAACTATTACAAACATAAAATGGATTAAAATGCAAAGAAACATAATATTAAGATAAAAGAACCCAAAAATGGTGATTGGACAAAATGATCTTCAATCCTCTTGCCCAATCCTTCTTCTTGGTGGAATGGAGGCTGGAAATGGATGATGACATGTCCAAAGATAGGTCAAAATTCGAATGGGCGTATATATATATATATAGAGGAGAAGTTGCTAGTTGGATATAAAGCTAAAAACACGTTTGTAGTTTAAAACAGAGGGTCAGACCTCAGCCGAGGCGAAGCTGATAGGATTTCATCTTAAGGTTGGCCTCGGCCGAGGCATGTATCCGTTTCATCCGAGAGGGTAAAAAGGGGGTTTTCTGGGTTTAGGGTTCAAGGATCACCTCGGCCGAGGTATGTACTCAACACGGCCGAGGCCTTGAAAACTTGGAAGTCTTCATTTTTCCCTGGAAGGTCGCCTCGGCCGTGGTAAATACATGTCTCGGCCGAGGTCTTGAGCTCTGATTTTCTCTCCAATTCCCCTGGAAGGGTGCCTCGGCCGAGATCTGGGTTCGTCTTGATCGAGGCCTTGAACTCTAGTTTTCTTCCCAAATTCCCTGGAGGAATGCCTCAGCCGAGATCTGGGTTTGTCTCGGCCGAGGTGTCCTTCAGCCTTGTCCTCTGTTTACTTCGTTCGATCAGTCAACTTTGCGATCTCTGATGCTCGTTTTTTTGTCTAATTGTACTTGTTTTGATAGGGATGACAATGGAGCGAGTTTGCCCTTTATCAGGACCCGCCCCATATGCAAAGATTCAGATTCGTAATCCCCTTTGCCCCGATAATCTTAAAAACCCGACCCGACCTGTCCCGTCAACCCGCCTGGTTTCCCCTACCCGACCCGTCCTACTGATTTTTACACATTCAACATTATTGCCACTTGCGGACTTGCCACTATTTTTCAATAAAATGATTCTAAAATTAAAATATAATATAAAGAGTGATTATAAACTGAATAAGAGTGAGGGAGGCACTTTAGGGTTAAAAATTAAATCGATAAGTAGTGGTAACTTGTTTATAAATTATATATAATTGTATATAACTATATTAAATGGGTTAAAAATTAAAGCGATAAGTAGTGGTAACTTGGATTATAAATTATATATAATTGTATATAACTATATTGTATTAAAAATGTATATAATATATATGAGGCGGGTTCGGAGCGGGTTTAGCAAAAACCACAACCCACTTCAAACCCGGCAATACCCGTTTGACCGGGTTTGAACCCGCCCCATAACCCGTTTGGCCGGGTTTTTACCCACCCCATCTGAAGCGGATTTGATGCGGGTTCGGGTTTCAACCCGGTTCATTGCCATCCATATGTTTTGACATAGAAACGAACCGAACGCGTTAATCTGCTCAATAAGAAATAAATGCCCAAAATACACGTGAATATGCACACAATTATTACTAAAATGACACTTAAATCAACCTTAAGTGTGTGCACGATCACGTGTACCAATGAAAATGTATATTGATAACACCTGTCCATCGGCCTACAATTTTGTCGATATAGGGCTATTAATCAATACAATAATGATAAAAAAAAGGGTTTATTGATGGATAATTATATCGAGTGACATGTGTACATCGATACACATATCCATTGATAAATTGTTTTTTCAATTGTAGATGAGGGTAGCGTTTATTGATGGCTTATATATCGATGCATCATACATCGGTATACATTTTCATTGATTTGTATTTACATCAATACATAAGTGTATTGATGCCCCATACATCGATAAATTTATTCCCGTCGATATAAATCTATATTTCAAACATTCAAGATATTTTTCGAAAAAATCTCAGATTCTGTCTACTTTTACAGTTAGCATTCGTGTTGATGGATATTGCCAACAACATAAAAGCATTCACGTCGACGCTCACATCGATTAACATAAACAGATTAAAATAAAAATGTGACAATAAAAATAGCTTTAAATAAGTTTCAAGAGAGACCTTAGAATATTAAGCTTCAAGTTTTTAGCCAAGGGCGGCGGGACCAGTGCATCGCCGGCTTGGGCAACGAGAAGTAAGCCGCCGCCACGGTAATGGGGGTGGCGATAGAGAAGTAATGAAGAGGGATGAAGTTGAGAAGTGTGGTCGACGGCGGAGATGGGTGCTGACGGCGGCCATAGATAAGTAATGGATAAGAATGAAGTTGAGAAGTGCAGGAAGTTATAGATTAATGTGGGCATGGGTGATCAGTGGTTGGGGGTGGGTAGTTAATGTGGTTAATTAAGTTCATTAATTAAACATGTAATGGTGAAAAATGACCACAAACATGTAGAAGGGAGTGCTCTACACCGTAAACATCATTGAGTTAAAAATGCATTCACACATGAATGTAGAATTTGGTGACAAATAGCCCAAAAAGCTGACGTCGAGGTCTTGAGAGGGACCAATCTTCTTGTTGTTGTTGTTATTATGATGATGATGATAACTACTACTACTATCATCATCATCATCATCATTATAATTATTATTATTATTATTATTATAATTATTATTATTATTATTATATAGGTTTGTTATGGTTAATGGGATATTGGATGTAGTTCAACATTAATAATTGTGATTGTGGGAGAGAAAAATGACAATAATATTATAAGTAAAGTAATTAGCTTGTTGTTTCTTTTTTATCTTTGAGTGTTCAGTTAAATGACATAATGTTTTTAGACCAACTGTTGATACAGAACAAAAACTAATCTAGAGGTATAAATCTATAGTTATTGGATGTTTTGTTTTTCGTTTATTTTAATTTATTTAATTTATGAGGAAGAGAACAAATTGAATATAAATCTAATTTTATTTTGAGAGAAAATGAAATTTGTAACACATCCATAATACATACATACATACATATATATATATATATATATATAATAACAAAACTATCCCAAAATAAAAAAAATCTAAAAATTTTCCCACCCAAATTCCTACCACATTTCTGGAAAAAATAGTTTTGGTAGATATATTTTGTCAACAATAAAAAAATCTCTAATTGGAAAGAAGTTATCGTATAATTTCCTACAATATAATAAGTCACCATTATCTCAATTCAATATTAACCCCCCTATGTTCAGCATAATCTGTTCGAGACTATAAAAGGATACATTCACACAACCTTCCAAAATTGATCCGAAACCAATACATTTAGGCATAATTTAAGTATACTAATTGATGTTATTGTAAATGAGTTAGTATATATACAACATATTTATTGATGCATCCACATATACGAATCCCTTTATACCTGTGGTGTACCATATCACCGAAATCTCTGTTTTGTATTACCAAATTTGTAGTATCTTTACCATTGATGCAATGAGTAGGCGGTATCAACCAAATCTGCATTATTATTTCAGTACATACAAAAGAAATCTTAGCCTTATGGGTTGACATAGATGGATATCAAATACATCATATATAAATATTCATTTATGATGCTCACCCAAATGTGTGCCTCTGATGTGTCTGTAGCTGATTCTTTGATACATAATGTAAGTTTTCCCAAAGATCTACTTATATCATTTTTCTTACATGCATTCTTAAGATATAAAAAAATTTAAATCATTCTTCTTTGTAAAGTTGTGTTATTGTTAAGATATGAAAAAAAAAAAATCAAAGATCGAATAGTCGAAGAGATGGGAATATATTTAAGGTAATGGTTGGTCTTAATTATATTAAAATTTATGTGTTTTTTACATGTGCATCATTCACACTATTCCAATATCAAATTACTCTAATTGATAACAATTTTTTTGTGCAAGTTTCATAAACAACTAAATCCCCAACCTTTCGTGTTAATTTTTCATATACACATAGATATTAAAAATAAAATATAGCTCTAAAGTTTCCACACAATAGTCATATCGTATTAACTATTTTGTGTTAAAATACATTAACTAAAATAATCTTGTAGATCTTTTGCATCTTGAAGAAAATGCTTCCTCAAAGTAACACAGGTTATTAGCTGGTGAGATTATATCAGACGATTAACAAAAAAATGTTGGAAACTTAAAGTCCATAACAAACAAGTTCCATTTATGACAACAATTTAATTTTAGAATCCTATTGTTACTCTTAAAAATATTAACAGATTAAAGATTGTTACTTTTCACGACATGAAAATCAAGAAAACAAATATGTCATATCATAAATTACAGAAAACTTATCTATTAGTCAATGCAAGATTTGAAACCATATATGTTAATGCTGATAGTGCGGTTGAAATAGATAATAGGGATTATTTACTTTTTTTCTCCGACTCAAAATCAAATTGGGAATTTGAATTTGTAGCTGATGCATGTTATTTTTTCCAAAAGATTTAGGAATGTATATTTATATTCGAAAAGTTTAGTTGTATATTTAGGTTAATTGTTCATAGATATGTAGTAATGAGCATCAATGTTGAAGAGAGAAATTTTTGATATGGAAATTGGATTTGATGTGTGCGGAAGGTATGTTCAATGTAGAGGGTTGAAATTGGAAATGGAGAAGGTATTCTCCAAAACCTTTTTCAATTGAATTGGATTACAAAAATAATATAACAATTATTTTCGCTTTTAGTAAATTTATAATGTATAAAAATATTATAATAATTTTAGATTTATGAACATAATACGGTGATAAAATGTACAACCTATGTAAGTATCAGGCAGCTGGGCCCCCACCCTCACTGCTTTTTTTACATTTTCGGTTATATTTTTAAAATATTTTATTAATCTTTACAAAAGAAGTGTATTGTATAGTAAATGTTGATTCATGTAGGACTTTTTTTTAAACCATTCATTTCGACTCTTATATACTGTAGTATATCATTTTTACACCAAACACCTATTTGTATTAATGAGTTAAAGGGTAGTAATAACTTATATTAATGAGATGTTGCATTTTTTAATTACATATTTATTTTTTCTTGCAACTCAAATCCAATACAAGTATTTTAAAAAATAATTGTTTGGTTCTTATTTAATATTCAATATTAATATATTCAATTTGAGTATTAAATTAAATGTACTGAGAAAAGATAATTTATTTAACTTTTATATGTTGTAAGGAAAAATGAATTAGAAATAAAAAAAATTAGGATGTTGGAAAAACTTTCAAAAAGTTTGTGTGCGTTTCTATATATGTTTCTGTGTGTGTGTGTGTGTGAGAGAGAGAAAGAGAGAGAGAGAGAGGGGGAGAGAGAGAGAGAGCGCTAATGGATGATGTAATAGACGAAAAAGAAAGTACAAAAAATATAAAAAGGATGGAGCATGGACAGACCCATGCAACCCTGCTACAAGTCAGTAGCTAAAGTCTTATCCTTGGCCTGGCCTTGTTAAAACCCGAACATGGAAAAACCCTGTGGGAAAAAAACCATGTACGGAAAAAAGAGTACCAACCTTACAAACTAGGAAAATTACAAAGGCCATAAGATAAACACTCGTTGAAAATACAAAAGTGGTCCTGAAACACTGCTACTCCGTACTACAATTCATCCACTTAGATAACGAAGCAATTGAGACTTGGTCGAGTTGTAAGGACTCGTCCGAGTTGGTGAGTACTGTACAAATGTCTTGCTAGCGTTGAACCAGGACTCGGTCTAGTTTAAGGGCATCGACCGAGTTTGTGCGTGTTGTACCACATCCAAACAATCAATGAACCTTGGTCAAGTGTGTTAGGCCTCAGGCGAGTGCATGTATCGCGATACAAGAACATAATCCACATAAATATCCCGGAGAACGAATTCCATAAGTTCGGGAGGCATATAAGAAAACCAAATATAATTCGAATGCATCTTCGATAAAGGATCAGCCACTTGATTACCTTCTCTATAAATGTGTGATATAGTGAACTCCATGTCATCAAGTAAAACAAGTGCACGAAACCAACGAGCTTTGACCTTCCATGGAACAAGTCTTAACAATAGTAGAAAAACTAAGTCTTAGTAAGAGTCGAACCCTTGTTTCAAGGATCAAAGTGTGTGTGTGTGTGTGAGAGAGAGAGAGAGACAGAGCGAGAGAGAGAGATAAATGTTCATTTGCAAAGTTATCTGTTTTTATAATTATATAAGTTACCTTTGAATTTGAAACTTAAAAAAAATGGTTACATTTACTATTTCTATACTGTTGTAATATCAATTAGTAAAGATAAACACATAGGTTGTGTTTGTTTTTGGTTGCCCGCATCCATTGAGGGGACCAATCCCAATAATGCACACTCATTAACTCCCCCAGCCAACAGTAATTCTACACTCTCCAGCCTGAAACAAACACACCCACATATTTTTTAATAGAATAAAATTAAGATTTAGAAAAAAAAATTAAATTGACTAATAGTACAAAAATAATTCCTTAAAAAAAATGTAACAATTACATAAAAAAATACAACCTTAAGAATTGCATTTTCTCTGATGATATACATTAAAATACGTAACATGGATATTAAATTTGATATCTTATATATGGAAGACGGATAATAAAGGAAAATATCATTTGTGTTTGAATTGTTTTGGAAAAAAAAGTCCTATACTTCTTTTATATAACAAACTACCCCAAGAAAAAATAAATTGGAAATTATTTTTGGCTTGATTTTACTATAATATACATGTCTTCTATTATATTACTAATGCTCTACCTATCTATTTTTTCAGATGGAATGAGTGAGAAGATATCCATGAGTCCTTCTTATAAAGAGTTGTATTTTATTATATGGTAAGATTCTTCTTCCTTTTTCTTTTGGAAAGTTCTATAAAAAGAGTGGTAAGTGTGGCATGCTCACCCCTTTTATGTGGCAGATGAATTCTTTGCAGTTTTTCTGCAGTGAGGGAAAGACGCAACTGTTTTCCTTCTTTTTTATAGGAAAAAGCTTTTTCAAATTTCTTAATCCATTGATCTCTTTTTTGTTAATAATGTATCTTACAATTCCTCGAATTCAATATTTATTTCCAATCTTTAATTTCACACTAATGTTGCATATCATTAAATGAGATATTACATTGGGAAGAATATAATATTTGTTGGTTGATTATTCGGTTAAAACTTGAGTATTACTCTATTTGTTATAGACTAAGTTCTCTATTGTGATTGACTTCAACTAAAACAATGATATATAATTGATAGTCAACATTTGCAAAAAAAAAATCATATATCGTCCCATAACTATGACGACTTCCACTAAATATTCCACAACTTTCGGCTTTTTCAATTTCGTCCCATATGTCCCGAGATTATCCAATTGTGGTCCCCAAATTCGAATTTTGGCCAGAAAATGCAAGTGTTGGAAAAAAATTGGGGATTTTGCTTACGTGGCATCAGATTTCTGGGCTGTAAGTTCATTTTTTATTTTGCTTTTCCTTTTTTCTTTACAACTAAGCATAAAATTTGCCACATCATCTAAAATTACAAAAGAAACAAAAATTATTCACAAATAATTCAAACAAATCAAAATTAATTTACTCTCTAAACAATCTTCTTCCTAAACGGAACTTAGAGCACATTTGTACAACTCAAAACCATCTTTTCCCTAAACAATCTTCCACCCAAACCCGCTGAAAATACAACACAAAACTTCTTCCTAAACAATCCTCCACTGAAACCTGCAAGAAAGTTTATGTTTCAGTTGGCGAAGGTGGACGGAGAGTTTAGTTTTCTTGAGAACAAGCTACTGGAGGGAGGCGAGAATGATGCCGGAGAATTGGTTGGAAACGAGGAGGAGCGATTGGAGGAGAACTAACATCTTCTATGGAGTTCAGTGCAAATTCGGATCCAATATCTTCCATGGAGTTCGGCTCAGATCGAAATCCAACATCTTCCATGGAGTTCGCAGATCCAAAATCTTCCATGGAGTTTGGCCTAGATCTAGATCTAACATCTTCCATGGATTTCGACCCAAATGAGATTCGGGCTGATTCCCCTCATTGATTAATTTTAAATAAACAAAGCCCTATCATAGCAAAAACCACAAATTGATTAGAGACATTCTATTTTTCTAGTTTTTGGGATAGGTTGATAATTTTTTTGGTTTTTTGGTTGAAGAAGGAGTTTTTATGAAGATGATGAGTTTCTACTTATTATTATTTTTTACAGATTTTTTTAATTTCAAAAAATAAAATGAGGTGTAAAAGGTTATTCTTAGTTGTAAAGAAAAAAGGAAAAGCAAAATAAAAAGTGAATTTACAGCTCAGAATTCCGATGCCACGTACGCAAAATCCCCAATTTTTGGCCGGCCCGTGACTGACACGTGCATTTTCCGGCCAAAATTCGAATTTTGGGACCAAAGTTGGATAATCTCAGGACATATGAGATGAAATTGAAAAAACAGAAAGTTGTGGGATATTTAGTGGAAGTCGCCATAGTTATGGGACGATATATGATTTTTTCCTGTCAAAATTTGTTGACAATTTACATTTTTTAACCATGCTAATTACGATACCAAGTGCGTTTATTATCTTGGTATTTAAGATATTTTTAACTAAAAAAATGTGAAGTTATTTAAGAAAAATAAGTTTTTTTGAGAAAATAAGTTATTTAATATACTTTTTTCTTTTTGTTATGTAACTAAGATTTTGAACTGATTAAATCATATTGTTATATAGATAAATTGAAAAAATGACATATTTTTGGCTTACCATAATGCAAGTAAAAATAATAAGTCTATTGACCATTGTGAGTTCTTAATTGATTTTTTTGTTTTGTAATTTTCACCCAACAACTATTACTATTAATGAAAACCTGGTCACGTATCGTCAGACATGCCAAATTAAATTAGTATATATAGATGAATATATATACTAAACCTTAGCCTACAACTCTAAGGGTCGATCCCACGAGGACCGACAGTCTAGTGTTGTTTTGATAGGTCAAGCAATTGTAAAATTCAAATAAGAACATAAACAAATAACGAAAGCAATAAAGGTGGGGGGATTTTGTTTGTCAAACTATAAACTACCAATAACTACCAAGAACAACTATTTAAACTATAATCAACTAAACTTAGTATTCAATTAACAAAAGATGATAAGATAAGTAGAATGATTTTTGGGTTTTTAATGTATTATTAAAGTATTAAACCCTTGATCAAGTATCCCCTTGTTTCAAACAATCTATGTAATTAATGTCATTACCCAATTGGTTAGCCTTAGAACTTCTACTCCAAGATTGATAACAAGCTCTATCAATCTTGTTGTCTCTTAAGTATGATTAATCAAAATAAGCTCTTCAATTAATCCTACTCAACTTATCAAATCCTAAAACAAGCTCTTTAAGAATCAATAGTCGAGTGCATTAATAATTAAGACAACGGAGTAGACTAGGCATAAAACTCGTAAGTTCGGTTCTAGTGGTCGAAATCTATGTTATCCCCAATAAAATAAATCTATTGTTTGCTACCCGAGAATCGGATTCATAATAATTACGGATTATAAACCCAATTCTAGCAACACACTAACAAATACCCAAATGGGCGATCAAACCACAATTTAATTCATAAATGTGAATCAACAATCAACAAATAACATAGAACATTCCAAATACATAATCCAATCGGTTAACAACCGTAGAAATTACATAAACATTCTCAATACAAGGTTCAACTAATGATCAAGGGATGAAATAAGGGTGCTAACCACCCATTACACCTAATACAATCAGTAAATTGAAACAAATACAATAAGACATGATAAAATTATAGAATAAACCAAGAACTTGGGTTGAGGAATGAAAGGCCTTCAATCTTCTTCCCAATGGAGTCGTTGAGGATGATGGAGGCTGGAAAATGTGTTATTGAATGTCTAAAGATAGGTTAAATTCGAAATGGAACTTATATATATAGGGGAAGAGTTGTCATCTTAGTTTTAGGCAAAATCGCATTCAGAATTTTAAAATAGAGTAAAGAATCTCAGCCGAGATGCACGTGTGTCTTGGTCGAGACGTGAAAAAGGGTTTTTAAACCTGGTGAATCGAGGGCTGATCTCGGCCGAGACGTGAGAAAAGAGAATTTCAAGCTTTTTAGGGTTTGGCTGAGCTCGGCCGAGATTGGATTTCATCTCGGCCGAGATGCAAAGCCTGTCTCGGCCGAGATCTTCAGCTTCTCAAAATTTCAGGATTTCCCTGGGGAGTCATCTCGGCCGAGATTTGCATCCTGTCTCGGCCGAGATCAAACTTTAACCCTGTCCTTTGTTGCCTCGATCGATCAACCAACTCCGCGATCGTTTGATGGTCTTTTTCAATCCCTTTGCACATGTTTTAACATAAACATGAACCAAACATATTATTTTGCCCAATGAGAATAATATGCACGAAGTACACGTGAAATTGCGCAAAAACAACACTAAAATGACACATAAAGCATCCTAAAGTGTGTGCACGATCACGTTTACCAAATCCCCCCAAACTTGAACTTTTGTTCGTCCCGAACAAATAAAGAAAATGATGAAAGAACACGTGTTTAGGACAGATTTAAGTGGCAATTGGTTTCAGATTATTTTCTAAAAATAAGGCAAACATGAAAGTAACGAGCATATGCGATAGGCCAAATCTACTACTCTCAAGACTCGATGTTCTCGACTTGAGATCCTCACCAGTGAGTGTATGGCTCGACTCTCGAGTGTATTAAATGGAATGTGTAAACACTCGCATCGAAGTGCATGAAATGCCTACCATAGGCTTGTCAATCATCTAAACTCGAAAATGTACTTGACATTTGTGGCAAAGAATCAAATAGGTCTTTAATGGGTTGTAATGTTGGCTTGGGGTAAGGTGGGATGAATTTAGGTAAGACTCTTGGTAGCGTCGTTTCCGACTACCAAATTAAATCGTGTATGAAGATACACTTAAACCTTACCGACTACTCTAACTAGTAGAGTGGCAAGCAAGGGTCGATCCCACGAGGAACGGTCGAACAAATTTTGCTTTTATGTGTTAAGCTATTATTATGAAGAAACATAAAGTAAATAAGCTAGAAAACAATAAAGAAGTGGGGGGTTAATGAAATAACAACTACACCTAAATAAACAAAGACAAATAAAGAGATTTTTATAGGTTTTTGGTTTTTAAATAACAAAACGATTCACCCTTGATCATGTTTCACCGAGGTCTTGGACGATTTATGTAACTATTGTCAATGCCCTATTCAATTGTGATTCTAGCCCTTATCTCAAGACTATTAACAAGCTCTAATAGCCTTGTTATCCCCTAATCTTAGTTAATCAAAACAAGCTCTTCGACTAACCCTATTCAGTTTAACCGAATCCTCGAAAAAGCTCTCTTAGATTCAATCACCAAATGCATTAAACACTAGGACAACGAGATAAATTCAACATAAAACTCGCAAGCTCAGTTTTAGAGGTTAAACTTTGTGTTATCACCAATAAATAATTATTGTTTGCTACTCGGGAATCGGAAATCCTACAATTACGGATAGTGACCTCCTATTCTAGCAACACATTCACAAATCCCTTAAAGGGTGATCAATCCAATAATAAATTCATAAATGTGAGTCAATAACAGCAAATAACACAAAACACTTGAATACACAATATTTTCGGTAACATTAACCGTAATAATCACATAAATGTCTTGGACTCAAGGTTCCACAATAATCAAGAGTGAACTAAGGGTGCTAGCCACCCATTTTACCTAATATAAAGATAAAATAACAGAAAATTAAAGAAAACATGAAAATAGGATAGAAAGAACCAAAGGTTAGGGGTTAAAGATCAAGATCTTCAACCCCCTTCCATTTCCTTGCTTCCAATGGAGAAAAGTGGCTGATTATGTGTGGGGGATGGGTTCTAGGTTGTTCTAAGTTAGGTTAAATTCGAATGGGATGATATATATATAAGGAGAGAAAGTGCTAGCTCCAATTTAGGCAAAAACGTGTTTGGGTTTTTAAAACAGGGAACCCCGCCGCGGCCGTGGCATAAAGATGGCCGCGGGCGTGGTGAAACAAGGGTTTTGGGCCCAATTTGGGGCCGCGGCCGTGGTATATCTCCTGCCTCGGCCGTGGTCTTTCTTGGACTGAATTTGCCTTTACTTCTGGAGGAATTTCCACGGCCGCGGTGGATACAGACCGCGGTCGTGGGGTTTGGATCACCACGGGCGTGGTGTTTGTTTGCCTCGGTCGTGGCAAATGATGCTGAAATGTGGCCTTCTCTGGAGGAATGGCCACGGCCGTGGCGTTGTACTACCTCGGCCGTGGCTTGGGCCACGGGCGTGGCCTCGCCACCTCGGGCATGATCCCCTGTTTTTCCTTGTTTTCTTCTTCCTTTTAGCTCGATTTGTCAATTTGAGATCTTCGAACCTGTTTTTCGGCCTTAATTCACCTGTCTTGACATGAAAATGAAACAAACACGTCAAATTGCCCAATGAGAAATAAACGCACAAAACACACGTGAAAATGCACACAAAAGTCCGTAAAAAGACACTTAAATTGACCTAAAAGTGTGTGCACTACCACGTGCACCAACTCTATAAAAATGGACTAAACGAGTGGGCCCTACCCGTCTACCCTTCAAACAACAATCGCTCTACCTCACTTATTCACTTCCAATTCAAATCGGTTCTAAGACTCGACTTCTTCACCTTATTACAACCTATATCTCCCATGTTTATCAATTCTTACATGAGATGTGTTCCTTAAAACTTTTCAATCTTGAGAATGATAGTCACAAGATGTTGTGATTTTCACCAACCTCTCCAATTTTAACACTACAAAGGATATATAATAAACTCTTTCTTTTATTTTCTAATTTTTCGATTTTTTTTTTTTCAATGGAGAGGCCCGTGTTCTTAATTCTTACCTATTTTATGTGTTTCCCTTTCACCTTTCGACAATTTCCACTAGTCTACCCCAATTTGATCCCAATCTCCCAACCCAACTACCTTCCAACCGCCTCCATCATACTCTTATAGTCCATTTGGTTTCAAAGGCTAAATGAAAGGGGATTGGCTTGTAAAGCTGGCTATCAAACAAAAAGGCTTTAAGCTCAAGGGGCTTAACTAGAGACAATGTCAAATTTGGTAAAAAGGGAATATTTTCAAGCTTTTGAAATAGGTTTTAATCAAGAATTGCCTAATATCATTTTCAATGCCACAACATGTATCGACTTATTCAAAAGTAGAGAATTAGGGCAAGTTCTAGAGGAAAATACATGCGTTCAATGAATTTCACACCGAAAGAAGAATTTGAAGTACTCCAAAACTGGGAGTATCTATTTAGGCTCAAAAACTCACTTTTTGGCAAAACTTTGATAAAAAATCTTGAATGCAAGCTCGATTTTGTTTCAAAAGACTACCATGCTTTTATCATGTGCCATTTTCACCATTTTGTTTTTGTTCAAAAATCTTCATCATTAACCAATGCCACATTTTCTTCCTACACGGTGCAATCACTTTTCTCTCGAGCGACCAACTTGTACGCCTACCACTCCCTCCCCAAACTTGGTTTGAAACCAAGTTTGTGGAAAAGAGGAGTACGAGTTGGTGCTCGTCGAATTTAACCATTTATTAATCGTGTTATCCCAAACCAAGAACTAACTAACTACTTAACAAAAATAATCCTACTCCTAAATATATGCAAGGTATCAAAATTTAATAAAGACAATATCAACATAACCAAAATAAACAAAGACAGCAATTGGCTCACAGTGGGTCTCGGCCGAGATATCGTTCCAGAGATTTTTGCCAGTTTGGGCTCTCCTGAATCTCGGCCGAGATGCATTATTGGTGCACGTGGTAGTGCACACACTTTTAGGTCAATTTAAGTGTCTTTTTACGGACTTTTGTGTGCATTTTCACGTGTGTTTTGTGCATTTATTTCTCATTGGGCAATTTGACGTGTTTGTTTCATTTTCATGTCAAGACAGGTGAATTAAGGCTGAAAAACAGGTTCGAAAATCTCAAATTGACAAATCGAGCTCAAAGGAAGAAGAAAACAAGGAAAAACAGGGGATCATGCCCGAGGTGGTGAGGCCACGCCCGTGGCTCAAGACACGGCCGAGGCAGTACAGCGCCACGGCCGTGGCCATTCCTCCAGAGAAGGCCACATTTCAGCATCATTTGCCACGACTAAGGCAGCAAGTGCCACGGCCGTGGCATTACACGTCCCACGCCCGTGGTACAAGTATGCCGCGACCGTGGCCAGGCCTCCAGAAGTAAAAGGCAAATTCAGTCCAAGAAAGACCACGGCCGAGGAAGGAGATAGACCACGACCGCGGCCCCAAATTGGAGCCCAAAACCCTTGTTTCACCACGCCCGCGGCCATCTTTATGCCACGGCCGCGGCTGGGTTCCCTGTTTTAAAAACCCAAACACGTTTTTGCCTAAATTGGAGCTAGCACTTTCTCTCCTTATATATATATCATCCCATTTGAATTTAACCTAACTTAGAACAACCTAGAACCCATCCCCCACACATAATCAGCCACTTTTCTCCATTGGAAGCAAGGAAATGGAAGGGGGTTGAAGATGATCTTCAACCCCTAACCTTTGGTTCTTTCTATCCTATGTTCATGTTTTTCTTTAATTTTCTGTTAGTTTATCTTTGTATTAGGTAAAATGGGTGGCTAGCACCCTTAGTTCACTCTTGATTATTGTGGAACCTTGAGTTCAAGACATTTATGTGATTATTACGGTTAATGTTACCGAAAATATTGTGTATTCAAGTGTTTTGTGTTATTTGCTGTTATTGACTCACATTTATGAATTTATTATTGGATTGATAACCCTTTAAGGGATTTGTGAATGTGTTGCTAGAATAGGAGATTACTATCCGTAATTGTAGGATTTCCGATTCCCGAGTAGCAAACAATAATTATTTATTGGTGATAACACAAAGTTTAACCTCTAAAACCGAACTTGCGAGTTTTATGTTGAATTTATCTCGTTGTCCTAGTGTTTAATGCATTTGGTGATTGAATCTAAGAGAGCTTTTTCGAGGATTCGGTTAAACTGAATAGGGTTAGTCGAAGAGCTTGTTTTGATTAACTAAGATTAAGGGATAACAAGGCTATTAGAGCTTGTTAATAGTCTTGAGATAAGGGCTAGAATCACAATTGAATAGGGCATTGACAATAGTTACATAAATCGTCCAAAACCTCGGTGAAACATGATCAAGGGTGAATCGTTTTGTTATTTAAAAACCAAAAACCTATAAAAATCTCTTTATTTGTCTTTGTTTATTTAGGTGTAGTTGTTATTTCATTAACCCCCCATTTCTTTATTGTTTTCTAGCTTATTTACTTTATGTTTCTTCATAATAATAGCTTAACACATAAAAGCAAAATTTGTTCGACCGTTCCTCGTGGGATCGACCCTTGCTTGCCACTCTACTAGTTAGAGTAGTCAGTAAGGTTTAAGTGTATCTTCATACACGATTTAATTTGGTAGTCGGAAACGACGCTACCAAATTTTGGGCCCGTTACCGGGGAGTGGTTTAGAACGATTTTGTTTTATGTGTTAAGTGTTTGTTTTAGTTACATAGCTAGTTGTTTGTTTTGTTTATTAAAAGAGCATCCGTCGAGCCAGCGACGTTAAACAAAGGCGCTTGTCGGGAGGCAACCCGACGTTTATTGCTTTTCGTATTTTAAATTCATAGTTTAGTTGCTTTACTAATATTTTAGTGTTTTAAATTGTTTTGTTTAAATGTGTGTAGGTGCCCAACAATCCACTCAAAGAGATAGTGTGAAATGGGGGTGAAGGAGCCCAAAATGGAGGAATTACCCAGGAAAAATCACCACGGCCGTGGCACACAATCCACCTCGGCCGCGGCCTACAACAAAGAAAAATTCAAGCCATTCTGGACAACTCACCTCGGCCATGGCCTTTCAATAGCCACGACCGTGGCCAATAAGGCCGCGACCGAGGTCCAGTGTTGCCGCGCCCGAGGTCAAGCTCGTGAAGAATTTGAATCCATTATGGACAAAAGACCACGGCCGAGTCAAATAGGTGCCACGCCCGCGGTGAAAAACCCTCGGTCGTGGTTAGTATATACCGCGCCCGAGGTCATTCACTCTAAAAAATCCGAAATCACACTGGAAGAATTGCCACGGCCGCGGTTCTATAGGCCACGCCCGCGGTGAAGCAACGCCTCGGCCGTGTTATTTCTTTACCACGCCCGAGGTCACTTATGCCCAAAAATCCTGAATTGCACTGGAAGGATTGCCACGGCCGCGTCAATCCATTGCCACGCCCGCGGTTATATTTCTCATCCGCCACGGCCGCGGCATTGTTTACGCCTCGGCCGCGGCCTACTCCCAGGTATAAAAAGACAGACGCGGGCGAGGTAGGGCATTTCACCCTCCTCCTCGCGAAAATTGGCAAAAACACACTCACACACACACGAAATCCTCCATTGTTACTCAATTTCTTCCCCTCAAATTCACACCACACCTCACCCACATCATCATAAACATTTCTATCCGAAAAAATTCGGATTTGGAGCAAAGTCGGAGTCGGGTCGAAAAGGGCGCGAAAAATCAAACTTCAAATTTTTCGATTAAACTCGACCGGTAAGTATGGCTATCCTTTCCCCTCAATCTTTATTTGTTATTATGAACTTTGTTGTTAAGATTTGGGGCAAATTTGTTGTTGGATTAGTTGATATATTGATATTGGTTGTGCACACGTATTTTGTGAATTTTTGCCAATGTTGAATGTTTTTAAGTAATCTAACACTAAATTTGTAGTGATAGCCTTTGTTTTTGCATGATTTGTTGATGATGGATGAGGATTAGTTTGGGAATCATTGAAAATTGAGGATTGAAGTTGATTTTTGCTATATCACCAACCACTTGACATGCATTCCCTTTTGTTACCCTTTTTGCTATTTGATTCTATTATTATGTTCGATTGTTAGGTTGATTAGTGAATTTGTGTGAATAGTAGACACTTTTAGACTCTTGATAATAATGAAACAAAATCAACCTATTTTTGTTGAGCATTAATAGAATTTTCTTGCAATAGGATAATAATTAGACATGTTTGCCATTTATGCACATTTAATCAAGTCAACTAAGTCATCTAGATTGCGAATTCACTTGTGATTTTCTGTGATTGGTTGAACATGAGTGATTGAAACATGAGTGATTGGCATTCTATTTGATTAGAGTTAATGTTTCAATTGGTGATAAGTGTTAAAACTCGGAATTTAAGTGTGTGTGTTTGTCTTGTAGGACAAATGGGACCATCAAAAAAGACATCAAAGAAAAGTGTTGGCACAAGTAAAGGCACACCAAGTATAGGAAAGGGGAAGGGCAAGTTGGTGATCCGGGAGCCCCTCCCAGAGGAACCGGAGATCGAAACCCCGGAGGTCCCAACGTCCATAGGGCCAGACAGTCGGCTTTTCGACATCATTTTGGACGACCCGGTTCACCAACAAAGATTTGCCCGATTAATGAAGCGTCAAATTGTTGCCACCCGTTATTTCAAAACCGAGTGTTTGACTGATATGGGAATCAAGGATAATATCGATGAGTTTTTGAGAGCATCGGGCCTCATTGGATTGTTCACTCCAAGGCCCACCTACCAACGATTCGTCCTTGAATTCTTCAGCACACTGACTGTTCGATCCAACTCTGAAAAATGTGGAAACAGAATCCACAGCATTTCATTCCACCTGCTGAACAAAAGATGACACTCACAGCAGCGGAGTTGAGGAAGATTTACGGTTTCAAAGAAAATCCCTCCACCACAGACTTGGAAAGCATCGATGAATTCAATGTCGGGCGGTTCTGGGGGCAAATAACTGTTGCTCCCGGCTTGGTTGAACCGCAAGCCTTCGATTCTAAGAGCTCCAAAACTAGCTGGATCAGAAATCCAGTCGTAAAGGTTTTACAAAGGCTCCTGGCATTGACACTTTTTGGGAGGAAGGAGACGGGGGCAGCAAGGATGGCCGAGCTCAGTATCCTATGGTCCATTCTCAAACGGACCGATAGGAGATATGAAGAGGTGCTGATTGAGTCTTTTGAGAGGACAGTGAAGGAACTAACGGCGACCAGAAAGAAAGAGCCTAAGCAATATGACTCAATATTCAGCGGAGCTCTTATCACACCAATTCTAGAGCATTGTGGAGTTCCGTTGATTGACTTCAAGGCTGTTTCAGATTCTTTCCTTCTGGGTTGGGAAGATTTAGCCAACATGAGGATTGCTGCTTTGGGACTAGAAGATGGAGTCTCCGTTCCCTACGTGATCCAAAATGTAGGGCCAATGCTACGCCTTCCTAACCCAGACCTCACCCGCATCCGAGACCTCAAATCCACAGCCAACTTGGCCTTGAGCTCAGCTGCACACCGGGCAGCCTCGAGGGAACCCAGTGACCTCGAGTTTCGGAAATATCAGAGAGGCCAAGTATCGGAACCTGCTGCAGAAGGGATAGACCTCACAGGCGAGGGTGTGAGCAGCCGTCATTCACGAAAGATACCCGTATCCGCTGTTCAGTCCCAGACCGAGTTTCAACAACAAGTGGATGAAAGATTAAGCACGATGGAGGGGGACATCCGAGAGATGAAGTCGGACATTAGGGAGATCAAAGGAAACCAGAGCAAGATCCTCGAGGCACTCAACAACCTTCGAGCATGTTTTGGTGGCCAAAGCTCCCGATCTTCACGACCGTCCAAATCTTTGTGAGTAGGAGTACCAAGAATATCCTTCTTCTTTTTCAAAAACTTAGTTTTCAACTAAGTTTGGGGGAGAAAAGTAAGAAGTAGGATGTTCTTGGCCACCCCGGTGTTACAATCTCTCATATTTCATTTTCATATCTTACTGCTTGTTGACTATTTAGGCCTGTGTGCCCCTTCTGTTTTGCCTATACTTGGGATTCACGGCGTGTGGCCCGTTTGATTGTTATTTTTGCCTTTGTGAACTTGCTTGCACTATTTCATTGAATAATGTATCGGATTTTCTTGTAGGATGTTTTGTCTTGATTGGCCTGTGTGTCATTTTCTACTATCATCTTTGTTTGGTTAAGATAAATTGAGTTTTGTTATTTATATGATGAAGTTTTGGGCACTTACATGCATAGTCGTAATAAGTTGATATTTTTTTTTGTCGATTGGGATGGGTGTTTTGAATAAATGGTTGAGTTAGGTGAGCACCAATCCGTACCCTTTCTTTCCACAAACTTTGATTTTCAATCAAGTTTGGGGAGGGGGTGGTAGGTGTACGGATTTTGGCCGCTTGGAAAAGTTGATTGGACCAAATTTGAATGAAAATGTGGCAAACGGTTAATGATGAATAAATTTTCCATAAAAATTAAAAACTTGGCTAATGATAGAGCATGATAGGCTATGAGACGAAATTGAGCTTACATTCAAAACTTTTAATCAAATTGCAACCGAGTGAGTTTTTGAGCTTTAGAAGATACTCCCATCTTTGGAGTAACATAAACTTTCTTTCGGTGTGAAATTCATTGAGTGCATTTAGTTGTCTCTAGAACTTGCCTTGATTCTCTATTTTGCATGAGTCGGTACATTTTGTGACATTGAAAATGATCTTAGGCAATCCTTGATTTGAGCCTACTTTCAAGCTTGAAAACACATCCTTTTTACCTAATTTGATATTGTCTCTAGTTGAGCCCTTTGAGCTTTTAGCCTCTTGTTTGACAGCCCAATTCTACAAGCCAAAACCCTTTCGATTAGCCTTTGAACCTAATTGGACTATTTGAGTATGAGGGAGGTGGTTGGAAGGTAGTCGAATAATTTGGGATTGAAAAGGGTGAACTATTGGGAGTATTGAAAGGTGAAAGCAATTGAAACAATAGGAAAAGAATCGAGAATACTAGTCCTCTCCAATTTTTGTTTGTGTTTAAAAAATAAAAAAATAAAAAAAAATAAAAAAAATAAAAAAAAAAAAGTCGAAAATCGAAAAAAGTCGAAAAATAAAAAAAAAACAAAAGAAAAAGTTAGTTGTATATACTCATTGTTGCTTTTGATTTGGAGAGACTAGTAATATAAATGCCTTTTAATAGATGTTCTCAAAGTTGTAAGAATTCAAAAGAAAATACACTCCAAGGGAGAATTGAGAAAGCATTTAGGTTGTGGATTTTGTGTTAAGGAGAAGAAATCAATTTTTAGGATTGGTTTACTAAGGAAGTAAAGAGTGAGGTTGAGTGACCATTGTTTGAGGGGTAGATGGGTAGTGCACGACTCATTTAGTCCGTTTTATAGTCACTTATACCCAAAATTATCCCACCTTACCCCAAACCAACATTACAACCTGTTAAAGACCTTTTTGATTCTTTGTCACACATGTCGGGTACACATCGAAATTTAGATGATTGGCAAGCCTATGGTAGATACTATTTGCATTTTAATGTGAGCGTATATACTACCTATCCAATACACTTGAGAGTCGAGAGATACACTCATCCGGTAAGGATTTCAAGTTGAGAGTGTCAAGTCTTGAAAGTAGTTGATATGCTCTATCTCTTATGCTCAATGTTATCATGATTGCCTAACTTTTGAAAATTTCTTCTGAAATTGATTTTGCCACTTAAATCTGCCCTAAAAAGTGTCCTTTCTTCTTTTTCTTTATTTGTTCGGGACGAACAAAGGTTTAAGTTTGGGGAGATTTGGTGCACGTGGTAGTGCACACACTTTTAGGTCAATTTAAGTGTCTTTTTACGGACTTTTGTGTGCATTTTCACGTGTGTTTTATGCGTTTATTTCTCATTGGGCAATTTGACGTGTTTGTTTCATTTTCATGTCAAGATAGGTGAATTAAGGCTGAAAAACAGGTTCGAAAATCTCAAATTGACAAATCGAGCTCAAAGGAAGAAGAAAACAAGGAAAAATAGGGGATCATGCCCGAGGTGGTGAGGCCACGCCCGTGGCTCAAGACACGGCCGAGGCAGTACAGCGCCACGGCCGTGGCCATTCCTCCAGAGAAGGCCACATTTCAGCATCATTTGCCACGACCGAGGCAGCAAGTGCCACGGCCGTGGCATTACACGTCCCACGCCCGCGGTACAAGTATGTCGCGACCGTGGCCAGGCCTCCAGAAGTAAAAGGCAAATTCAGTCCAAGAAAGACCACGGCCGAGGAAGGGGATAGACCACGACCGCGGCCCCAAATTGGAGCCCAAAACCCTTGTTTCACCACGCCCGCGGCCATCTTTATGCCACGGCCGCGGCGGGGTTCTCTGTTTTAAAAACCCAAACACGTTTTTGCCTAAATTGGAGCTAGCACTTTCTCTCCTTATATATATATCATCCCATTCGAATTTAACCTAACTTAGAACAACCTAGAACCCATCCCCCACACATAATCAGCCACTTTTCTCCATTGGAAGCAAGGAAATGGAAGGGGGTTGAAGATCTTCAACCCCTAACCTTTGGTTCTTTCTATCCTATGTTCATGTTTTTCTTTAATTTTCTGTTAGTTTATCTTTGTATTAGGTAAAATGGGTGGCTAGCACCCTTAGTTCACTCTTGATTATTGTGGAACCTTGAGTTCAAGACATTTATGTGATTATTATGGTTAATGTTACCGAAAATATTTTGTATTCAAGTGTTTTGTGTTATTTGCTGTTATTGACTCACATTTATGAATTTATTATTGGATTGATCACCCTTTAAGGGATTTGTGAATGTGTTGCTAGAATAGGAGATTACTATCCGTAATTGTAGGATTTCCGATTCCCGAGTAGCAAACAATAATTATTTATTGGTGATAACACAAAGTTTAACCTCTAAAACAGAGCTTGCGAGTTTTATGTTGAATTTATCTCGTTGTCCTAGTGTTTAATGCATTTGGTGATTGAATCTAAGAGAGCTTTTTCGAGGATTCGGTTAAACTGAATAGGGTTAGTCGAAGAGCTTGTTTTGATTAACTAAGATTAAGGGATAACAAGGCTATTAGAGCTTGTTAATAGTCTTGAGATAAGGGCTAGAATCACAATTGAATAGGGCATTGACAATAGTTACATAAATCGTCCAAAACCTCGGTGAAACATGATCAAGGGTGAATCGTTTTGTTATTTAAAAACCAAAAACCTATAAAAATCTCTTTATTTGTCTTTGTTTATATAGGTGTAGTTGTTATTTCATTAACCCCCCACTTCTTTATTGTTTTCTAGCTTATTTACTTTATGTTTCTTCATAATAATAGCTTAACACATAAAAGCAAAATTTGTTCGACCGTTCCTCGTGGGATCGACCCTTGCTTGCCACTCTACTAGTTAGAGTAGTCGGTAAGGTTTAAGTGTATCTTCATACACGATTTAATTTGGTAGTCGGAAACGACGCTACCAATTATGTTTCTCGGCCGAGATGTGCTTCCAGGGAATTTCCCTGTTTCGCCTGCATGACGTCTCGGCCGAGATTCCTTGTGTGTCTTCGGCCGAGATAGTCTCCCTTGCACTTTTCCTTCATTTTTGTCCCCTTCACCCCCATTTCATGCTATCTTTCGATTATTCTGATTTATACCTGCCACAAGGCATTTGTTAGGCTACTAAACTATGAATTTGAAAGTGCAAAAATTTAAAGATACCGCCGGGGTGCCTCCCGACAAGCACCTTTGATTAACGTCGTTGGTTCAACGGATGTTCACTTAGCTCGATGGTGGGTCTTATACTTGTTCCTCTTCAAACGGGCTATCCTTATAGCCTTCAAAATACGGCTTGAGCAATTGTCCATTCACTTTGAAAATCTTGCCCGTTTTATCGCTTTCTGCTTCAATAGATCCATGTGGATATACCTTCTTGACAATGAATGGTCCAATCCACCTTGATCAAAGCTTTCCAGGAAACAATTTCAACCTCGAGTGGTATATAAGTACCTTCTCTCCAACCACAAAATTTTTCCGGGATATTCTTGCATTATGGAAGGCCTTGGTCTTCTCCTTATATATCAACACGCTTTCGAAGGCCTCATTCCGAATCTCTTCTAGCTCTTGGAGTTGAAGTTTTTGGTGCACACCCGCCTCATCAAAACTCATGTTACATCTCCGGATGGCCCAATAGGCTTTGTGTTTGAGTTCAACCGGAAGATGACACGATTTTCCATAAACAAGGCGATATGGGGACATGCCTATAGGAGTTTTGTAAGCGGTCCTGTATGCCCATAAGGCATCATCAAGCCTCAAACTCCCACTCTTTCCGGTTTGGTTGGACAGTTTTCTCTAGCACCGATTTGATCTCTCGATTTGAAGTTTCGGCTAGCCCATTTGTTTGTGGATGATATGGAGTAGACACTTTATGCAAAACTGAATATTTCTTGAAGAGTGCTTTAATGGTCCAGTTGAAAAAAATGCGTACCCCTATCACTTATGATGGCTCTCGGGATCCCAAATCTTGCAAATATGTTAGACTTGATGAAGACCGCAACAACCTTTAAATCATTCGTACGAGTAGCCTTTGCTTCAATGGTCCAATTGCAAAAATCCGTGCCCCTATCACTTATGATGGCTCTCGGGATCCTAAATCTTGCAAATATGTTAGACTTGACGAAGACCGCAACAACCTTTGAATCGTTCGTATGAGTAGCCTTTGCTTCCACCCATTTGGACACATAGTCCACAACCAACAAGATATAAAGATTCCCATAAGAAGATGGAAGCGGGCCCATGAAATCCATTCCCCAGACGTCGAAAATTTCACACACCATTAGTGGCTGTTGGAGCATTTGATTCCTTTGTGAGATTTTCCCCGTCCTTTGACAGTTCTCACATGATTTGCAAAAAGTGTAAGCGTCCTTAAACAAGGTTTGCCAAAAGAACCCACTCTCGAGAACTTTATGCGCTGTCCTCTTGGGACTAAAGTGTCCCCCACATGCATAGGAGTGACAAAAAGCAAGTATCGATGGGACTTCTGTTTCGGGAATGCACCTTCGTATTACTTGGTCCGAACCATGTTTCCATAAATATGGATCATCCCAAAAGTAATGTTTCGCTTCACTTTTCAATCTATCTCTTTGGGCCTTGTTCATGCTATCGGGGTATACTCCTCTCACCAAGTAATTTTCCAAGTTGACATACCACAGAACACCCGAATCTGATGCCATGAATAACTGCTCGTCTGGGAAACTCTCTTGAAGAGGCAATTCTATCCCCTCTTGGTTTATTCTGCTCAAGTGATCTGCTCCAGAATTGTCAAAAACCCCTTTTTTATCCCTAATTTCCAAATCAAACTCCTGTAATAGCAAGATCCAACGTATCAGTATGGGTTTTGCTTCCTTCTTTGCCATAAGGAACCTGAGGGTAGCATGATCACTGAACACGATGATTTTGGTCCCAATTAGATAGGACCTGAATTTCTCGAGTGCAAAAACAACAGCGAGGAGTTCCTTCTCAGTGGTGGTATAGTTGGCCTGGGCCGGATTCAGTGTTCGTGAAGCATAATAAATTACATGTGCCACCTTTTCTTTGCCCTAGGACTGCACCCACTGCTTGATCACTGGCATCACACATTAGTTCGAAAGGAAGCTCCCAGTCGGGTGGTTGGATGATGGGAGGAGTCACAAGCCTTTCCTTAAGCACATCGAACGCAATCTTGCATTCTTCATTCATTTCAAAATCAACGTCTTTTTGCAATAGACGACACAAAGGGGAAGCAATCTTGGAAAAATCCTTTATGAACCTGCGATAAAAACCTGCATGGCCAAGAAACGAACGAACTTCCCGCATATTTGCGGGTTAAGGCAAAGAGGCAATTATTTCAACTTTAGCTTTATCTACTTCAATGCCTTCCTCAAAAATCAAATGTCCTAGTACAATTCCTTGCTGTACCATGAAATAGCATTTCTCCCAGTTCAACAAGAGACTTTAATTTATGCATCTTTCTAGGATTTTCACAATTTTCTCAAGGAATTTTTCGAATGATTTTCTATAAACACTAAAGTCATCCATGAAAACTTCAATGAAATGCCCAATAAATTCGGAGAAGACACTTACCATACACCTTTGGAAGGTGGCAGGTGCGTTGCAAAGCCCGAATGGTATGCGCCTCCAAGCGAATGTGCCAAAGGGGCATGTGAAGGTTGTCTTCTCCTGATCCTTTAGAGAAATCAGGACTTGGAAGTAGCCGGAAAAACTATCCAAAAAGCAGTAGAAGGGGTGGCTGGCCAATCTCTCTAGCATTTGGTCGATGAAGGGTAGTGGAAAATGGTCTTTCCTTGTCAGAGCATTCAGCTTTCTGTAGTCGATACAGACTCGCCAGCCGATCTGTAATCGTGTAGGCATCATCTCCCCATCTTTTCCCTCTATAACTGTTATGCCGGATTTCTTTGGGACCACCTGAGTTGGGCTCACAAATTTGCTATCGGAGATGGGATAGATGATTTCCACGTCCAATAGTTTGATGACTTCTTTCTTGACTACCTCCATCATGGGAGGATTGAGCCTTCGGTGTGGTTCTCTACTTGGTTTCGCATCATCTTCGAGAAGTATGCAGTGCATGCATTAGGATGGACTTATTACCTTGATGTCGGCAATAGTCCATCCTATTGACTGTGAGTTAACTTCGAAGAAATGATCACGGGTAATGTCTCGTCCTCCCCAAGGTACGCATACTTGAGGTGAGAAGGAAGGGCCTTAAGCTCAAGAATAGGTGCCTTGATTGTAGAAGGTAGAGCTTTTTCTTGTGATTCTGGAGGGGGATGAACTTCTGCGCATATTTTGGTAGGAATGACTTCGGTGCACCCATTTGTGCCACTGTTTCTACCAATGCCTCATTAGTCTCCCAAACCTCTTCTTTTCTCTTCTCTAACTGAGTGGTAAGCGCAACTTCCATTGGGTCCCTACATGACAACTCAAATAACTCTTCCACGAGAGGATCAATAACATCAATGAAAAATACAGAATGAACATCCTCCGGAAACCGCATTGCATCAAAGATATTGAAATTGACAATTCGACCATCAAATTCCATCGTGAGGGTGCCCTCACGGACATCGATCTTGGTTTGGGAAGTATTTAGAAATGGTCTTCCCAACAAGATCGGTGTGGACATTGATGGATCGCCTTGCATGTCCATCACATAGAAATCAGCGGGGAACACGAGTTCATCAACTTCAACTAGCACGTCCTCGATTACCCCATCGGGATACGAAGTGCTTCGGTCGGCTAGTTGAATGACGACCCTTGTTTCCTTGAGTGGACCCAAGTTTAAAGAATGAAAATTGAACGTGGCATAACATTAATTCAAGCTCCTAATTCGAGCATTGGACGTTCAATTTTACAGTTACCTATTTTGCACGGGATCACGAACATTCTCTCCCATAATCACTTTTTCATTCCCCTTAACCTTCCTCTTGTTGGTGTAGAGGTCTTTCAAAAATTCCGCATATCTAGGAATTTTCTTCACTGCATCTATCAGCGGAATGTTTATCTCCACTTTTCTGAAAATTTCCAGCATTTCTTTATCCCTGTTTTTATCTGGGACCTTCTTGATTTGGCTAGGAAATGGCAGTGGTGGAGTTGAAGAATTGACTTATGGTTCTTGAGAATCTCGGCCGAGATTGCCTTGTGTCTCGGCCGAGACAAGTTGACAGTGCTTTTATCCTTCAATCAGGGGTTGCTTGATCTCGGCCGAGATTCAATTCCTTCTCGGCCGAGATGGGTGGACAAAGAATTTCCTTTTCTGGATGAAGTGGGCCATCTCAGCCGAGATCTTGATGTATCTCGGCTGAGATTTCATTGTCAGCAGTCTCCTCTTTACTTTCAATTATCCTCTCCCCGTTAGAGTGATGCCCGGGCTTTTTAGGCTCTCCAAGCATCACCCCACTCCTTAGGGTGATTGCATTGACATTCTGGGCATTTATCGCGGGTTGTGCAGGATGCTTTCCACTTTGAGCACTTTCCAGACGGGATACCGCTGATGCTATATGACTGACTTGATTCTCAATACTTTGGAACCTTGAACTTGATTCCTTCTGCAGTTGAAGCGTACTGGTTGCCTGGCTTTTCACTATATCGGAAAGGGATGGATCAGAGGGTACTGGCTCAGTGGGCTGTCTCTGCTGGAACATTCCCCTAGGGTAGGGGGGTCGATTGTGCCCACTTTGATCACCCTGTTGATGCATATTTGGATTCTGATGCCCATACTTGAAGTTGGGATGGTCTCTCCACCCCGGATTGTACGTTTGCAAATAGGGATCATACTTCCTACCGGCAGGGTTAGGATTGAAATTGTGAACTACATTGGCATGAGCCTCCATCTCTTCTCCAAGAATAGGACAAGTATCAGTGGAGTGCTCGGTTGTCTGACAGATTCTGCAGGGTCTTGGGGTAGGAGTGCTACCCAAAATCACTTTCTTCACCAGGTCGGTGAGTTAATCCAACCTTTCTTCAACACTTAAATTGATTACATCCTTAACTTGTCTTACAGGCTCTCTACAACCGAACTGTTGAGTGTTGGCAGCCATTTTGGAGATCAATGCTCGAGCCTCAGTAGGGGTCTTGTCAACCAGAGCCCCTCCACTGGCTGAATCAATCATGTTTCGATCGGTTAGACACAGCCCCTCATACCAATACTGGATTAACAACTGCGGAGTGATTTCATGTGGTGGGCAGCTTCCTACAAGCTTCTTGAATCTTTCCCAGTACTCGTATAATGTTTCCCCCTGCATTTGCCTCACTCCAATAATTTCTTTTCGGATGTTGGTGGCCCGAGATGCAGGAAAATACTTTTCAAGAAAATGTGTTTCCATTTGATCCCAAGTAGTAATGGAACCGGGTGGCAAATAGTATAACTAGTCTCTTGCAAGGTCTTTTAGTGAGACAGGGAATGCTCTCAGCTTAATCTGTTCTTCAGTCACCCTTGTCGGTTTCATACTCGACCAGACCACATGAAATTCTTTCAAGTGCTTGTGCAGATCTTTCCCAGATAGCCCATGGAATGATGGCAAAAGGTGAATGAGCCCCGACTTGAGCTCAAAGGTGGTATCATTCCCTATCTTCGAGAATGTAATACACAAGGGTTCATGTGCAACCCTTGTGTTGGCAAGTTCCTTCATGGTTCTTTCCTGATTCTGCTCACCAGCCATCTCTTCCAATTCAATCTCCTCACTCTCTATATTCAAAGTTTCAAATGATCCTCGGATCTTCTCAAGCAGCCTTGCCCTTCTCCTCAATAACCTTTCCCATTCAACTATCTCCGACTTAAATAGAAGTCCTTTCTCCCCTTGTGAACGTAAGAACATTAACTACCTATCCAAAATAAAGAAAACTAGAGAATATCAAATTAGTAGATAAAAAGAAAAAAGATAAACAACTAATAAACTAAACATAATGCTTTGAACAATAAAACAACACTATTCTTATCATCATTCCTCGGCAACGGCGCCAAAATTTGGTCACGTATCGTCGGACGTGCCAAATTAAATTAGTATATATAGATGAATATATATACTAAACCTTAGCCTACAACTCTAACTAGTAGAGCGATAAGTAAGGGTTGATCCCACGAGGATCGGCAGTCTAGTGTTGTTTCGATAGGTCAAGTAGTTGTAAAATTCAAATAAGAACATAAACAAATAAGAAATAAAGGTGGGGGATTTTGTTTATCAAACTATAAACTACCAATAACTACCAAGAACAACTATTTAAACTATGATTAACAAAACTTAAGATTCAATTAACAAAAGATGACAAGATAAGTAGATTGATTTTTGGGTTTTTAAAGTATGATTAAAGTATTCAACTCTTGATCAAGTATCCCCTTGTTTCAAACAATCTATGTAATTAATGGCATTACCCAATTGATTAGCCTTAGAACTCCTACTCCAAGATTGATAACAAGCTCTATCAATCTTGCTGTCTCTTAAGTATGATTAATTAAAATAAGCTCTTCCATTAATCCTACTTAACTTATCAAATCCTAAAACAAGCTCTTTAAGAATCAATAGTCGAGTGCATTAATAATTAAGACAACGGAGCAGATTCGACATAAAACTCATAAGTTCGGTTCTAGTGGTCGAAATCTACGTTATCCCCAATAAAATAAATCTATTGTTTGCTACCCGAGAATCGAATTCATAACAATTACGGATTATAAACCCAATTCTAGCAACACACTAAAAAATATCCAAATGGGCGATCAAACCACAATTCAATTCATAAGTGTGAATCAACAATCCCAAATAACATAGAACATTCCAAAAACATAATCCAATCGGTTAACAACCGTAGAAATTGCATAAACATTCTCAAGCCAAGGTTCAACTAATGACCAAGGGCTGAAATAAGGGTGATAGCCACCCATTACACCTAATACAATCAGTAAATTAAAAGAAATATAATAAGACATGATAAAATATTAAAATAAACCAAGAACTTAGGTTGAGGAATGAAAGGCCTTCAATCTTCTTCCCCATGGAGTCCTTGAGGATGAGGATGATGGAGGCTGGAAAATGTGTTATTGAACTTTCCCTGGAGGGTCATCTCGGCCGGATTTGCAATGCCTGTCTCGGCCGAGATCTTCAGCTTCTCAAAATTTCAGGATTTTCTTGGGGAGTCATCTCGGCCGAGATTTGCATCCAGTCTCAGCCGAGATCAAACTTTACCCCTGTCATTTGTTGCCTCGATCGATCCACCGACTCGGCGATCGTTTGATGCTCTTTTTCAATCCCTTTGAACCTGTTTTAGCACAAACATGAACCAAACGCATTATTTTACCCAATGAGAATAATATGCACGAAGTACACATGAAATTGCACAAAAACAACACTAAAATGACACTTAAAGCGTTCTAAAGTGTGTGTCTAGATATTACAATTAACACCTAATCAAATAACACGCATTATTTTTGTAATTTTTTATGCCATAATTATTTTTTAGTTATTATCCACTTTAATTACAATGTCTCTAATTAATAGTTTGGTCTAGATATTACAATTAACACCTAATCAAATATTATATTATAAAACTGCTATCTTTGTTGATTGATTATTTGTATTAGACGTGGATATTAATTGCAGGTGAACTATTTGCATTTTATTTAGTAAATAAAATTAATTACATTTTTATGCAAATAATTTAATTACAGTCCAAAATTATTTTCCAATAAATGTGTGATTCAAAGACTAGCGGGCATAAAGAACAATCTAATTTTGTCAAACTATTATGTGTTCCCATATTATTTAGATGTCTAATATATGAAGGATAACTTTGATGATGTGTTATATGACATGTTTATTTATTTTTATTATTATTTATGTTATATTACTTTTTATATTGGTTAGAACAGGTTAAATTTGTTACACTTAATTTTTACAATATATAAATTATTATTTTACTAATATTATAACCTAATAATAACTCAAATCTACTTAAAATTTTAAATTCCCTTCAAATCGTGCATCACACGGGTACAATACTAGTTCTTTCAGAGTAAGAAAAAGTTCTTGTTGAATGCCAAAATTACATAATGAAAATTTCGTATATGAAAGACACTGTACCCCATTCATGAAAACAACGGTGCTTCGTATTTCACGTTTTTGCTTTGTTTCTAGATGTTGAGGTTGGGCCCAACATTTATTTCCCCAGGCCCATTTCCCTAAAGCCCACAAACCATAAGGGTAGCAAATGTTTTTCTACTGACCCCTTTTTTTACTAGGATAGAAGAAAGTTGTTGAGTGGGTAAGAAACAGGGTAGCAAATGTTTTGCTACTGACCCCTTTTTTTCATGAGAAAAATAGAGAGACGGTGAGGTGGGAGAGTATGGTGCCTTTTGACCAATAACCTTCTTCTTCTTCTTCTTCTTCTTCTTCTTCTTCTTCTTCTTCCATTCATCGTTTCTTCCTCGTGTCTTTGTGACGACGGTCTAGTGAGCCTTTGTGGCTTACGTAGGTTTTGGGTTAGAGCGTCGGACTTTTAGATTGTGGCTACGAGGTACCTTTAGGGTCTTCACTAAGGTATACCGAGACCGTTCAAGAGAAGCCAAGTGACAGAAAAAGCTGAGTCAGTGCTCTAACAAAGCTCAATGGAGGGTAGCGGGACAGACTGGGATGACCACCCAATAGTGGTATCAGAGCGGTGGTTTTCCATCGCTATCGCCATCGCCATCGCCGTTGCCGTCGCAGTTGGACAGCCCCGTCCTTGTCGTCGGGACAACAACCCCGTCTTCTCTAGATGTCAGGTTTTGAAACTCTTGTGTAGAGTTTCGCCTGGTAAAGCGGCTTAATCCCTACTTTTATTGCTTTTGTAGCACTACTAGAACCCTAGGTTTATGTGCTTATTTGGTTTCTTTGTGATTCCTTGTGCATTGTTGAAATTACTACTTTACTGTTATGTTTGGTGTTGTTTTTTGTGTTTGGTCACCTAACCCATCCCCTTTTAAAATGTTGTGTTTAAGGTTATTTGGGTTGTTTGTGACTTTATCTGTTTTCGCTGCATATTCTATGTGAATTTCATGTTTTCTGTGTGTAAAATTTATCTTGGTTATTTTTTGTAAAACTGTTGTGTTTTTTCAAAATGTCTATGACCGACTACAATCTCGAGCCCTTTAATGGCAAATATGATTTTTCAATCTGACAGCAGAAAATGAAGGGTATATTAGTTGGGTTAATATGAAATTACAACCTAAACTATCAATAGTTTTTTCTATTTCTTACCTAAATTATGGTTTGTATCAAATAACAACCTTGTACTACACGGATATCATTTTCGGTGACCAATTCCGGCCAAAATGACCCACGTGACTCGCACATGGTCAAATAAAGAAATCTGTTTGCATTTTTTTTAAAGAATCACATTTCGTAAATATAACAAGGCATTGATTCTCCCCCTCGCCCCTGACACCAGCATCACAGTGGTGGCTGCATTATTTGCTTTCGTCACCATTGTGCTTCCTCTTAACTTGTGATTCGAAAATCGATTTTGACGATGTCGAATAATCCTTAGTTGTAAATAGAAATATGTTGAATATCAATCTGGACTTTACGATTATACCAAGCTTTCCTTAGAAATGGTGTTCATTCACAATCAGACTATTTGCTTAGAAAATGCCAAGCAAATCATAAACTGATAAATCAGAATATGGGGAATATACCCATGATATTTTACAAATTTTGCGTCAAAAGGACACCAGTTTTGCTGGAAAAATTAGGGAAAATTGCCTTTTCCTCGAAAAAATCACTGTGCAGAATGAGGAAGAGCAAAACCTAAAAACAAATATGGAATTTGGAGGCGAAAATGGATGGGAATAAATGTTCAATGTAGAGGAAAATTCATAATGGAATTTGCTTGGTGTCTGTCTGGGTGAAATCAAGTTCAGTGTTGTATAGGGCTAAGGATAGCTAGGGTTTAATTTCAGTGAGATTGAGGAATTTCTCGACAGTCGGTTCTTGAGATGTTTCGGGAATTTCATTTGATTAAGTATTTCTAGATTTAAATTTACTGACGGTTTTTTTTTTCAATCGAAGGTAACTCAAATAAATGATTCAACAAATAAAAAAATTGCAACAAGATATCTAATTTGACCATGTGTGAGTCACGTGAGTCATTTTGGCCTGAATTGGTTTCCGGAAATGATATTCGTATAATACAGATTGCTATTTGATACAAAATATAGTTTAGATAAGAAGTGGAAAAAATGTTAATAGGTCAGATTGCAATTTGATATTAACCCATATTAGTTCAGTAGAAAGTGTATAAAGCATTAGACCAATCATTTTCTGCCATTGGAATTGCTTAGAAAAAGGCTGAGATGGATGAGTTTGCTTATTCGTGTATTATTCTTAAGGTGTTTGATTATGTGTTAAAAAAACTTGGTAAACTAGAATTGGCTAAGGGACTTTGGGAAAATTTGGAAGAACTTTATACTGAGACATCTTTGCCTAGTAAATTAATTTTGCTAGAATTCTTTTTTCGGTTTAAGCTTGATTTGAATAAGGAAATTGATGAGAACCTTGACGTGTTTACCAAACTTGTGCAAGACATTAAGCAAACCGGTGATAAACATATTGATGATTACACTCCTATTGTTCATTTAAAGGCTATACCTGATTCATATAGTGATGTTAAATTTGCTATTAAGTATGCCCGAGATCAGGTTAATTTCGATATTGTTCTAAATGGCTTAAAAATTAAAGAGATGGAGTTAAAGAATGAGAATAGTAGTAAAAGTTCGGGTGAGGTTATGTTTGTTAGAGGAAGGCCTCAAAATAAATTTCAAAATCAAAAGCCTCTAGCAAAAATAACCAACCCTCTAGTCAGTCTAAAAGGAAAAGAAAATGTAGGTCTAAATCTAGGTCTAAAAACAGAAGATGCTATAATCGTGGTGACAATGGTCACTTAATTTATGATTGTTATAGACCTAAGCAAATTCAAAACCAAAATACCGAGAATCAACACAATGATCATGCTAATATGTCTTCTAGTAGTGGAAACATAGGTGATATCTATATGGTGACTGAGACATCTGATTTTCATGTTGTGAACTCTGTGCATTCTAACCTTGCGTGTGAAAATGAATGGCTTGTTGATTTGGCATGCACTTTCCATATGTTCCCATTTAAAAATCTATTTTCTTGTTACAAAGAGGTGGAGCATGGTACTGTGTCTATGAAAATAGATAGTGTCATGTTGCTGGTATTGGTGATTTTTGTTTGAAATTTGATTCTGGTTATGCTTTGACTTTGAAGAACATTAGACATGTGCATGATTTGTGCAATAACTCAATACCATATGCTGCTTTGGAAGATGATGGGCTAGAAGGTAAGGGGAAGGGCTTGATGAAAATCTTGAAAGGGTCTTTTGGGATTTTCAATTCCTTTAGAAGGAATAATTTGTATGTTTGCATTGATGTGCCTGTGTCTTTTGCTAAAAATTCTGTAAATGTTATCCAAGAGGATGAAACTGATTTATTGCATAAAAGACTTGGTCATATGAGTAATAAAGGTTTTAAAATCTTGCACAAAGATGTTTCTTTTGGTAATGATCAATTGTCATGTATGCCAGTTTGTGACTCATTTGTGTTAGGCAGACAACATAAGGTGAAATTTCCTATCTCTCCCCCTTCTCAATCAATCTGTTAAGACTGATACACTTGAATATTTCCATGCTGATGTGTGTGGTTGATGCATTAATTTCTAACCTAGTAAACTGCAAGTTTACGGTGCTAGTATAACTAGTGGCAAACAAGGTCGATCCCACAAGGACTATTCGTATATATAGCTTAGTACCCTAATTTTAATACCTCTACCCTGTCTAGACTCTCGAATAAGTGGATGTGTTTTATATATATTCTAAAACCTAAATTGCACAAAGTAACTAATTAAATAAGAATTACTTGTCAAACACTAAATTGCACAAAGTAACTAATTAAATAAGAATTACTTGTCAAACAAGAAATCCATTAGTAAGGGAAACTCAGATTGGATTAAGGCGTGTTCTAGGGCTTCGATTTTAATTACGACTTTCTATGTATGATTATCCTAAATTCTAGACTTTTAGACCAATCATATCGTTTAATAGACGACACTTATATTGATTAACCCTCCTTTCTAGTGATCCTAATATGTTGATCAATTAGGAATAATCATCCTCTCGGGCTAACTAAACCTAAAGACTCCCAAAGTACCTAAATTAATGCCTACGTAAACACCTCACTCCTCTCGGACAAATATTGATATTTATGCTATGTGTTGTAAGTTTATTAATGAGATTCTCCTCTCGCATGCTGAATCGTTAAACTAATAGATAATAATCAAGTGATCAATTTGACAAAATCATGGAATCAAAACAAACACATAGATAAATGATTACAATGGAGTCTAGAATTAAAACAAATAAATCAAAACATAGTATTGTCATAACCTACACTCTAACCCTAGAACACAAGATGTTTAACTACTCATGTCTAAAGTTAAAAACCAATGTATTTCATAGACAAAACATAAAAGATAAATAACTAAAAAAAAAGAAGTACAAAAACATGGTACTTAATCTCAATCTTCGTCTCGTTGTTCCTTGCTCTTCGATCTTGCCTCCAAGGTATTCTCCAATGACTAAAGTCTGGTTCTTTACTCTTGGAAGCCTCTATTTATAAGTTGGTATCAAGTGGTACTGAATTAGGTCGAGTTTGGAAGGAAATGAGTATGAACTTAAGTTGGTGGACCTTCGGACGCGGCCATTCTCACGAACGCGGTTGTTCCACTGACGCGACTGCGTCTGGCAACGCGATCATGCTGGGAGTAAAGGGATTTCTAGCATTATCTAAAGCAGATATTTCACGGCCGCGTCCACCAATGCGTCCGTTCCTGTTCAAAACTGGTTCAAGTTTGTTTTTTTTCTTCTAGTCCGTTCTTTGGCTCTTTTCTTCCGTTTTTGCTCCTACTTATCTTGTTTCTTCTCCAAACTTTGTCGAAATGCCCTTTTTGGCATAAATTCACCTATTTAACTCCAAAACACTCACAAACATGTTATAAAGCTCAATACAATGATTATTACGTAATTCGACCAATAGACATTCAAATGTCATAAAACACCTATCTAAAACGACCTAAAATGCATGTATGCATAACGTGTATCAAAATCCCCCAAACTTAGAATGTTCTCAGTCCCTAAACAATAAAAAAAAAAAAAAAAACAAGAGCAACATGATTTTAGGGAAAATGGATGATGATTTAGTCTCACTGAAGTTTTTCAGAAAACCAGCAACATAGAAATTCGAGCATTAGTGACGTGGCAATATCTCAACTACTTTCATGAAAAGAGACTTATAAATTACATGATCCTCACCGGTTAAATGTATCACTCATCTCTCAAGGGTATAAAATTTGGACATGTTTACACTCAAATTAGACCGCATGCACTGTCTACCATATGCTTGACTATGTCTAATTTAGACCTCGTACTTGACATGTGTGACACAGAATAAAAAAGGTCTTTATTTTGGTTGTAATGTGGGCTTAAGGTAAGGTGAAATAAATTTGGATTCAAGTCACTAATTATTGGACCAATCAAGTTATTCCTAACCTGACTACCCCTTAAAAATGTTCACTCAATCCTCACTCTTCAATTTTTCATAACCATACAATATGGTTTCGTCACCCCAATAACGTCCAATGACTTACTTATTTGAGCACCATATTGGGACTACTCGTCTTTCAAAAATTTAGGCAATTCATCTTGTTTAACCCCTCCTAAACAAAAAAACACATATTTACAAAAAAAAGAAAAAAAAAAATATCTTCACTTTTTTTTTTTTGGAACGAAAATAAACTATAAATACCTAGAAGGGGTCATCTTTTTTTACTTTTCTTTTTCTTGTAAAATAAAATATCTTTTCTACCAACTCATCCCACACATCAATTCCACTTCTTCCCTCGTGCTTTTACCCAATCTACCTTCCAATCCACCTCCCTCTTACTCAATTAGTCCAATTAAATGAGATAAAGGTTAAAAGAAAGGTATATGGCTTTAAATATATAGCTATGAAAAACAAAACTTATAGTTCAAAGGGTTTCAACACATACTTGACATATTCATAAAAAGACGGAAGACAAGTTCTAGAGACTTATGACAATATGAACAATAACACACCGAAAGAATGATAAATTACTCTAGTAATAGCAGTACAACTAAGACTCAAATCTCACAGGCTAACTTGATCACAATTTAAAGTTCAAGCTCAATTTCATGTCAATATGCCTATCACGTTCTTCTATGTGTCAACATATTATTTATTTCAAAATCATCTCGTCATTTACACATCACCATCTATCAACCTCAATTTTCAACTTTTCAAGACTACTAAACCGGGTTCTAGACTCACAAAACTCAACAGAATAATAACTAACTCTTAAAAATAATAAAATAAACAAATAAGCTATAGAAATTCAAATAAAGAATGTAATAACCTAAATTAAACCTAATACGTCAAGTGCGGTAATGGGCTCACAGACCCTTGCCTACTCTTCAATCAAACACAAATGGGTACGCAGACTTGACAAAACGCAAATGGGCACCACAGACCCTCAAATTAACCGAACAAGATAAAGTAAAAACATAAACCTAAGCAACTTACACACTACTTCAATTGGATAATGAATATAAATAATAGAAAGCGGCCAAGACAACCCACTATACACCCTCTCCCCCAAACTTTGTCAAAGACCCATGTTTGTGGAAAAATACTGGTATGCCTTGGTGCTTACTTACTGTGTGCTACATGTGGCGGCGGTGGAGCATAGCCCCATGTTTGCCAAAACTGGGCCATCGCATCCATTTGCTGCTGTTGATCTGCCCAACACTCGTCTTTCTATCGTCTTCATTAGCGATCTTGTTCCCATCATGCGTCCTGCTGCTACCTCCATGCACAATCTTGCTCAAGACTCTGAGTGTATGAGTTCATGAGCTGCTCCTCAGTGTCTGAAACCGAATCAAGCTCACCCCTATAAAGATTCACATCATCTCAGAAGGAGTTAATTAACCCCTTCAAGTCCTCATATGTCTCTGAGGCTGACTCAACCATCGGAGCCGGCTTTTTTTTTTGCTCGTCTGTGTAGAATGGCTACTTCCTTTAGCTTGGCATGTTCTTCTTTAGCTCCCTCTTCCGGCTGATTCGACATTTGGCCTTCTTGATAAGTAAACCCCGCTGGTTGGTACTTTTTTCGTTCATCCGCATTCAGCATGCGAGAAACTGCTAAATGAGCCGGAGTAGCTAAAGACCAATTGTTGATGCCCTCAACTACTCAAATATATGTCAATTGCGGCTGGGGCAGTCAGAGAAATGGTCCCACATGCTGGATAACGTCGGGAACCATTTTATCAGGAGTTCGAGGCTCTCCATCTTTGTATCCCAACGTGACGATCCTTATACGGGCCAACTCTTCCCAAGTGAGTAAGGTTGGGCTTGTCTCCGGTTACATGTCTATAAGAGGAATTCCGACACGGGCTGCAATTGGAGTGATCAATCCTCCAATAAAGATATCATTCTTTTGGACGATGTTCTTGAATGTTTGCAACAACAATTTGATCACATCCCCTTTGTACTGTGATAGAATGTTCCAGCAGTACTTGCAACTCGTTATTCCCACATGCCCCCGTTTTCCTTCAAGCAAATATCGTCAAAGCCAACATCTTCTGAAGATAGCGAATAACTAGGATCCGAATCCATGACAACTTGTTGCTCTTGCTGTCAAATGGTAGTGGTTGTACCATCCCTTCTACCTCCATCAATATCCCCCAAACCACTTTTCATCGTAAAGAAACATAGGGGAGTTCTCGTCTGGAGATGCAAGATCATAAATCTCTTCAAGATCACTGAGGGTTAGTGTGAACCACTCATTCATCATCTATAATGTGATGCACGCTGCTCGCTTGTGACAATAGGACTTCGGCTCAAGAATCCCCAACATGCTCAGAAATTTCATCGTGATTCTCTTGTATGTCTATTATGGTTGCATGATCTTAACCATGCCCACACCATTCAACAGCTTCCAAAAAATTTCATGTATACCGTTTACTTAAGTAAGTCTATCATCCGTGTACCGGGTAGGTACCACCTTTCGGATGGCTAGCTTCCGTGCATTATGTTCTGCCTTTTCTAGTATGATCCCTAGGTGTCAGCTGTCATAAGGATCCCAAGTCGGTGAAGCTTTAGGAATTGGGTCTTGAACGACCTCCTTTCACTTTCTTTTTCCTTTGTTCTTAGGAGGAATGATTATATCCTATACACAATTCAACAATTTAGATAGCACCAACTTGTTTTAATAAAATAAAGCACATAATTAAAAGTATAACCAATTGAATTGAGAAAAAATTGCAATATTATCACATTCTAACGAATCACCTATTTTCTACGTATTCACATAAGATTAAGCAATCCATACTTATCAAGTTTTATGCATATAACTCAATTAACTAGTCAATATTCAAAATTTCACATCATAAGTCCCTTATTTGGCTTGCATGCAAGGTGTTCGGTGAAATGCCACAATGAGCCTATGACTCTAAACTTCAAATTGATGCCCAATAATCCTAACCCATAATTCCAATCAATCAAATTAACATTCCACTCTATCAACGGTATAAATAAAAGCAAGTAATTAAACAAAAAATGCATATCTAGCACATTTAGCATTCTTGCACAACTACCCCTAATCCATATATAAATTCGAAAATTGAACATAAGATACGAAGGATAAGGTTAGCTTTTCTTACCGGATGTGTAAACTCGGTTTGAGTCGGAGCTTTCACACCTTTTTCAATTTTTCATATTGTGCCCTAATATCTCCCAAATCCAAGTTCTTGAATGCAATGTATTTATGGGTTTTGGGTAATGAATTTAGGTGAGAGTGTTTTATTGTGACGGATGATTTCGAGATTGGAAGAACAAAAGACGAATTTTTTTGATATGCTTGTGTGTGTGTTCGAATGAAAAGTGAGAGAGGAGAAGTGAATTGACTAACCCCTGTTTTTGAGTTTTTAATCACGTCTTTGGGACGGACGCAGCCGAATTAGTAAACACAGTCCGTTCACGTGATAATTAAAAATGGCTTATCCTTGGTAGATATTTCGCGGCTGCGTTGGTGAACGTGGTCGCGTTGATTGTGAACGAACATGGTTGTTTTGAAAAAACGCGGCCGTGTTGGGAATCCAGGGATTTCTGGCTTATTAGCTACAATTATTTCACTGTCGCATCCATGAATGCGGCCGCGTTGGCCTCTCTCGTCCAACACTTCAGTTCTTCACTTCTCGTGCCTCTTTTTCACTTTCCCGACCTGTTTCATCACCCCTACACTTGATGTTATGTTAGTACTCTACAATTTAATAAAAACAACTAAAAACATAAAAAAATAAAATTGAAATATGAAAAAATTAAAAAAAATGGTAAACATTTGGTTGCCTCCCGACAAGCGCTAAGTTTTACGTCTTTAGCCGAACGACAGTTTAGGATGCTAATTAAGCTCATTCAACCGAACTTCATGCACGTTTCTAATTTACGCTGGCTTGTAGTATTTCTTGATTATTGCCCATTCACTAGAAACGAGCTTACATCTTGTTTTAATAGTTCCACTACGCCGGACGGTCGAACACTTTTGATTGTAAATGTCCCCAACCACCTTGACTTTAATTTTTCCCGAAATAATCTTAAATTGGAATTGAAAAGTAGGACTTGGTTACCGTCTTTGAATCTTTGAGTCTTATCAGTTGATCGTGGAATCACTTGGTTCGCTCCTCGTATAGACTCGAATTCTTGAATGCCTGAGTTCGAAACTCATCCAGCTCGTTTAGTTTGAGGATGTGTGATAGTCCTTCTGCCTCGAAGTCAAAATTGAACTTTTTAACAACCCTATAAGCGCGATTTTCAAACTCAACGAGTAAATGACATGGTTTGCCAAAAATAAGTTGATATGGCGACATTCCCAAAGGAGTCTTGTACGTCGTCCTATATGCCCATAAGGCATCATCTGACTTCATGGACCAATTGTTCCTATTACCATTTACCAATTTCTCGAGTATTTGTTTGATCTCCCGATTAGCTAATTTCACTTGAACATTAGCTTGAGGATGGTATGGCCTGATCACTCGATGCTTCACTCCATATTTGGCTAGTAGAGCTACTAACTACTTGTTACAAAAATGAGAACCTCTAAGTAAGGCCCTTGGAGCACCATACCATGTGATGATGTTCTTGTGGAGAAACTTCAATACCACCTTATAATCATTGGTTTGGGTCAGAACAACTTTAACCCATATTGAGACGTAATCCACCGCTAGTAAGATGTATTGGAACTCTTTTGATGATGGAAAGGGTCCCATGAAATCAATACCCCACATGTCAGATAATTCTACTTCGACGATACTCATGAGAGGCACCTCATGTTTCTTTGATATTCCCCCTGTTCTTTGTCATTGATCGCATTATATTATGAACTCATGGCAATCATTGAAGATCGACGGCCAGTAGAACCCACTTTATAATACCTTTATAGTTGTTCTTGCCGAAGCAAAATGGCCTCCACTTGGAGATGAATGGCACTGCCTATTGATGTTCCCCACTTCAGAACGAGGAACCCATCTCCGCATGATCGTATTAGCATACCTCCGATAAAGGTATGGGCCATCCCATATGTAAAACTTAGAATCATTAAAGAACTTCTTCTTCTAATCGGATGCCAAATCATGAGGTAGAACTCCACAAGCCAAGAAATTGACTATATCATTATACAACGAAATATCTTCCACTAGTAGGATATCGTCAGGGAATGTCTCTTTGATTGCTTCCCTTTGCCCTTTCTTATCAGCTTCATTTGTGATTTTGGATAGGTGACCAACAACCACGTTCTCACACCCCTTCTAGTCTCTAATCTCATAATCAAACTCTTGAAGTAAGAGAATCCATCTACTCAGTCTCGGCTTCGAGTCCTTCTCATCGAACAAGTACTTTATTGCAACATGATCAGTGTAGACTATGGTCTTAGCTCCAATCAAATAGGATCAAAACTTATCAAAGGCATAGACGACTGCTAACATCTCCTTCTCCATAGTAGTGTAATTGGCTTGGGCTGGATCAAGAGTCTTGCTGGCATAATAAATGACTCGAAATATCTTGTCCCTCTTTTGGCCCAAAGCTGCCCCTACTGCTATATAGCTTGCATCACACATCACCTCGAATTGTTGGGACCAATTCGGTGTGATCAATATTGGAGCGGATACCAATGCCTTCTTCACAATTTCAAATGCATGCACACATGTATCATCGAAAAGAAAAATAATATCTTTTTCCAAAAGACGAGATAACGATTTAGAAATTTTAAGAAATCATGAATAAATGACCGGCCTATTTTCTAACCCCTAATTACCGCAAGTGTATGGGTGTAGGTGTAGTAGTGGCAGTCAAGGTCGATCCCACCAGGAATAGGTTAGGTAGTTCGATACCCCGATTATCTAGGATTATCCTAACTAGATACTAAGATTGCAAGGCTATGTTTAACTAGATTAAAGAACTTAAACTAATTAACTACTTAACTATGACTTATCATACAAAAAGGGATTCCAATTAACAAGAAAGTATCCTAGGGATGCGATTTCAGGACTTACTTCAACGATGAATTTGCTCAACTTATAGACCTTTAAACCAGATTCTAGTGTTTATTAGGCGGCAGTCAAATAACCTAGCCCTTCTCTCGAAGCAATTAAATCGTAGATTAATTAAGATAATTACCCTCTCGAGTCAATTAATCCTAACAACTCCCAAAAGCTCATAAACCAATGCCTACACAGTCATAGACAACTGCGCTCTATGTCGTACGTATGATAACAATTCCCTCCTCTCGAAGCGGAATTATTAAACGAGATTGCTAAACCTAGATGGCCAGTCTAAATTCAGTTAGAAACACAAACATAAAGATAAACACATAAATTGGAGTCTATAAATTAAAACATCATTCAAACATTGTTGTAAAAATCCCTACTTTCTAACCCTAGGACACGAATAGCTTAGCTACTCATACTTAGCATCAATTTGATACAATATTCCATGGAAAATATCATAAAGAACAAAACTAGAAAAGAATTGACTAAACCTGAATGAATCGTTTTGTCGATCTTCGTCTTCTTCGTCCTCCAAGTCTTCTACTTCTTCTTCTAAGTGTATTAGAGATTATGGAGTGTCTAACCTCTAAATCACGAGTTTGGCGACCTATTTGTATTTATGGTTTGAAACCTTGAAAGATTAGGACAAAAAGCCCAACTTAAACCCCATTTGGAATTCTGGAACGAATTTAATGTGGCCTTGAATTTCCTTGACGTGGCCGCATTGCGACGATTTCCATCTCTCTCAAAACACGTTAAACGACGCACCCGTGAATCCTCCGGACATGGCCTCGTCGGGCTTACAGAGCGAAACAGCATGTTGTAGAAATAATTTGCCGCGGCCTTGAACGTCAGTGACGTGGCCGCGTCACTTCTTATCCAGAAATGTGATTTTTTTTTAGGCCCATCGCGGCTCATTTTGCCTCTTCTTGGTCCGTTTCGTCTCTAGTCCGCCATATACTCGATATTTTGGCCTAAAATCAATAAAACACCACAAAACACGTCAAATGGTCCAATATAACCAATATAAGCAATTTTCGACCACATATGCATGCAAATGCTATAAATACACACCTAAAATCGACCAAAATGCATGCATACATGACGTGTATCAATAAATTTTTTATAAAATCTCGAGTGGCCAAGAAAACTCGTACTGCCTTTTCATTCGCTGGAGGAGGTAGCTTCTCTATGGCGACTACCTTTGCCCTATCAACCTCCAAACCTACAGCATAAATTTTATGGCCAAGTACTATGCCATCTCTTACCATGAAGTGGCATTTTTCCCAATTCAAGACCAAGTTAGTGTCTTTACACCGCTGTAGCACTAGAAAAAGGTTATATAAACAATGGTCGAAAGATGACCTAAAAACCAAAAAGTCATCCATAAAAACCTCCATTACGTCTTCTATTAGCCCACTAAATATGGCGATCATGTAGCGTTGGAATGTAGCAGATGCATTACATAACCCGAATGGCATTCTACGAAAATCAAATATCCTATAAGGGCACACAAATGCGGTCTTCTCTAGGTCTTCCAGGGCAATCATAATTTGGTTGTACCCCGAATAACCATCTACAAAGTAGTAAAACTCATAGCCTGCTAACCTATCAAGCATTTGGTCTAAAAAGGGAAGAGGAAAGTGGTCCTTACGAGTGGCCGTATATAATTTCCTATAATCAATACATACTCACCAACCCGTAACTAACCTAGTAGCGATGATTTCATCATTGTCTCTTTTAACTATTGTGATCCCCTCTTCTTAGGGACCACTTGAGTATAACTGACCCATTTACTGTAAAAAATAGGAAATAAAATTCCCGCATCTAACACATAAGTACTTCTTTCCTTACATCTTCTTGCATCATTGAGTTTGATCTACGTTGATTTTGGACAATTGGCTTATAAACTTCCTCCATTAGTATTTTATGCATGCACACAGTCAGGATAATCCATTTTAGATCATATATTGTCCATCCTATAGCAGAAATTATTACTAGATTCTTTTTCATAGTCAAGAAATTCATACCGAAAAGCTCCAATAATGGCTTCAGTTCAGGCACAGGTGAACTTTCCTTTGGCTCTTCTTGCATTGTCTCTTTGCTTATATCTTCTTTTTTCAAACTACTCTTGGGTGCTTCCTGCAGAGAATTCAATGCACTAACACCTTCCACAAGATCAAGATCAGTAGCATCAATGTCACTGATAGAAAACATAGAATTAAAAAGGCACACTTCTACCGAATTATCCTCAATAGGGGAAATAAACTCTCTATGTAATGTATCATCTAGACACTGAATATACCTACACATTTCAATTTGGTTTGCTTCTTCCCTACTGTGGTATTGCAAAGCCTTGTATATAGAAAATATTAGATTTTCATCATTTACCCTTAAAGTTAGTTCACCCTTTTGAACATCTATTAATGCTTTGCCCGTTGCTAAAAATGGATGACCTAAGATTAGGGGAACCTCCTTATCTTCTAACATATCTAATACTACGAAATCTGCCGGAATTAAGAACTTGCCAACTTTTAGTAAAACGTCCTTTCTAATACCCCTTGGATAAGTTAAAGACCGATTAGCCATTTGTAGGGCAATTGTAGTGGGTTTTGTTGTGCCTATTCCTAATTTTTAAAATATAGATAAAGGTATCAGATTTATGCTAGCTCCTAAATCACATAGTGCTCTCTTAAAGACCTCATTACCAATCGTACAAGTAATAGTAAAACTTCCTGGATCTTTGCGCTTCAGAGGGAACTTTCTTTGGATTACAGTGTTGGATTGTTCTGTCAAGTTGACCGTTTCATAGTCTTCAAGCTTTCGCTTCCTTGCTATCACCTCCTTCGGGAACTCAGTGTAGTTTGGCATCTACTATAATGCATCAACAAAAGGAATGATGATCTTAATCTTCTTGAAGATCTCTAAAAACTTCACAAATTGTTTAGTCAACTTTCTTCCTCCGAAAAGCTTGGGGGAAGGGAAGTGGAGGTATGTATTTCGGGCCATCTTCAATAATAATAGACCTCGACTTTGTGGCCTTCATCTGACTTGCTTCTAGCTCATGCTCTTGAGTAGCGCTCTCGTCTTCTAAGTGCTCTTTCTTTACAACTTCCTCTTTACTACCAGCAGTTTGGTCCTTCATATTTGATGTCACTCCTCAAACGAATGGCTTAACACTATTCCTTTAGGTTAACTATGGTGTCACTGGGGAATTGGCCCTTCTGATGTTGGGATCTCAAGGTTTGTGTTATTTGACCTATATGAGTCATTACTGCTTTCATATTCAGCTCTAGACTTACCATATTTTTATTAATATCCATGGTAGTACTCTTCAACCTTCTAAGTTGCAATTCGTTCGCCATATTTGGAAAACTCTGGTTGCACTAACTCTTCTTGAGTAGGTTTCCGTCCTTCATGAATCATACAATTTGTAACTTTAGATACTGGGGGCGGTTGGAGAGAATTGTTGGGATTGCTGTACAAGAGATTAGGATGATTTATTGCACCCTACTGATACTAATTGTACCTCTGCTGATTTCCGTGAAAGTTGTTGAAGTTCCTTTGATTGACATAGTTCGCGTCTTCAACTACTTCCTGCATGAGTGGTTGCTGTAAGTTTCACTCGGTATGCTGGGCTAGTGTCACACTTGTCAGCAGATTTAGCTGATTAGCTGTAGCAACTACTTGAGCTTCCATCTTGTTTACCCCTGATTCGGATGGTTCTACTTTAGAGATTTTTTTTACCTTCCTAGGCTGATTGCATTCATTCGGCCACTGCCAATTAGTGGCTGCCATCTCATCTAGTATGGTGAATGCAACTCTTGTGCTCTTTGCTAAAATAGATCCACCTGCTGCTGCGTCTATAAGTATTCTCGCCCAAGTAGCCTTTTATAAAACTTGCAGATTTGTTGATCTTGAGTGCACCCGTGTTGAGGGCAATTCTGGAGAAGATCTCAAAATCGCTCCTATGCTTCCCCAAAAGGCTCTCCACCGAACTGTCTGAACTAAGTTATCTCGGCCAGTAGTTCTAGCATCTTACCTGGTAAGAAGCAGTTCAGCAAGAAATGTGTGTTTAGCTCATCCTATGTAGTCACGTCTCCCAGGGAGTTAAACCATTGTAGAGCACTGACTTTTAACGAGAAAGGGAATAGTTGTAACTTAACATGTTCATCTGGCACTTAATTTATTTTTAAAGTTTCAAATATTCGCTTGAACCTGCGTAGATGAATGTTTGGGTCTTCTAATGACCCCCTAAATAATTGATTATGTTGTACTATCGAAATTAGAGTTGGCTTCAGTTTAAAGTTGTTAGCATGAATCGGTGGTGGTTCGATTCCTCCATACCGCTGATTTAGCACGGGAAGTAGACAATCCTTGATAGTCGTCTGATTGTCTTCTTGTACAACTGGTGCTAGTGCTTGCGGCTGAACTAGCCGTTCAATATTGTTCATTTGCGTCTGCATAGTATTTACCACCCCAAAAAGTTGCCTGACTAGTTGGCCTTAAATTTTCAAAGTATGTTCAGGGTGTTAAACTAGTTGGCTATGTGGATTCAAATTATGCTAATGACAGAGAAAATAGAAAATCAACAACTTCATATGTGTTCACTTTGTATGGCTCTTGTATTAGTTGGAAATTCAATTACAACCTGTTGTTGCTCCATTCGCGACTGAATCTGAGTATGTGGCTGTAACTGAAGCCTTGAAAGATGCGATCTGGCTAAAAGGTCTTACATATGAAATTGGTCTTCTTGATGGTAATGTTGTTGTTTATTCTAATAATCAGTCTGGCATACAGTTGTGTAAAAATCTCGTGTTCCATGATAGAACTAAGCATATTGATGGTAAATTCCATTACATTCATGATGTTGTTGCTAAAGGCTTAGTTAATCTGGAAAATATAGCATATGAGTTTAATCCTGCAGATCTGGGAACTAAGTTTTTGCTTGTTGATAAATTTAGGCCTTGTCTAACCACTTCGAATTTTGATTCATGTGATTAGACTGTTTGGTTGTGTTCTTCGTGATATAGCTTACTTTGTGTTTGCTATAAATTCATCTGTCTTAACTTTGTGTTTTTGCAGGTACCGTAAGGCGATGATGAAATTCTTGTGGCTCCCGCATTTATTGTGAACTGGTAGTGAACTGATGTTGGGCCAAGGGTGGAGAATGTTGAGGTTTGGACACAACGTTTATTTCCTCATGCCCATTTCCTAAAGCCCACAAACCATAAGGCCCTAATCCTTTTAGTTACTTGTTGTCAGATTGTTGAATTTTAATAAGAGAGTCTGCATTCCCTTTTCACTAGGATAGAGGAAAGCCGTGAGTGGGTAAGAAAGAGGGGAACAAATGTTTTGCTGTTGACCCCTTTTTTTCGTAAGAGAAAATAGAGACAGTGAGGTGGGGGAGTATGGTACTTTGTGACCGATACCCCCTTCTTCTTCTTCTTCTTTCTTGCGCATGTCTTTGTGACGACAGTTTAGTGAGCCTTTGTGGCTTATGGTTTAGGGTGCGATTCGGGTTAAGGGTTTCAGAGTTTGTAGGTTGTGGCTATAGGTCACCTTTAGGGTCTTCACCGAAATTTACCGGGATCGTTCGGGGAAAGATAAGTGATAGAAAAATCTGCCCCGGTGCTCAAACGGCGCTCAATAGAGGTAAATAGACCGGGACACCACCCAACACTAGATGTAATTTTGATTCAACAAAGATATTTAATATAATGACAAAAGGGAACTGCTTTTAGGAACTTAATTTTTGCCTTCGAATTATACTGTTTGTGACCACTGGTCCGCAACAAAACGGTTATCAAATTGTATGTTTTACGTCCTAAATTTGATTGTAGTTCGCAAACTCTTGTGGAAAATATACTTTATATCAAATATCATCAGTGTTCCTTTCCATTCAAATCAAGTGCCCAGAATTACTAGTGTATATTAATTTTTTTCTGGTCAAAGCTATTCCATTTCAACAAATTATTCAACAATTCCCTTCAAATGCTATTGGTGTAGCTATTTATCGAGAAGTTTCTAACTAGAAGTGGGATTTTTACAATTGGGTTCAAGTACCCTACCCAATTCGTGCTAGTTTTGCCCGATCGTGCCGGTATTTTAAAGGCCCCGTACATGCTCGGTTAAATCCGCACAACCGACATCTATTGAGTTTTTATCGAGGCAGGCTTCAATACCCTTGATATTTTTTCAGGTACTCGACTTTAAAAGAAAAAAAACATTAAATTGAAGATACCCATTTTCTCGTAAACCAAAATCTCAAACTAAGGTTCTCTACAAATTCGGCCCAACCCATCAGGGTACCCGTAAGATTGAGTGACTCTGCAGGTTATTTTTATCGGATACTCATCTAATCAGGAACACGAAACGAAATCTGACCCCTCCCACCCCTATAATTCTAAACCTTTTTTGGGTGGGGGTGGTGGTGTTGGGAGGGGGAGGGGGAGAGGGTTGTGGATGAAGGAGACTTAAAAAAAGAAAAGCATTGGTCTATTACACATTTTAAAGAAATTGTATGCTAATGGATCAGATATATTAAGAAGCAATGCCAGAATTATAATAGGTAGATAATAGACAAGAACAGGATATCTTAGTTCCACTTCAACAATTTCCATGTCGTCTTCTCTTGAATTCTCTTATTATTTTTCTAATTTACAAGCTCCACCAGAGAACGCTTCAATGTATTCGCCTCTAAACCCGAAATCATAGCCTTCAACAACAAAAACCAACATTAACATATACTGAAGGATTAATAATCAACCAAACAATTGGCATGGAAACTTTTTCTATACCTCAACTTTGAGAACATTCAAAATGGAGCCATCAAATGTGGTGATATTGGCATCTATCACTTGAAGCCCTGAAGAATTGATCGCTTCCATCAGCCGTGAAAATCCACCTCGCATCTTCTTGCATATAATCCTCACCAAGAATTCTCTTGTACCAATTTGGATCACTTCAATTTCCACCTAAAAATTTCGCCAACACATGGTGATGAAATTCATGCTAAATTCATGCAAAATGAAATGAAAGTAGTCAAACTTACAATTGGAGTCTTTTCACTTGTACACTCTCTGATCAACAATGGACGAACCTGTTTGGTATTAACTTTATCACAGTCCTCCTCTTCGATTTCTCTAAGTTCATCGTAACAATTTTGAATAGTTGCGTGCAACTCCTCAATGTAATCGGCTGCATCCGCCAATGTACCGGTTTTGTCCATCTAAATAAAAAGAAAAATTCTCCAATTGAAATAAATAAGGCAATCATAGTAATAAACATGGTTTCAAATTTTCAAAACCTTAGAAATTTTGGGGACTAATGCTCGAAGAGCCAATAATCCATCTTTGATCCTCTTCCTCCGTTTCCTCTCTGTCACAAGATTCTTCGACTTAAAAGGCCCCTTTGCAGCCTTCTGCCTACTTTTCCCACTGCCATTTATGTATGCAAAATCATCGTCTTTTTCCCTTTTCAACGCATGACCAGAAGCCAGTTTGAGTTCATTCGAAAGACTGGAACACGTAGGCGATCCTTCGATGCTGGCATTGTTCCTTGCTAGGGGTATTTTTGGAACATAATTTAGGTAGTTAAGTGAAGGCAACCAGTTTTCTACACACATACTTGATTCAGCATCACAAAGCTGATTAAAATTGATGTGACCTTTCTCTTTCATGATTTCTTGTTTAAGAGAGAACTTAAAGTGACTTGAAATATAATCAATGATCTTCTGATCTTTCTGTACCTGGAAACAGAAATGAGCATTTCTCATTTTCTATGATTTCTTGGTTCAAAGATATGAATTTTGCTTTCCCAATCACTTAAAAAAAAAAAATTGCAGCGTAAAGATCAGGGGTGGCAATTCTGATATCGGGGTGAGTTACTATAAAATTTCTGGCTGATTCGGGTTATACTCAAAATACGTAAACGTTATCTAAACCAAATGATTATTAGATTTCAAGATAAATCTATAGAAGCGTGTCAAATCGGGTTAATAGATTGGTGTAGGGCTGATTTCGGGTTCCTCAGGTTTGAATTGGGACGAGGATTGCCAGCTCACTTAAAATACCAGAAATTCTAACCTGCTTTGTAGTAAAAAGTTCGATTAAACCGCAAGCTACAGGGATGAGAACTTGAGTCCCGTTCGGCTCCTGCAAAAGAATCATTGAGATTATTGTCAAACAATTAATCTCTGTATGAATGAGATGATAAAAGTTAAAACTCACATCATCTGAAACAATACTCCACCTTGGTCGTTTGGATATTACAACTTCCCCATGAATCCTGGTTAATCATCATCGAAAATGTTACAGCAGTTGACAACAGGAGACACATGCAAGAAAGTGAGTGATTAATTACCCCGAATATAGAGGAATTAGAGAGGGTAATTGAGCAAGCTTGTTGCAGGCGAGTGTTGTAACAGGATGCTTAATCAATTTATCTCTGCATTCACCAATAGAATAAAACTTTTGTACATCATTTAGAGGCGTAATTGCGCCACTGCAACAACAGCCTCCCCACTCAATAAATCTGAAAACAAAAGTTGATAGAAAATGAGAGAGAGAAAGGTAATTGAGGGGGCGGGGGTGGGGGAGTAGAAACAACGAACCTTTCGGGGTGATCCCCCAAGTTCCAAATGACAGAGTAGTCCCAGTGGTGGTTGTTGACCAGGGGTCTGAGCCACTCCAATTCTGCCTCTATATCTGTCATTTCTTCAGATTTTCTTTTTGAACGTTTCTTTGTATTTTTATGGCCTTTGGGCCTGCCCTTCAATACATACATATACTGAAGGTAGTTTTGGAGGACAGGCCTAACCAACTTTACATAATGCACTCTTCTCTCTCCTCACCAGTACAAAATCTGTCAGAAGAATCTGATGCTCCCTCTCTCTCTCCATGTGACAGAAAGTGTAAAATCGTAACAAATTATACTACCTCCGTCCCGCTTAGATTTGCACGTAGGGACGGGCACGGAGGTTAAGAAAAAGCTGTCTTTTGCTTTTTGGTTGACTTTTTGAAAGGTAGAGATTGAAAATGGAGATTTTGAGGGTGGAGATTATTTGAGAAATTTCATTTTTAAGAGTGTGCAAATCTGAGTGGGACGGATCGAAAAGGAAAGTGTGCAAATCTGAGTGGGACGGAGGGAGTACAAACTACTGCCGAATGCTCATATAACGTAGACAAAGCAAAGGTTATTATGACATATTTGTTTACCAATGGAGTTGGGTTGTCAAGATTTTGATAATCATACTTCTAGGTTTTATGTTTGCTTTGGAATAAAATATAGTATAATTAATATGATGATATTCTCGAATTACCGATTAAAGGTAATCAAATTAAAAATTTAAATAATAATTAGTAAATTATTTGGAGTCGGATCGTTCCATCCAGGGACGGCCCCTGACATTATGATAATTATTGGCATAAATGAAAAAGGGTCCCAACTAACATTGAGTAACACTCATGTGCATCTTATGCACATGATTAGGGCTTAATGTACACCTCCTATTCTCGCGTGCGCGATCTATATATGTTAAGGCGTATTTAGAATCACAAAATAAACACTAGTTTAGTTGGTAAAGGATCGACATTTCACGCCTTAGGGTGCAGGTTTGAATCCTAACAATAACTTTTTTATTTTTCACCTATTTTTTAGTTCATATAGATGTATATATGTATTTGTATTATTATTATTATTATTATTATTATTATTATTATTATTATTATTATTATTATTATTATTATTATTATTATTATTATTATTATTATTATTATTATTATATTATATTTTGTGTTAGTTTTTTTATTTTTCTTTTGATTTATAAACTTTTATGGAGGACATAATACTTGCAAACAGTATATTCAAATTTCAAGCATAATATATGTTATAAAGCATGAGAGTGCTGAGGAAAAATTAATGGAATAAGAAACTTCTATCTTAATAACCCAAATGACTCTGAACTTTGCCTTCTCAAACAAAGACAAGTTGAGCTTACTCATTTCTTGTCTTGGAGGAGTCCTTTTGGAAACAAAAAGCAGCATGTAAATGGCTGAAGGAAGGAGAAAAGAATACAACCTATTTCCATGCTTTAGTAAAGAAAAAGAGGTTTAAAAACAGGATTTCTAAAATAAAAGTGAATGACACTATGGTCACTGATCCTCAGATGATAGCTTCTTCAGCTTGTGAATTTTTTGAAAAAATATTTTCTTCTGAGGATTGTAACCTGGAAAGCCCTATTTTTAGTACTATCAAACCCCTCATAAGCCAAACTAAAGCTAGTAAGCTAATTGCTAGCCCTGAGCTCAGTGAGGTTCATGATGTGGTGTTTGACATGGACAAGGATAGGATTGTAGGTCCTGATGGTTTTTCAGCACATTTTATTCAAACTTTTTGGGATATTGTGAAAACTAATTTATTTGAAGCTGCAAAGGAATTTTTTTTGGGTATACCCATGCTTAGAAGTTTCACTTGCACTTCAATATCTCTTATCCCCAAGAAGGAGCACCCTATAAGTTGGGCTGACTTTAGATCCATTAGCTTGTGCAATGTCATTAATAAAGTCTTTACTAAAATGGTCAATAATAGGTTGTTCCAGGTCCTTCCCACATTATTCCCTCATTTACAAAGTGGTTTTTCCCCTTCGAAAAACATAACTGATAACATAATACTTTCTCAAGAAATAGTTAATGATCTCAATGTTACGACCAAAAGTGGTAGAATGATCCTAAAGGTTGATCTACAGAAAACGTATGATAGAATTGAATGGGGGCCCTTTACAAAGTGCTTACATTGCTTAGCTTTCCTAGACTGTTTATGACATATATGTGTAACTGCATTGAAAAATGTTAGTTCTCCCTCTTGATTAATGGTGCTCTAACTAGTTTCTTTAAGTCTACCAGGGGCATAAGGCAAGGGGATCCCCTATCCCCTAGCCTTTTTGCAATATTCTCTAACCTTTTGGCCAATGGTTTGTTGGAATTATATGAGCTATATCCTGGTCTGTGGTACTATAAGAAAGGTTTACCTATACCATCTCTATCTTTTGCGGATGACACTGTCATTTTTGCTTCTATTGATGTTGCTTGTTTAAAAAAATTGCTGCACTTCCTTAATTGCTTCGATGGTGCTTCCGGTCAGAAAATTAATTTTTCCAAAAGCTCTGTTATTTTTGGGAAGATACCATGGGGTATAGGAAAGGGAGGATTTTGGATCTGTCTAATTTTGTAGAAGAAATACTTCCTTTCAAATATTTGGGTGTTCCTCTTTATAAAGGCAGAGTGAAGAATGATTTGTTCCAAGAATTATTTGAAAAAATTAAGAGTAAGCTATCTGGTTGGGATAAAGTATTTTTTAGCATGGGTAGCAGGCTTGAGCTTATAAAAAGTGTTTTGGTATCCATGCCTTTGTACACCCTTAGGGTTATGGGACCCACAAAAACTGTTGTGAATCACATACACATGCTTTTCAACAGTTTCCTGTGGGGTTCTAAATCTGACTCGAGGAAAATACACTGGGCTTCTTGGGAGCAAGTATGTCTTCCAAGGGAAGAGGGTGGATTAGGCATGAGAAGTCGCTTTGATGTTAATAATGCTTTTGTTGTCCACTCCTAGTGGAAATTGAGAGCCTCCAATGCTCTTTGGTGTCAATTTTTAAAGAAAAAATATTTGAAAACTTCTCATTCTTTTAATGTTGATGTTGCTAGAGATCAATCCCATTTTTGGAAAAGGCTATTGAAAGTCCAAGAGTTTACTGATGAGAACATTTTTTGGAGAGTTGGGAGAGGTGAAATCTCCTTCTGGTTTGATAACTGGCTGCCTGACTCACCTTTGTGCAGATTTGTGAAATTTTTTAACTGCAGAGAGAAGGTTAATGACTTCTGGGAGAATGATGACTGGAATCTAAGTAAGCTGGCTAGCATGCTGCTTGTGCATATCATTGGTAACATTAATACTTACTCTGTTAATAGTAAATATCCTGACAGAGCTGTTTGGAAACTTTCATCAAATGGTCTCTTCACTTTTTCTTCCGTTTAGAATTCCCTGAGAATGCACAAGCCCTTAGTGGCTTGGCATTCAATGATGTGGACTAAATCCATTTTGAAAACCCACTCTATGTTTATTTGGAGGTTGATCAATTCATTTGTTTCCCTTGATGACAACCTTGAGAAAAAAGGATTTGAGGTCGTCTCTACTTGTCCTTCGTGTTTTTGTGCTAGTGAAGAGATCAAACACACTCGAATACACTGTTAAAAGCCTTCTTGACATCTGGTTTGATAAAAACCGCGGCAATGATCATATAAGAGGTTCTTTATCTTTCCCGATTTTTTGGTACATCTGGTATGCTCGTAACATGACCAAATTTCAGAACAAGATCCTGTTTGCTACCCAATTCCAACGAATGGTGGTTGACAAGCTTAGACTTGCGTCTATAGCTAACTTACTGCCCGTTGGTTTCTGGAGTGACAAGTGGTTTTTTGCAGCAACTTGGCAGATTCCTGTGAGAATCAAAAGGGGGACAACACCGGTTTTAGTAAATGGCACCCCCTAAATAATGATATCTTTAAATTGAACACTAATGGGGCTACCAAAGGTAACCCTAGACCTTCTGGTTCAGGAGGTCTGATACGTGATAAGAACAACAAATTTATAGCTTCATTTTGGAAATTTTTGCATATCTCGGATAATATAACTGCTGAATTAACTGCTATTATTGAAGGCCTCACTCTTTGCAAAAAGCTGGGAATTGTAAAGGTTCGGTTAGACGTGGATGCCCTTGCTGTGATTTATTTGCTGAGAAATGATGTGGTTGGTGGCTGGAAGCATCAATAACTTTATGCACAATACTTGAAACTTGATGATGAAATGATGTTGCGCGTTTCTCATATCCACAGGGAAGGAAACAAGACAACGAATTATTTGGCAAATAAAGCAACTCAAGAAGAGCGCACATTTTGCATTCTTTGAAATTGAGAAATGTAATAGACTTAGGGGTTTCATTTCTGTTGATGCTTTGAGTTTGCCTAATTTCAGATTTAGATAATCCTTCCCATTTTTAATAGCAGTCTTTACAGCTCTTACAAATTTTCAAAATTGATGACATATACAGGTTGGGGATCTGCCTAATCCCCCCATAGCACTGATGGTTTTTTACCCCAAAAAAAAAAAAAAAAAAAAAGGCTTGAGAATATATGTTTGTTTCGATTAATTTTTCTATTATGCCATGATCTTTTTTTTTTCCAATTTACAATAAAATTATTGTTCCCTTATGGAATACATAACATTACTTAAAAAATAAGTTAATTTATTAAGATATTATTCATATTTTACGCATTAATTAGTTTTCAATACTCACAGTATATTTAATATTTCGATATAATATATGTTGTGATGTCTGACAGTATGCGTTGTTTTAGTTGATATTTGTTTCATACTGCGGAATGTTTATTTTTCCCAACTTACAATGCTCCTAGTGTATTTAAAATTTCGATATATTATACGATGTTTTAGTTAATTTTTGTTTCATACTGCAGAATATTTATTTTTTCCAACTTACAATACTCACAATATTTTTTTAAAATTTTTTTTATTTTTCTTTTGATTTATAAGTTTTTATGGAGAACATAATACTTGCAAACAATATATTCAAATTTCGAACATAGTATATGTTATAAAGCCTGTTTTGATTAATTTTTCTTTTATGCCATGAAAAAATATTCCAATTTACAAATAAATTATTGTTCCCTTATGTAATACATAGTATTACTTAAAAAATAAGTCAACTTATTAAGCTATTATTCATATTTTATACATTAATTAGTTTTCAATACTTACAGTATATTTAATATTTCGATATATTATATGTTTATGATGCCTGATAGTATGCGTTGTTTTAGTTGATTTTTGTTTCATACTGCAGAATATTTATTTTTTTCAACTTACAATACTCACAATATATTTAATATTTTGATATAGAATACACTATGATGCTTGACAGTATACGTTGTTTTAGTTAATTTTTGTTTCATACTGCGGAATATTTATTTTTTCCAACTTACAATACTCACAATATATTTAATAGTTCGATATAGTATACGTTATGATACGTGATAAGAACAACAAATTTATAGCTTAATTTTGGAAATTTTTGCATATCTCGGATAATATAACTGCTGAATTAACTGCTATTATTGAAGGCCTCACTCTTTGCAAAAAGCTGGGAATTGTAAAGGTTCGGTTAGACGTGGATGCCCTTGCTGTGATTTATTTGCTGAGAAATGATGTGGTTGGTGGCTGGAAGCATCAATAACTTTATGCACAATACTTGAAACTTGATGATGAAATGATGTTGCGCGTTTCTCATATCCACAGGGAAGGAAACAAGACAACGAATTATTTGGCAAACAAAGCAACTCAAGAAGAGCGCACATTTGCATTCTTTGAAATTGAGAAATGTAATAGACTTAGGGGTTTCATTTCTGTTGATGCTTTGAGTTTGCCTAATTTCAGATTTAGATAATCCTTCCCATTTTTAATAGCAGTCTTTATAGCTCTTACAAATTTTCAAAATTGATGATATATACAGGTTGGGGATCTGCCTAATCCCCCCATCGCACTGATGGTTTTTTACCCCCCCCCCAAAAAAAAAAAAAAAAGGCTTGAGAGTATATGTTTGTTTTGATTAATTTTTCTATTATGCCATGATTTTTTTTTTTCCAATTTACAATAAAATTATTTTTCCCTTATGGAATACATAACATTTCTTAAAAAATAAGTTAAGTTATTAAGATATTATTCATATTTTACGCATTAATTAGTTTTCAATACTCACAGTATATTTAATATTTCGATATAATATATGTTATGATGTCTGACAGTATGCGTTGTTTTAGTTGATATTTGTTTCATACTGCGGAATGTTTATTTTTTCCAACTTACAATGCTCATAGTATATTTAATATTTCGATATATTATACAATGTTTTAGTTAATTTTTGTTTCATACTGCAGAATATTTATTTTTTCCAACTTACAATACTCACAATATTTTTTTTAAATTTTTTTTATTTTTCTTTTGATTTATAAATTTTTATGGAGGACATAATACTTGCAAACAATATATTCAAATTTCGAACATAGTATATGTTATAAAGCCTGTTTTGATTAATTTTTCTATTATGCCATGAAAAAATATTCCAATTTACAAATAAATTATTGTTCCCTTATGTAATACATAATATTACTTAAAAAATAAGTCAACTTATTAAGCTATTATTCATATTTTATACATTAATTAGTTTTCAATACTCACAGTATATTTAATATTTGGATATAGTATATGTTTATGATGCCTGATAGTATGCGTTGTTTTAGTTGATTTTTGTTTCATACTGCAGAATATTTATTTTTTTCAACTTACAATACTCACAATATATTTAATATTTTGATATAGAATACACTATGATGCTTGACAGTATACGTTGTTTTAGTTAATTTTTGTTTCATACTGCGGAATATTTATTTTTTCCAACTTACAATACTCACAATATATTTAATAGTTCGATATAGTATACATTATGATACGTGATAAGAACAACAAATTTATAGCTTAATTTTGGAAATTTTTGCATATCTCGGATAATATAACTGCTGAATTAACTGCTATTATTGAAGGCCTCACTCTTTGCAAAAAGCTGGGAATTGTAAAGGTTCGGTTAGACGTGGATGCCCTTGCTGTGATTTATTTGCTGAGAAATGATGTGGTTGGTGGCTGGAAGCATCAATAACTTTATGCACAATACTTGAAACTTGATGATGAAATGATGTTGCGCATTTCTCATATCCACAGGGAAGGAAACAAGACAACGAATTATTTGGCAAACAAAGCAACTCAAGAAGAGCGCACATTTGCATTCTTTGAAATTGAGAAATGTAATAGACTTAGGGGTTTCATTTCTGTTGATGCTTTGATTTGCCTAATTTCAGATTTAGATAATCCTTCCCATTTTTAATAGCAGTCTTTATAGCTCTTACAAATTTTCAAAATTGATGATATATACAGGTTGGGGATCTGCCTAATCCCCCTATCGCACTGATGGTTTTTTACCCCAAAAAAAAAAAAAAAAAGGCTTGAGAGTATATGTTTGTTTTGATTAATTTTTCTATTATGCCGTGATTTTTTTTTTTTCCAATTTACAATAAAATTATTGTTCCCTTATGGAATACATAACATTACTTAAAAACTAAGTTAAGTTATTAAGATATTATTCATATTTTACGCATTAATTAGTTTTCAATACTCACAGAATATTTAATATTTCGATATAATATATGTTATGAAGTATGCGTTGTTTTAGTTGATATTTGTTTCATACTGTGGAATGTTTATTTTTTCCAACTTACAATGCTCATAGTATATTTAATATTTTGATATATTATACGATGTTTTAGTTAATTTTTGTTTCATACTGCAGAATATTTATATTTTCCAACTTACAATACTCACAATATTTTTTTTAAATTTTTTTTATTTTTCTTTTGATTTATAATTTTTTATGGAGGACATAATACTTGCAAACAATATATTCAAATTTCGAACATAGTATATGTTATAAAGCCTGTTTTGATTAATTTTTCTATTATGCCATGAAAAAATATTCCAATTTACAAATAAATTATTGTTCCCTTATGTAATACATAATATTACTTAAAAAATAAGTCAACTTATTAAGCTATTATTCATATTTTATACATTAATTAGTTTTCAATACTCACAGTATATTTAATATTTGGATATAGTATATGTTTATGATGCCTGATAGTATGCGTTGTTTTAGTTGATTTTTGTTTCATACTGCAGAATATTTATTTTTTTCAACTTACAATACTCACAATATATTTAATATTTTGATATAGAATACACTATGATGCTTGACAGTATACGTTGTTTTAGTTAATTTTTGTTTCATACTGCGGAATATTTATTTTTTCCAACTTACAATACTCACAATATATTTAATAGTTCGATATAGTATACATTATGATACGTGATAAGAACAACAAATTTATAGCTTAATTTTGGAAATTTTTGCATATCTCGGATAATATAACTGCTGAATTAACTGCTATTATTGAAGGCCTCACTCTTTGCAAAAAGCTGGGAATTGTAAAGGTTCGGTTAGACGTGAATGCCCTTGCTGTGATTTATTTGCTGAGAAATGATGTGGTTGGTGGCTGGAAGCATCAATAACTTTATGCACAATACTTGAAACTTGATGATGAAATGATGTTGCGCGTTTCTCATATCCACAGGGAAGGAAACAAGACAACGAATTATTTGGCAAACAAAGCAACTCAAGAAGAGCGCACATTTGCATTCTTTGAAATTGAGAAATGTAATAGACTTAGGGGTTTCATTTCTGTTGATGCTTTGAGTTTGCCTAATTTCAGATTTAGATAATCCTTCCCATTTTTAATAGCAGTCTTTATAGCTCTTACAAATTTTCAAAATTGATGATATATACAGGTTGGGGATCTGCCTAATCCCCCTATCGCACTGATGGTTTTTTACCTCAAAAAAAAAAAAAAAAAAGGCTTGAGAGTATATGTTTGTTTTGATTAATTTTTCTATTATGCCATGATTTTTTTTTTTCCAATTTACAATAAAATTATTGTTCCCTTATGGAATACATAACATTACTTAAAAAATAAGTTAAGTTATTAAGATATTATTCATATTTTACGCATTAATTAGTTTTCAATACTCACAGAATATTTAATATTTCGATATAATATATGTTATGAAGTATGCGTTGTTTTAGTTGATATTTGTTTCATACTGTGGAATGTTTATTTTTTCCAACTTACAATGCTCATAATATATTTAATATTTTGATATATTATACGATGTTTTAGTTAATTTTTGTTTCATACTGCAGAATATTTATTTTTTCCAACTTACAATACTCACAATATTTTTTTTAAATTTTTTTTATTTTTCTTTTGATTTATAAATTTTTATAGAGGACATAATACTTGCAAACAATATATTCAAATTTCGAACATAGTATATGTTATAAAGCCTGTTTTGATTAATTTTTCTATTATGCCATGAAAAAATATTCCAATTTACAAATAAATTATTGTTCCCTTATGTAATACATTATATTACTTAAAAAATAAGTCAACTTATTGAGCTATTATTCATATTTTATACATTAATTAGTTTTCAATACTCACAGTATATTTAATATTTCGATATAGTATATGTTTATGATGCCTGATAGTATGCGTTGTTTTAGTTGATTTTTATTTCATACTGCAGAATATTTATTTTTTTCAACTTACAATACTCACAATATATTTTATATTTTGATATAGAATACACTATGATGCTTGACAGTATACGTTGTTTTAGTTAATTTTTGTTTCATACTGCGGAATATTTATTTTTTCCAACTTACAATACTCACAATATATTTAATATTTCGATATAGTATACGTTATGATGTTCGACAGTATATGTTTTTTTAACTAACTTTCTTGTGCACTACAGAGTATTTATGTTTTGCAAATTAGTTTTAACCACACAATATATTTAATATTTGAACATAGTATATATTATGATGTATGACAGTATAAGTTTGGTTAGATTAATTTTTCTTGTATATTGTACAATAGTTATGTTTCGAACTTACAATCCAATTATTGTTGAATTATAAAATACATAATATTACTAAAAAAATAAAAAAGTTTAATAATACAATTTATAGTTTTTTCCAGACTCACAGGCTAAAAAATAAAAAATTTAAATGACAAAAAAAAAAAAAAAATAGGAAGAAGGAAAAGGAAAAAAATGAAGGAAGAAGGAAAAAAGACGCAGAAAAAAGGAAAATATAAGCATCCAGAATTGAACCTCTGACCTTAAGGTTGAGATGTTTGAGGTTGCATCAAATACAACCAGACCATTTGCTTTGAGTGTTTAACAAACAAACCCTTATTTATATAAATCGGCGTGCACGAAATATTATTTTAGAAATAGGGTAGTGTACAATAAGCTATGGTGCATCACATACACCCAAGTTTTTGTCATTAATATTTTCTTTCAGCACATAAAACTATCATAAAATAAAATATTATAACTTTTGCTTGCAAATTAAACAGATATGCATAAAACTATCATAACTTAAAATAATATAACATTCTGTTTACAAATAAAATAGAATTGTTGCGTCAGTATTTTTAAGTTGTAGACATATATATGCTATTTCTAATCTTTCAAAAGTTCATTTTCCGAGAATTATCAAAGCTAACTAATATAACTCATTACTCAACATACAAAGATTGAAGACGTGTTATACCTAAAAAAAAGGGTAAAAGTAAAAATAAATATTTGAATTATTATTGAAAAGATTTGAATATCGGCTCAACCGTCTCAATTGCACTGATAATCCCATATTTTTCTTTCTTAATCTTGTATAATGCAACAAAAATATTTAAAGGAAAAAAGACAGAATAGCAAAAAGAATGATAAAAGATAATTTTTGTAAAAGAAAGAGAAATTTGTTTTAAATAACAAATTAAAAGATAGAAGGAATACGTGAAGATTTTTAAAAAAATTGACACTGTTCTGTGGTGCTTGGTTTGGGGTACCATTTACAGTGCTCTGTTGCTTTTTTCTATCTTATTTTACCGTTTGCAGCATTTTTTTAATTAATTTGATTTAATTTAGTTAGATTTGGGGTTTGAGGTATGGACAGATTCTATTAATTTACGATCAAATAAAAGTACGAGGGACCACTAAAATTATTTACAATATAAGTAAATGTCTCTGAAACTATTATCGGGGTCGGCCTTGGTTGTGTCTCCATTCAGTCATAGAAATTGATAAACAAACATAGGGGTAGAGAAAAAAAGGTGAAACAAAATTAGAGCAAGAATTGTTCAAAGCTTGAGCAGTTTGATAACTGAATATGACCAATATGGGGAATGATGACTCGTTTATACGACATGAAATTTAATCATGCCTCAAATAGTACGATAACGTTTCTGTTTTATTTTTGTTCACATTTTGTTTTTGTATTTGTGTTTATAGTTTATGCAGTAGATAGCGTGGCAAAAGAAACGGTGAAAAAAGTGTAGGACAATAGGGGACAGAATATCTGCACGGCACACCATATCTTGGCTTGTACTGCTCTTTTCTGGGTTTACCCCCAAACGAATTGCATATTATTTTCTGGGGTTATCCAAACTCAATATCCTAAACCAACTTAATATAAGTACTTAATAAATACCAATTTTATAAATTTTAGAATGACAATTCATTATTAATACAATGTTAATAGGACTATTTATAAGCCTCTAAATCCTGCAGACACAAAATATATTAAACTGCGTCTAAAAAACGTACAAGTCCATAATCTGCATGTCGCTTTCCGGCGCGGTCGCGTTGCATGGAACAGTCCCACCAGCTGAAACGCAGGCACTTTTAATGCGACTGTGCTTCTGTCGCGGTCGTGTTGCGCTTCCAAAAAACATTCCTCGAATCAAGCCTTGACACAAACGACGAACCAAACGGAACCAGATTCAAGGCAGAATTCTAACGTCCTAAAATCTTCTAAAATAAAGTGCATGTTTGGTTGGGGTTGGGGGTGATTGGGGTACGGTTGGCTGGGGATAGTGGCTAGAGTTAATGGTTGGGAGAGTAAAAAAATGATGTTTGTTTGAGTGGTTGGGTAGTGATTATAGTGTAAGATATAATTTTTAACTGTAAAATATGATGTGATGTGTATAAGAGTTTGTTAATAATGATTGATTTAATGATTAAAGCGGTATTATAATTTGTAGTGATTTGTGGTGGTTGGGCTAGGCATGTCAACGGGGTGGGTCAGGTCGGGTTTCTGGATTTTCTGACCCGCCCCGCCCTGCCCGCCCCGCCCCCTGATCTGCCCCGCACGAGGCGGGTCTGCCCCGCCCCTATTTTTTTTTTTATAAAAAAAATTAGTGTTTTTTGTTAAAATACTTGATTTTTTTTTTGAAGTCAATAGAATTTTAATTTTTAGGTTTACATTAACTTTGTTTCAATATTTTTAATTTTTTTTTTTGGGCGTGCCCCATTCTTCATCGGGGTGGATCTTGCCCTGCCCTAAAGGCCTCGGATCGGAGCGGATCGGGGCGGGCCGGATCAATTTTGACATGGCTAGGTTGGGCCAACCTCCTCAACAAACATAGGGAGGGATTGGACCAACTCATCAGGATTTGGGCCAACCTCAACCAAACATTTGGGACTCTATTTTTTGGTTTAAAGTCGTTTGGTTATTAGGATAGAGAGTTCGTCTTTTGACCTAGATCAAAGTTTGTCTTAGTCCTATATTGTAAGCAGTTTGTCAGATTGAATTGTTTCCTCTCATTTGATCGTGGACATAGATAACAAATTGTTAGTGAACCACGTTAATTTCGGTGTTATTTGCATTGTTGATTTCTCGTTTACGTTTGTTTGATTTTATCTCTCCTGCTGCCATCTTTCTCAACATAGGAAATATTCAGAACATAAACATATTACTCCCTCCCTCCCAACTAATTTGCACGGTTGATCGGATACGAATGTTAAGAAAAAATAGATCTGAGAGAATCTTTAACTTTTTCATAGGTGGAGATTGAGGGTAGAGGTTTTGAGGGTGAAGATTGTGAGAGAAATTTCCTTTTTAAGGATGTGCAAAGTTAAGTGAGACGGATCGGAAAAGAATGTATGCAAATTTAGGTGGGACGGAGGGAGTATTTGTTTTAGGGGGGAGAAATAAGAGGGGTAGGATCTAACCCTCCCGACCCGGCCTGCGCGAAAAGAAACACCCAGCTCAGCTGGTAATTAATTAAAAGGAAAAATTCACATGCAAACCCTTCGTCTGCACTCCCCGGCCAGATCGTGATTTCTCTCCACAGCTTCTGGTTTTGTCACAGACTCGTTGTCGTCGTCTAACACGCAGTCGTAACAGCTGAAGGTCCTCCGTACAATCTGCACTTAGTGCACGACAAATGTCTAACTTCTTAAATCTAAGTAAATATTTTGAATTGATTTCCCAGAATCTGTATTTCTCTAGTAAAAGACATGAAAAACAGAAACAGTCGAGTACAAACGCAAATGGTGTTACGTACCGAATCAATATACTAACACAGTAACACATATTTGCTATACACTTAAATTTTGAGAGTAATAAGATATATATTCAATAAGTGATAATGAGCAGTGGCTAATTTGTTTTGCTACCTCAAATTTAATTTAGATACAATACTAATTGCATCTAGCTACTGATGAAAGAGAAATGATGGATTCTCATCCAACATAAATAGTTGGCGGATTCAGCACAAATCATGAATTAAAGATGACTATGGATCGAAAACATCATATATAGGTACATTATCGTATTAAAATATCTCATCAAGGTCGTACTCATTTCACATAACGATATTACATTAGATAGGGGTTGTTCTAAATTCAGTTCGTAATGGTGTTTGAAGATTTGGAGTATGAAAGAATAACTACGGACGATTTCCAGTAAGATTCTCGAAACAGGGATGAGCCTCCTCCCCTTCACGCAGCTGTGTATTTGTATAACAGAGCCGGGATGTCCCAGCGTAAACCCTCCGATGCTCAAGTCAGTGCTCAGTTCAAAGAGGGAAACTCAAGCAATGTAATAGTAAAATTTAGAGTGTGTAACCTTTTGAATTGAATGAATCGCCTATTTATACTTATTGTTCATTAGGGAAAAGGGCCAAAAGGTCATTTTGGACTGCCCAATAACATTGCGCCTATTTCCCTCTGTACCCAGCAGCGGTGTCAGAGGGTATATTACTTTTTCCAAGCCAACTCATAGTTCTCTGTACTTTTTCTTCCAGTTGTCTGTACTTCTTGTCGGAGGGTTAGAGAGCATGCACGTGTCTTGGTCCCTAAGTTACAACGGTAATATTGTCGTTGCAGGGTTCCACCTGCCTCCAGTGATATCAATCAGAGCACCTAGGTCCAGTGCCAATAGATCAAATGCAAGGAGCGCATCTCTGTTCAGCCACTCAGAGCTGATCTGCAGTGTTTGTCAACCTATGATACCCCAACCCTGCAGGGCCGAGTCAGTCATTGGTCGACATATCGTTTTCCAGTCTGCACGGATGACAACAATCATGCTGCACCTTCGGGCAATCAGAGCTTAAGGGCTCCTCTTGATCTTAAGTCTAGTGCACTGTCGTGGGCTCATATCTGCTCTGGGGATTCCTGTGCAGGGGTGACTTACATTTCTCCCCTATCAACTCCTCCCCCCTACTCTAGATAGTTTCGAGGAAACTAATTCAGAGTAAAGATGCTCCCATCTCTGGAGCAGCGATGTCGTTGGGGGGCTTCTCCCTTTCTTCGGTGATTTTTCCTGCCCAAATTTTTTTGAATTTGAAATGGACTGATCTCAGCTGTCCATGTACCCTGACTCTTGAGCTTCGATTGATCATTGGCCGTACACGTGTTGAGCCCTGACGTGAGCTGTTACTTTTTATTTTCACCTTACCCATAAATACCTCATTCACACCTTTCATTGTTTTACTTTCATCTACTGTTTGATTCCGGCGATTCAAGTGCTTCGAAGGGTTTCCGGCAATTTCAAGCTACTTCATCCTTTGATCTTTGTTTTCCTTCCAAATTATCCAGGTATTCTCCCTTTTCTCCTAGATTTTGTTTTTGTTCTTCATTTCTTCGCCCTTTTCTCCATATTGTTTCTTCAAAAAACCATGTCTTCATCCAAATCTTCTCCCACCTCTGAGGATTCATTCTCTCATCTTCCTTCAGAGCAGAGGGTTGCTGAGCAGTCTTCAGCCTCTACTTCTGGCTCCTCTGGTAGTGAAACCACCCTCTCTGCGCCAATGGATGGGAGAGAAGCTCAGAGCTCCTCCCCACAACGGTCCTCTATAGACGATGCCAGCTCGTGCCCTAGCCCCTTACACAAACGTAGATTATCCACCCTCCAGCCCAGAACCCGCGGAGGGCATTCCTCTTTGCCGACGTAGGCATGTTGTCATCATCCCTCCTGCGGAGAAGTAAGAGTGGGATGTAGTAGCATGTGCTTCCATTTTCTCTGTCGTGGACATAACGTTTCTTAAAGATCATAATGCCATGCACTGTCACTTCTTTATCGACATCTCGGGCCCTGATAAAAGGCCAAATTAGCTTTCCCCACCTTCCATGGCTCTCTAGAGAGCTCATATAGCTGCAGGGCTCCGGTTTCCTATTCATTCTTGTTAGAAATAACGCATGTAAAATACATAATCATGTATATAGAGAATCGATATACTTCAATTATATTACAGCGGAAGTGTATTTGATCGATTCACCAGATGATGGATCTACTTGATTCGTCTACAAGCCCGTCCAAATGAGCACTATCAGAGCGTCCGCCGTTTACTACACACCTTAGACTCTTGTAGGACTTCGGTGATGCTCCAAGAAGAAGAATAGAGAGAAAACCGGGAGAAACGTATTTTGTGGTCTGTTAATTCCGTCCTCTACGAATATCAGATATATTCGTATATATACTGGGTATGGGAGAGATCTCTCTCCTATTATGGATAGGATCTTCATCCCTATCAGAAATATATCTGATAAGATATCAAATATCTAGTCAGATATATATACCAACTATATTGGGATCCATTAGATATGGATGCAACCAGCATCTCCCACTCATACAAATCTGATCCGACTCATTCGAATCAAAGACTCCACAATTCTCATCATCACATCTCTTCTTTCATACCGAGACTAAGGCATGCGAGCGAGTGAAAACAAAATGGAATAAAGTGAGGAGAGTTATATTAATTTATCACCCAACTAACATAACTCATCAACTCAGGAGACTCGCTGTGTACCCTAAACTATGTGGTTGCACTAGACCAAACATCCCCCTCTTATGCATATAGAGCATGTTTGACCCCTAAATTGTATCTATGATCATGACTATGTCAAAACTATTTCGACTTAGTCAGCCGGCCTATGAGCCATAGTACACAAGTTCATTACCAGCTTAGTTTTTCCTTGGCCTCTTATGCCAATCTGCTTGGACTTGAAAACTTTCTTAGTCATGCTCCGACAGACAGTATCAACAATGGCCATTTAACACATGCTAAAGTAGCGTCATCAAACTTACACTTCATGACAAAGTCCAAAGTCCCAAAGGGAAAAAAAAAACACTATAAGAGCTCACACAATGACAAAGCAGGGATCTATTCGGTCACTCCTCTTACTAAGGTCGTCATTAAGCACATGTAGTATGAATACATGCTATGGTGGAGCTCCCACTCAAATTTGGGTCACGCTCTGAACATCATACGAGTCTTAGTCCAATCGCTCTTCTAGCGTCTTACGTGCGTATCACTAGAAATTTGTCTCCAACACAACTTTCGATGATTCGCACACTTGGCTATTAAGAAGCTTTTATGAAGTTAGGATATTCTTCATAATCGATCTAGTATTATCTCATCCTGGCCTCTTGCCAAGGCGACTATGGGCAACAACCTTTCATGTTGTTCATTTCACGAAGGTGATCACTCGCAAGTAGGTGTTTGATCCGCCAGTCTCATCCTGCTCGCTTACAAAAGTGCCAGGGCGATCTCCCGTGTGAGTGGGACAATCTAAGCCTTGTGACATATCACATATAATAGACACAGTACTTCTAACAACCACTTGCCCCTGCACAATATTATCTTGGATGAAGTGGTATCTGGTGTCAATATGCTTGGTCCTCCCAGGATACTTGGGGTCCTTAGCATACGCTAATGCAACTGTGTTGTCACAAAGGACAACTACTGCATCATCTACGTGCGCTGCAATGAGCAAAGTCTGGAGAAATCTTCTCAACCAGATAGCCTCTTGAACTGCAGATGTACAAGCGATGTACTCTGCTTCCATAGTGGATAAAGATATACAAGGCTGCTTCTTACTACACCAAGTGATAGCAGCGCCACCCAACAAGAATGTATATCCCGATGTGGATTTGCATTCATCTCTATCCGCTGATCCATCAGCATCACTGTAACCAAGTAGCTTCAAACTGCCATCGTGATAGCACAAAGCTAAATCACTTGTCCCCTTTAAATATCTAAGTATCCTTTTGACTGTAGTCCAGTGAGCGCGTCCAGGATAACTTTGATACCTACTCACCATCCCAACTGCAAAGCACAGGTCTGGTCGAGTACACATCATTGTGTACATCATCCTACTGCGCTCGCATAAGGAACCTAGCATTATGCATACAAAATCGCTCCAGAACCCTCTTAATATAAGTCTCTTGAGACAAAGTTAAGAGTCTCTTTGAGCAATCTCGGTATATCTTAACACCAAGTATGTATTCTGCCTCTCCCATGTCTTTCATCTCAAAAGTAGATGACAGCCACTGCTGAGTGGCGACAATCATCTCCGTATCATTTCTAGCCAATAAAATGTCATCCACATACAATGAGAGAATTGTGAATTTTTTCTCATTCCACATACAATGAGAGAATTGTGAATTTTTTCTCATCCCTTTTGACATACACACAGTGATCTTCCTCAACCATCGTGAAGCCTATCGAAGTGATAGCTAGATGAAATCGAAGGTACCACTGTCTGGATGACTGTTTCAGTCCATAAATGGAACGCTTTAAGCGGCACACTTTGCAGTCTTGTTCCTTTAGCTGAAAACCCTTAGGTTGATCCATATAGATCTCATCACCCAATTCTCAATTAACAAATGTTGTCTTTACGTCTATTTGGAATAGTTCCAAATCCAGCGACAATTGCTAAAATGAGACGGATCGAGGCAAACCTCACCACTAGGGAGAATGTCTGTTCATAGTCCACACCTTCTTTTTGGGTAAAGGGTTTCGCCACCAGGCGAGCTTTGTACTTGTCTATCGAACCATTTGCTTTTCGCTTGACTTTGAGAACCCACTTATTCCCAATTATCTTGTGTCCAGACGGTAGATCGACCAGCTCCCAAACTTGGTTCTTAGCCATCGAACTCATCTCTTCCTCCGTAGAATTTATCCACTCTTTAGCATTTAGAGAAGTTACAGCCTCTTCATAAGTGGCTGGATCATACACATCCATTGTTACGCACATGAAAGATTCCCCTTCGAGTTCAAAACGTCTTCGGGGCACCGTTCCACACTTGCTCCGGTGCAACTCTAGATCTTGAGAGTCTTTATGCAATGAATTTCTCCCACTGACTCTAAGATTGCTCTCAATATTCTCGTCGATTGCTGGATTTGGTTTTGAAACCACATCCTCGCTAGGAATTCCAGCGTTATCTTTGAGATCTTGTAACTCATAAAGTTCAAGATCTCCTTTAACTTCTCCAATTGTTGGAAATTCCTCCTCGAGAAAATTGACAACGCGTGACTCAATTTCTGTCATTCCTCCGTCAGGATGTTCACCATACATCACATAGCCTTTCGAGTGGTCACAATATCTTACAAAGATATGTTTAACTGTTCTAGGACCAAGTTTCCCATGTTTATGAGAAGTATTATGAACAAACCCAGCTGGCCCCCAAGGGCGCAAGCCTTCTAAGTTACGCTTTCTTTCATGCCACAACTCATACGGCGTCGAAGGATCTGACTTAGATGGCACATGGTTCAATATGTAGGCAGTTAAGATTGCATCTCCCCAATAGGATATTGGTAGATTTGTCCAGAAGTGTCCTATTCCTCCTCTCTACAACACCATTTTGTTGCGGAGTGTATGGAATTGACAGTTGTCTTATGATCCCTTTTTTCTCACAGTATTGTCTGAGCTGATCAGACAAGTATTCTTGCCCCCTACAAAGTTTTAAGTTTCTTATCTCTTTAGTTCTCAACCTCCGCTAAGAATCGCTTGAAGCAATCAAGCGCTTCTGAGCGGTGAGATAGGAGATACACTGAACTGTAGCGCGAATAATCATAAATAAATGTGAGGAAATAGGATGCACCGTGTCGTGCCTTCACATTTACGGGTCCTCATATGTCCTAGTGAACTAACTCTAGAGGTTGAGTAGCTCTCTTTTCCTTTCCAAAAGGCTTCCGGCATAATTTTTCTGCGAGACATGGTTCGCACACAGGAAGCTTGACTTTAGCGAGATTGCCTTAAAGACCTTCTCGAGCTAACCTAGTCATCCTTTCACGTCCTATGTGTCCTAATCTTGCATGTTATTTAATAGAATCATTCAAAACATCAACAGATGAAGAAACAAAAGAAGTGCAAGCAATAGATAAATCTAACATGAAAAATCCATTGGTCATATGACCTATGCCATAAAGGTTGTTGTCGAGAAAAATGGATAACATAGTTATTTCAAATAGGAAAGATGGTACACATGTTCGTGACACACTTTAGGACGCTTTAAGTGTTAATTTAGCGATGTTTTTGTGCACTTTCATGCGTACTTCGTGCATTTAATTCTCATTGGGCAAAATAATGCGTTTGGTTCATTTTTATGTTAAAACAGGTGCAAATGGATCGAAAAAGAGCATCAAAAGATCACGGAATCGATAGATTGATTAAGGCAACTGAGGACAGGGCTAAAGGAAGATCTCGGCCGGGACAGGTTACAAATCTTGGCCGAGATGACCTTCCAGGGAAATGTGAAGAGTTGAAGATCCCGGCCGAGATGACTGTCTAGGTAAAATCCAGAATTTCAAGAGAACAAGATCTCAGCCGAGATGAAACCCAATCTCGGCCGAGAAGAGCCAAACCTTAATAAGCTCTAAAAATCCTCTTTTCACGTCTCGGCTGAGATTTAGTTGCATGTCGGCCAAGATCAGCCTTCGATTCACCCAGCAAAAAATCCTCTTTTCACGTCTCGGCCGAGACACATTTGAATCTCGGTTAAGATTTTGTGCCCTGTTTTAAAATTGTGAATGCGATTTTGCCTTAAACTCAAGTGACAACTCTTCCCCTATATATATATGTTCCATTTCGAATTTGACTTATCCAAGAACACAATTCCAGCCATTTTCTAGCCATCAAAGCCACCAAGGACGGATATTGGGCAAGAGATTGAAGGATCATCTTCTCGAATTGACATCTTGGGTTTCATCTATCTTAGTATCATGTTTTCTTGCTTTTCTAATTATTTTCTATTTTTTTAAGCTTCCATGGGTGAGTAGCACCCTTATTTTAGCCCTTGATCGCTAGTTGAACCTTGAATTTAAAATGTTTATGTAATTTTTACGATTGTTAACCGGTTGGATTATGTTTTTGGAATATTCTATGTTATTTGGGATTATTGATTCACACTTATGAATTGAATTGTGGTCTGATCACCCATTTGGATATGTGTTTATGTGTTGCTAGAATTGGGCTTATAATCCGTAATTGTTATGAATCCGATTCCCGTGTAGCAAATAATAGATTTATTTTATTGGGGATAACATAGAGTTCGACCACTAAAATCGAACTTGTTAGTTTTATGCTGAATCTCTCCGTTGTCTTGATTCTTAAAACATTTGACTATTGATTCTTAAAGAGCTTGTTTTAGGAATTGATAAGTTGAGTAGGATTAATTGAAGAGCATGTTTTGATTAAACATACTTAAGAGACAACAAGGTTGATAGAGCTTGTTATTAATCTCGGAGTAGGAGTTCTAAGGCTAACCAATTGGGAAATAATATCAATTACATAGATTATTCGAACCAAGGAGATACTTGATCAAGGGTTGAATCCTTTAATCATATTTTAAAACCCAAAAATCAATCTGCTTATCTTGTCATCTTATGTTAATTGAATCTTAAGTTAAATTGATCATAGTTTAATAGTTGTTCTTTGTAATTACTTGTAGTTCATCTATGTTATTGGGGATAACATAGAGTTCGACCACTAAAATCGAACTTGTTAGTTTTATGCTGAATCTCTCCGTTGTCTTGATTCTTCTAATTCAATGGTTTGCTCACTCTCTATATTCATCATCCGTTTTTATTGCTTTCATTATTTGTTCCTACCTTTATTTAAATTTTACAATCGCTTGATCTATCAAAATGACACTAGACTACCGTTCCTCGTGGGATCGGCCCTTACTTGCCACTCTACTAGTTAGAGTTGTAGGATAAGGTTAAGAATATATTTATATACATTAATTTGGTGGTAAGAAATGACCGTACCAAATTTTAGCGCCGTTGCCGGGGAACGGTGTTAAGTGTAGTATTATTTTGGTATTCAAGCATATTCTTTATTTACATAGGTAGTTGTTTGCTTGTTTTATTTAGTAATCTAAATACTTACATTGGTTCTTTGTTTGGTTTACTTGTAGTGGATGTTCTTGTGCTCACAAGGGGAGAAAGGATTGTTATTTGAATCGGACATCGTTGAGCGTGAGCGGGTGTTGAGGAGAAGAGCCCGAGATTTGGAACAAATCTGAGAAGAATTTGAAGCTTTGAATATAGAGAGTGAGCAAACCATTGAATTAGAAGAAATGGATGATGAACAGATTCAGGAGAGGACCGTGAAGGAGCTTGCTAACACAAGGGTTGCACATGAACCCTTGTGTATCACATTTCCACAGATAGGGAATGATACTACCTTTGAGCTCAAGTCTGGGCTCATTAATCTCTTGCCATCATTTCATGGGCTATCCGAGGAAGACCCGCATAAACATTTAAAAGAGTTTCATGTGGACTGCTCAAGCATGTAACCGACAAGAGTGACTGAGGAACAGATTAAACTGAGGGCATACCCTTTCTCACTTAAAGACCTTGCAAGAGATTGGTTATACTATTTGCCACCCGGTACCATTACCACTTGGGAGCAAATGGAGACACAGTTTCTTGAGAAGTACTTTCCACGATCCCGGGCTACCAACATCAGAAAAGAGATCAGTGGAGTTAGGCAAATGCAAGGGGAAACCTTATACGAATACTTGGAAAGGTTCAAGAAACTTGTAGCAATGTCCACCACATCAAATCACCCCGCAGTTGTTGATCCAATATTGGTATGAGGGGCTTTGTCTGACTGGCAAAAATATGATTGACTCATCCAGTGGAGGGGCTTTGGTCGACAAGACCCCTACTGAAGACCGAGCATTGATCTCGAAAATGGCAGCCAACACTCAACAATTCAGTTGTCGAGAGCCCGTGAGACGTGTCAAGGATGTCATCGATTCGAGTATTGAAGAGAGGTTGGATCAGCTTACCGACCTAGTAAAGAAAGTGGCTTCGGGTAGCACTCCTACTCCAAGACCTTGCATAATCTGTCAAATAACCAAACACTCCACTAATACTTGTCCTATTCTCGGAGAGGAGATGAAGGCTCATGCTAATGTAGTGCACAATTTCTATCCTAACCATGCCGGCAGAAAGTATGATCCTTATTCGCAGACATACAATCCAGGATGGAGAGACCATCCCAACTTCAAGTATGGACATCAGAATCCGAATGTCCAACATCAGGGTGAACAAAGTGGGCACAATCGACCCTCTTACCCTAAAGGAATGTTCCAACAGAGATAGCCCACCGAGCTAATACCCTCTGATCCATCATTGTCCGACATAGTGAAAAGCTTGGCAACCAGTACCCTTCAACTTCAGAAAGAATCAAGTTCGAGGTTCCAAAATATTGAGAACCAAGTCAGTCAAATAGCATTTGCGGTATCCCGTCTGGAAAGTGCTCAAAGTGGGAGTTTCCCGCACAACCAAAGATAAACCCCAGGAATGTCAATGCAATCACCCTAAGGAGTGGGGGTGACGCTTGGAGAGCCTAAAAAGCCCGGGCATCACTCTAAAGGGGAGAGGAGAGTCGAAAATAAAGAAGAGATTGCTGAGAACAGAATCTTAGCCAAGAAACACCAAGATCTCGGCTGAGGTTGCTTACTTCGACCACAAGGGAAAATTCCCTGCCCACCCATCTCGGCCGAGAAGGAAGTGAATCTCGGCCGCGATCATGCAACCATGGCTGAAGGTGAAAAATGCTGTAAACTCGTCTCGACCGAGACACAAGCCAATCTCGGCCGAGATCCTCAGGGGTCACAATTCAATGTTGCAATTCCACCACTTCCGTTTCCCAGCCAGATAAAAAAGGTGGTAGATAGAAATAAGGATCGGGATATTCTAGAAGTGTTTCGGAAGGTGGATATAAACATCCCTTTGATTGATGTCACTAAGCGAATTCCGAGATATGCTAAGTTCCTCAAGGACTTGTGCACTAACAAGAGGAAGCTCAAGGGGATGAAAAAGTGATCCTGGGAGAGAATGTATCCGTAATCTTCCAAAAGAGACTCCCACTGAAGTGTAAAGATCCCGGAATGTTCGTGATCTCGTGCAAGATAGGTAACTGTAAAATTGAACGTGCAATGCTCGACTTAGGAGCTTCAATTAATGTTATGCCACGTTCAATTTTTCATTCTTTAAATTTGGGGCCACTCAAGGAAACAAGAGTCGCCATTCAACTAGCCGACCGAAGCACTTCGTATCCCGATGGGATAATCGAGGACGTGCTAGTTAAAGCTGACGAACTCGTGTTCCCCACTGATTTCTATGTGATGGACATGCAAGGCGATCCATCAATGTCCACACCGATCTTGTTGGGAAGACCATTTCTAAATATTTCCCAAACCAAGATCGATGTTCGTGAGGGCACCCTCACGATGGAATTTGATGATTGAATTGTCAATTTCAATATCTTTGATGCAATGCGGTTCCCGGAGGATGTTCATTCCGTATTTTTCATTGATGTTATTGATCCACTTGTGGAAGAGTTGTTTGAGTTGTCATGTAGGGACTTAATGGAAGTTGCGCTTACCACTCATTTAGAGAAGGGAAAAGAAGAGGTTTGGGAGACTAATGAGGCATTAGTGGAAACAGTGGCACAAATGCATGCACCGAAGTCATCCCTACTAAGATATGCGCAGAAGTTCATTCCATTGCCGGATACACACAAGAAGATGTTACCTTCTACGGTGGAGGCCCCAGCCCTTGAGCTAAAGTCTCTTCCTGACCACTTGAAGTATGTTTACCTAGGAGTGAATGAGACATTACCGGTGATCTTCTCATCCAAGTTGTCTCCAAACCAAGAAGCATCTTTGATAGCGGTCCTTAGAGAACATAAGGGAGCAATTGGTTGGGCTATTCCCGACATGCAAGGCATTAGTCCATCTCTTTGTATGCACCGCATTCTACTTGAGGAGGATTCAAAACCAAGTCGGGAACCCCTAAGGAGACTTAACCCACCCATGATGGAGGTGATGAAGAAGGAAGTCATCAAGCTACTTGATGTTGGGATTATCTACACTATATCGGATAGCAAGTATGTGAGCCCAACTCAAGTTGTGCCCAAGAAGTCGGGAGTGACGGTAGTGGAGAATAAAGATGGGGAATTGGTTCCCACCCGTTTGCAAAATGGGTGGAGGGTGTGCATAGATTACCGCAAGTTGAACGCCATGACCCGCCAAGATCACTTCCCCTTGCCATTCATCGACTAAATGCTAGAAAGGTTGGCCGAACATTCATTTTACTGCTTCTTGGATGGATACTCCGGGTATTTCCAAATAGCCATTGCACCCGAAGATCAAGAGAAGACCACCTTTACATGTCCCTTCCGCACTTTTGCATGGAGAAGAATACTATTTGGGCTATGCAATGCCCCGACCACTTTTCAAAGGTGCATGGTGAGTATCTTTTCTGAATATGTTGACATATTATTGAGGTTTTCATGGACGCTTTTAGCGTATATGTTGAGTCTTTTGAAAAGTGTTTTAATAATCTTGCTAAAATTCTGAAAAGGTGCATGGAAACAAATCTTGTGTTGAATTGGGGAAAATGCCATTTTATGGTTGAGCAAGGCATCATTCTTGGGCATATAATTTCATCAAAAGGCATTGAAGTTGATAAATCTAAAGTTGATCTTATTACTGCCTTGCCTTACCCCGGAACTGTGTGGGAAGTGCGATCGTTTCTTGGCCATGCAGGTTTCTACAAGCGTTTCATTAATGATTTTTCAAAGATCTCAGCCCCTCTGTGTCGGCTATTACAAAAGGACGTCGAATTTGAGATGTCGACTGATTGCAAGATCGCCTTTGATCAGCTTAAGGATGCCCTTACATCACCTCCCATTATCCAACCACCGGATTGGACACTGCCGTTCGAGATAATGTGTGACGCTAATGACTATGCAGTGGGAGCTGTCTCGGGGCAACGGAAAGGAAAAGCAGCTCATGTGATCTACTATGCCTCTAGGACCCTGAATCCGGCACAAGCAAACTACACCACTACAGAAAAAGAACTCTTGGCTATAGTTTTTGGTTTAGAAAAGTTTAGGTCACATTTACTTGGTACTAAGATTATCGTTTTTTCTGACCATGCAACTCTTCGGTTTCTATTATCAAAGAAGGAAGCTAAACCAAGACGCATACGATGGATTTTACTACTTCAAGAATTTGATTTGGAAATAAAAGACAAGAAAGGGCAGAAAAATTCGGTGGCTGATCACTTAAGCCGAGTGACATAAGAGGAGGACGAAATGCCCTTAAGGGAGAGCTTCCCAGACGAGCAGTTATTCATGGCATCAGATTCGAGTGTCCCATGGTATGCCAACTTGGCAAATTACTTGGTGAGAGGAGTATACCCCGATAGCATGAACGAGGCCCAAAGAGATCGATTGAAAAGTGAAGCGAAATACTATTTTTAGGATGATCCGTATTTATAGAAACATGGTCAGATCAAGTGATACGAAGGTGCATTTCGGAAATAGAGGTTCAATCGATACTTGCTTTTTGTCACTCTTATGCATGTGGAGGACAATTTGGTCCAAAGAGGTCAGCGCACAAAGTTCTCGAGAGTGGGTTCTTCTAGCCAACCTTATTTAAGGACGCTTATACTTTTTGCAAATCATCTGACAACTGTTAAAAGACGGGGAACATCTCATAAAGGAATCAAATGCCCCAATAACCAATAATGGAGTGCGAAATTTTCGACGTTTGGGGCATGGATTTCATGGGCCCGTTCCCATCTTCTTATGGGAATCTTTATATCATGTTGGCTGTGGACTATGTGTCCAAATGGGTGGAAGCAAGGGCTACTCGTATGAACGATTCAAGGGTTGTTGCTGATTTCGTCAAGTCCAACATATTTGCAAGATTCGGGATCCCAAGAACCATCATAAGTGATAGGGGTACACACTTTTGCAACCGGACCATCGAAGCACATTTCAAGAAATATTCAGTTTTTCATAAAGTTTCTACTCCATATCATCCACAGACGAATGAGCTAGCCGAGACTTCAAATTGAGAGATAAAAAATCAGTGCTATAGAAAACCGTCCAACCAAATCGGAAAGACTGGAGTTTGAGGCTTGATGATGCCTTATGGGCATACATGACCGCCTACAAAATGCCTATAGGCATGTCCCCATATCGCCTTGTTTATGGCAAACTGTGCCATCTTCCGGTTGAACTCGAGCACAAAGCCTATTGGGCCATACGAAGATGTAACGTGAGCTTAGATAAGGCGGGTGTGCACCGGAAACTTCAACTCCAAGAGCTAGAAGAGATTCGGAATGAAGCTTTCGAAAATGCTTTGATATATAAGGAGAAGACCAAGGCCTTCCATGATGCAAGAATCTCCCAGAAAAATTTCGTTATTGGAGTGAAGGTACTTATGTACCACTCGAGGTTGAAATTGTTTCCCGGAAAGCTTCGATCAAGGTGGATTGGACCATTCATTATCAAGAAAGTTTCTCCACATGGGGCCATTGAGATAGAAAGCGGTAAAACGAGCAAGGTTTTGAAAGTGAACGGACAATTGATGAAGCCGTATTTCGAAGGCTGTCAAGATAGCCCGGTTGAAGAGAAACGAGTAGAAGACCCACCATCGAGCTAAATGAACATCGGTCGAGTCAACGACATTAAACAAAGGCACTTGTCGGGAGGCAACCCGACGGTATCTTTAAATTTTTGCACTTTCAAATTCATAGTTTGGTAGCTTAATAAATGCCTTGTGGCATATTTGATGTTTTTGTTGAGAAATGTGCAGGTATAGATTAAAATAATCAACATATAGCATGAAATGGGGGTGAAAAGGATCAAAATGAAGGAAAAGTGCAGGGAAAGCCAATTAGGAATACGAATTTGACGATGATAAGCAATATTTGTAGACTAGGAGATGGGATTAGGTGAGACATTTGTGAATTAGGATTGTGAATACTCTTCGAACATGTATTTGGATTGTATAGCCTTTTTGCTTGATTAATATGATCGACATTTCAATTTTTGAGCTAGAATGGTTTATGTGTAATCGTTTGAAATGACTTGATATATGTTAGAACACACTAAACCGATTTAGCTCATTTTTTTTTTTTATTTGATTGTCGATTTGGGCTATTTGGGCTAGATAATTGATTCATGATTGAAGAATAATGAGTGTGAAATTGTTTTCCCATGGATAAATGATGGTGGATATATAAGTTTGAAAATTTGCTTTTCAACTTAAGTTTAATGTGTGTGTTTTTTACTGGTTACATGCAAGCAATGGCACCACCAAAAAACACGAAGAAAAACACCAGTCAAGAGGGTACCTCAAGTAGGCGTGTAACACAAAAAATCAGAAAAAGTCAGGCCAAAGGTAAAGAAAAAGCAGTTGAGCACACACCAGAGAATCCCATACCGGAAACTCCAACAACCACAGATAAACCCACGAAACCATCTGACTTCGATATAATTATGAGCACAGACGAACAGAAGAAGAGGTTCGACAAATTGATAAGGAGAGGGGTGTCGGCAACCGTCCAAAGATTTTGGACGCCATGGCCATAAGGGAAAACATCAATGATCTCTTAGAAAAAGCGGGACTCGCCCAATGCCTAGCACCCCGACCTACCTTCCTAAAGTTCATGCTAGAATTCTTTAGCACTCTCGAAATCGAGGAGGAGTCACTTTCCTGCACAACAAAGGTCTACAATATCAAGTTTCAACTTCTGAATGAGACAAAGACCCCTAGCCACGACAACTTGAGGGCTATATACGGCTTCAAAAGGCCAACTGTTGGCGATGCTGGTACTCTACGAGAGTTCGACGTGCAATAATTCTGGGGGCAAATCACTGCCGCCCCTGGAATAGTTGGACCACGGGCTTACGACCCAAGGAGCTCCAGGTTGACTTCGATATGAAGCCTGGTCGTCAAATATTTGCAGAAGTTGCTGAGCTCGACAATCTGTGGCAGGAAGGAGATCAGTTCTCCTCGATTATATGAGATGTAGATTTTGTGGGCAATTGTGAACAGAACGTTGAGGGACTTCCAAGAAGATCTGATAATGAGCTTTGAGAAGACAGTAAAGGAGTTGAGGACAGAAAGAAAGAGGGTAACGAAGGTTCCAGACCCGATTTACTGCGGGGCCTTGATTGCCCCCATTCTTGAGCATTATAACATGCCCCTGCCAGAATACACATCTATCAGCAATGAATACTACTTAGACTGAGAATAAATGGAGAATATGCGAATAGCAATGCTCGGATATAAAGAGGGAACCTCGGGACCGTCTATCCCTTATGTCCTACAAAATGAGGGACATTATCTCCACCTACCTAACCCCAGGCTGACGTACATCACCAACTTAGAAAGCAAATTGAACTTGGTACTGAGCTCAGAGGCGCACATCAATGCATCCAAAGAGCCAACTAGTGAAGAATTGACCAAGTTCAAGAGAGCAAAGAAGTCACGTCCGGTGACAAGGGTTCGGAGCATGGGAGGCGAGGGAGAAGGTAGCAGCCAACCAAACAGACCGTCCAAGAAGAGACCAGCATCAGCTGTGCTGTCTCAATCAGAGTTCTAGGAATGACAAGAAGGACTGGTGGCTGCAATTGGAGACGAAATCAAAGGAATCAGAGCTGAACTGGTTGAAATGAGGACGACAATTGGAGCTGAACTTAGAGGTATTAAAGAGACCATTAAAGAAAACCAGACCAAGCTCCTCGACCTCTTCAACACCATCAAAGGGTGTTTTATCGGCTCAAGCTCCCGGCTTTCCCAATCTTTGTGAGTGGAGTACCGAGAAAGCCTTACTCCTCCTTCACAAACTTAGTTGAAAACTATGTTTGGGGAGAGAACAAGGGGGTAAGACATTCTCGGCCACTCAAACTTCCCAAACCCCCTCCCATCCTTCCTTATCTTCCTTTACTGTTTATGATATTGGCCTATGTGCCTTCACTTCTGTCACTTTACACTATTATTGTTGGTATTGGCCTGTGAGCCATTTGAAATTTTGTTCATTTTGGATTCATTTGACGGCCTGTGTGCCAATTGTGATTTGACCTTTGGCTTGATTGTTAAATGATTGACTTTGCCTTGACTGTTGATGACATTGCTTGGCCCGTGAGCCAATTGCTATCATTTGGTTGTTTTAGTTATTTTGATATTTTTTATATTAAATTTTAATACCTTGCACATTTTAGGAGTAGAATTTTCGTTAAGTTAGTTAGTTAGTTAGTGGCTTTGGCTAAAACGGTTAATAATTGGTTAAATTAAGCGAGCACCAACTCGTACTCCTCTTTTCCACAAACTTAGTTTCCAACCAAGTTTGGAGAGAGGGTGGTACGCGTACCAGTTGGCCGCTCGAGAAAAAGTGATTGAATCGTGTAGGAATGAGAACTGTGACATCAGTTAATGATGAAAATTTTTGATTTTTTTTTTTTTAAAATGGCACTTGATAGAGCATGATAGGCTTTTGAAGCAAAATCAACTTGCATTCAAAACTTGGGATCAAATTTTTTACCAAGTGAGTTTTTGAGCCTTAAAATAATACTCCCACTTTAGGAGTAATTAAAAATTTCTTTCGGTGTGAAATTCATTGAATGCATGCATTTCCCTCTAGAGCTTGCCCTGATTCTCTACTTTGAATGAGTCGATACATGTTGTGGCATTGAATATGATTTTAGGCACTTCTTGATTTGAACCTATTTCAAAAGCTTGAAAATATTTCCTTTTTACCAAATATGAAATTGTCTCTAGTTAAGCCCCTTGAGCTTAAAGATTTCTTTCTTTCATTGCCAACTTTACAAGCCAATTCCCTTTTCATTTAACCTTTGAACCCAAATGGACTATAAGAGTATGAGGGAGGCGGTTGGAAGGTAGTCGGGTTGGAGAATTGGGATCAAATGTGGGTTGACTAGTAGAAACTATTGAAGGCTGAAAGGAAACATACAAAATAGGCAAAAATCGAGATTATTAACCTCTCCATTGGTTGTAAATATTTTTCATCAAAAAAAAAAAAAAAAAGGAGAAAAAGTCGAAAAATCATAAAAACAAAAGAAATAGTTGATTGTATATACTTTCTTAGTGTTAGAATTGAAGAGGTTAGTAAAAATCACACTTCTTGTGATTATCACTCTTAAAAGTTGAAAAAATCATAAGATATACACTTCAATTGAGAGATGATAAACAAGAGATTAGTAGGTTAGTTTGAGTTGAGGTAGTCAAATCTTAGGATCGACTTGATTGGGAATTGAGAGAGCAAGGAAGGATGACTATTCTTTGAGGGCTAGACGGGTAGGGCCCACTCGTTTAGTCCATTTTGTTAGTCACTCTTACCTAGAATTATCCCACCTTACCCCAAGCCAACACTACAACCTATATAAAGACCTATTTGATTCTTTGCCACACTTGTCAAGTACATTTTCAAGTTTAGATGATTGGCAAGCCTAGGTAGGCGGTTCATGCACTTCAATGCAAGCGTATACACGTACCACTTGATACACTCGAGAGTTGAGAGATACACTCACCCGGTAAGGATCTCAAGTTGAGAATGTCAAAGTGTAGAAAGTAGTGGACTTTGCCAATAACAGATGCTCTTTACTTTCATGTTTGCCTTGCTTTTAAGAAAATAATCTGAAATCGATTGCCACTTAAATATGTCCTGAACACGTGTTCTTTCTTCTTTTTCTTTATTTGTTCGCGACGAACAAATTTTAAGTTTGGGGAGATTTGGTACACGTGTTCGTGCACACACATATGCGTTTGGTTCATTTTTATGTTAAAACAGGTGCAAATGGATCGAAAAAGAGCATCGAAAGATCACAGAATCGATGGATCGATCGAGGCAACAAAGGATAGGGATAAAGGAAGATCTCGACCGAGAAAGATTACAAATCTTGGCCGAAATGACCTTCCAGGGAAAACTTGAAGTTTTGAAGAGTTGAAGATCTCGGCCGAGACGGGCAATGCATCTCGGCCGTGATGACTTTTCAGGGAAAATCTTGAATTTCAAGATATCAAGATCTCGACCAAGATGAATCCCAATCTCGACCAAGAAGAGCCAAACCCTAACAAGCCCTGAAAAACCCCTTTTCACGTCTCGGCCGAGATTTACTTGCATCTCGGCCGAGATCAGCCTTCGATTCACCCAGCAGAAAATCCTCTTTTCACGTCTCGGCCGAGACACATTTGAATCTCGACCGAGATTCTGTGCCCTGTTTTAAAATTGTGAATGTGATTTTGCCTTAAACTCAAGTGACAACTCTTCCCCTCTATATATAAGTTCCATTTCGGATTTGACCTATCCAAGAACACAATTTCAGCCATTTTCTAGCCATCAAAGCCACTAAGGAGGGATATTGGGCAAGAGATTGAAGGATCATCTTCTTCAATTGACATCTTAGGTTGCATCTATCTTAGTATCATGTTTTCTTGCTTTTCTACTTATTTTCTGTTTGTTTTAGCTTCCATGGGTGAGTAGCACCCTTATTTCAAGCATTGATCATTAGTTGAACCTTGGATTTAGAATGTTTATGTAATTTTTACGGTTGTTAACCGGTTGGATTATATTTTTGGAATGTTCTATGTTATTTGGGATTATTGATTCATACTTATGAATTGAATTGTGGTTTTATTACCCATTTGGATATTTTTTTATGTGTTGCTAGAATTGGGCTTATAATCCGCAATTTTTATGAATTCGATTCCCGTGTAGCAAATAATAGATTTATTTTATTGGGGATAACATAGAGTTCGACCACTAAAACTGAACTCGCGAGTTTTTTGTCGAATCTACTCCGTTGTCTTGATTCTTAATGCATTTGACTATTGATTCTTATAGAGCTTGTTTTAGGAATTGATAAGTTGAGTAGGATTAATTGAAGAGCTTGTTTTGATCAATCATAGTTAAGAGACAACAAGGTTGATAGAGCTTGTTATTAATCTCGGAGTAGGAGTTCTAAGGCTAACCAATTGTGTAATAACATCAGTTACATAGATTATTCGAACCAAGGGGATACTCAATCAAGGGTTGAATCCTTTAATCATATTTTAAAACCCAAAAATCAATCTACTTATCTTGTCATCTTATGTTAATTGAATCTTAAGTTTATTTGATCATAGTTTAATAGTTTTTCTTGGTAGTTACTAGTAGTTTATAGTCGGATAATGAAACCCCCCCCCCCTTTTATTGCTTTCATTATTTGTTCCTATCTTTATTTAAATTTTACAATCGCTTGATATATCAAAATGACACTAGACTACCGTTTCTCGTGGGATCGACCCTTACTTGCCACTCTACTAGTCAGAGTTGTAGGATAAGGTTAAGTGTATATTTATATACATTAATTTGGTGGTAAGAAATGACCGTACCACAAGAAAAATCTTGACTTAAAAGTGCTGAAACTTAAAGTAAATTACACTGAATACTAGGCGCATAAAGCACATCACTAAGGAACAGCTCGTGCCCAGTGCTAAGTTTGAGCTGGTATGACCCAACTCCAACAACCAATTCTTGTGCGCCATTTCCCATAGCAATGTAGTGGCTGCCCGCTGGTACTCGATGATAATCTACAAATCATGCTCTATCTCTTGTCACATGTTTAGTTGCTCCCGAGTCTACAGTCCAACCATGGAGAGAGTTAGCAACGAACACATGTGAGCAAACAAATGAAGAAGAGCTAGGAGTTGGTCTTAACTTCTTTGGCTCGGTTCAATTACGAGCAAAGTGACATGTCTTTCCACAGTTATAGCAAGATTCTTTCTTCTTTCCGCCCCTTTTACCACGGTGACCATTTTTAGCCTTTTCACCTTGGGGGCCCAAGTTTTGGTTTTTGGCGTTGCTTTATCCTGCACTCTTTTGTCTTTTCCAACGGTTGCCTGTGTTAGGCTTGCGTTGACCAACGGGTGCGACGAAAGTAGCTGCTTGTGCTCTTTCCGCCTCTCGAAGGTCAGCCTCGAGTCTAAGATGACTGGCGACGCTGTTAAAAGTCTGGATTTGCTCATTGTGTGTGAGCACAAGTTTGTTGTTCATCGGTGAGTTCATTTCTAGCATTTTGAAGCTCTCAAATCATGTCTTTCATGACATCAAGATGCTGGCCCATAGTGTACTTTGGGTCAAGTACGTACTGATTGAACTTAAGGGTTAAAGCCCTTAGTCTCGTTGCCGAGGTAGTGTCGTACATGACCTTTAAGCCGTCCCACAGCTCTTTAGCTGTAGGAAACATCTCGAACACACGAATCAGATGATCCTGCGTGCAGCTCAGCATAGTATAGCGCGCAGAATGATCTTGATTCACCCACTTATTGTACGCGTCCAAATTGCGACAATATTGGGCACTTTGACCGTTCTCTGGCTCAACCGGCATAGCCATAGTCTGGTGAGATGGTCAAGGACCTTCATATGGTGTAGCAAAACCTGGATCTTACGGTGCCACATGGCATAGTTCTGGCCATCCAGAGTCGTAAAGATAAGAAAAGCTACTTGGGCATCCATTTCTATTAATATTATGCACAATATGTTAGAAGTTTGTCTATTTAATATTTTTATTCGGGTCCAAATAAAATTTTATTATTTCTCACAAGTGAATGAGATCGAAAATTTGCCACATAGACTCATAATCATCTCCAACTCAATTGAAGACGATAATAAAAAATTAAATGATCACGAATAAAAAAAATGTCCATCTCAAGAAACATACATAAAAAATAATATAGTGAGATGTCAATGACCTATGGTGGTAAATACGAAACAACAAATTACATGGCCTAAAAAATGGCCCCTCTAATACATGTGCCCTAGTAAGAAACGGGAAAATAATAAAAAAATAACAAATTTTCCTACTACATGAATCTATATAAAAAAAATTACATATCAACATCGTATAACCACCACTGTCATCAATATCTCATACATGCATACAATAATTAATATTACGTAATCAAAATATGCAATCAATAAATAAAGTCACATAATGCATATAATTAATTAAGCAGCCAAATTTATTTATCTATTATTAAGCTGCCCAATACCCTTAAAAAACCATAGCACTTTTTAATTAAAAATCGGCCCATTAAAAAATTGAAGCCCAGTTTGTGAAACAAAACCCAACAGATCCAACATGTTCAGGCCCAAATTATTATCAACCTAACCATAAAAAAAACAACCCACTTCCTCAAAAAATGAGCAGCCCAATTTCTTAGTATAGGGTCCAGCTAGATTTCTTGCAGCCCAAAATCGGGCCCAGCCCAGAAACCCGCAAACCCTAGCAAGGCCGCCGCCACAGAGCAGCAGACGGCGCAGGTTAGCAGTGCAGCAGCAGCAGCGGAGCAGCGCGCAAGAGCAGCGTAGCCGCGCGCGGGGTGGCGCAACAGCTGCCCCCGCCGTCGCTCTGCAGCAGTCAACAACGAAGCAGCGCAGCGGAAAATCCGCGTCGCCGGCGCCACCTTCGCCTTCGCCTTCGCCTTCGCCTTCGAACCCCGTCGATCCTCCCCTAGATCCCGCCACCGCCTCGCGCAGCAGTGGCGAGCACCACCGCCATGGCTGACGGACATGGCAAGACGAGAGCTGGGTGGAAAAAAAAACTCCAGTTTTGTTTTGGGAAGGTTTTTCTTTAAAAAATAATTTTTGGAAATAAGCAACAATATCAGTGTTGATGATAACAATCTCTACGGCTTTATTGATATCATTTATTCATTTTAATGATATAATCCAGAAAACAAATTCCCAATTAAATAAAAGACGAAACCGGAAATTAATAATCACGCAGGCAAGAACGAATCAATACGCTCTGATACCACTGTTAGAAATAACACATGTAAAACACAGAATCATGTATATAGGGAATCGATATACCTTAATTATATTGCAGCGGAAGTGTATTTGATCGATTCACCAGGCGATGAATTTACTTGATTCGTCTACAAGCCCGTTCAGACGAACACTACTAGAGCGTCCACCGTTTACTACACACCTTAGACTCTTGGAGGACTTTGGTGATACTCCAAGAAGAAGAATAGAGAGAAAACCAGGAGAAACATATTTTGTGGTCTATTAATTCCGTCCCCTACGAATATTAGATATATTCGTATATATACTGGTATGGGAGAGATCTCTCTCCTATTATGGATAGGATATCCATCCCTATCTGAAATATATCTGATAAGATATCAAATATCTAGTCAGATATATATCTCAACCATATTGAGATCCATCAGATATGGATGCAACCAACTATTCTTATATTATTGGGGTGTGCAACCACCTTCAGATTTCAGTCTGTCAAATCAACCCCTCATCTCTGAGAATTATAATTTCCTTCTATATTCAGATGAGGGCTAATGGTGGTCGTTGCACCCCTGATTATTTCCTAGCTTGCCATGACTTTAAGAGAGGGAATAATGGATTTTTCTACTTTAGCTCGAGACCTAGTTGCCCTGCTCACTTCGTAGGGAAGCCCGCTGCGCTGGAATTGGAAACCCCACTGGGCCGTGATAACCCCCCGTCATGCAAGGTGGTCGTTCCTCTGCGAGTGGGTAAATTCTACCCCTCGCATCTCTCGTCCCTCCACCACCCAAATCTCTGATTAGGATAGAGCAATCATGGGCAAATTAAACTTCCACGTGAGAAGGCGATCTTTATTTCCCATAATATCCGTCCTTAGGAACGATGCAATGCTAGCCAAATATGGACTTCTAGGGGAAGAGGATAAGCCCGTGACAGACCCTGGTAATAATCAGCTCTGAGCAACCCAATCTCTCATCTAAGCATTAGTCTTTATCCCTAGTTTTGTCACAATTATTTTTTGGGTATGGATATGGAAGCTGATGTCGTCCAGATTATTGAACAGGACCCTGCTCTGCCTTCTGCAACTCTGAACTCTCCTTCTGCCCATCCTGGTCAATCTAGCGCTGCCAAGTGCAAGAGCGATGGCTCTCCACCTCTGCCCCAGTTCCAGTCCCCACTAAGGACAAGGGAAAGAGGCCTGCCACATCCAGCTCTGAGCATCCCTCCTAAAAAAAGTAGAAGCTGGGCAAGTCGAGTGGCTCTGGTAAGGGCGCGGATAAACACCGCAACAAAAACGGGGGAGACGTTCGCAGAGCCACCAAAGACTACTATAGTCTGACCCTGCCCAAGAGATTCCTGGCCCTCACCAATGCTCAATGCACCACCTTTGTAAATGAGCTCCCCATGGTGGAGGATAATGCAACAATGAGCGCCGAGATCGACGAACGCAACAGCAAGATCATGGACCTGCACCTCGTTCAGGTTTTCAGCTCTGAACCCTCCCCCCATTTTTTTATTCATCTATTATTGTCATTGCTTTTCACAAGGCATTCACCTCTTTCTTCTGCTACAGCTCCTAACCTACTACGGCCGCCATAGGAGCCGCACTAGCTCCATAGCTGTGAAAGAGCTCAGAGCTGACTTCGACAAGTCCCAAAACTGACCAAGCTCACGGAAGACTTCTCAGCTCTGAAGCTAGAGCAGTTTGAGCTACAGAGGCACAACGCCGTTCTTACCACGGAGAATGAGGAGCCGAAAGCTAAGCTGGCCACCGTTGAGGCACGCTATCGGGACGTCGTGGCAAGTCACTGCGTGAAGGAATTGAATAGTGACGCCGATGTTTTCTCTTCATGGAGTTCGGTCAATCCTTTCTGAGGGAGCTGCAGGAAAATCTCATTGAAGATAATCGAAAAAACTCTGTTTATGTCCGTGATATGGCCCCCTTCCTGCGGGGCTTCCAACGTGCAGGCTTTGAAGCTGCCACCGCTGACGCCCAGGCCAAGGGATTTGATGGAGAGCTGCCCTTCGATTTTTCGAAGATCACCCATTCACTAAAGCTCCCTAAAACCTTCAAGGGTGATCCTTCCTAACCTACAACTGCTCCTTAGTGGATTTCTAGCATCCGCGGAGCTGCCGCCAAGCTTACCGCTGAAAGGGTGCTACCCGCGGAGCTGAGAGATGCTGAAGAGCCCTTCACTGATCTCTCTTCTGCAGGGAAGGGGGCATCTCAGGGCCCTATAGCGCCTCCAGCCCTACCTCCCACCTCGGAACTCTAAGCACCAGAGTCAAGCACTGAGCAGCGCAGAGACGACCCTAAGCAGGTGGGCTCCGAAACTGAGGATTCACCCCGAGTACCTTAGCGTGTTTCTTCCTTTTGTAATAAATCAGGGCTTATGTTTTTTCTAATTCTGCTTTTCTTTAATAAAATCCAATTTTTTACTTTCTAACTTGTATGACATTTTCTTTTTTGCTTTCCAACTCGTATCTAAAGGGTATTCATCCTAGAGCTGCTATGCGCTGAAACTCGCTTCGCTCTTCCTCCGAGTTCTCTTCAGGGCATCTGAAGGGAATTCATCCCAGAGTTGTGGTACGTTGAAACATGCAACGTTCTCCTCCCTGAGTTCTCTTTAGGGCATCTGAAGGAAATTTATCCCAGAGCTGATATGCACCGAAACGAGCAACATTCTCCCCTTTGAGTTCTCTTCAGGACATCTGGAGGGAATTCATTCCAGAGCTGATGTGCGCTGAAACGCGCATTGTTCTCCCCCCCCCCCCCCTAGTTCTCTTCAAGGCATATAAAGGGAATTCATCCCAAAGCTGATGTGCATGGTGAGTGTCCTTATCAAATCTATTTGTCTTTAAGCCGGGGCTGGGTCACCCCCATGCCTTGAGAATTCACCTCTGGGGCCAAGGGCGAGGTTCTTTCTCAAACCATTGGCTCGCATCATTTTTGAACCAGGGCTGGGTCACCCCCATGCCCTGGGAACTCACATCTAGGGCCAAGGGCGAGGTTCTTTCTCAAACGCTTGGCTTGCATCATTTTTATTCCTCGATTATTTCCCGAGGAGCGCTCATAGGCCAATGCCCCTCAGGATGCGTTTCCTATTTATATAACATGTTTCGATTCTTCACCAATGGAGAGACTCTTATTGCTTTGACCCTCCTTTTTCAGTAAATTAAATTGAACTCACAACTTGAATTTCTCATCCTTAATTGAAAGCATGTAAATAACTTGCCCTCCGGCTATATATAGTATTTCTTTAAGTTACTCACATTCCAGGACCTCAGTACTGGTCTTCCTTTCTCATTCTGCAACTCATATGCTCCACCTCCCAACAGCTTGGTGATAATAAAGGGGCCCTCCCAATTAGGCTCCAACTTCCATGTTGCCTTGAAAGCATCATCTTTCCTCAGCACCAAGTCCCCCACCTCAAACCTTCTTGGCTTTACTCTCCTATTATAGGCAGCACATTCGTGCCCCTCATATCTATTGGCTCTGACCGTAGCCCTTTCTCTCACCTCCTCCAACATGTCCGGGTTTTCCCTCATCAGGGCCTCATTCTGGACATCATCATAGTTTAATATACGATGCGTTTCCATCCCCACCTTTGTCGGGATCACCGCTGATGCTCTATCAACTAGGTTGAAAGGAGTTTCCCCTGTAGCATTTTTTGTGCCCGTTCAATAGGACCACAAGACAGAATCCAACTCCTCAGCAACTTTCCGCCAGCCTTCTCTAGGTGGGTTCTTATACCCTCCAACAATGTGTAGTTTGTGACTTCTACTTGCCCATTCGCTTGAGGGTGGGCAACCGATGTGAAGCGCTGCTTAATCTTCATCTCCTTACACCAACTCTACACCTTTGACCCGCAAAACTGGGTTCCATTTTCCAAAACCAAAATGCTGGGGATACCATATCTGCAACATATATTTTTCCATAAAAAGTTTAGAATATTATCCTCTTCACTCTTGGCCACCACCTCAGCCTCTACCCATTTGGTGAAGTAGTCCACCGCAACTATCAAGAATGTTTTCTTCCCTGGAGCGGCTGCGAATTTTCCAACTATGTCTATCCCCCACTTATCAAAAGGGCAAGGGGAATACATAACCCCAAGTTCCTTTGTCAGGGTATAGATAAGTGGTCCATGTCTTTGGCACCTGTCACACCTTCAGATAAGCTCCTCTGCATCGTGGACCATGGTGGGTAATAATATCCAGCTCTGATTACTCTTCTAATAATGTCTCAAGGCCAAGAATGGCTCCCGGCACATCCCTCATGAAGCTCTTGGAGGACGTAATTTCCTTCTTCCCTGGACAAACACCTTGCATGTGGTTGAGCGAACAGTCTCTTGTACAAAAGATCACCCATAAGGCAATACTTGACATATGCTGAGCTCCAAGGTCCTCCTACTTCGCTCCTTCCCGTCTTGAGATAGCGTACAATGGGAGCTCTCCAATCATCCTGCTCCTCCTCATTTCTAGAGTGATCAAGGTGATCTTACCCTGTGCACCCTCACTTATTGCCCTTGCCATCTTGCCTAAAGCATCTGCCTTAATGTTTTCTCTCTAGGGATTTGTTCGATGTTCAACTCTATGAACTTCTTCTTCCACCCTTCCACCAGATTTGCATATTTAATCATCCTTTCGCACCGCCTCTGACATGCCCCCAAGACCTGTTGAGCCACCAGTTGTGAGTCTGAGTAAACAACCACTCTCTGTGCTCCTAGCTTTGAAGCTATCCTTAGGCCCTGAATCAGGGCCTCATATTCAGCCTCGTTGTTGGAGGTCCGAAATTCAAACTTGACCGCGAATTGGAGCTCCTCGCCGTTGTGGCAAATCACCACTACCCCTCAACTGCAGCCTTCTTGGGAAACCGATCCATCCATAAATATCCTTCATAGTTCCAACTCCGCAACTCGAGTCGTTTCTTGTATGAAGTCGGCTAGAGCCCGAGCTTTGATGGCCACCCTAGGCTCGAATTCTACATCGTTCTCTCCCAACTCTACCGCCACTTCACCATCCTCCCCGACAGGTCCGGGTGATGAGTGTTTGTCGGAGCTGAGTATTCGTCCTTACGATTACCTTGTGGGACAAAAAATATGGCCTCAATCTCCTCCTGCTACCATGACCGCCAGAGCTGACTTCTTTATCTCAGAATATCTCAACTCCCGTCCTGCATCATTTTGCTAACATAATAGATAGGGTGCTACACCTCCTCCTCCTCTCTGAGGAGTACTGAACTCATGGCTATCTCCTTGACTGGGAAATATAGATACAGCACCTCCCCTGCATCGGGTTGATAAGCAGGGGCAATGTGGTGAGATGGTCTTTCAACTCCTAAAAGGCCTTCTCACACTCCTCCGTCCACTCAAACTTTGACCCCTTCCTCAATATTTTTAAGAAAGGGAGACCTCGCTCTCCAGACTTTGAAATAAATCGGCTCAGAGCTGCAATATGCCTATTTAATCTTTAAATTTCCTTGACATTCCTCGGGGATTGCATGTCTCGAACATCCCTAACCTTGGAGAGATTCACCTCAATGCCTTGCCTAGCCACCATATATCCTAGGAACTTTCCTGTCTGTACCCCATAAGAACACTTGGCTAGGTTCAGCCTCATCATCGGATAATCCCGAACACTTACTCCAGGTCTGTGGAATGGTTCACCGCTGCACCGCTCATGACTAACATATCATCGACATAGGCCTCCATGTTACGACCTAATTGATCCCCAAAGACTGCATCAACCATCATATGATAAGTGGCTACAACGTTCTTCAATCCAAAGGGCATCTTTATGTACCTATTTGTCCCACATGACACTACAAAGAAAACCTTGGGGATATCCTCTGGGCAGAGCTGAATCTGATTGTAGCCCCGGTAAGCGTCCATCATAGATAGCAATTCACATCCAGACGTGGAATTAACCAATTGGTCAATCCTAGGCAGATGATAATAATCCTTAGGGCATGCCTTGTTGAGATCCCAGAAATCCATGAACATTCTCCAGGCCCCTAACCCTTTTGATACCATCACAACGTTAGAGAGTCACTCCGGAAACTGCACCTCCACTATCTGTCCCGCCTCCAACAATTTCCCCAAGTCTTTCTTTATCGCTCTGTCCTTTTTTGGACCAAATTTTCGCAGATTCTGTTCAACTGGCCTAGCATGTGGATCCATGTTCATTCCGTGGAGCGCTATGTTAGGATCAATCCCCATCATATCCCTTGGTTCAAAATCAAACAGGTTAGCGTTCCTCCTGAGACACTGCACCACCGCTTCAGAGACCTAATGACTCATTTGAGTCCCAATTCAAGTGGTGAAGCCCACCTTGTTAGGGTATAGCTCTAGTTACATCAACTCCTCTTCAGGCTTCATTCTCAGCTCTGGATCGGGCTCATCCATCTCTGTCATCTTCATCTTCTTCTCAAGGGCTCTGCCCTGCTGATCTGGAACCTCTTGCACCATATGATTGGACCTTTTGACAATATCAACGTAGCAACTCCTTGCAGTGAGTTGATCACCGCTGACCTCCCCCACTTTGGTTCCTACCGGGAACTTTAACTTCATACGACTTAGAGAGATAATTGCTCGAAAGCAGTTCGACATAGGCCTACCAAAGATGACATTGTAAGAACTTGGTGCGTCAACCACCAAGAAGTTTAACATCTGGACCTTCCACAGCGGATCCTTACCCACCTCCACCTACAAGGTCACCTGCCCTAATGGCTGCACTGATCATCCAGCAAACCCATACAGGGTTATGTTTACAGGGGTTAGTTTTACATTCAGCCCCATTTTTCGAAAGCAGTCTTGGAAAATGATGTTAGCAGAGCTCCTTGTGTCTACAAAAATCCGGGGTACAGTAGCTTCCTATGTCTGCCGTAATTACGAATGCATCATTGTGTGAGTTCATGGTCAGCCCTGCATCGCCAAGTCCAAATTCAATACGGGGGAACTCCCTCCCACTAATGGTCACCTCTGATACTTCCCCCCTGGAGTACCTTGCCACTTCTCGTGCGGCGACTTTCCTTGCTTGGTAGGAGTCACCATCCTCCGGCCCTCCTATTATCATTTGAATGTACGCCTTCTTATGGCCGGACTCCTCTCTCAACATTTGTAGTTTCTTCCTTTATCTCTCTCTTCTTGACATATTCCACAAGATACCCCTCCTTTATGAACTTCTCTATCATATCCTTAAGATGATGACATCTGTCCGTCTCATGGCCATAGTCATTGTGGTACTGGCAGTATGTCTTTGATCTCGGGTGATTGGGGCCTGTATATGCAGTGGTAGGGTACTTGAACTCTGGGATCTCCACTGTTATCTCCAGCAGCTCAGAGGGTTTCAGAGTTAATGAGGTGTAATTCTAAAATCGTGGTCCTCCAACAGACCTGCCCTTCCACAAAGACTTCTGCTCTTTATCCGATGTCTCCCTTTTCTTCTCCACTACATTTTCTTCCCTCCTACGGTCACTGCGAGCCTCCTTCAAATTGATATACTTGTCTGCCCTCTCCAGGAGTTCATCAAAAATTTGGGGCGTGCGTTTCACCAAGGATAGAAAAAAGTCTCTGTCCACTAATCTATGTGCCAGTTGTGAATATTAGTTCAATTTCATCAAGTGGTTTGTTGTATGAAGTATGGGTTGTGAGGAATTCGGAACTGGAGTGAGGATTTAAAGATTCGAATCAGAAAACCGGATTTAAACACAAATCAGTTGAAGTGGTTAGGAGGAAACCGGGCTTAGGTTAGTTATAACTGACCGTTTACAACGGTTTCAGTAGGAAGATATTTCATGTCTGTGATTGATGATTTCAGTAGGAAAGTGTGGATGTTTGTTTTAAGAAATAAGAGTGATGCCTTAACAAAATTCAGAACATGGCTGATTCAGATAGAGAATTTAAGAGGCAAGAAGCTCAAGCATTTGAGAACAAACAATGGCTTAGAGTACCTATCTACTGATTTTACTGACTTTTGTGATGAAAGAGGAATTACCAGACACGGAACAGTCCCAATGAGCCCTCAACAAAATGATGTTGCAGAAAGATTCAACAGAACAATACTTGAAAGATTGAGGTGTATGCTGATTGATGCTGGACTGCCAAAGGTTTTCTGGGGAGAAACCATTAATACAGCATGTTATTTAATCAACAGATCACTTTCATCATCTCTAGGGTTCAAAACACCAGAAAAAGTGTGGAGTGGAAAAATTCCAAGCTAAACAGATTTGAAGGTGTTTGGATGTCTGGCTTATGCACATGTTAAGCAAGACAAACTTGACCCAAGAGCACACAGATGTGTGTTCTTGGGGTATCCAGAAGGAATTAAAGGTTATAGGCTATCCTGTTTGGAACCAGGGAATCAGAAGTTCATGATAAAAAGGGATGTTAAGTTCAATGAATCAGTTATGGGATATCACTCCACTGGAAGTCAAGAAGAACTTGATAGGACTATTGAAGCAGAAAAGATATCAATTCACGTGGAGCCTCAGATGGATAATAATCCTCAAAGGGTTGAAGATTTAGGAGAACACTCAAGTGACAGCTCATTAGAAGAAGAGGATGTGCAAACTATTAATCAAAACTTGAGAAACTATAGTATTGCCAGAGATAGACCAAGAAGGCAAATCCAAAGACCAGAAATCTATGGGCAGGCTGGAAGTGTGAATTATGCATTTAGCATTGCTGAAGACATAGAACATCAGGAACCACAGAACTTCAAAGAAGAAGTAAGTGGTAGTGAAAGTAAGCACTGTATTAGTGCAATGATGGAAGAAATGGAATCCCTGGAAAGAAATGGTACTTGGAAGTTGGTTGATAAGCGTAAAGGGCAGAAGCTGGTGAGTTCCAAGAGGATTTATAAAAAAAAGATTGAAGCTGGAGACGCAAAAACAGGTAAGATACAAGGCAAGCCTTGTTGCAAGGGGTTTTGCTCAGAGAGAGGGCATTGATTTTAATGAGGTTTTCTCTCCTTGCTCTATTAGACTTCTATTGTCAAAGGTGACACAAGAAGACATGGAGTTACAACAATTAGATGTTAAAACTACATTTCTGCATGGTGACTTGATTGAGAACATAAATATGAAACAACCTGAAGGCTTTGTGATTCTAGGAAGTGAAATGAAGGTATACTTTCTCAAGAAGTCACAGTATGGGTTAAAACAGAGTCCAAGGCAGTGGAATAAGAAGTTCAATGAGTTTATGTTAAAGGCAGGATTCATCAGAATTCTGTATGACAATTGTTTATACTTTGATAAGAATTCTAAGGCTGATCCAGTGTATCTGTTACTATATGTGGATGACATGCTTATTGCAAATAAAAGCAAGCATAAAATACAGCTGCTGAAGAAGAAGTTGAGTTCAGAGTTTGACTTGAAAGATTTAGGAGATGCAAAGAAGATTTTGGGCATGAGCATTTTAAGAGATAGAAATTCTGGAAGTTTACGGTTGTCTCAGAGGCATTATCTTCAGAAGGTTGTGGAGAAGTTTCAGATGCATGAGGCCAAACCTCTGAGTATTCCAGTAAATCAACAACTTAAATTGTCCAAGGAGCAGAGTCCAAAAACTGCAGAAGAAGTGAAATACACGAGAAACATACCATATGCTAGTGGTGTTGGCAGCTTAATGTATGGCATGATCTGTAACAGACCTGACTTGGCTTATTGTGTGTCCTTGATTAGCAGGTACATGTCAAATCCTGGTAAAGCTCATTGGGATGCTTTGAAGCAGGTGCTGAGATACTTAAAAGGAACAGTGAACTTAGGTTTAAAATTTGAGAAACAAGCAGATGTTACTGTTCCATTGGTGGGATTTGCAGATGCTGATTTTGCAGGGAATATAGACACCAGAAGATCTATTACAAGTTATGTATTTACACTATATGGAACTGCAGTTAGTTGGAGGAGTGTGCAATAGTCTGTAGTGGCTTTGTCTACTACAGAAGCTGAATATATAGCATTAACAGAAGCAATCAAGGAAGTTGTGTGGTTGAAAGGGATTCTCAAGGATCTGGGAATAAAACAGGAGTGTGTGACCATATTCTGTGATAACCAGAGTGCACTTCACTTGGTAAAACACTAGGCATTTCATGAGAGATCCAAGCATATAGATGTAAGGTTACACTTTGCAAGAGATATGATAGATGCAAGGTCTGTGGAGGTTAAGAAAGTTCATACACTTAACAATGCAACTGATTTCTTAACCAAAGCAGTTCTCGGGAACAAGGTTGTACATTGCTCGATCTTAATCAGGCTTGAACAATGTGGTTAAAGCTCAAAGAACAAGGACAGGTTGAGGTAAGGACATGCACTTGAATTCATTGAGGTGGAGATTTCTGAATATTAGTTCAATTTCATCAAGTGGTTTGTTGTATGAAGTATGGGTTGTGAGGAATTCGGAACCGGAGTGAGGATTTGAAGAACCGGATCAGAAAATCGGGTTTAAACACATATAAGTGGAAGAGGTTAGGATGAAATCGGGTTTAAACTCAAAACCGGGCTTAGGTTAGTTATAACTTCCGTTTACAACGGTTTCAGTCTGTTGCGCTAAAAACCGATGTGGAAGCCCCGTTTCTGCAACTTGTAGCAGTTGAGCTAAAGTCTGTTACAACTCCCTCGTCTTCAGAATTTGAGCTTCAGTGCCTATATACATTTGAATCACTTGTAAATGCGAGCTAGATAATAGAGTTTTCCCTTTGTAAACATTACACTAGTAAGAGAATTAGAAGTCTAGGGTTTCAGCCAATTCGGCTTATGAATTGGGGATTTTTCTAGTTTCTGGGAAATTCTTGTAATTGCTTGTGTAGTGGAGTGAATTGAGGTGCATAGAGCCTCCGTGGATGTAGATCACCTTTGATCGAACCACGTAAATCCTTGTGTGTTCTTTTTCTTTCTGGTTTCTGCGTTTGATCACTGTTCAGCCGCATTTTCATTTCGTCAGAACATTGTTTTTTTTGTTTATTTGTGTGACTTTAATCTTCTCATAACACCAGTGCATGTATTTTCACCTCTGAGGTGGTGGATGGCACCTCCAATGCGGCAGTGTTAAACCTCCCTACATACTTCCTAAGACTTTCCGATTGACCCTGCTTCAAACTCATCAATGTCATGGTTGATTTCTGTTGTCTCCTTGCGCTGGCAAATTGGTGCACGTATAAGGAACTCAGTTTCGCAAAGGAAGTCACCGAGCTGGCTGACAGTAGGCAAAACCACTGTTAGACTGATTTCATCAGCGTCGCCAGAAAAACTCTACACTTTACCCTGTCAATGTACTGGTGGAGGAGAGCCCATTTTCGAAACTCTACAAGTGGTCATGTGGACCTGCAGTTCCGTTGTACTCATACGGCAACATCTTGAAGTTTGGAGGCAGTGGGTTTACCAAAATCGCCCTGGATGGCTTGCGAGTACCCGCATCTCTACTCCTCCGCAGGTCTTCCATTTCTATACGAAGGTTCTGCAACTGCTAGTTTACTGTGTTCTTAGTGTCCGCATAGCTAATATCATAGTCGTTTGTCTCCTCCACCTCATCCCTGGGAGGCACAGCTCTCCCTCCCGGCGGTTTTCTCTGAAGTCGTGGGGCTCGGTGCTCCCCGCGGCTGGTTGTCGACCCCCCAAGGGAGAAAGAGCCCTCCTAGTAGAATTTACTTCTGTATAAGTTGCATCCTCCTCAGGGATGGGCTATCTGACAGTCCCCTGACGCTGCTCCCTGTTCTCCAGAGACACAAAACCAAGGGGTGGTCCCGAGAGTCCACCTCTGTTGGCCAGTGCACTGAGAATGGCCATTTTTATAATGTAATAAAGGTGATCCTTTGTCATGGTCACGTTTGTACCCCCCCCTCCCCCCAGTGGAGGGGGCAAGGTAGTCCCACTTCGGCCCTCAGTGGTTAGAGTGGTGCCCGCAGAAACCTCAGTTGGGGTATTCCCTGGAGGGGTGAGCTCAGTCGCTCCAAGGAGACCTTCCTTGATCGCCTATTTTTCAAAGGCAGCTATCAAATCCTGAGGGGTGTTATCTCCAACCATGCTACAAACGATACAACAAACAAAAAAATAATTCTCTTACTAATTTTACAAGAATTAAGAACTCCTCCTTCAGGGATGACAAACAGTTTTTAGTTAAGTGAACAAAGGTAAGCCTCACGCCTCACGCCTCACGCCAAATGTTCCCACGGACGTCGCCAGTTGATATGGATTGTTCTAAATTTAGCCCTCAACGGTGTTTGAAGATTTGAAGTATGAAAGAATACCTACGAACAATTTCTGATAAGATTCACGAAACAGGGATGAGCCTCATTCCCTTCAAGCAACTGTGTATCTGCAAAACAGAGTCAGGGGTGCCCCGGCATAAACCCTCCGACGCTCAAGTCAGTGCTCAGTTTAAAGAGTGAAACTCAAGCAATTTAATAGTAAAGTTTAGAGTGTGTAACCTTTTGAATTGAATGGATCGCTTATTTATACGTATTGTTCATTAGGCCAAAGGACCAAAAGGTCATTTTGGGTTGCCCAATAATATTGCGCCAATTGTCCCTCTGTACCTAGCGGCGATGTTAGAGGGTACAGTACTTTCCCCAGGACAACTCACAATTGTCTGTACTTTTTCTCCCAGTTGTCTGTACTTCTTATCGGAGGGTTGAGGAGCACGTGTCTTGGTCCCTAAGTTATAACGATAACATTCCTGCTACAGGGTTCCACCTGCCTCCAGTGGTGTCAATTAGAGCACCTAGAGAGTCATCGTGCATTTTGTTGTCCAGTGCTAATAGATCAAATGCAAGGAATACTGCTCTATTTAACCATTCGGAGCTGGTCTACAGTGTCAGTCAACTTATGATACCCCAACCCTGCAGGGATGAGTCAGTCATTGGTCAACATATCGTTCTCCACTCCACAGGGATGACAACAATCATGTTGCGCCTCCAATCAGAGCTGAAGGGCTCCTCACGATCTTCAGTCCAGTGCACTGCAGTGGGCACATACCTGCTCTGGGGATTCCTGTGCATGGGTGACTTACATGTCTCCCCCATCAACATTATAATTCCAAATTTGTTTGATTGCATCTTTTAGTTCTTCGCAGAAAATAACACCCAATCAATTAATATAAATGGTTCATAAAGCACGAGTTATACTATAAGTGAGGGGTGTCAAGAGGGTCTGTGGATCATGTTGAGAGTCGATTATAAAGCAATTTATAAGAACCTTATATAAACTGTCTTAATTAGTTTTCCGGGTCTAGACTCTTAACTTAAGAACGACCTATTTAGGTTACAGGTCGATACACCAATCTCTTACTAAATTAAAAAAAAAAAAAAGTAAATTCTATGAAAACCTAATTTTTTAGTTAGAAAGTATAAAATTGTAAATCGATCATCAAAATATACGAAGACAAGAATTCTAGACTGAACTTAGGACCATATAAATTATTTTGTAGATGTCCTATAAATATAAAATTATACAAGTATGAAACCACGATATGCAAAACAGGTTAAAACTTTTAAATTAATATAAAATTGGATACTATGATTAAATTCAAATGTTATTTTACAAAACTAACCTTGTAAACTTGTGAACGCTACACGAGCCACATTTTCATAATAAAAAAGAATAATAAGTTGGTGGGTTGACCAGACCCAACTTATTTTTTTGTTATGTTAGTCAGGTTTGGCCCGTCTGTGACCCGAACCAGCTTAGGGGTTCAACCCTAACTTCTATACTTGAATTTAATTAGTCATGTCGAGTTGTCGTGTCGCAAATAGCCACTCTTAATTGCAAGCATGCTCGTTGTTTGGGTTTTAGTGTTAGTAAGTCAACAAATAGTTTCTCAACAAAAGTTGAACTACTAAGAAATTTTTTAGTTTGCTCTTGTGATGGACTGAAAAGACAAAATAACAATAATTCAGATGAATCAAGAACAGATGTAAGGCTTCTTTGAGAATCAGAAATAATGGAAAGACTTTTGAAGTTGTGAGTCATATTTTGGCATATAATTATGAATTAAGTATGAGAAATTGGAACCATTTACACCGTTCAGAAAGAGAAATTATAAAGGAAAAGATCACATGAGGCTGATTGTTATTGATACATGGTACATGAAGCTGGTGGTGAAGAAATTGTTGGTCACACTATGAAAGATCACATGAATTTTATAAACCACATGAAAATGGAGGCAATTAAAGGACAAATGTAGAAACAATAGTAAACATGATACAAGAACAAAATGAAGAGGAGACCAACTTAGTCAAAATGAAAATAAGGAAGATTGTGTAATTTTTTAGAGGGACTATATGACGAAATAAGACTTTGATATATGGCGATGTTGTATTTGACAGAACATATTGAACTAATAGGCATAATTTGATGTGCTTCGTTTGTTGTTATGAGTAATCATTACAATAGGATGAGATAAAATTTTACTTTGTGTGGTAAGTGAGGATCAAATATCTGAATTTTGAGATGAGGCCCATAGTACTCTTATTCAAAGATTATCTGTTAGCCCAAGGGTAAGGTACCCCAACATATCCCAACTATTAGATTTTGAGTTTTAATGATAATTGTTAGATTTAGAAGCTACTACCTGAAAAGTAGGCTACTCAATTAAAATGATGATTTAACAATTGAAGAAATGATAGGAACACAACTAAATTATACTTAAGTTCCCGCATAAAAGCTCTCTAGCCCAAATTCATCTCACCATATTCTGATTAATCTTGCACTTAAAAACCTCTAGCGCCACCCTCGACCACGATTACTCCACTCCTATCGTACTTCAATAAAATAAAATTTTCATATGATTATTATTTTCCTATTGGGTGATAATGTTGCTGACGAATTTGAGACGTTTGATTTTCTGCATTAACTGAAATATGGGTATCCAGTTCACTAGTTATAATTTTATCATGTAGAGTAGGTGTTTCCGATGATTGCATGGAACATGAATTTAGATATAAGATATGAGACTCGAAAGTGTTCATTTTTATTACAAAGGGCATATTGCATTAATTAATTAAAGTTGGGCTCGCACCCTACATCACATAATACCAATGTACAAACACTAAGAGGAACTTCCTGCATACATACCCTAGTATCATTGATATCAAATTTCAAATGAGCGACACAATTTTCTTCGATCAGAATATATGTAAATTAGCTACATTGAACAAGTCGGGCCAAAGCACGGACATCCTCCATGATGGTTATGTTGTTGAATGAAGTTGACTGATTCAAATTGACAGCTCATGCTTATCTAGTCTTAGTCATTGTTAGTTATCTCTTTGTTATCCCTGATTTTTAGCTTTTCTTATTAGTAGATCGTGTCATCTTAAGTGGCTAGGATTTCTAATTTTCTGTTGAGTTTTTTCCGTTGTATTTCATTATGTAACGAAGGCTATAAATACCCCTTCGTAGCAGTGAATTAGATGTCAGCTTTTGGGAATTCTTCTCACATATTTTGCATAAGCTCTTTCCTTCTTGTTCTCTGTTTTCTAGTTCCAACATTTGTGGTATCAAAGCCAGGCTTCAATGGCGACAACGGGAGTTCGATTAGTGCTATGCAACCACTCATACCAGTCTTCAAGGGAGAAGGTTATGAATACTGGAGTATTCGTGTGATGACTCTACTGAAGTCTCAAGATCTCTGGGACTTCATCGAACAGGGATTTGCAGATCCCGACGATGCGAACAGATTGCGGGAGAACATGAAGAAAGATGCCAAGGCGTTGGCAATCATCCAGCAAGCCGTGCACGATAGTGTTTTCTCCAGAATTGCGGCGACATCCACCTCAAAGCAAGCATGGTCAATCCTACAGAAGGAGTTCCAAAGAGGTTCAAAAGTCATTGTCGTAAGATTGCAGGCACTTCGACGTGACTTTGAAACACTGATGATGAAGAATGGAGAGTCGATGGCTGATTTTTTGTCGAGAGCAACGGAAATAGTCAGCCAGATGCGATCTTATGGAGAAAAGATTACGGACCAGACCATCATTGAAAAGGTACTCAGAAGCTTGACTCCAAAGTTTAATCATGTGGTAGCAGCAACCGAGGAATCTAAAGATCTATCAGTTCTTACATTTGAGGAACTGATGGGATCTCTTCAGTCTCATGAGTCGAGGATTAACCGATCATTTGAAACGTATGATGAAAAAGCGTTTCAAGTGAAAGGTGAACCCTCTAATTAAAAGGAATTCTCTACGGCAAGAGGACGAGGCAGAGGAGGTTTCCGAGGTCGAGGACGTGGCCATGGACGAGGTCGCAGTAGATCATATGCAAGAGTCGCTCAACAACAATCTTTTGGTGGGCAACAAAGCAACAAGAGTCATATCCAATGCCATAACTGCAGCAAATTTGGGCACATAAAAGTTGAATGTTGGTCTAAGGAGAAGCAACTAAATTATGCTCAAGAAGATGAGGAGGAGAGCAAGCTGTTCATGGCGTGTGCAGATGACGTCGATGTGTCGAATGACGTTTGGTTCGTGGACAGCGGGTGTTCGAACCATATGTGTTCCAGCAAGAAGATATTTAAAGAGCTTGATGAATCTCACAAGATTCAAGTCAAGCTAGGCGACAACAAAGCAATCCAAGTAGAAGGGAAAGGTACTGTTGCAGTAAAGAATAGTCATGGTAAAACCAAACTTATTTATGATGTCTATTTTGTTCCAAATTTGGCACATAATTTATTGAGTGTTGGGCAACTCATGACTACTAGGTATATGATATTATTTGATGATGGACTCTGTGTTATCAAAGAAAAGCAATCTCAACAAACTATTGCAAAAGTTTGGATGACAGAAAGCAAAATGTTTCCGCTGCGAGTGTCTAGCATAGACGAGTATGCTCTCGTTTCTGATACACAAGATGAGTCCAGATTGTGGCATTTGAGATATGGACATCTCAATATCAAGGGCTTAAAGATTCTAAGTCAGAAAGGTATGGTTCTTGGATTGCCTACTATTAACTCTTTTGATATATGTGAAGGATGTATTTATGGGAAACAAACAAGGAGATCGTTTCCTACTGGTGCATCTTGGAGGGCGTCAAAATGTCTTAAATTGATTCATGCAGATTTGTGCGGGCCTATGAATACCGAATCAATTGGTGGGAGTCGATATTTCTTATTATTTACTGATGATCATAGTCGTATGAGTTGGGTTTATTTTCTCAAAAATAAATCCGAAGCCTTTGACAACTTTAAGAGTTTTAAAGCTATGGTTGAAAAACAGAGTGATGCGAGCATAAAAATTCTTCGTACAGATAGGGGTGGCGAATTTTGCTCTAATGAATTCAACCATTTCTGTGAAGTTAATGGCATACGCAGGGAATTGACAGCACCATATACACCCCAACAAAATGGTGTCGCGGAGAGGAAGAATCGCACGGTTGTTGAAATGGTGAGAAGCTTGCTTAAGTCGAAGGAGTTGCCAAACTCTTTCTGGGCAGAGGCGATTACTACGGCAGTGTTCTTGCTCAACATATCGCCCACGAAGGCAGTCCTAAATCGTACTCCATACGAAGCATGGAGAGGTATGAAGCCAACGGTGAGCCACTTAAAAATCATCGGATGTGTAGCTTATGCGATGATAAGCTCTCAGAATCGTAGGAAGCTCAATGAGAAATCAGAGAAGTGCATCTTCATTGGGTATTCTTCTAAATCCAAAGCATATAGGTTGTATAATCCACTTAATGGCAAGATTATTATAAGCAGGGATGTGATTTTCCATGAAGATGCGAGATGGGATTGGCAGAGCATGCGAGCAGACTCACAAATTCATTTTTCTCCCATTTCACATACTGTTGATCCTTCACCAAATTCACCACAAAGCATACCACCAAATTCTCTACAAACCAACCTCACAAACTCGCCAAACACTACCCCACTAAATTCTCCACAAATCAGTCCGATACATGCCCCAAACACCAATATATCTTCTTCATCGTCCGATGAAACACCACCTCCACGGGGATATAGATCTCTGGCAGAAATTTATGAGAGATGTACTTTTCCTCTTATGGTTGCAGATCCAAGTCGGTACAATGATGCAGCTGAAGACGAGAAATGGCGCAAAGCAAAGGAGGAGGAAATGATAGCGATTGAAAAGAATGCAACTTGGGTACTTGTAGATTTACCGGAGAATAAAAGTGCAATTGGCTTGAAGTGGGTGTTCAAGACAAAGTATAATGTGGATGGGAACGTGCAAAAACACAAGGCTTGGTTGGTGGCCAGAGGGTATGCGTAGCAGCAAGGTGTTGATTTCGAGGAAACGTTCTCTCCGGTTGCTCGTTTTGAAACGGTGAGAATATTTTTAGCCTTAGCTGCATATCTTAAGTGGCCTATTTATCAACTCGATGTGAAATCTGCGTTTCTAAACGGAGAATTGGAGGAGGAAGTTTATGTCATGCAGCCGGAAGGATTTGTTGTTGAAGGCATGACAGATAAGGTGTATAGGTTGAAGAAAGCCTTATACGGCTTGAAGCAAGCTCCGCGGGCGTGGTACAACAAGCTCGATTTATTCTTTCTGAAAAATGGATTTGAAAGAAGTGGTCATGAGGCTACATTATATACAAAGAAGGGAGGTAACAATAGTCTTCTACTTGTTTGTGTCTATGTTGATGATATAATTTACATGGGATCATCTCATTCTCTTATTACTGAGTTCAAAGAAAGTATGATGAACATGTTTGAGATGACAGATTTGGGCCTGTTAAATTACTTTCTTGGGTTAGAAATCAAGCAAGGAGAAGACGGTGTGTTTGTCTATCAAAGAAAGTATGCAGAAGATCTTCTTAAGCGCTTCAACATGCAAAATTGCAAAGCTGCAATCACTCCGATGAATATCAATGAAAAGCTGCAGCTTGAAGATAGTACTGAGAAGGCAGATGCGAGGAGCTTTAGAAGTCTAGTCGGAGGTTTGATTTATTTAACACATACCAGACCCGATATTACTTTCACTATTGGTATGGTTTCCAGGTTCATGCATAATCCAACGAGGCAACATTTTGGAGCCGTGAAGAGAATTCTTCGCTATATAGCTAGAACTCAAGACTTTGGGATTTGGTATTCAAATGTTGATGAGTTCAAATTGATTGGCTTTACTGACAGTGATTGGGCAGGATCGCTGGATGATAGAAAAAGTACTTCTGGCTTTGTTTTCAACTTTGGATCAGGAGCAGTAACATGGAGCTCGAAGAAACAAGGAGTGACGGCACTTTCGATAGCTGAGGCAGAGTATGTTGCTGCTGCTTCTTCAGCGTGTCAAGCAATGTGGCTTCGTCGGTTATTAGCTGATTTCGATCAAGAACAGAAAGGGGCAACTAATATATTCTACGACAATCGATCAGCCATTGCGATCACAAAGAATCCTATTCAGCACGGAAGGACGAAGCACATCGATATTAAGTTTCATTTTATAAGAGACTTGGTGAGTGATGGTTCCATTTCCTTGCAATTTTGCAACACTCATGAGCAGTTGGCAGATATCTTCACCAAGTCGCTGCCGTCGGAGAAACATGCCAAGTTTAGAACTCAACTTGGAATTTACAATTATGATCAAGGGGGAGTGTTGAATGAAGTTAACTGATTCAAATTGACAGCTCATGCTTATCTAGTCTTAGTCATTGTTAGTTATCTCTTTGTTATCCCTGATTTTTAGCTTTTCTTATTAGTAGATCGTGTCATCTTAAGTGGCTAGGATTTCTGATTTTCTGTTGAGTTTTTTCCGTTGTATTTCATTATGTAACGAGGGCTATAAATACCCCTTCGTAGCCGTGAATTAGATATCAGCTTTTGGGAATTCTTCTCACATATTTTGCATAAGCTCTTTCCTTCTTGTTCTCTGTTTTCTAGTTCCAACATATGTAATAAGCCTCAGATATAGCATAGCTATGACTGCTTGTTTTATCGTTCTTGACCATTAACTCTGACATGCCACCTTTAGTCACCGTTGATAAAGAAGATGGAAGAACGAAGCCTTCGAGCAATGTTGAGCTCCCATATACACGGATCAACCTTACCTTAGTGATTAAGATATTGCCTTCATAATCTTTTATCACAAATTTCTAGTCCCGTTGTATCATCCTTATAAACTGCCACATTCATATTCATGTTACACATATTCTCTAGAAGCGATTCCCATTTCAGAAAAGGTGATATGGGAGTGATATTTACACTACATGTAGCAAAAAGTCCTACCACTTCATTGTATCCTTGCTATGGATGATGAGGTCCTCTGCGAAAGCTGTATTCTTGAAGTATTGATTCCTCCCTAGCCTTATATGACACAAAATATGTACCTTAATTTGCACACTAGTTGCTGGTAATTTTCCATAAGTCCCAACGAAAAGCACAAAAATAAGAGTCTCTTACTGCTAGAAAATATGTCCGAATCGAGCCCAAACCCCATACTTCACCACTTTGCCACAACAATACATAAGTTGCTCTACAAACTTCTCTTCCTCCCCACACATGCATGGTGCAAACCATTTCATCATCCATTCCAAGCTCTATCAGGTTCAATTAAGTAATTAATGCATCCTTACACGACCACCACAAAAAAATGATGGAAGTAAATTGTGATTTCGCCAGCTGTACAAACACTAAGAGAAACATCCTCGATACATATACCACTTTAACTAAGAATTTGTGTGATTTCACCAGCTTTCAAAAATGTTGATTAGCTAGTTTTCGTGACCTCATAGGAATAACTAAGCTATTATGGGTTTCGTTCTCCATGAATGTTGCTCCAACTTTGGCCACGTTCTAATCTTTGCCTTCTACATTAATGAAATCCATTACCATGGTAACTTCAGCAAGAGATCGATTATGTCAGTAGGCTCACTAGGTTCTCAACCCCAACCCAACTATCACTTAAAGTTATATCATTATAGTCATTCCCAATACACCAAGCCCATTCATCATTCACTAACTCTCGTGCGATAAGGATTCTTCGCCATATGTAGCTAGGCTAGAAGACTACCTACGTAACATTAAAAGATGTGTGAGGACCATGTTTCTCTTTTGGGACCTATACAACCATGGATTATGGATGGTTTAGGAGCCACCAATACTGCTATAACACCATAGCAAAGTTAAATTAATAGAGTTCATGGAATCCTAACCCTCATGAATCTTTCGACTGTATGATTTATTCCTATCTTACCCAGTGGTATTTCCTCTCATTCTCAAATGATCCCCAATAAATTCAAGCAATTTGCATTTGATTTCCTTGCATATGATAACCAGAAAGATGAAAGAGCTCATCGCATATGTAGGAAGTGCCTGGAGAATATTACTCCCTCCGTCCCGGTTAACTTGTCACAGTTGACCGAGCACGGATGTTAAGAAAAATAAATTTTGTGGAATCTTTGATTTTTTTAAAGGTGGAGATTGAATATAGATATTTTGATGGTGGAGATTGTTGCCTTTAATTGCCATTTATGGGTGTGACAAGTTAAGTGAGACGGATTGAAATGAAAAGTAGGACAAGTTAACTGGGACGGAGGGAGTATTTATCAACACCTCACGACCCGCCTTAGTCAATAATTTCTCATTCCATGACTTAATTTTAGACAATACACGTTCTACCACAATATTGAGTACTTGTTTCTTGGACCTACCAATGATAATCCGAAGGCCAAGATATGTGGAAAAATGATCAGTACCCCGAACTCGCAATATGTTGCCAAAACCCATTTTCTCCTCCTCGAAAATATTCGAAGTTGCTAGAAGCTCTGATTTATCAGGGTATATACGCTGCCTCGAAGCTTTCTCATAATTGCTAATAATATCTCAAATTTTCTTATAGTCCATTCTATTCCCCCAGGAGAATATGATTTGCGAAGAAAATGTGAGAAGTCACAAGCGTCGTTCTTGCAATTTGTATACCATGTGTAACGCCCAACCCAACTTACCCGGACTAGAGACGCTACTGCAATAACACACTTAGCTCAGTTACCCAAACTATGTTACCAAGCAACTTTCATTTATTTGTTATGAGAAAAATTTTAAAAATGCAAAAAGTAAAAATTCCATAACTTAAACTATTTTCATGACACTCGGGATATAAAATACTATTTTACAAGCTGAAGAGATATTTCCTTTATTTAAATATGCATCTGAAGAGTCCTCTGACTTGATCAATTATCCCACCCTGCCAATCCATGACCTAAAAATGCTTGTTATGGAAGTCGTAAGTTTTGAAAACAGAAAGTATTCATTCATTGAGTTGAATCTCGCATCCGGCCTACCATATGCTTGCATATCGTCTAACCCTCATCGCACTTAAATGTATGTATCTCGGAATAAAAAATGACTTTCTATTTGGTTGTAATGTAGGCTCTTTGATTAAGGTGGGACAAAATATAGATAGAGTGGCTTGACTTGGACTAATTGAGTTAGCTACTTTCAAGTACTCTCTCAACATCACAACTTCCTTACTTTTTAACTCTCAGTATAGCTACAAGACTTAGGTTACTTCACCTCATTTAAAAAATTTATATGTACAACATTTACCTAGTTCTAAGGACTAACATATTGCCAGCAATTTGGCTAACTTTATTCAACTTATGCAGTCCTTCATTGACTCTCTTGTTTGTCTTGATGATTTTTTTTTCCTCGAAAATTACCATACAGGGGTATATTTTTCCTCAATGTTTTTTTAAGGAAACCAAAATTATCTAGTATATGCTAACCCTCTTTACCAATATGTACAAACAAAAATCTCCACCTTAAAATTTTCTCTCTATCAACCACCTTTACTTATTCTCACTCATCTGTATTCCTCATTCTCCCTCACTCATATAGTTCAAGTTATAAGAAAAGGCTAAAATAAGTTATGAGCTTGTATCAAGGTATTAAGAACATGCTAAGGCTAAAAAATGTCTGACTAGGGATACATTATTCTTTTGGTACGGGAAATTTTGGCTGGAGTAAGCTAAAATATAATGCAAAGATGGCTTATGATCATTTTCCAAGCTAACAGACAAGATAATTTAGGAAAGATCCAACGTAAGTCCTAGAGACACGACACGGCATGATCAACGAAGCACACAAGAAAAAATAATTTATTACTCCAAAATTTAGAGTATCAATTATGGCTCAAAATCTCATAGCTTTGTAATCATCACTTAAAAGAAATTAGCTTAATTCCATCTTGCTATGCCCGTCTATGTCCTATCATATGTATTGTTTTAGTTTTAAATAGAAAATCAGCTCATCAGGAGCTCACTACTAGGATCCTTTTATTACACCGACGTATTTGCTAACATCATGCCCCTTTGATTCTCTAATCCTAATTAAAGAAATTAAACATGCATACATAAAATAAACCTAACGATGTAAACTATATGTACAATGCAATAGAAAATTACAAATAAAATTACTAACAATTACAACCTCAAGTAACAAATAATTCAAATTTTAAATGTCTAAGCCATCTATCATGCCAACGCAAATAAAATAAAAAAATAAAAAAAATCAAAAGTAAATAAAATGACAAGGATAAAAGAAAAAAAATACCCATGGTTGTATCACTCTATCCCCCTCTCCCACACATGTTCTCTCTACAAGTTTATGGGGACAAGTGGTACACTATGGGTGGAGTCACATAACTATGGTTACTCATGTCAGGGAGGAGGTTGGTAAATAAGAACCAATTGCCTCTTTCCTCTAGGAAATTCATTGCCACCAGATCCTTTATTGCCTGATCTATGCTGCATGGCACCGCCTCCAGGTCCTCTAGGTGGATCCCAAGATAGGAGGCAATAGCGGTTATCATCCCACTTATCATTATCTGCTCTGATTGGCAAGTGAGACTGTGAAAAGTAAGAGGTATCTTGCCACTTCTATCTGTTATCCTCCATGCACATACTAGAGAACAAAAATCTCATCAGCATGAGCATTATCAGTTTTTTTTTTTTTTTTTCCGTGCAAACACTGTTAATTACATGAAATTTAATAGTCGGAACAATGGGTTCATTATAGAGGTCACTTTTCTTTTGTTGGAGGGCTCATCCCTCGTCGCCATGCCCAATGCCTCCAACTGGACTAGTCGTCCCTATACACTGGTTGTTGGCAATGAGAACATGTATAACCATGCCATTAGGAAATTGAAGTGGTAGTAAATTCATCTATCGTCATCGTATGCTACTGATTCTGGAGTCGGAAGGTGATTTCCTTTGGCACTCGACGTTTACTCTTGGTTAGAGTATATGTGCTCAAAAACTCCAAGGTTAGGCTGATATATGTAGCCCATCGTCCTTCCATAACCCATCTCCAAGCAATTCCATCTAGCAAGTCTTGTACGTCCTTGTTTATCGCTGTGACATATGTAGTACACACAATCTAATGCCATGTGAACCCAACTATCCTTTGGGCCAGTTTACCTCAAATCTTCCTCTCATCACCGAAAAGTATAATCCCATAGTGCTCTAGCTCATAGGGTCCATATATATGAATCGAAGAGCTCGATTCACCGGCTTCCCTCTCCTCATCCGCTTAGGACCCAAACTACATTTTAAAATGAAGCAATGAATTCGCAATCTTAAGAAGGAATACCAAAATAGCACAACTAAGCTAGTTAATTGCACATTTTTTAATTTTTTTGCTAGAGTCTCATTTGTGTTTCCATCTACCAACACTACTACAAAAAACGTTGAAGACTACGGTAAAAAATCATAGTTAAAGGTATTCAGCGACCGTGGTAGTAGATACCGTAGTAGTAGACCTACAACCAATAACTACGGTCAATGAACCGTAATAATTAACAATAAAGACTACGGTTGATAACCGTTGTCACAATAGTAGCATCTATGACTATGTATGACCACGGTTGGTGATTTTCTTCGACTACGATCTAAACCGTAGTAATTAATGATAAAGACTATAGTTGATAATCGTTGTCGTCATAGTAGCATCTACGACTACGATATGTATGACCACAGTTGGTGACTTTCTTAGACTACGGTCAAAGATCGTTGTCTTTTCTTTTTCATAAACTGTCGTTGTAAATGATGCTCTTTTATAGTATTTTTATATTTTTTTTTCTTTTGTAATTTATATATAACATAAATTAATATTTATGTGTGTTTTTTAATCTTCAATAACATATCACATAAGAAAGAGTAAATATTAGATTTTAAAAAAAAAATTATTTCTATGTATCAAAGTTACATTACGTCTCAAAGCTAGAAAAGAAAAAAAAAACTAAAATTAATTTCTCTATACTTAAATCCATTACATAGGCGCATCTTTTCTTTTGAATCATCTTTCATTATCCTGCAAAAAAAAAAAAAAAAAAAAAAAAAGAATTAAACAAAAATATGTTTTTGTCATTTCAGATATCTACAACACAAATTAGTAAAAAACAAGAAGTATAAGGTCATAATCATATATATCTAAAGTATAAAACACAAATATAAAAATTAATGAAAAAACAAGCAGTATGTGATTTTGCTATTTTCACCTTAAACTCTAAGTACAACATCTGGAAAAACAATGATTAATTTTAGAGGTGGATTGAAGAACAATCATAAAACTCGAAAGATTCAAATAGCAATCATAATGAATTGAAGAGCAAGAACACCTAAGATTAAGTTTAATCAATTATAAGACCAATAAATTGACCATGCAAAAAGTTAAAAGGAATGTAAAGGAGACCTATGATAAAATATGTACGTTAGTATATACTATTCAATATGCTTGAGTCTTAATAAACCAAAATCATACCTTTTGTTTCAAGAGAAATCGATGGAAGGGATGTATGGCATAATTAGCTTTACTTCCTTTAGCCCCCCATCAAGCAGTAGCAGGTTCTAGTGACATACATTTCTCGACTAAGCATAAAAACTACATACACACTGACAGTGAATATATTAATGAGTAATGAAAACAATGGATAGAAATGCCTTTAAAATCACAATTTATATAATCTTATGCGCTGGTATGTGATATCAAATCAGGCAAAGAAACAATCATGTAGTTCAAAAGGAAAGGAAAAAAAAATCAGCATCATCTGAGTTCAAAGCATGGAAAAACATGGAAAATTCTAGTAATCCTTCATAGTTTTTAGCTCATCTACTGGAACTTTACAACAAACAATCATTGTTGACTGTCACCAATCAATTATGAAAGTAAAGTTAATGGTAAAATATCAATATTGCCAGTGAAACAAGGCAGGTGCAGTGCAAAACTGAAAACTAGAGGAAATGATTAATGCAAAACTAAGATAATAAATAAGAACCACACCAATTACAAAAGTCACTTTTATGCCTAGCAAAAAAAAATATTGGACAATAAGTTTCTTCAAATTAAGTAAATTCAAATTGATCTAGTCTCAAGATGATGGGAGAACAATATATAAACCTCATATCTTGAATAGACCATGTATTATTGTCAAATTCATATTTCACCTTACTTCCTTCACCTATCTCAACAACCTGCGAGAATGAAACAAGTTCGGCTCAAAGCCTTGCAAAATAGAGCTAAGCAAAATCTTTTAAAGATATCAGAGAAAAGAAAAATGAAGCATATAAGACTCATAATCCTGTAAATAGGGAAAAATTACAGAAGAAATTATCCATAAAGCAAAGGTGCAACTTTAGTCCAACTGTATTAATGATCAATGCTAAAAGTCTAACAACCAAATTGAATGGACTTGGTCGGATGCCAAAGAGGATATATGTAACATAGTAGTTAAAGGCAAAAAAAGCACAAACGGGTCCTGGAGCTGGAGGCCCAAGAAAAGGAATAAAAGTAAAAGATAAACATACATGCAAAGTATAATTAATAAGACTCATAAAACTACGTCTTAGGCATCATATATTAATAATTATGTATTGATCTTCTTTAATTGCTTATACATGTTTCAAAATTAGATGATATGTTACAAAACTATATATAATGTCATGTCAGGTGCATCAAACATTTAGAATTTAGATTAAATGTTAGGAATTTAATTTTGAACAGTTAGTATAGGTTTGAACAAAGACCTTGGGAATTATATACAATAGAATTAATCTTGTACCTCTTAGGAAATAAGGATACACTTTTCTTTCCTAAGAAACCAATTATCACCTAAGGGATTTTGGGAGCAAGTTCATCTAGCCTAAACTACCCTAAAACCTAGCCTAATTAGCACTATACTAAACTATATTAACTTTAAAACAAACTTAAGCAAACCACCCCCTTAATCACCCCATGACCAAACCAAACACTCCCTTTACTTCTACTACATCTCACTCATCCTTAGTTAATAAGATAAAACTTAGTGGACTTTCCACACACACACACCCCTCATCACACTCCCTCCACCTCATCCAACCTTTTCCGCCACCACACCTCATGCAACACCGCATCCTTTGCCACCCTGGTTTATGAATAATGCTCACTATCAAGTGCCCTCTTTCATGTTCAAAACCGGATCCACAAGCTTCGATTTGGGTTCGGGTTTGGAGAAGGAGACCACCACGGGCTATATTTCATTCCACCAATTACCACATCAAGCTTAGAGGTCACCTAGATGTATAGGTTTATTAGAAGTACGATTTTGTATAAGATCAAGGACCATAGTAGTTAGTTTGATGTTACTTTGTGCTTAAAATAACTTTCAATCGGGTATATAAGGAAGTAAATCTTGATGTAATTGTTCGGGAATCGGGGATTATGCCAGGGATCTATTCAGGATGTAATTTGAATACCATTTTCATGAATCAAATAACCATAATTTGAAACATCCAAATCTCGTTTCATGTATTGAATAACAATAAACCATACAATAAGCCCTAAACTTGCGGAACTAAGGGATTATTGTGTTTACTTTTGAGTCGGAGAGACACCATTGAGAAGAACTAACCTTTCAAACAAAGATCTTCTTCAGTATTCCCTAAGTCCTAGCTCGCCAATTCGGTGGGAAATCAAACGAACTTCCAACTCTCAGGGACGGATTAATTTTTTTCACGAAGAAGAACAACCACACACATATGCATATGGGGACCATAATTGTTCCCTATTTATAGGGGTAGAGACCGAAATCTTGGCCTCCAAAAAAAGGGAATTGCATCGAAATCCTCTCCCACTTGGGAGAGGGAAATATGAATAAAATCATATTCCCCTTAGGAATCAAATTTGTCCATATCTTTTATTTCCTATCTCCTACTTCTAGTTAATCCTTATCCTTTTAGTTAATGGACTTGTATTGGGCTACTCAAGGGGCCTTTAGGAGGAATAGGATTAGACCTCCCAGTGGGCCTAGATATCCACATTGAACCATCAATATTATTCAAGCCCATTAAATTCATTCCACTAAAGAATTAATATTGAACTACCCATCCTAATCAATATTACGAAATATGGCTCCCGGTTATTATTTTCGTGTTTAAGATTCTATGTCCATTAATTAATGTAAGCTACTGAATGCTTTAACCAATTAATATCTTTTATTCCTTGGGAACAAACAGCTCAACATTATTATCATATCGAAAGTTAATCCACTATAAATGTTTGATATGATAAACATTCTGAGCTCATCAAGGGGACATAATCATCTTGTTTTACCAAGACACGATTTTTTGTATTAATTTAGCAATATGTCATATAATTAATAATATTAGCCAAAGTATAGAGCATTGAGTCCCTTTGACTCTCTGCCCAAAATAAATCAAAGCAACATTAATTAATTATATACAATCTCAATTAAGTGACAGAAATTAAGAAATCAATAACCACTAAGATCTAGTTTTTCTATCAAGTCAATCTAGAAAAACTATCTTGCTGTTTGTCAATTCAGTGCAACAAATGCACTAGTGTAATCTCTTGGTCAAGACAAACCTACACATCAACTTCTACCAATGGGTTGTTCAATTCCATATAAGTTGTGAATCATTATACTTATTACAAAGAACCGACAATGTGATCTTCTGTGATCTACCACACACCAAATTAAGTATTCAAACAATAGGTAATAAATAAGTATAACATTCATAATATTTAAGGCAAATCGTGATAATTTATTCTCATTCATTAAAGTGCAAGAAACAGTATATATACAAAGCAACATTTGAGAGCATGCTTTACAATATAACCCTAACAATCTCCCACTTATACTCAAAGTCTGCTTTTAAGCATACTACAGCATGTCCTAATAATTCTCCTAACTATCCTCAAAGTAGCGTGGCAACACACTTGACTCTCATTCCTTCCACATGTTTCTCGAATGTATTCTAAGGCAGACTCTTTGTGAAAGGATCTGCTAGGTTGTCCTTCGATGTTATCTTTGCCACCACTATGTCTCCTCTCTTTACGATTTCTCGTATGAGATGGTATTTCCTTTCAATGTGTTTGCTCGCCTTGTGGGCTCGTGGTTCCTTCAAATTTGCAACCGCACCCACATTATCACAATAAATTGTGATGCTTTTGGGCAAATTCAGAATCACATCTAAGTCCACTAAGAAGTTCTTGAGCCAAACCGCCTCTTTTCCTGCTTCACAAGCAGCGATGGATTCAGCTTCCATGGTGGAGTCAGTAATGCGTTTCTGCTTTACACTCCTCCATGTGATAGTTCCACCTCCTAGGACAAACACACTTCCTGAGGTAGATTTTCTGGAGTCTATTTTTGATTGGAAATCTGAGTCTGTGTAACCCACAAGGCATAAAATGTTCGATTGAAAGACTAACATTCTATCTCGAGTTCTTTTCAAATACTTCAGAATGTTCTTAACCGCAGTCCAATGTCCCTTGCCCGGGTTACTTTGATGTCTTGCCACCATGCCTACTTCATAGCTTGTATCCGGTCTCGTGCACAGCATTGCATACATGAGGCTTCCAACTGCCGAAGCATATGGAACCTTCCTCATCTCTTCTATCTCGTTTTGTATCTTTGGACACATGTCTTTTGATAGATGAATCCCATGCCTCAAAGGTACAAAACCCTTCTTGGCATCTTGCATGATGAATTGTATTAGCACGGTATCGATATACGAGGCTTGAAATAAGCATATCATCCTTTTATGGCGATCTCGAATAATCTTGATTCCAAGGATATGACCAGCCTCACCTATGTCCTTCATATCGAATTGCTTTGATAACCATACCTTTACATGTGATAATACTTTTTTATTGTTTCCAATAAGCAAAATATCATCTACGTATAGCACTAAGAAGACCACGGCGTTTCTGACACACTTTCTATACTCACATCTCTCAAACTCATTTTGATAAAATCCATAGGATTGTATCACTTGATCAAAACATTGGTTCCAAGCTCGCAATGCTTGCATAAGGCCATAGATTGCCATTCTTATGCTTGCACACAAGGTTCTCTCTTCAGGCTGACACATATAGATGTCGCCTTCAAGACTTCCATTTAGAAATGTTGTCTTGACATCCGTTTGCCAAACCTCGAAGTCTAGGTGTGCAACTATCGACAAGAGAATGCGGATTGACTTAAGCATAGCTATAGGCAAAAAGGTTTCCTCATAATCGATTCCCTCTCTCTGAGTATACCCTTTTGCCACAAGCCTAGCCTTGAAGGTTTCAACCTTCCCGTCAGATCCACTCTTTCTCTTGTAAACCCACTTGCATCCAATAGGATTTACACCTTTGGGTGGTTCAACATGCTCCCACACTTTACAGTGATCCATAGATCCCATTTTTGCTTTTATTGTAGTTTGCCAAGAACTTGCATCCTTATCTTGGATTACCTTGTTGTAAGTCTAGGGGTCAGATTCATCTTTACCGGGGACCAAGTCCGAAGACTCTCCCACGAAAATGAATTGCTCAAGCTGACGAACAACCCTCCCACTACGACGAGGTTCCTATTGTGTTTGTGTATCACGTGGTATATCATATTGTACAATTGGTATAAGAGTCGGCCCTCGTAATCATTCAAGGTAATCTCACTCTTGGGCTTTCGGTTACTCATATAGTCTTCTTCCAAGAATCTAGAATGCATGCTCACCATGATCCTCTGATCTTTAGGAGTATAGAATAAACCCCCTTTCGTTCCTTTGGGATAACCTACAAACAACCTTAATTCTGAACAAGGTTCCAACTTATCAGCTTCCTTGTCAAACACGTATGCAGGACATCCCCAGATTCTCATGTGTCTTAAACAGGGTTTGCCCCCAGACCACAATTCTGATGGAGTTTTTGGAACTGATTTAGAAGGTACTAAGTTAAGAATGTAAGCTGCTATTTCCAAGGCATAACCCCAAATAGACCTTAACATTTCCAAAAGAGTTATGTTTCTTCGCTCTGCGACCCCATTTTGTTGAGGGGTTCCAGGCGCAGTTAACTAGGATACAATCCCTTGCTCTGACAAGTAACCCAAAAATTCATTGCTGAGGTATTCATCCCCACAATCAGATCGTAGAAACTTGATATTTTTTCCATATGCTTTTCTTCTTTAGCCTTAAACTCTTTGTATTTATCAAAGACTTCAGACTTATGCCGCATTAGGAAAATGTATCCATACCTCAAGTAATCATCGATAAAAGTAACGAAATACTCAAAACCACCTCTTGCTTGAATTGACATGGGACCACATACATCAGTATGAATGAGTTCTAACACTATAGTGGCTCTATTCCCCTTAGCCCCCAAAAGCTCTGTTAGTCATTTTGCCCTCTAAGCATGATTCGCATGTTGGAAACGGATTCTAATGAACCGTCACTCACCAACCTTTGAATCCTTTTTAGATTAACATGACCAAGTCTTAGATGCCAAAGAAGTGTTACGTTCATATTTGAAGAATACTTTCGATTCTAGAAACGATGGATGTGTTATATGACACATTTTTTATGATTGTGGGTTGCGCACAGTTAATAGTATAGAGATTATTCACTAATGTTCCAGACAGATAACTTCATTATTACTAGTAATACTAACATTCTTGTTAAAAGAAAATGAATATCTATCCATAAACAATTTAGAAATTGAAATTAAATTCTTTCTAAAACTTGAAACATAAAGAACATTTCTCAAAACAAAAGTTTTGTTCATAAAAGATAAGTGCACATCTCCACTGCAACAGCTGCTACTCTTGGATCATTGCCCAAGGTGATGGTGATCTCACTCCCACTAAGTTGTCGGGTTTGCTAGAACCCCTGAGTATTGAAACAAACTGATCAGTGGCTCCCGTTTCCACCACCCAAGATTGGGAAGAACATGCCCCAGTTCCTTCTCTCTCGATTTCTTCTTTGGAGATGAGTTACACCGGCTAAACAAGTTTTAATAACTAGTGCATGAGATTTACCTTGTTTTCCTACCTTTTTAGGTCGGGGACAGTCCGCTCTCTAATGTCCATTCAGACCGTAGTTGAAACACTTTCCCTTGTTTGTTTTCTTCTTAATACCACCTTCAACAGGGATCTTTTCCTTAACTTTGAGATCAGCCTATTTTTTGCTTTTAGTTTTCTTCTTCTTCTTTTCGCCTTTCAGCGCAGAAGAGGAAGGTGCACTGCTAGTCATCAAGGCTTGGCTTCCCGGCCCCATAAGCATCTCTGCCGCTACCAAAGCTTGCATGAGCGCAACCAACGTATTCGTTTGACCATTCATGGTATAGTTTAGCTTAAACTGCTCAAAACTTTTCGGCAAAGAATGGAGTTTGATGTCGACTTGGGTATCCGCATCGAAATCAGCACCACAATGTCAAGCTTGTTAAGGAATCCCATCATTTTGAGAATGTGATCCCTTACGGGCGTCTCTTTAGCCATTTTCTGTAACAACAAATCCCGCATGGCCATTTGTTAAGCCATACAATTATGGTGAGAGAAGAGTTCATTAAGGTTCATCATAATGTCTACAGCGGTTCCCATGCTCTGGTGTTGGTACTGCAATACATCTGACATTGAAGCCAGAATAGTGCACCTAGCAAGTTCATCGGATCTCAACCATTGCCTATGATATTCCCTATTTTCATCACTAGTCTAGTTCGTAGGCTCAACTGGTCTAGGTTCATCAATTACAAACTTGTGTCCTTCAGTAGTCAGGACTATCATTAATTTTTTTTTTCCAATCTACATAATTCTCCCCTTCTAATTTATTTTCTTTGAGTATGTTAAACAGTGGATGAAAGCTTGACATGTCGAACTAAGAATAAAACATACATTCATATTAATATCTAATTAACATAAACATTATCACATAATTTGATCACATATTTTATAACAAAAAATCTCATAAAACGATATATACATGCATCAGCCAACATCTTAAAACAATTTAAGCAAGTCAAGTTGAGTGTGAACGTTTACTTAAATACATTTAAGCAAGTTACAAACAAAAACAGTTACAAACCCTTAATTCAAAATTAATAGTTGGCTCTCACTTGGCCATATAAAATTGACAGGGACTTCGTGGGGAAGTTATTTTATCAATTTTATATCTAAGTATTAACCACAACTTAACACAGGATTATTACTCAAGCCTTCGTTGGGAAGGTAATATCGCCACTTAAAATAACCCACAGTTATCATATGAAATTTATTCTAGTGAACTCCTTTTTGGTATATCCGTTAGGGAGAAAAGTGCATGCAATGCATAACCAAAACTTCATTGTAATAAATCAGTTATAGAGGCCCCTAATTAATTTATTATCCAGAATAAATTAAATAAAGAAAAAACTTAGTAATTTTAATCAATGAGATTTTCTAGGTTTCTCAAACACAAAGTAAAACCAAAACATAAATTAAACACATATCAGACAATTAAATTCAATTATCATGGTTTAATTTTCCCATTTTGAAACGAGAAACCCTGCTTTTCGAGCCTCTGTCGCGGCATCCGTCGAGAAGCCCTAGGCGCAAAACAAGTTGCAGTTTCCACCACTTGTCGTGGTCGGGATCTATGGTCGTGGTGGCGAATCGCCTCCGATAAAGGCTGCAGTTCGTAGCATCCATCGCGGTCACGATCCACGATCGCGATCGCGATGCCCTCGGCGCAGAAAAGCCTTCAGTTTGCACCGTCTCTGATTCTTTTAATTTATCTTCGTCTTCATCTTTGACCTGTTACAATTTATGTACAAAAGATAAATCTAACATCTAGACTAATTTACTACATAAAAATGGACCTAATCTACTCGTGGATTTTCTCACGAGAAAAATGAATCTAAACGAATCAGATTAAAAAAAAAAAAACATTTTATCCAACATGAATTGAAACATACATAAAAAAAAACCATGATAATTGAATTCCTGTATAACAGATCTAACAGTTCTACTATCTAATTTCAATTTAGACGTAAATTTGATTTTACTAATTCGAAATTACAGAGCCCGAATCAATGGCTCTGATACCAATTGTTAGGAAATCAGGGATTGTGCTAGGGATCTATTCAGGATGTCATTTGAAAATATAGTCATAAATCAAATAATCATAATTTGAAATATTCAAATCACATAATGCATGTATTGAATAATGATAAACCATACAATAAGACCTAAACATGCGGAACTAAGGAATTAGTGTGTTCCCTTTGAATCAGAGAGGCACCGTTGAGAAGAATTAACCTTTCAACCTAAAGATCTTCTTGATTATTCCCTAAGTCCAAGCTCGCCAATTCGGTGGGAAATCAAACGAACTTTCAACTCTCAAGGAGGATTGATTTTTTTTTCATGAAGAGAAACAGCCACACACATATGCATATGGGGACCAAAATTGGTCCCCTATTTATAGGAGTAGAGGCCGAAATCTTGGCCTCCAAGAAAAGTGAATTGGATCGAAATGCTCTCCCACTTGGGAGAGGAAAATATGGATAAAATCCTATTTCCTTTAGGAATCAGATTTGTCCATATCTTTTCTTTACTACCTCCTACATCTAATTAATCATTATCCTTTTAGTTAATGGACTTCTTTTGGGCTACTCAATGGGCCTTTAGGAGGAACAGGATTGGGCTTCCGAATGGGTGCCTAGATAACCATATTGAGCCATAATTATTATTCTAGCTCATTAATATTAATTTATTCCACAAAAGAATTAGTATTGAACTACGCATCATAATTCATATTACGAAATATGGCTCCCGGTTATTATTTCCTATAAATAAGATTCAATGTCCATTAATTAATTTAAGCTACTGAATGCTTCAATCAATTAATATCTTTTATTCCTCGAGAAAAAAACACCTCAACATTATTATCATATCGCAAGTTAATCCATTGTACATGTTTGATATGATAAACATTCTGAGCCCATCAAGTGGCATAATCAACTTGTTTTACCAAGACACGATTTTCTGTATTAATTTAGCAATTTGTCATATAATTAATAATATTGCCCAAAGTATAGAGCATTGAGTCCCTTTGACTCTTTGCCCAAAAATAAATCAAAGCAACATTAATTAATTATATACAATTCCAATTAAGTGACAGAAATTAAGAAATCAATAACCACCGAGAACTAGTTTTTCTATCAAGTCAGTCTAGAAAACTATCTCGCTGTTGGTCAAATTTAGTGCAACAAATGCACTAGTGTAATCTATTGGTCAAGACAAATCAATCCGAGCCTTACACATTAACTTCTACCAATGGATTGTTCAATTTCATCTAAGTTGTGAATCATTATACTTATTACAAGGAACCGACAATGTGATCTTATGTGATCTACCACGCACCACATTGTCTACAATGTAAAGTATTCAAACAATAGGCAAATAAATATGTGTAACATTCATAACATTTAAGGCAAACAGTGATAATTTATTCTCATTCATTAAAGTGCAAGAAACAGTATATATACAAAGCAACACTTAAAAGCATGCTTTATAGTAAACCCAAATAGTAATTGTACACAAAAACACACACAAGATGATCAAGGGACCATGCATGCATGTAGAAGTAGGATTTATGTGATGTTATGCTATGTTTCTATTTGTTCTTGCATGTGTTAATTGATGAATCTTTGTTTGGTTTAGAGATAATTATGCTAGAAAATGTCTAAGTGGGAATTTGCATATTGGTTTTTGGTGGATTCCATGTGAGATTTGATCAAGTTTTTTCTTAATTTTGAAAGACTATATTAAGAACTATTTTGATGTTCTTGCATGTTAATTTTTGAAGATTCTACAAGGAAATTCAACAATAACTTTTACTTGGAAAGTTTGAAGTATGTTCCGGTTGATATGGAATATATATGTTTTTTATTATTTGATCTCTCTTTACTCTAAGATGATTTTGAAAATGAGTTATAATTTTGTGATAGTTTATCAAAATGTTTCAGCATTATATAATCTGGAGAATTGTTGAATTCAGCTGATCATATTGTCTAGCTAGATTGATTTAATTAATGATAGATATACTTTTTTGGGAGTGATATGTATGTATGTGTCTCGGCTTAGATTAATGTAGAAGATTATGAGGTAGTTAGTAATTTTTTTTTTTTTTTTTTGGGAGGGGGGTGTAGTTAGTAATTAAAACAATATAGTTTCTTAGTATAAATTTGAGAATGATAAAGGTTGAAATAAATTTAGGACTAAAATGGTAGTAAAATTAGATGAATCAAAATAGTATGATTTGGGCTAGGAATTTGTTAAGTTGGACATAGAATTGTATTAATGGGCTAAATAGTTTTATTGGAATGGGCTAAGGGCTTTGGGCCCCGTGCTACCAAGATAATTTATTTTGGGGATTGGATAGTTAGTGGGCCTTTACATAACCTTATTGGACTAGGAAACTAGATTTGGGTCAATAAATAAATCAATTGTGCCAAAACAAGGCGTTTCGGGCACATTGGACCGAAACCGACCTCGGATTGGGCCAATCTGAATAGAATAATTTATTAGACTAATAATTGGAATTAAAATGAACAATTAGATGACCTAATATGTGATTGGATTATTAATTGAATTTCTAGTTTGATTAAAATGAACATTAGGGTTATTTGATAGGTAATGATAAAATTAAATGGATACAAATATGTATAAGAAATCAAATTGGATTAGAGGTGACTTAGACCTAGGATGGGTTTAGAAGTTTTAGAATTTCATAAGTGAATTGGAATTAAGGGTTAGGATTCAAAATGATTAGATTTAAGGTTTCAAATGATTAATTTTGAACTAGGGTTCGGTTTGCAAGTATATGTTTATGTGTTTAATTGTGTAGATGGATAGTTTATATGATTATGATGATGTTTTGATTTTTAAAGCATCATTATGAATTAAGTTGTAAATAAATTATGGTGTTGTATAGGATATGTATTAAAAAATATGCTTTTATGTGTTATAATTCAATAAGTGACGCTTTTATGTGTGCAAATGTACTATGCCAAATGATTAACACAAACATGGTTAATTTTGTTACGAAATGAGTGAGCCGCAAGGGCTTTGTATAATAAGGCTTCTACCGGAAAGGATTAGTATGCGATGAACAAGGACAGATATGTCGAGAATCCGACTTACTTAAAGGGGGAGGCACAACGCCGTCAAGCGAGAAAACGTAACAAGGAAAGACGTGTCGAGACTCCGACTTACTTAAAGGGGGAGGCACAACACCGTTAAGCGAGAAAATATATTGTTAAAGTTTTTTAATTAAATGCCAGTGTTATCCACTGAGTCTAAAACTCACGTATTCCAAAACCCATTTTTCAGGGGATGACGGAGTTAGGACCAGAAGTTGTGACAGTGACTAGGTATCTTGTAGGACTCCTTATTTTATTGTTTATGTGTTGGTTGTGCAGGGAGATTTTTCTTAAGCATTTCCCTGAACTTATGATTCCGGCTTATAATAAATAATTAACCTTAACTTAATTTACTTTATGTTTCAGTTATCTTCCACATATGTCTCCTTTGTGTGAGTTTCTGTTCGGGACAACATAGGCTATGAGTTTCTCTTCCACTACCTAACTTCAATAATGTTAAGTAAGTGAGTAAGTAAGAAAGGGTAAGAAAAGAAAGTACCAAAGTAAGAAAATAATGAAAAAGGAAAAGGAAAAAAAATGGCCAAGTAAGTATGTGTCACTTCAGTTCCCTAAACCAGAACTGGGGCGCTACTTATATACCCCCCAAACCCTTGCTAAAGAAGAGGTAAATCTGCAGAAAAGTGCCCAAATATGAGGAGTAAAATTGGAAAATACAAAAGATAATAACAGGGTGGAGTTAAATGAGTCGCATGTGTTGAAATGTATGTGGGTTAGTCTTCTCTGCAACTTTTGATTCTTGTAGCAACTTAAATTACAAGTTGTAAATCTCAATGTTTGATTCTTGTAGCAACTTAAATTACCAAAACCCAATATCAGACGAAGAGGATACGAGCAAATACGAAAATGGAAGGGATCAAGACGAGTTGCGCGCACGTGCAAGGCATACCGGGAGCATATTGGTGGCGGTATCCACTAGTATGGGTTAGGGTAGCGTGCAGGAATGACCATACTGAAGTATAACAGCGGCCCATATCAATCGGTTGATGCATACCAGTGGCGGTACCGGTGCATACTGGTGTTGGTAGGGATCACACGTTCCGTTTTTGTGTGCCCCTGTCTTTTATCGTCTTTTCGAGCATCTTCTGCTCATTTTCTCTTCCCGGTACCTTCATGACTTTTGTTTGTAACTATATGGGCTTTAATTTAACCTAGCATTATTCTCAGTTTCGATCTGTTTGTACCTTGAAATATGTGTTGAAACGGGCGAGCATGTGGGAATAATTTCTCTGGACTTCTGAGGTTCTTTCACCTACAAAATATGACCCCAAAACACCCAAGAGTACACCAAATTATACAAATAGGGACAATCTAAATGGTTATAAACTTTGCCACATTATTAGACTTAGATACATCAAATAAATCACAATTAAATATGAACGTGAAATGTATGTGAAATGTGGTCATTTTGATGTTTATCACAATCTTTCAAATAAGAAGCATGAAACACTAGGTGAATACGGACTATGGGAAGAAGTTCCAATTTGTAGGCAATTGAGCCAATCTTGCTGAGAATGTGATAAGGACTAAAGAACCTCCAAGTAAGCTTGTTGAATTTAGAATTATGGAGTGTTAATTGTCGATATGGTTGTAGCTTGACAAACAAAAGATCTCCAGCTGAAAAAGAGTGGTCAGAATGGTGGCGATCCGCCTAAAATTTCATACGAGTTTGAGCCCTTGCTAAGTTTAGTTTCAGATTTTGGAGTAAGTCATCATTGTTCTTGAGTTATGGGCCAACTCTAGCTTCATGTTGGGAGAATACAAGTATCATATAATAGTTGGTGGAGGAAGCCCATAAATAGAGTGGAATGGCGTGAAGCCCACATAATTGTGATATAATGTGTTTTACTTATACCAGAATTCAGGCCATGGGATAAAATGCAGCCACCATCTCAGATCATCGACCACAAAGCATCTGAGGTATATTTGTAAGCACTTGTTAGACGCCTCAGTCTAGTCATCCGATTGGGGATGGAAGGCGCTACTCTTAACAATTTGTGTCCCTCAAGGTCGAATAATTTTGCTCCAAAGGATATTAAAAGACACATCCCTATCTTAAACAATCGCTCGAGGAAAACCATGAAGACTAATAATTTCCTTCAGAAAGGTAGCAGCAACCTTTTGAATTGTAAAACTTACATATATAGGATAACATGTGCATATTTACTCAAAGCGGTAAAAAAAACATAGTGACGAACCTGCCATAGTTTGAAGCTTAATCCATGTTCAAATCAAGTGAGATGTCCTCCCATATCTGCTCGAGTCGAAACTTGTTGTAGAAGGCACATTGCAGCTGTGGTTAGAGGGTTGGATCATTAACATACCAGACATTGCTTGTCATGGTTCTTGATGTGTCGACGAAGTCCCACCTAAAGAAATTGGAGGCAATGCGATGATAAGTGCGAAGTACACCCACGTATCCACCTGTAACAGAATTATGGAATCCCTCTATGAGAATATCTCGTATATTTCCATTTGAAGCACCAATCCCTTGGAATAAGAGCAATCCATCAAGTTCTATATAACCGGGTACAGTAACAAAACATTCTTGATTAACAACAAGAATATCCTTTATTTTACCATCCCCTTGAAGGGTTTGGTGAAGTTGATCTAGCTAGTGTTGTTTAGGTTGTGAGACCGTTAAATATTATTGAACTTTGGTTGGCAGGATAACACATCAACCACGGTATTGTCACGGCCCGGGTGATATATGACTGTAATTCGTATTCTAGAAGTTTGGTAAGCGATGTTAGTTGTTCCGAGATTTATATAGTTTGCTCAGTGAGAGTTTTGAGACTCTAGTGGTCTGTTTAATGATAAATCATGATCATATTGTTGGACTGGAGGTAATCTCATAGGGGTTTGAACTACATCATCATATTGAGTCAACATAGCTTCTATAGCAGTCGGTGGGCTAATAATCTGATCATGTGAACGATCCTAGACCATGAAAATGAATAAGGCCAAAATGATGTCAGCCTGAACAACGTGGCATAGAGAGTTCAATTGTATCTAAGTAGCTGAAGGAGATCGTTTTCCTTGGATCATGATGGTGCGGCCCTCTAAGTTAAATTGCATAATTATGGTAATCATGATGCTAACTGCACTAGTCTAGCCTTATCTTCCTTATTACTTGTATCTTATGTAAAATAAATTAGTATTGACTTCAAATTCTTGGATAAAAATAGAAGCATTACGACCCCAAGCTTCCAATTTTTTTACCATTGCCAACTGCAACTGAAAAACCAAATATTACCTCTACTTGAATAGGAAGATGATTAGAAGTATGCTATTGGATGAAATTAAGAGAATTACCACTATCAACCAGAACCAAAGAGAGTCCCTAAAATTAGAGTTGGTGGCGATAGAGTCGAGAGGCCATAAAACAACAGTTCCAGAAGCTCATTGATTTCCTCCACTGGTGATTGGTCCTCCACCATCTCAAATATATTAGGATTTTCTTATGTGGAAAATTCATAATCTAAAACAAATGCTTCGACAAATAATGGTGATTATATGAGTATTTACATAACAATAAGAACAAATGTCGTTTCCCACCAACTTTGCATTTCAGCCGGGGATATCTTTCGAATTGAATATTGTGGAAATGTGGGGTTAGTGGATACCATGCGCTTCTTAGAGGGGCATGGTAGGAGAGATGTTTGCTGAAAGTTTTTAAACTCCAGAAGAGTGGTGGGCGGTACAAGGATTGGCATATTGTCGGAGACCTAGTCACAATTTTGGCCTCTTGAAGATGAGCCAAAGAGATTTCATGGGGTTAAGGATGGGGGCGAATAACATGCACCTCCACTCGCAGTTCTGTTGTAAGACCTATAATGAAACAACTAGTAATAAATGATGAAGATGGACCAGTTATTCAATTCTGAAGTAACTCAAATTCAGAATAAGCTTCCACGGTATTCTAGGTAAGCTTTGTAAAATCCCCTTGGGGATCATCAAATTCTAATGAGCTGAAGCAACGATCAATAGCTTGGATAAATTCTGCTCATGAATGAAATTATGAACTATGAGAAATCTATTGAAACTACTAAAGAGCTTGACCCTCTATATGCATGGTTGATATGAGTAGGTGTTAGTCGTCTGAAGTAGAAAAGAACTAAAAATACTGTAAGGCCCTGAAAACCCAACCAATAACATCCTTGCCATTGAAAGGGGTAAAATCTATTTTTTGTGGACCATTAGAGAAAACAATTGGTAGAGTTAGTTGTTGCAGAGGTGGAAACCCCAAATGTAGTGGAAAGAAGGTCGAATCTGATGAAGAAGAACCCAACATCGTGAATGGCATGGAAATCTCTAGCGATGGTGGTAGTGGTGACTCAAGGCGTTCCTTTCAAAAACCAACTTGTAGCAAATTCCCTAAAGTGTTTTTTGTTGCAAATCCATGGTGGCTTGGAACTGATCTTGTCGAGCAGAAGATAAGAAGTAGTATCGGTGAGTTTCTTAATTTGCTCGACCTTGGTCTTTAATATAGTACCGTCGGCCATATATGTAGCTCAATGAAAGTACCAATTGTGACAGATACAAAGAATACCAAAAAATACTACAACCTTAGCCACAAGAACACTAGCCTTTGATTGAAAACTATCAGAGAAATAAGCAAGTAAACATATGTGATTACAATGTAAAGCAATAAAAGGGTTTGATGCTTTGAGTGAGTCACTCTCTTGAAGAAGAAGAAGAAGAAGAAGAAGAAGAAGAAGAAGAAGAAGTGAAGAAGAAGAAGAAGAAGAAGAAGAAGAAGAAGAAGAAGAAGAAGAAGAAGAAGAAGAAGAAGAAGAAGAAGAAGAAGAAATACAATTCACACACACGTTTCTCTCCCCCCGCCGATGTTGTCATATTAGGTATAATCCTTCAAGTGTGCGGGTTTAACCCAAGCTCTAAGCTCTCAGCCCAAACGTGGTCCAACATCTTGAATAATTTCCTTTTGGCCTAATTCCATTTCTTGATAATCATAAATCCCCATAACCTCTTCCGACCCAATAGTTATTACAGAGAAGTGTCTCTATTAGTTATAGGATTGAAATGAATTGTTCAAAGACCCATTACCAGGATTTTATCCTCTTGAAAATTACTACTGGCATAACTATAATTCATGTTTTCCAATCTTCATAGAGAAAACTTCCAAGGATGAAGATGATCGGTCCATGAATAATATCGATGGTTAATGTCAAGATGATTGCTTGGTATGGTTGGTAAGAGAATCACTTTTTAGGCAATGAAAAGATTTGGTGGATAATTTTGTAAGAATGTTGTTGACGCTAAATATTTCTACACAACCTATTTGATATACTATTTCTATACCCCTAGTATGACTGCAAGTGAACGGTGCTAGTGTAGATAGAAGTGTGCAAAGGTCGATCCCATAAATACTGCAATCCTGTGTTAATTTAATAGCCTAATTGGAATAATCCAACCCTATCTAGACTCTAAATTAAGATGATTTTTTATTAAACTAAGATTGCATTAAATAGTAAATAAAATACTTAGAACGCTTAAAGAAGCAAACAATTAACACGTAGGAATAAAGCAGATATAAAGATGTATATTAGGGTTCGATTTTAGTTACAATTTCTTATGTATGATTATGCTAATATTCTAGACCAATAAACAAAATTCAAGTGTTTATTACGCGATCACTACTCTAGTTAACCCTCCTCTCAGACAACACTAACGTGTTGATTATGTATGCACAATTACCCTTTCGGGCTAACTATCACATACACAACTCCAAGCGGATCCTAAAACCAATACCTACACAGATATCTCACTCCTCTCGGATGACTAATGATATACGTCATAAACCTATTAATAATCCTCCCTCCCAAACGTCGAATTATTAAGCAAGTAGAATAGAGTAATTGGCCAAATCAATCAGTTCATAAAATAAGAACAAACGCATACGATAAAGACATTGAACAGAGTCTAGGATAAAATAGAAGAATCAAAACATAATTAATCGCAAACAACTTTCTAGCCCTAGACCAAAAATGTGTTTGGATATTCATGTCTATAATTAAAACCAAAGAACATTCATAGACAAATATTTTAAAAGCAATTAAACACACAAAGACAAAACCTGGAACCGTCTTGAATCTTTATCTTATTCGCCTCGTGATTCTTGCTCTTCAATTCAAGCCTCCAAGATGAATTTTGTGATATGTGATGATGGTTATCAGACTTGGAGAAACCCCTATTTATAAGTTGAGAAGGATTAGGGTTGACATGGGATGAAAAACGACCCAAGGGAAGAAAAACGATTGAAATGCCTTTACTGATCCGACCAGATTGCACAAAGTGATCCTGCCAGAGTAATCACTCTGGACTTGCCCTTTGTACAACTTCAACGGATCCGGCCAGATTGCACAAAGTGATTGGCCAGACCGGGTCCTCTGGACTCTACCCTTTGTTCTTCTTGAAACATGATCCGACGGGATTGCATAAAACCATCTGGCCGGATTGAACCTTCTGTCCGCTTGGTCAAAATATTCATTGTTTTTGCCCTTTCCTTTCTCGTGTCTTCTCCGGACTTCGTCCAAATGAAATTTTAAGCTAAAATTAGTACCTTTTTACTACAAATACAAATAAACATCTTATCTAGCTCAATATAGCCAATATAAACATGTAATTACCGAATTAATATGTAAATGCCACCAAAATACTTGGATAAATCAGTCTAAATGCATGCATACACTATGTGTATCAAGATAATAGGGTTTGACATATGCGGAAGTAACATGGTACGTGTTTTTTTCTCATTAAGGAGACATAATGTTTTTACATTTGTTTTATCTTACTACATTCTTGAACTTTTATTATTAACTTCCGTTAATTCGCCATTTACAAAATATTATTATTAAACTATTATCTTTTTTCAACTATATAAAAGTTTATTTAATAAATTAACATCATATTTCAAACTAAAACATAAAAATCTCACAATAAAAAATATTTAAAACCCACAACCCCAATGTTTCTCCTCGCTAGAACCACATTAGTTTAATCGATTTTATTTATTAAGAACGAATGAATGTCTTGTATGTTAATTTTATTTTACTAAATTCTCAAAATTTAAGATATGTTATTAACTTTAGGTAATATCTCATTTACAAAACAACTATGATTAAACTACTACTAAATTTCGAGAATTGGGTGTAGATCAGTTGGTAGAGTATTTTGTGACCTAGTCAATTAACCAGGGCTCAGTTCCCACCAACCTTACCCCAACCAGAATTTGTACTAAAAATCTACTAAATTTCAACTATTTATAAGTTTTTTATTAAATGACCCAAAACAATATTTAATTTCAAAGGCAAAAAACTAAAAGCTCATAACCAAAAATATTAACACCCACAAAATTAGTGCAGGTTATTAACCTGCTATAGTAGGTAAATACCCTAGGTGCACCATAAAACTCCTCTAATATATTACTTAAAACAAAGAAAAAATGATAGATTTAGTCGCATATGTATGAGTATCTTGCACTTTTAGTCCCAGCCATTTAGGATTTTGCAATTTACATCTTGTAACTTATAATATTGATCAATTCGAGTCTTATTTTGGCTGAAAAATCAACACGTCGTCAGAAAACAAGTCAAGTTTTCATACGTTATTGAATTAGGTATCTTAGTCTTTGGTCCACATGGCGTGATTTAAAGCAACCTATATAGATTATGACTTGGTTAACAGAAAACAAGAAAAAATTGAAAAATTAAAAAAAGTAAAAGAACTAGTTTTTTCAAAAATAAGAAAAATAAAATCTAAAAATTCTTAGGGAATACGCATAAAAATTAAATTTAGTTGTGATTTTTATTTTTTCTGGAAAAGAATCTTTTAAAAATTTCCTTTTTTGGTTTCTCGAATTCGTCTCTTTTAATTTTTTTAATTTTTTTTTTTGTATTCCTAGAATTTTCAAATTTTATTTTTATTTTTTAATTCTTTTTCTATTTTTAATTTCTTGAACTTTTATTCTAATTCTCCGGATCTTTTGTCTAAATGGTGAAAATTTTAATTATATTCAGCTCCTAGTCACATTTTGAATCTTTTAGATCGTCCCATGTAGACCAAATAAACAAATTCATTGTTTAAGACTTTCTCCAATGAAATTTTAATTTTCCGGCAAAGATAGACTAACATTGCTCAATTTTGAGTTACAAAAATAGATTGAGACTAAAAGGGCTAAGTATTGGTAATTATAAGGCTAAAAATGCATTTTTTATTAAAGGAACAAAATCATCAGAATTTATTAAGAAAAACATCATAGGTGAATTGAAAATTTTAGTATAAATTCAATATCCTCTTTATTTATCTAAACAAAATAAAATGTCTCCCCACACATTGCCATGACAATCTCAAACCGTCATCATACAACAATCCAAAGCCACCAGAAGGAACATCTCTTAACATTGGGCCTTACTATGACCCGACGCACTAACTACATGTCGAGGCATGTGAGAATTGCTTCAATTCGTTACTCTTGGAAAAGAAAATTGATTTGATTGGTGCGTTTTATATGGGTTCCCAACGCACAACATGTCAATCCTGGTCACCTTCAATTTCCAAGCGTCTTTCTCTTCTCAAACTTCATCGTCAACTGATTCGCTTACAGATCCTAGTGTTTTTAAGGATAGACTGCCGGAAAAAAAATTAAGTCACTGAATATACAGCTACTTTTATATAGAAATATTTAGAGTTTCGGTAAATTTTAAAATAGAAGATCAGTGTCCAAATCTGATGCCAAATAGTTCATCTCTAACAACTTCGTGCTACTACAATAATGTGAACATTAACATTTATGGTCTCTCTCTATATTCGAGTCCAACATCCAACAAAATAATAAAATAAATAAAATATAAAGGAAAAAAATTTGGTTTGACTCATTTTTCTCTCAATTAGATCATGATCTCAAGAACAATTTTCTATGGAAATTTCATTCAATTTTAAATACACTTCTTGATTTCATTACTATAGGCTAACCAACCAATACAAAATAGCAACTATCGTTAGAGGAAAAAAAACATAATGATAATCATTAAGTTAACTAGAAAATAAGAAATAACACAGTGTAGATTACCAGATTCTGTTATGCAACCACATAATAATGTTAATGTCTCTCGTGAATTAAGGGCTCTATACTTTTATCACAGAAGATGAGAATGGAGGTTTGAAGAAGAAAATATTTACCTCAAGGAAGCACCAATGACCATTGGCAACACACATAATTGGAATGCCTATCGCATATCCAACCGCTCAATAAATAACCAAGAAGTGCACCTCCTAGGCATGTAGTCACTACCAAAACTTCATAGGACAATAAAAAGACCTATCGGCCTGAGATGCAATGAATATAGCTTATAAAAATCCTTCTGACAATATTGAAACTAGAACCTCATTCTGCATTAGTACACTACCACTGAGTCCTAGGTCCACATAAATTCTTTCTAATGTGTCATTGACAACTCTAAATACAGTCCACATAGATGGCCAACAAATATCAAAATAGTTTCTATTTTCCTGCCAAAGCCAAGGTGTTATGGATTCAATCTATCTTTGGAACAAACCAACATAAGACTTCAAACACAAACAAGAATCCCAATAATATCCACAGAACTTCACACACAAGAAATTAAGATCACAAACTGAAATCAAATGACACCAGAAATTACGTGGTTCGAATCTTCACGGATTCTACATCCACGGAGCAACACCAGCAACAAATTTCATTAATCTTCTGAAGGTTACAGAATCTCAAACAAAGAAGCTCATCACTATTGATACTCACTATCAATCTCTATGATTATAAAGCTCTTCAATTCCTTCGTAATTGCATGCGCATTTGCCTTCTAGATCAATGAATTCTCGCGCTCTTGCTTTCTGGATTCAGCTGAGAGAGAAGAAGAATAATTCCCCAAATCCGTTGGAGACTTAAATGCAATTAGTTACACGTCCTTAACTGCAAATTGAGTTCCAAACTGCTTTATTTAGTTGAATTACCAAACTGCACTCACAATTAGCAAGAAATAACATAAATGCCCCTCATGCTTAACATCCAATTTTACAATGTTATAAGACTATGTTTTCCAGCTTGATATTGAACTAATTCTTCACAATTCTCCACCTTAGTTCTAAATCAAGCAAACATAAACACATGAGTACTGGTTGCTCATCTTCCTTCTCAACAAGTTCAAGCTTGTTGACTCACCTTTACATTTACAAGATCCAAACAAAGTTCAAACTTGGACAAAGGTAGAGGCTTAGTAAAACCATCTGCAGGATTTACTTCAGTTGCTATTTTTAACACTTTCACAACACCTTGTGCCACGATATCCCTGATAAAATGCATTCTTACTATATGTTTTGTTTTCTCATGAAAACCTTGGTGCTTTGATAGATGTATTGCACTTTGACTATCACACCAAACATTTATACAGTCTTGAACCACACCAAACTCTCTCAAAATTCCCTGTAGCCAAACTGCTTCTTTAATGCCTTCTGTCAATGCCACATATTCTGCCTCTGTTGTTGATAGTGATACCACAGATTGTTGAGTGGCCTTCCAACTCACAACAGCTCCAAAGAGGGTATAAACATAACCTGATAAAGACTTCCTGCTGTCTAAATTTGCAGCATAATCAGCATCAACAAAACCAGTTAGAGCAGGATGACTTTCTTCTTGTTTTGTGAAACACAAACCCCTTCCAGTAGAGTGTTTATCTAAGAGTCCACTTAACTGCTTCCCAATGATATAACCCAGGATTGCTCATATAACTGCTTATTACACTCATAGTGTATGTAAGATCTGGTCTGCAACAAACCATTGCATACATTAGGCTTCCCACAGAACTGGAGTAAGGTACTCTAGACATTCTCTGCACTTCTTCTACTGATTTAGGACACTGCTGACTGGATAGCTTCAGATGTTGTCCTAATGGAGTGGTAACAATTTTACAGTTCTTCATATTAAACCTGTCAATAACCTTCTCCAAATATCCTTTCTAAGACAAATACAGTTTTCCAGCATTTTTGTTTCTGTTTATATTAATTCCCAGTATTTTCTTGGCCTCACCTAAATCTTTCATCTCAAATTCTGATCTTAATAGATTCTTGACCATGTTAATACCAGAAATATTCTTACAAGCAAGTAACATGTCATCAACATAAAGCAGCAAGAATATATATGAGTCATCATTTTCTTTCCTGATGTATACACAGTTATCATGATCACTTCTAACAAAACCAATCTTAAGCATGAACTCATCAAATCTGAGATACCACTGTCTTGGACTTTGTTTAAGTCCATACAAATCTTTTCAATAAACAGACTTTGTCATCAGGATTATCAATATGTATACCCTCAGGAATTTTCATATAAATGCACTCTTTCAATCTTCCATGCAAGAATGATGTTGTAACATCCATCTGATGTAATTCTAGATCAAATTGTACAACAATAGCAAGCAAAATTCTGATGGAGCAATGTTTTACTACAGGTGAAAAAGTTTCAGAGTAATCAATACCTTGTTTCTGAGTAAACCCTCGTGCTACTAACCTTGCTTTAAATCTTATACCATTCTTGCTTCCAGCTTCATGCTTTTTCTTGAAGATCCATTTACACCCTACTAAATTTTTCCCCTTTGGTTTATCAACAATATCCCAGGTATCATTCTTATCTAGTGAGATCAGCTCCTGTTCCATTGCCACTGTCCACTCTTTCTTTTCAGAGCAAGTTATAGCTTCTTTGTATGAACTTGGTTCATAATTTTCAATCTCTTCAGCAGTGTATAAAGCATAGGAGATTATATCTACATGACCATACCTTTGTGGAGGATGGATTTCCCTTCTGCTTCTGTCCCTTACTAACTGATAATTTCTAATCTCTTGATTATCATCCAAATCAATTTGACCATGATCAGTGTCTTCAGCTCTATCAGGTATTTTGGTAATCCACTTAGACTCCACCTCAAGTTGAGTATTCTGTTCACTTGAGGAAGATCCTTCAACAAATTCAGATTGCTTAAGTGGCATGATGTTCTCATTAAATACCACATCTCTGCTTATTACACACTTTTGATTACCAGGCTCTACACACCACAATTTATAGCCTTTGACACCCTTAGGGTAACCAATGAATACACATTCCAGTGCCCTTGGCTCCAACTTATCCTGCCTTATATGTGCAAAGGCAAGACACCCAAACACTCTTAGATCAGAGTAATCTGCTGGTCTTCCATTCCATACTTCCTCAGGAGTTTTGAAATTTAATGTTGTAGTAGGAGACCTATTTATAAGATATCCTGCTGTAGTAACTACTTCACCCCAAAAACTTTTGGAAACTCCAGAACTAGAAATCATGCATCTTACTCTTTCTAATAGTGTTCTATTCATCCTTTCTGCCAAGCCATTTTGTTGTGGAGTTCCTACAACTGTCTTATGTCTTATGATTCCCTTTGCTTTGAAAAAATGATTAAACTCATCTGATATGAATTCCAGTCCATTGTCTATCCTCAGATGTTTGAGAGTTAAACCAGTCAAATTTTCAGTTTCAGTAAGCCACTATTTGAAAACATTGAAAGCTTCACTCTTTGCTTTCAAGACATACACCCATAATTTGCTAGAAAAATCATCAATTATGGTAAAAAAAATACCTTCCTCCACTGATGGTTTGTGTTTTTGCTGGCCCCCAAAGATCAGAGTGGACATACTCTAGTTTCTGCCTTGTAGTGTGCTTTGCTTCTGGAAACATCAATCTTTTTGCCTTCCCAAGAACACAATGCTCACACAGCTCTAGGTGAGTTATGTTGTCTCCTTGTAGTAATCCTTGCTTGCTCAGTTCTGTTAGTCCCTTCTCACTTATGGGTGCTAACCTTTTATGCCATAAAAATGTTTTATCAATTTTTACAGTAGCAGCAGCCTCTCCAGTTATTGTAACCCCAATTAGAAAGTATAACTCTCTATTCTTCACTGCTTTCATCACAACTTTGGATCCTTTTGTGACTAACAGGTTTCCACCATGAGCACTGAAGTTATATCCCATGGTATCAAGCATTCCTAATGAGATCAAGTTCCTTTTAAGCTGAGGAACATATCTTACATTGTCCAGAATTCTTATAACCCCATCATGCATCTTGATCCTTACAGAGCCTGTTCCTTTTACCTTACATTCCAGATCATTTCCAAGGAGAACTGACCCTGCATTGTGATACTTGAAATGATAAAACCAATTTCTGTTTAGTGTAATGTGAAACGACATCCAGAATCAAGAACCCAATAATCCTCTGCTCCAGCTGTGGAAATAGTCAGTACTTCCCCTGATTCATACCCATCCACTGCCTCTACAATATCTGTTGTATTCTTGACTTTGTTAATTTTATTTTGTTTGTTTTGAGCCTTAGGTTGATTGTTTTTATTCTTGAGAGGAATATTCTTGGCCAGGTGTCCTGGGGTATGACACTTGAAACACTTTCTGGTTTCTACTTCAGTTTGATTATTCCTTTCTTGCTGTTTGGCTTGATCTTATTCTTGTTCACCATGAACTTTCTTGGAGCAAACTTCTTCACCATCAATCCTTCTCCAGGCTGTTCAACATGCCCTGCATCAACTCCTTTCTGCAGCTCCTTTGATCTCAAGGCTGCCTCCACCTCAGACAGTGTCAACTTAATGGTTCTAGATCTGCCAAACAGTATGGCATCCTTGAAATGTTCATATGACTTTGGTAGAGCAGTTAGGAGAATTAGAGCCTTATCTTCATCCTCTAATTTGACCTCTATGTTTTCAAGGTCATCAAGGATCTTGTTAAACTCATCAATTTGATCAGACAAGTTCTTGTATGTAATCATCTTGAAAGCAAACAAGCTTTGTTTCATATAAAGTCTGTTTGCTACTGATTTCACCATATAGATCTTATCAAGTTTGTTCCAGATTCCCTGTGCTGTTGTTTCTTTTGAAACTTCCCTTAGGACCTTGTTACCTAAACACAGTATTAGAGCACTATGTGCTTTTTCCAGAATCAGAGCCTTCTCCTCAAATTTCAAGGTTGCTGGCAATTTGTCTTCATCTTCAAGGGCCACTGCAAGTCCCTGTTGGACAAGCAATGCTCTCATTTTAATTCTCCATAAACTGAAGTCTAATTTCCCCGAGTACTTATTTATGTCAAACCTTGCAGAAGTCATTTCAATTATTCTCCAATTAGTTTTCCACAGACGGTGCCAGATTGTTATGGATTCAATCTATCTTTGGAACAAACCAACACAAGACTTCAAACACAAACAAGAATCTCAATAATATCCACAGAACTTCACACACAAGAAATTAAGATCACAAACTGAAATCAAATGACACCAGAAATTACGGGGTTCGAATCTTGACAGATTCTACATCCACGGAGCAATACGAGCAACAAATTTCATTAATCTTCTCAAGGTTACAGAATCTGAAACAAAGAAGCTCGTCACTATTGATACTCACTATCAATCTCTATGATTATAAAGCTGAAAATCAACCTTACTCTGACTTCTTCAATTCCTTCGTAATTGCATGCGCATTTGCCTTCTAGATCAATGAATTATCGCGCTCTTGCTTTCTGGATTCAGCTGAGAGAGAAGAAGAATAATTCCCCAAATTCGTTGGAGACTTAAATGCAATTAGTTACACGTCCTTAACTGCAAATTGAGTTCCAAACTGCTTTATTTAGTTGAATTACCAAACTGCCCTCACAATTATCAAGAAATAACATAAATGCCCCTCATGCTTAACATCCAATTTTACAATGTTATAAGACTATGTTTTCCAGCTTGATATTGAACTAATTCTTCACACAAGGAGAAGTGGCCAACACCACTAATTTGATATTACACCTCAGTAAACATGAAAACAAAAATATAAATTCGTCCGAGGACGTAATTCAGGATGCTTCTTAGAAACATGGCATCTGATTTTTTTATCGTTTTTTTTTTTTTTTTGGAGAGAAACGTGGCATCTGAATCAGACGGAAGAAATATGGCGCAACAAATTAAAGCCAATGTTTTTTCTGTATACCCGGGAGAGAGATCTACTGGAGAAATATGGCAATGTATTGGAGAAATATGGCGCAACACATGATGGGAGACTTGTTAAGGCATAAAATGTAAATAAAGCAACTGAGCAAATTATAATGTGAAATAAAAAGCAGAAGTAGTTTTACTTTTGCATTCCAAAGAGTTATTTTGCTTTTGATTGGGTGGAGCAACACATCAGCGAAAAACGGAAAAGGTAGGCGTTCTAACTATGCCTAAGTCTTCATATGCAAGAGTTGGATATATGATTGCAATTTAGTTACACTTTCATAATTTCATTCACAGAAAACTGACATAAGAGATGCATAGATATCTACATAATATGTTAGTTACATGAAGACTTTGATAACAGTTTGAGATAAACCAAAAAAAAAAGTAGCATCTTAATTAGGCCAACGTAATACATGTTCTTACTGTCACTTACCATCGACAAAGTTCATGAAAAAGAAGTGAATCTCGTTGTGGATTGTGCCCAACCCAACATGTGTTTGTTTTTGGGTTTGAGATAATATATTGTCTCCAACCCTCTTACACACATCATCAATTAAATTCAATTTTCAATACAACTTTAATAAATAATTATCAATTTTTAACTACCTCTTACACACATCATAAATCAAATCCAATTTTCAATACACCTTTATTCAATAACCAATCATTTTTTAACAAACTCTTACACACATTATTAATCAAACTCAATTCTCAATGCAACTTTAATCAATAATTAATCATTCATTAACCATCTCTTACACACATCAAATCACTTTTACCACCTTTTATAATATAAACCAACTCCAACTCAATCTCCCAACCAACATAAATAAACACTCATTTATTTACCCCAACCTAAAAATTCTACTTTATTCTCCACAGCCTACAGAACTCCAGCCACCCACAGCCATAAACAAACAGGCCCTAAAAATGGGGATCAGAGATCCTATCTCCATCCTACATCTAAGAAGTAATTTTTGTACCATATAACACAGTATAATTAGTAATTGAGAGTATCTAGCGAAACGGTGATGAAGAGTTTATTGCTTCAGATCTAATCTCTAGTCGCAGAACCTGAAAAGAAAAAAAAAGATCGAATAGGAACAAAGAGAAAGAAAGAGAGAAGAAATAACTGTCAGAGGTTAGGTCTGTCAGAGATTAGGTCTTTTTACAACGATTCCTATCTCCGATTGCCGTTCATTAACACATTTTGAAATAGATATCCTTCCGAAAGTTGCAGAAAAAAAAAGGGAGGCTGTCAGAATGCCAATATCTTGCGAGAATCAGTCCACCGTGGGTGCTGTTTAAGGTGATTTTGTTTGTGTTTTAGGTGAATTTGTTTCCAGATTTTGGGTGATTTTGGCTTTTGTTGAGTTGAAGGAAGAGAGATCAAATGTATTAAGGGGATTTCAAGTGTGATAATAGAAGAGAGAAGTGTGAAGCAGCAACTGAGAAATTGCAGTTCAATAACCCTTATGTAGTGACTAAATATCATCCATGTGAGATCGACATCTAGCAAAAATAACTACAAAGAATTTTTCGTAACAAATGGAGTTTTTTCAAAAAAGAAAATCTCCGAATATACCACATCGCAGCAAGTGTTTCCCCTTTTCTTGTGACCTTCTTTTAGTATTATAGATTGATCGTTTGAAAGCAAGATTTGATAGGGTTGAAATTAATATTAAAATTTAATTCATCTCTCTCACTAGTATTTATAAATGCATCGTAGGGGTTGTAAATTTTATAATAATATGTTTCTATAATTATATATTTTTATAAGATGAAAATTTGTCAAATATTTCTAATAATTATTACTTGGAAGTCGCATATATTAAATTAATTTTTTTAATCGCTTGATAAAACCATGTACAGTCGTGTTAGTTGCTTAAGCAAAGGGATGGTAAAATGTATTATGGTGTCCTATTCAAATATAAAACCAGCTTATCAATTTATAATTATTAAAAAAAATTACTTTAACTAATATATCTAAGTTATTCCTCCTCAATAAAAAATAAATAAAAATATCTAAGTTATTCTATTGTAAGGTGTAAACCTAATAACTTTTTTACTTTTTAAATAAAATTTTCTCTATAAACAAAATAACTTAAACAAACCAAAATCATTGAGATACAAAAGACAAAGCTAAAGGTCAATAATTCGATGTTCTAAAAAGTAAATAATTTATATGCTTTAATATTCTATTTTACTTTAGAATTATCTAGCATTTTGATTTTACATACAAAAAATTTATCAATCAAATATTTTTTTTTCATGAATTGCACTTGCATTGAATATCAAAGGTTATTTACTGCAAACCAAATATACAAATCCAAAATACAGCAAACAAACCTATTTGAATCTAAGTCTGGGAGCCCAAGGGTATCTATAGAAATCATCCAGTTTATACTTCAAAAAGAATCTATACAATTAGACTTGAGATTTTGTCTTCGAATAACAGCTTCATTTGCAAGCTTGTCTACGATCTTGTTCCCTTCTCGATGAATATGTGACACAAAAAATGTTACCTTTCTCAGCAAGTCCCTCAAACTTCGTAAGGAGTTTCTGATATCTCGAGTTTCTCGGGTGAGTCTATCTAAACATGTAAATAGTTGCCTCCTCGACCCAAATATTCTTATACCCTAGCTAAAAAAAATTCAATCCTACCACATCACTAATTTCAGCAGTTATATTATCACAATGCATGAACGAAATATAATCCAGCTACAAACTTGGATTTGGAGTTCCTAATCACACCCCTTGCCCCCCCAGACCAGGATTGCCTTTCGATACTCCATCAAAGTTGAGTTTGACCCAATCATCATTTGGAGATTCCCAAACCACATAAGTAGGTCTTTTTTCTAACCTCACAGCAACCCTTATACCCTAATTTTCAGCAACATGTCTATATATGTTTCAAAACCCAATCGGCAACAGATTGGCAGACTCCATAGACCTCAACCTCTCTATTACCTGGAGTTGGGTTCGTCTAACAGACCAATTAATTTTTTGGTACTCTTTTTAGTTTCTGGCTAACCAAATTTGCCCAATAATCAATAAAGGCAACACATATAAAATGTGGTCATGGCTATGAAGCCTTTGAGACGACAAACCAAAACGCTGAGAAAAGGAAACGCTACTAGGAAATGTAAACTGAAAAAAAAAATAGAAGAAATCACATACCTATCTAGCAAAAGAGCAATTAATAAACGGATGGATGCTCATCAGGTTCAATATTGGCACAGGACAAGGGCACAGGGACACTACCTCAAATCTTTTCTTAATATTGTTGCTATCAAGAGAAAGAAATTTGTTAGTCAACCTCCAAAAAATATGGCAATGGTATTCAAAATGGATTTAGGCCATATCATAGATTTCTAGGCCCAATGGGTTGTTTCAATCTCAATGAGTTCCATGCAGAAATAACAGAAAAAGTGTCATTAGAGGAAAGTTTCCAAATAGGTATGTCACACAAGTTTGAATCCATGGAAAGATCAAGGATCTTAGAAACAGAAGAAAAATCCCATGAGTTATCGCACTAAAAATTTATCATAGTTTGATTAGTGTTGAGAACATTTGCATAATAACATAAGGGGCCATATTCACACTATATGTCAAACCAAAAGGAAACACTCCCGATACCAAGCCTCCAAAAGATATTTCCTTCAGCAAGATCCTTAACCTCAATAAGTTTTTTCCAAAAATGGGACTGGTTATAGCTAACATCTGCCACAAATGAGTGGGTATTTTTCAAATATCTCTCCCTTAAATACTCCCCCCACAATGACCTGCCAATCCTAATTTTCCACCAAGCTTGTTGTGCAAAGGCCTTGGACATATCTTCCAAATTTCTCACACCCAAACCCCCTTCTTCAATGGGAAAATAGACCTTTTTCCCAAGAAGCCCAATGAATTTTTTTCCTATCTACCCTTGACCCCCATAAAAAGTTGTTAAACTGCCTATGGATTCTACTAATCACCCCTTTAGATGGTCCAATAACTCTCAAAGTGTACATGTGAATAGAAGGTAGCACACTTTTAATCAAAACCATCCTACCCTAAAACTGAGGAAAGATTTATCCCACCCTCTAAGTCCAGCCATGATTTTCTCAATAATATCCTTAAACATATCACATATAACCCTTCCTTTATACAAAGGAAGACCCAGATATTTGAAAGAGAGCCCCTCTTCCACCAACCCAGCAATTTCCAGAATTTTCTTTTGTTTGTACCTTTTAACATTCTTCCCAAAAATGACATAGCTCTTTGAAAAGTTTATTTTTTGTTCAGAGCCCTTTTCAAAAGTGTGAAGAACCTCTACAGCTTTTTGAAAGAGAGAATATCAGTGGAGCAGAATATAATGGTATCATCAACAAAGAAGAGAGAAGGTATAATCATGCCCTTTTTATTGTATCTAAGCTTAGGAACATATTGAATAAATTATAAAGCCCACTGGACAAATAAAAGAGAAAAGGGCAAACAAGCTAGGAGATAAGGGATCTCCTTGCGTTAGACCCCTAGATGATTAGAAAAAGCCAAAGGGAGATCCATTTATCATGATAGAAAATCAAGAATGCTCAATGTTATTAGAGATATACCTGATGAACAAATTAGGGAAGCCAAAAGCTTGCAGAATTTTATAGAGAGCCCCCATTCCACCCTGTTATAAGCCTTTTAGAGGTCAAACTTAAGAATCATTTTCCCCTCTCTGGACAGGTTATTAATATCATGGACCAAATCCTGAGCTAATATGATGTTATCAGTAATGTTTATAGTGGGAACAAACCCACTTTGAAATACTGGGACAATTTTAGGAAGAATGTTAGACAACCTACTATTTACCAGCTTGGTGAGAATTTTATTAACAACATTGCACAAACTTATAGGTTTATACTTAGACCAGTATTGGGGATTGTCATTTTTTAGAATCAAGGTTATGGTGGTGCAAGAAAACCTTCTTGGCGTAGGGTTGCCAAGAAGAAAATCAGAACAAGCCTCCACTATATCCATCTTAATTATATTCCAGCAGAATTGAAAAAAAGAGGCAGTGAAGCCATCAGGCCCTACCATACTATTCCTATCCAAACTAAATATGACAAAACTTCCTCCATATTGGTTGGATCCACCAAAGAATCACAATCCCCACTATTAATCCTAGTATGAATAGAGTCAAACACAGTAATATCTAGCACACACCCTTCAGTAGCAAACATTTTTGCAAAAAAAGAGCAAGCAGAAGACTGGATTTCCTCTATGTTAGCAGTATCTTGATTATTGATTTTAGTACTAGAAAATATGATTTTTAAATCGTTTTTTCTTCACCAAAGCATGGAAGTAGGTTGTATTCTTTTCACCTTGCTCTAACCATTTACAAGCTGACTTTTGTTTCCAAAAGGATTTTTCCATTGCAAGAGCAAACCTGAATTCAGCTTGGTTTTGCCTTAAGATAATCATTCAGAAGAGTCACTCATATAAATCTCCTCTTGACTCATCACAGCTTGCTCAGAAATTTTTAACCCTATCAAAAATGTTACCAACCACCTCTTTATTCCATTATTTGAGACAATTTTTTAGTCTAAATAGCTTACACTTCATATTAAGCATCCTACTATGCCCAGTGGGATTTTCCCAACTCTCTTTAACCATTCTCAAGAAATCATGTTGTTTAGTCATGATTAGTCCAAGCATTCAAAAACCTAAATGAGGGTTTGGGTTTGTAACACTACTTCTGAAAGGATGTAAGCAAAGGGCAATGACAAGAAGATCTTTTAGCCAAATGTTTAACCTCTATTTCATTGAAGTGATCCAACCAAACACCAGAGATTATAGCTCTATCAAGTCTTTCAAATATCATGGTTGGCATGCCAAGTGAATTTGTTACCAACAAATCTAGCATCCTCAAGGCCACAGTCAGTCAACATACAAGAGAAGCATCCATAAACCTAAGTTTCAGGCCCCCACCCTTTTTTTCACTAGCATTAAGAATAATATTGAAATCTCCACTAGCAATCCATGGCTCATTAGTTCTATCACAAGATCTCAGCCTGTCCCACAAATCTAATCCACCAATCCACCCAAATCTTATTGTTGCTATTGGCAACACAATCTTTAAAACCCAAAAAGGGGGCCCAAAAAGGGCCAGGCTATTTAGATTTCTTAGTTTACAAAATAACAATCACATCATGTTTCTTATTCTTAATAATTTAAGGTAATTTTGGGACTTATTGTTCCCTAAACCTCTAGCATTCTAGGTCACTATTTTCATTTAAAAATTCAGAAGACTCATCTTCAGTTGCTTTATTTCCCCTTCTTGTTACCATCAGAAAAGGTTGTGCTACCTTTCTTTTGGTCTTTTTCCTCTCCTTTCTCTTAGCTCCTTCTTTTGTCCCAGAATATCTATCATCCTTAAATAGATTCATTTCCCTATTCTCCTTCTCCCCCTTAGTCAAGTCAGGCACATAAAGTAATTCATCATCAGATAAATTAGGTTCAAAGACAATATCATTCTCAGGATCATGATGAACTAATCTAGCAAATGATTTAACATGCTCAACAAATATATAGGCAATATTGTTGGGGATCACATCCTTACTCCTTTTCTCATTGGGAGTCTTGATGGTCCCCTCACGTGAAATAGTTCCAATATTTTTCTTAGGTTTATCAGAATGGACATTATTCTCACCAATTCCATTTTCAGTAACCACATTATTTTTACCTAAAGTAGCTGTAGTATCCTTATCCAATTTAAAATCCATATTTTTCTTCCTAAAGGATTAGTAGCATTCACTGAATTATTATTGGCCAATTCAAAATCCATATTATTCTTGCCTAAAGGAACATCAGCATTCATTGTATTTTCATTAGTCAATTTAACATCCCCTTGCTCAGAATTCTCAGTTTGTTTAGGATCCGTTGTTTCTTCATTCCTTTATTAATATCTTTTGTTTCTTTATTCAATTCAATTCTTCTTTTGTACTCTTCATTGAAACAGTCTAAGGTACTATTCCCTAGGTGTTTGCAGCTAAAATAGTAATCAGGAACTTTATCATATAACATTTTCTACGATACAAGTTTTTCCCCGCAGCCTAATATTTCATCAAACCCAGACTCTAGCCATACTGGGCCTAGATCTATCCGTTGTTGGTTCGTCAATCCTAAGAGGGACACCAATAGAAGAAGCTATGGGGTATATGGTCTTTTTATCAAACAGGTCGAGGGGGAGCTCCGGTAGAGAGATCCAAACAGGAACCACCGGAGATTCAGACTTAGTGTCGAACTCCGGGACCATTTGAAGATCCTCATCGGATAACCCCCAACATGAACTAACTGTTTGGCCTAAAGACGCTGAAAATCCTCTTCGTTAAACAACTTAATCATTACATGTTTGAAGTAAATCGCACCAATATAGACCGCACCATTAAATCTGAGACCACTTGAAGATCCTCATCGAATTATTTTAAACAGAGGAGCATTATTCAAGAACTTACCGATGCTTGCGTGTCTCTGATAGCTTTAGATTTTCCTCCACCAAGAAGTTAACAATTGGCGATCCGTGATACACACTCACCGATCTGAAAGACTCCATCTCAAGGTCTCCGAATAATTTCTTCGCCGTCCTAATCTCCTGGATCTCCAAGACCGATTTACCTTTTGTCATGTTGATAAAGGATTTGGTAAAGTTAATCGGAGGATTTAGCAGGGAGAGGTGGATCAGGCATGGAAGTGGACGATCGAACAAAGGGGGAGGAAAACCCTAGATCTGGAAAGTCGCAGAAAAGAGAGTTTAGAGAGAGAAAAAAAGAGAGCCCTTCTCAATGTATTTTATATTAGTATTTTAAATTTAAAAAAAAAAAAATTAAATGATATATATGCATTATGGATGTTAAATCATATTTCTTGAAAATAAGATTAATTTGGTGTATCTTTCTCAGAAATTGAGTTGAGACGAAAAAGTTATAATACTTTCAAATTTCGAGGAGAAAAAACTAAAAAGAATGTTTCTGATTGATGAAAATAGAGAACTAGAGGGTGTTTGGCAGAGCTTATAAGATCTTTAAAACATTTTATAAGATGTTCAAGAGCTTATAAGCTCTTAAAATTTCTTTGGTAATTTTTTTAGAAAGGAGCTTATAAGATGTATAATTAAACTCCTTAAGAGCTTATAAGCTTGTTTAAAAAAAGTACTTCCCCATATTTTCTTCATAAGCTCTTTTTAAATACATTTTTTTATCATTATAATTTAAAAAAGATCTTATTTACGAAACACACAATATCTTATAAGATGTTGAAGAGATTTTGAGCTTGTTTACTTTGAAGATATGGATATCCCTCGTACCACTCTGTATCCCTCTGTAAGGGATTTGAGTCAGATTTGGGGTGGGACTGGTCTAATTGGTCCAAATAAACCAATGTTTACATTTCAGAATTCTCCTTGCTTAACATGTGACCAATTAATCAAGTCCTTTGTTTATTATTCTGTATCACAGACAGATTAGATATGGATTTACATTTCTACCCTACAAATTGTGTTGGTCGACGAAACTAGACATCAAGTATGATATTTATTTAGTCTCATCACATCTCAATAACATTCTCACCCGCAACCGACTTCATTTTCATTAAAGAAAACATTAGTTTCTTCCTAATCCCCCATATATAAATGGAATAGGGCGAATTTGTTCCCCACACTAGTTGCAATAAGTAATAGTAGGTTTTTACTAGCTTTAAATGGGTGGCTGCTACGAAGGTGAAGAATCCTGTGCTAACACCCTTGCATCTGGATATGCAATTTGTTCAAAATCTGTAAACTTATTAGAAGTGCAAAATAATCATCTTTCACATTCATGTGTTTTCAATAACTAAACAATTTTTACAAACTCATGATATAACCCAAATTGAAAAGACATTCAAATTAAAAAAACTCAAATATTAGTGTAAATGATGTTCATTGTTGTCTTGGAACATATAATAACCCATTTGATGCTAGAGTCCACTACAAGGAGAATTAATACTATTACCAGAAAGTTGAAGGCCAAATAAAAAATATATATCAAGAACAGGTAATTTTTCTTAAAAAAATTAATGTTCTTACCAGCAAACTTCGTTCAAGATACATGAATTTCTCTCAGAAATCCGACATAACCGCCATCGATTGCAAACAGAAATTCTCAAATTAAAAAAACCAAGACCAAGAAACAGGGCACAAAAAAACCGTTAAAAGATGAAAAGGGGCAACAAGGAAAAACAAAGTTGGTTATCCCTAGTGACCAATTTAGCCCAAGGGGTGGGGTGGGATCATTGATCCATCAAATTGTCCCAAATAGTAGTTGCAGACCCAGGTCGCTAGGATTGACTCGTTTGAGCAGTTCAGAAAAGTAAAGATTAGATTATGTGAGACAAATATTCCCAATCCTATGCTATTTGTCAAAGTAAATTGGTCCTTTATAAGTTATTTGTTGGATTTAATCACATCAAATACATAAATCCATAACACATAATCGAAATAGATGACTTACATGTTGAAACGTGCTTTAACATAAACCTAGTTCTGATCCACGTGTCGTGATACTATGGATCGAGACAAAGTTACGATGAACTTTGCCTACTTTTCACAACCCTAGTTGCCTCTTCTTTGGAGAATGATAGTTGAGAGAGTTCTTGCAATTACCGAAATAAAGAATGAAAAGTCATTCTTAATTCTCATATTACCGAAGAGTAAATTTGACTCTCACTTCCTTGATTGAGTAAATCACTCAATCAAGGGAGAAAGGGAATCCTTTCTCTTTTGAGAGTCATCCCTTTCTTATTCTCCTATTGGACTTATCCGGATATTCTAGACGGATTGTCTAGTGTAATATTCGGGTATATTCAATTGGGCTCACCCTATGGGCAGCCTATTAATGAAATAAACCGTTATTTAACTAAGTCCAACTAACATCTCCCACTCGCACATGCAGGTGGGTCAAATGCTTTATCTCCTCAACATACATTATCCTTTTATGCAGGCAACTGGGTCATGTGATTCTGCGAGTATATGAGCTTTTCTTGCTATTCAACTGGTTAAGGTTTTATTGCTGCTCAACCGGCTTCCCAAACCACTTATCACTCGTCTGGTACCCCAGATAACTTTCTAGTTACACAAATCATTATATCTCTTGTCCCTTATGAGAGCATATAAGACTTTTACTTTCTCCTTGAATCCAAATCATGTCCTTGACATAATTGACCGGTCTAAGGATACGAGACAATGTGTAAACAAAAGATAATCTTCCCTTTCACTAGCACCTTCTGTCTACCCCTTAGCTGCTTTTCTAGACATGTCCTCCATTGCCGCATGAATTCATGGTTACTGGTATAATGCTAAAGTAGCAACACTTAGGAATAGATTCAAGATCTAGTTTAAAGGTTTAAGGGTATCCTTGAGACATCTAAGTCTCTGGATCTCACACTCAATGAGAAAACAGGGATTCATTTCTCATTATCTTTATTGAGCACAAAAAGCACACATGGTATGAATCATGTGTTACAATATTTTTCTCTCCTCATGAGAGCATATGTCTTTCCGTAATATCGTACAAATCGTAGTCCAAGTGTTACTAGACACTTGACTAAAGTCTTGAAGCATTTAAGCTCTCTCAAAACCTTGATTTGGCTTCTTACAAGTTTAAAATAAATCCTCTTCAGATTCATTTCGATTACCTAGTAATCTCATCTCCACACATGCCCAGATGTTAGAGGTGATTGCTTGTGTGAGTATGCCAATCATAACTTGTTAACATATCTTCGATGGAACATTTAAACAAGTTCCAAGTACATAAACATTATGACACTAATGATCAAATATGATAAATAAATGAGGTTCTCTTCATCAAATACAACGTAGCCCTAGCATTTTAATATCCCTTGCAAAGACATCCCTAGGGATGCGTGTTGTAAAGGGATCGGCTATCATTTGATGCGTTGAGATGTATTCTAGGTGTGATCTCCTTCTTTTCTAAGATATCCCTCACAAAGTTAAACTTTGTGTCTATGTGTTTTGCTTTTCCATGAAACTTGGGATTCTTAGAATAGGCGATCGCAGCTTGGTTATCGCAATGTAACGCCACAGCCCTTGGAGTGCGCGATACTCCCAAATGTTTCAGGAACCTTCTCAGCCAAACAACCTCTTGTACTGCAGACGCACATGCCACAAATTTAGCTTCCATTGTGGACAATGCTACACAGGTTTGCTTCGTTCTACACCAAGAGATGGCACCATTGTTTAGCAAGAACGCATAACCTAAGGTGGGTTTTCTTTCATCTACGTCACCACCCCAATCAGCATCAGTTTATCATTTAAGGTACAAGTTATCCCCTTGATAACAAAGATAGTAATCTGTAGTACCCTTTAGGTATCTTAGAATCCTTTTCACAGCCATCCAGTGCTTTCTTCCCGGATCAGATTGAAACCTCCCAACTAGACTCACGGTATATGATATGTTTAGATGTGTACACATCATGGCATACATTAGGCTACCTATTGCATTGGCATATGGTGTGCGTGACATCTTATCCCTTTCTTGTTAAGTCTTAGGACACATATTGACTACTGGAGTATCCACAGGTTTACACTTTTCCATATTGAATCATTTCAGGACTTTGTTGATGTAACCTTCTTGTAGATGTCAGTTCAATATCATCAAGTGTTCATGGAATGTAGTAGAGGTTTTGAGGGTTCTAGAACCGGGTTTGAGAACCGGATTTTAACCAGATCAGTGAAAGAGGTTAGAATGGGAACCGGGTTCAAGTTTGTTATAACTGCCATTCGCAATAGACTAAAATCGTTGCATGAGAAACCATTGTGGAAAGCTCGCAGCAGCAGTTTTGAGCAGTTGAGTCAAAAGTGGTTACAACTTCTTATACTCCCTGATTCGAGCTCCGGCCTTTATATAAATTGTAAACACTTGAAGTTGCGAGTTGATTCACGATTCTTTCCCTCTGTAAACATTACTCAATCAAGAGAATTAGATTGCTAGGGTTTTATGCTCAATTCAAGCTGTGAATTGGGGTTTCTGGTTTTCTGGATGAATTCTTGTAATTGATTGATTAGTGAAGTGAATTGAGGTGTATAGAACCTCCGTGGATGTAGATCACATTGATCGAACCACGTAAAATCCCTGAGTTCATCATTTTTCTTTCATGTTCTTGGTTCAGTTTCTTGTGGCCGATTTCTGTGTTGTTTTTCATTCAATACTGTTTGTGTGTTGTTTGTGTGTGAGTGAGACTGTATCATAACAAGTGGCGCCGTCTGTGGGAAGCCTTCTCACACAACCAGAAGATAAAGATATCAAGAATGAAGATGGATGTGGACAAATTCTCAGGGAGGAATGACTTCCATATTTGGAAGATCAGATGAAGGCTATTCTGGTTCAAAACAGGCTGGTAGGTGCTCTCAAGCCTGAAAATGAATGGATAGAGACAGAGAAGCCTAAATATGCAGAAGTGGATTAAAAGGCTTTGAGTTTAATCATCCTGTGTCTAGGAGATAAGCCATTGAGGGAAGTTTCAAGGTGCTCAACTGCAATAGAGGCTTGGACCAAGCTGGAGGAACTGTATCAGTCCAAGTCTGTATCAAATAAGTTGTTTCTCAAACAGAGGTTACTGGCCTTCAAAATGGTGGAAGGAAAAGACATTTCTGATCAACTGGATGAGTTTTCAAAACTTCTTGATGAGCTGGAAGATCTTGGAGTAACTATGGAGGATTATGACAAGCTTTAATGGTGTTAAATGCTCTACCAAGTTCCATGGAAGGGTTCAAGGACACTTTAATGTTTGGGAGGCAGGATAAACTGAGTTATGACTCAATAATCACTGCCTTGATGACCAAATGCTTACAAAATCAAGGAGACAAGAAGGTTACTCAATCTGGTGAAGAATTGAATGTCAAGTTCAAGAAAAATTACCAAAAGAAGAAGGGCCAAACCTCAAAGAATCACAGATTGGCAACACTGCTCCAAAGAAACCTGGAGAATGGATAGAGAACAGGAAATGTTTCAAGTGCAAGCAAGTAGGGCATCTAAAGAAAGATTGCCCTCAAAAGATGAAGAAGAAAGAAGGCCATGGTGGAGAAGCTGCTACAGTTGAACATGGAAAGACACTCCAGAAGTCTTGAATGTTACTGAGTAAAAAATGGAGTTGGAATGGGTACTGGATACAGGCTGCTCATTTCATATGTGTCCTCATAAAGAATGGTTCCAAAACCTCAAGAAAGAAGATGGAGGGTGTGTACTGCTGGGAAATGACCAATCTTGCAGGGTTCAAGGCACTGGATCAGTAAGCATCAACATGTTTGATGGTGTTACCAGGAAAATTACAAATGTAAGGTATGTGCCTGGACTTAAAAGAAATCTGATCTCCCTAGGATCTCTAATTGCTACTAGGTGTGAATTTAAGTCTGTTGATGGCCAACTACACATAACCAAAGAGAATAAACTGGTAATCAAGGGAAGACAATACAATGGATTGTTTATTTTGATAGGAAAACCAGTGGTTGGGAGTGTGGGGAATATCTTGGTTAATGATGAACTAACCATGTGGCATAAAAGGTTAGGACACATTGGTGAAAGAGGACTGAAAGAGCTATCCAGAAGAGGGATAACAGGAGAGGTTGGGAATCAGACACTTGAGTTCTGTGACAAATGTGCATTGGGCAAATCACAGAAACTGCCTTATGCCAAAGGGATTCACATCACTCAAGAACCTCTAGATTATGTTCACTCTGATATCTAGGGACCATCCAGGACTGAAACACATGGAGGAGGAAAGTACTTCATGTCTATTACTGATGATTTCAGTAGGAAAGTATGGGTGTTTATCTTAAGAAACAAGAGTGATGCCTTCACTAAATTCAAGACATGGTTGCTTCAAATGGAAACTAGTAGGTGTGGCCCACTAACAGCTCAACCAGTCCAGAAGTACAAGCCCAACAGTTCAATCGGTCCAATTACAGCCTACCCAATCACCATGAAGATTGGGTAATTGAGATTGCAGCAGCGACGCATTGGGGAGTGGAGATTCCCCCCACGATCTTTTCTCAATCACGAAGGCAGATTTAATGGCCGGAATTATAGGGATGTAGTTAGGATTGTGATTTGTATGGTATAAATAGTAGAATTAAGGACGGTTTGACGGTTCGAACTCTTGTATTCTAAAATGACAGCTTGTAAGACTAACGAGAGAGGAAAAAAGACCCCGGAAGGGACATTATTCTCCCCGTGGACGTAGATCTCCGGATCGAACCACGTATATCTTGCGTTCTGTGTTTTCTTTGTGTAGGATAATCTTTCCAATCGGTTTTCTTTGGCTTAAATCTTCTTGATAATGGATCGTGCTTTATCAATTGGCGCCGTCTGTGGGAACGAACAAAATATTGATACTGCACTTATCACACCATGGTGACAACACGCCAAACTCAATCTCGCCAAGGTGATCAAACCAACCAAGATCCACCCGTGGATCAAACTTTGGCGCCGAGGCAACAACTGGTGAGAAATCAACCTTACAATCAGGGCAATCAAGATCCACTCGTGAATCCGGATGATCAAATCCTACCCTTGCCCCAAAGAGGTGTACAAAATCCTAATCCCGCCGCTACACAGCCGCAGATTAACATTCAAATGACCCCGGAATTGCTCCAGGCCTTTATTCAAGAACATGCTCATATCTTTCAGGACTGGGCAGCCAACCGCTCGAACCTCGATGGGCCTGCTGGAAATGCTGTCAATCCCGCAGCACATCCACCTCGTCGAAACCCGCATAACCAACAAGATCCTATACATAATGTGCGACAAGATCGACGTAGAGAGCGACCTGGTTCCCCCGAGGACCATGGGAGTTCTAATGGATCACGGCAACGCAATGAAGAACTTGTCGATGCCGATCAACGCTGTCCCCTTAACGTGGCTAAAAGAGTTCGCCACGACCATCCCCATACCTTAGATCTCCAGGAGTATGAGCGGGTACAACGTAATATTGAACTAGACAAGATTCTAGGTCTTGATGTCAACGGAGACATTATCACCCCATTCTCCCAAGAAATACTCGCTACACCCCTTCCCGAAGGGTTCAAGCGACCTGCTATATCACCTTATGATGGAACTGGAGACCCGGCCAACTTCCTAGGGGCCTTTAGACACAATATGCTCAGCCCAGATCATACCGTGTCTCTTCACTACTGTAAGATTTTCCCTGAATATCTTCAGGACGAGGCCCAGGTTTGGTTTGACTCCCTTCCCCGCAATAGTATATCCTCTTTTAGAGAGCTTGCCGAACACTTTTGGGCGCATTTTGAAGCACGAGCAAAGCCCATGTCCACCTTGGCCAATCTGATGAATGTTGAACAAAAAGAAGGAGAAACCATTTCTCAGTTCCTGGAACGCTTTACAACTGAAAGCTTGAAAGTGGGAAGTCAGCCTGACAGCATTATTGTCACGGCCTTCATGAATGGATTACGCGCCGGACCGCTGTATACCGAGCTTGCCCGTAATACTCCAGCCACTACCCGAGCTCTTTATCATGTGGTTGGTAAGTTCACCAAAGCAGACGAGCAAACCCGGTGCAAGAAGGAAAAGTCTATTGCTAAGAGACAGACAGATAAAGGAAAATCCGGGTTTAACACTCACACCAGCGCCTTCAACCGGCTAAGCAGAGGGCGATTAGAACCCCGTAACGATCTACCTCAGCTCACACCTTTGAATCGGTCCTGAACCGAGATACATGCCATCCACAAGGCTGACCTGAGATCTTGCCCTCGTATGACTGCGTCGGCAGACAAACGAAATCGAGCCAAGTGGTGTGATTATCACCATGACCACGGGCACGATACGGAAGAATGCCGAGAACTTAGCAAAGAAATTGAAGAGTGTATAAAACAGGGATATTTTCGCCAGTACATTGCTCAACCCGATAATCGGCAACACCACAGAGGTGGCAACCAACAACAAAATCGGGGTGGCTATAATAATCGAGGCCAACAACAAGGTCGATCACAATGGCAGAATAATCGATCCGGGAACAACAACTACCATAAGCATGATCAGGGAAATAGGCAGAATACTAAGCAGCAACAACCTCGTTTATTGCCAGCCCCCTTCCTCAAGAGGAAGGGAACAATCCTCCAAATCGTGTTGTTAATAGCGTCATTCATATGATTTATGGCGCACAGCCAGCAGGAACTTCTCGCAAAGCTCTTCTTGCAGAAGCTCGTAGGCCTCCTCCCGAGGAGCCCCGCCACAAACGTTTCCACAAAACCGAAGTGGTGAGCTTCACCGAAGACGACCCAGTACCCGAGCGTACCCCTCACACTGACGATATCATCATTGATATGACTGTAGCAAATATTATCATCAAACGGGTATATGTGGATAATGGTGCCGCTGTGAGTGTTATTTTCTCAGATTGTTTCCAAAAAATGGGTATATCTCGTAATCTGCTCCGACCTACACCGGGACCTCTACAGACATTTACATAGGGAGAAGTCAAGGCGGAAGGGATCATTAACCTCGCAGCCTCGGTAGGTACTCATCCTGCCATTAAAATTGTTTTTGTTGATTTTATGTGGTGTCATCTACATCACCCTATAATATGATTCTTGGGCGAGATTAGCTTACCCCTGCACAAGCTATTTGTTCCACGTATCACTTGACGATGAAGTTTCCTTCACCCTACGGAGCAATTTCCATCCGTGGCGATCAAAAAATGGCTAACCAGTGTATGCACGTTGCACTCAAACAGAGGACTACACTTGCTGCCAATCCTCAGTTTCAAATAGATACCCCGGTTCTCATTCCGACCCCGACTCAACCTCTTAGCAACGAGCTAGTTGAGGTACCACTCGATCCGACCAAGCCTGAGCAGACTGTTAAGGTCGGTGCAGTGCATTTACCTCTACTTCACAGCGCCATTATTCAGACATTGCGCGAATATTCCGAGGTCTTCGCCTGGTCACCCTTGGACATGCCAGGTGTCTCGCCAGACTTAATCACCCACAAACTGAATATTGATCCAGCAGTGAAACCAGTACAGCAGAAACATAGACAGTTTGCTGCGGATAGGAAAGCTGCTATCCGCGTAGAGGTTGAAGAGCTTGTGAAGGCAGATATCCTCTTTGAAGTTCACTATCCGACCTGGCTAGTGAATCCTGTTTTGGTTCAAAATATCGATAATACGTGGAGGATGTGTGTGGACTTTACTGACCTAAGCAAATACTGTCCGAAGGACTGCTATCCACTACCTCCGATTGACCAAAAGGCCGAGGCCATTACCGGACACCCCGCACTTTGATTCTTGGACCTCTATAAAGGATACCACCAGATTTACATGGACCGGAAGGATGCAATTAAAACGGCCTTCATAACGGACTTCGGAATTTTTGTGTACAAGAAAATGCCCTTCGGGCTTAAGAACGTCGGGGCCACTTATCAACGATTGATGGATCACGTCTTCCGGGACCAGATTGGCCGAAATATAGAGGTTTATGTTGATGACCTCGTTATCAAAAGTCGTACTTTTGATACATGTGTTCGGGACATCGCTGAAACATTGGACGTGCTCAGACGTCACAATCTCGGATTAAATCCGGCCAAGTGCACCTTTGGGGTCGGTTCCGGGAAATTCTTGGGATACATGGTTTCCCCTCAGGGTATCCAAGAAAATCCCTCCAAAATTCGAGATATACTTAATCTAAAAACACCTGAATAGGAAAAAGATGTTCAGCGCCTTACTGGGCGACTAGCTGCACTGAATCTAAAGCAGCCAAGCGACAACTTCCTTTCTTTAAAATTCTGAGGCAGGCTAAAAGATTCGAATGGACTTTCCAATGTGAAGAAGCTTTGGTGGCCCTAAAGCAGCACATCAGCCAGCTCCCTACTGTCTCTGCACCAATTGCCGGGGAACCCCTATACATATATTTGTCCACATCCGATGAAGCCATCAGTGCAACCCTTGTCCGTGAAGACCGAGGGACTCAGAATGTCGTATATTTTGCTAGCCGAGCCTTACAAGGAGCAAAAACTCGGTACTCCATAGCCGAGAAAACGATATTAGCGCTGGTTATGGCGGCTCGCCGCCTCCGTCCCTATTTTCAGGGGCATGTTATTAACGTCCTCATGAACCAACCAATCCGTCAGGTCTTAAGTAAGCCCGATCATTCCGGCCGACTAGTTAAATGGGCAATTGAGCTGGGAGAGCATGATATCCAATTTCTTCCCCGCCGAGCTATTAAAGGTCAAGCCCTAGCCGATTTTCTTGCTGAGGCTCCCTTTGATGACTCTAAGTCCAACCCGCATCCTGAGGTCATCCTGCCTACTGATCTTGACATCGAGGCCAAGCGATGGCATATACATGTAGATGGCGCATCCGCCACCCGGGGAAGTGGTGCTGGGGTTATTGTCAATGGGCCCGACGATGTAGAAGTCAAGTATGTTTTGCGATTCAAATTTAAGGTCACGAATAATGAAGCCGAATATGAGGCGGTTCTTGCTGGCCTTCGCCTCGCAAAGACTCTAGGAGCCTCACACATCCGAATATATACTGACTCGGAGGTAGTCTCTAGCCAAATCAATGGCTCATATGCGGCAAAGGAGGAAACCATGAAAAGGTACTTAGCTTTAACCAAAAAACTCTTGCTCACATTTTCCTCCGCTGATATCCACAAGGTTCCCCGAGGAGAGAACACAAAGGCTGATACTCTCAGTAAGCTGGCCTCCGCGGCCCTTTCTAGCATATCCCCGGACATACTTGTAGAAGAGGCATCCCATCCGTCAATCAATGAACAGATTATCTCGGTGATTATTGATGCTGAACCCACTTGGATGACACCCATTGTCCAATACCTCCAGGACGGGACTCTACCAGAAGACAAGGCGCGGGCTCGCCAGATCATCTTGAAAGCACCGAAGTATACACTCCATGATGGGGTCTTATACAGACAATCCTACCTCCAGCCCAATCTTCGATGCCTTGACCCAGTCCAAGCTGATTATATCCTCCGAGAATTACACGAGGGCTCCTGTGCGAGCCATATTGGTTCCCGAACTCTAGCTAAGAAGGCACTACGGTGGGGGTATTACTGGCCTACTCTTTTTAACGATGCACATGACTTAGTGTCAAAATGTGAAAAGTGTCAGCGGCACTCACGGATAAAGCACTTACCTCAAACCGAGCTGGTAGGCATACAGAGCGCATGGCCTTTCATTCAATGGGGCATAGACATCGTCGGTCCTTTCCCTGTGGCTCCAGGAGGTTTTAAATTCTTAGTGGTCGCTGTGGATTACTTTACCAAGTGGGTCGAAGCCGAACCGCCTACCACTATCACTGGAAGGAAAATTCTTAATTTCGTGTGGAAAAATATTGTCTGCCGATTCGGTATTCCTAGCACCATTGTTTCTGACAATGGAAAACAGTTTGCAAATGACCCTTTCCGCTCTTGGTGTGAAGAATTACACAGTAAACAGGCATTCACTTCGGTAGCTCACCCCCAGGCTAATGGTCAGGTAGAGGTGACGAATAGGACACTTGTTGACGGCATCAAAAAGCGCTTGGGCGAATCTAAAGGGCTTTGGGCTGATACCCTACCTCAAGTATTATGGGCTTATCGTACTACGCCTCACTCTTCTACAGGCGAGACTCCTTTCAGCCTAACCTACAGCTCTGAGGTTGTCATCTCGGCAGAAATTGGGGTACCCAGCCCTAGGTTATTGACTATCGATCCGGAAACTAATGAAGAAGCAATCCGTACTAACCTTGACGAAGTGGAATATCGCAGGGAACAGGCACTTATTCGACAAGCCAAGTATAAACAGCAAACAGCAAAATACTACAATGCTCGAGTTCGCGGGACACAGTTTCAAGTCGGCGACCTCGTGCTCCGGCGCAATTTCGCCAGCAAAGCCGCTCCCGAAGGCAAACTCCATGCGGCATGGGAAGGACCCTATCGTGTGGTTGCCGTCCACTCTCTCGGGAGTTACCAGCTCGAACGCGTAGATGGCACCCCAGTGCCTCGTACTTGGCATGTGACTAACCTCCGAAATTTTTTTCTCTAAAACTGTTAGTTTTATTTTTGCTCCCTATCTCTTAAATACCAGTTTGCAATTTGACATTGTTCCGACAATTTTTACTTAATAAAATCTCCTGTTTCACCTTTATATTGCTTGTTTACCATACCGCGGGGACGCCCCGGTGTCATTATATCGAATGTGTCCGAACATTTCTATCTATCTTCTGACCAGTCAGGAGTATAGAACAAGTCCCCGGACTCAATTACTTCCCTGCCTGATCCGACGGGGGTAAATGTCCAAGTCTTAGGACTTTAGTTCACTCTTACGTAATCCGATCAAAGGATACAAGTCACTTACTGATCCTTCCGAGGAGTCATTAATTTGTCTCCGGACTTAATCTCATTCCCCTCTTTCGTTCCATTCGAGGTGGTCAGTTACTTTGTTTCCAAACAAAATTTTGTCTGTTTTATACCGAACACAAAGAATATATGTATACCCTTCATATGGTCATTACAAAAATTATTTCACAATAATATACATCATACATTTTTCCTACACAAAGGATCACAATAATAAATAAAGTAAATAATAAATATTTTTCAATGCATTATTTCATCAAACATTCCCCTACACCACGTCCTATTGTTACTTTTTTTAGTCCTCTCCGAACCAGAACGCAAAGCCTCATCGTTTCGTTTCCGATCGACTACTTCTAGTCCTTCGGGAAGCCTCTTGAGTACTACGTTGCAATCCTGCATTGCCTCGGACGAGGACCCCGGTCCTGGGCGTGTCAACCGTCCCTTGCGTACCATGGCTTGTTCGTGGTTGACTGGATCTCCTACTCGGGCCCGACATGTTGTCCCACTCTGTGTGGTCCCACTCCAACGGTGCCAGGGGGTCCATTTTCTCTAAGGTTTGTGTAACGCATGCCCCTGTTTTACGCCGTCGATGCTCCTTTGTCTTTTGTGATACCGGGTTTGCTCTCCGCGTACCCCCCGGGGTTTTCGCCCACTCCAAAGCATCCCACCCCTCTCCCGGCATCTCGTCAATCTCCTTCGCCAAGGCTGAAACTGTTGTTCCACTGGGCTCCAACTCTTCCGTACATGACTTCTTGAGTTCTTTGGGAAGACCCGACCTTGATTCGGGAGTTTTCTCTGGGTTTTTTGGAGCCGCGGGGTGGGCCCTGGACCCAACCTCCTTCCGTACAGCAGTCCCTGCTTTCTTACTCCGGGATCCCTTCACATCGCTGCGTCCTTGTTTCTCCTGCTCTGCCACATGGAAAGCATCGTTGCGGGCTTCTATTTTCTTCTGCAGCTCCACGAGAAATCCTAACACCAACCGGTTTCTGATTAGTTCGAGATTATTGATATCGCCTTGCTTGCCCAGTTGCTCAACGTCTTCCCGAACTTCTGTTCTCCGGGCATGAACCTCGTCGACTGATAACCGCCCGCTGTCGACAAGCAAGTGTTCGCATTCTTGTTGGTTTATGCGGAGTTGTTCCAATTCCATATCTTTCAGCACGCACTCTGCTTTATACTGCCGCATCTGTTTCGCAGTTGTCGTCCAGGAATACTCTGCTTCCGCACATCTCTTTTCTATTGATGCTAACCTCTTCGATAGCCTGGGGACCTCTTGCAATATCCAAACATCTCTGTCTTTTTGTAACCAAGCTATCGAAGACCTGAGTTGCTTTATCGCCTCGTATGGGTTTTCGGCGTTTCCCTGACAGAGGGGACATCTTCGTATCAAGTACGCACAGACACATCATATTTGCTAAAGATAACATGCGTTGCAACACATGCAGATTACAAAATAATTCATCGTCATTCATTCCTTCAAAGTACAAATGATTCATTACAAAACAAGATATTACAAAGGATTATACAACTGTTTACAAATAGCCTATTCTATATGCTTGTCATGAGTCAGAGGGTCACTGACTTCTCCAAGGGTAGAGGTGTTCCCTAGTACACCTGGGAGCACTGCGGGGTCCTCAGTTGCCTCTATTGCTTTTTCGGAGCCTCCAGCTGGGTTCTCCTCCCCAGAAATCACCGTTGGCACTACGACCCCTTTGTGCGGGATGGGGGCTCTGTTTCTTAACTCCCGCACGTGAAAGCCGTTGCAGAATCCCAAGAAATATTTATCCTGGTCTCGTTGCAGCGTCTTATCACCTCGGCAGTCAAGAGTACATTCTTCTTGGCCAGGGCCTCAATCAGCGGCCACTTTGGTGCCTGTGTCAACGCTTCAAAGTATGCCCGTCTTCATTCCCCACCGCATCATAGTTATACCCAAAGTCTTCATCATATACATCGACCTCCGGGTATTTGTCGTATACAGCCTCCAACAGCTCCTCTTTGTGGCCGTGTCGCCTGCCGCCACAAATGTGCTCAAAAACTTTAGGAAAGTTTCTGTCTGTAACAACTTTTCGGTAAAAGCCTCTAACATTGCTCCCTAGCCCTCGACTGCTCTCTTTAGCTCTTCCCGAGCTGCCACGAGGTCACTCTAGATAACGGTGACCTCCACAGCTTGCTCTCGCAGTCTTGCTGCTTCGCTCTCAGCTAGCATCGCTCTGTCTCGGGCCACCTTGGCATTCTTTTGGGCCTCCGCAAACCCGGCCCGTAGTTTGGTGACCTCGGCCTCCAGTTCGGCCACTCTATTTCTGGAGGATTCTTTTTCAAGTCTCCCCACCAACCCGCAGATTGCATCCAGCAGTTGTTCCAGTTCGGCTCCGGCCGAAGTCGTTGCTCTCCCTTGTCCCTGCATTATCTTACTGTCATCTTGGGCCAACGAGACGCATAACAAAGCACTATTAACGCACATACCTCGTGGGAAGGGACCACATGCGATTTCTTGGGAGGTGGCGGCGTTGGTGGCGATGTCATTCTCTTCTTGGAGCTCGGGGTCAGCCCCGATAGAGGAACATTGTCCTCGTGATCGTCTCCAAGACCGCCCCCCGACGTGGTTTTCTATAACTCGGGTGTCCTGGATCTATCACCCCGCCCACCGGAGCTGGTTCCAGCTCCCCTCTTTGTGGAACTCTTGAACTTACCCACTGCACATGAGACAGGATGCATTAAGAGATATTATAACTCACTATTGCACAACTTATACGAAAAGGGAAGGCCCTCTATTTCTGCCCCGGCTTGAGACCCCTCTACCTCAGCTACGCCTAGAGACTCCTCTGAGTTAGTTTCAGCTGAGGTATCCTCCTTCTGGGATTCCAAAGTCCCAGCTGTCCATTTGGAATAATACGGGCTCAACCCAGCCTCGTCCAACACTTCTTCTGAAAATTTTGACCCCAGGATACCTGCTTTTCTCAATACATCTACACCTCTGGGGTCCCCCGCCGGCGCACTATCTACTACCTACAACCTCTGCCACTTCGGCAGTACTCTGCCCTGCCTAACATATATAAGTTTACCTCTCCACCCCTCTATTTTGCTAGGGTTTCTTACTTTGAATTTTTTACCTGGCCTTGGGTTAAGGTAGTACCAACCCTTATTCCTTCCCATTGTTTTAAGCTGAAAGAAATACCTAAATAAACCAACAATGGGCTTCACTCCTCCCTTCTTACATTCAACTAAAAATCCTACCACCTGCCTCATGGCATTGGGTCCCAACTGCCCTAGGGCTATCCCGTAAAACTCCAACAAATTTATCAAAAAATCCCATAGGGGAAACCTTAACCCTATCGCCAGCTGGTCTATATATACAGATATAAATCCTTTAGGAGAGCAACACGCCTTATCCTTGTGTTGGGGAATTATGTATTTTGGGTCGAAAGGCAAGTAGAAATTTGGAATCCATTTTCTGATTTGGGCCTCAGTCACACTGGGCACCACTCCTGCTACTTCGAACTCCTCTACCTCCTCCTCACAATAGGGGAAACTAACTGCCTCCATTCTAATTTCCCCCTGATCCCCCCGGTAGATCTTCCTAGTCTCACTATTTTCTGGGAAAATCACCCGTATAGGGGCCACTCTAAAAGGCTCCCCTTCTTTGCTTCCTCAACCCTAGACGAAGATGAAGACGAGATAGACATACTTACTTGTTTTCTCTGGTCGAAGAGGTGATAAACTTCAAAGTTTGCGGGATCTTTGATCTCCCTGATGCGTGGTTCAGTTATCCGCAAATGAAGAAGGTGAAGGGTTTTGATTTCCCTCCTTTTCTTATAATTCCAGCAACGACTCAGATTCGATGGTTTAAAATTAACGTTTCTGATACTCGCGTGAATGCACGCGCCTCGAAACTCTAAATATATGTCGTTTCACACGCACCTACTCGAATTCTGTGCGCATCTACCAGTCACGCGCCCCAGTTTTCTTCAGCACTCGTGTTGTGGAAGTTTCTCAACTCCAGTTGATTGACCCCGGAGGTTTCGCAGTTTCTTAACTCCGGTTGATTGACCACGGGGGTTTCGCAGTTTCTCAACTCTGGTTGATTGACCCCGGGCGTTTCGCAGTTTCTTCACCCCGGTTGATTGACCCTGGGGGATTCTAGTTTCTTAACCACGGTTGATTGACCCCCGGGTTTTCTAGTTGTTTTATCTCGGAATCTTAGCAGGTTTTCCTTCACACTAGCTCCCACCTACCTTCCTTTACTCTTCAAGCCGAAGCTTCTCGCTCCGGCTTTGGGGGGGGCATCTGGTAGGTGTGGCCCACTAACAGCTCAACCAGTCCAGAAGTACAAGCCCAACAGTTCAATCGGTCCAATTACAGCCTACCCAATCACCATGAAGATTGGGTAATTGAGATTGCGGCAGCGACGCATTGGGGAGTGGAGATTCCCCCCACGATCTTTTCTCAATCACGAAGGCAAATTTAATGGTCGGAATTATAGGGATGTAGTTAGGGTTGTGATTTGTATAGTATAAATAGTAGAATTAAGGACGGTTTGACGGTTCGAACTCTTGTATTCTAACCCGACAGCTTGTAAGACTAACGAGAGAGGAAAAAAGACCCCGGAAGGGACATTATTCTCCCCGTGGACGTAGATCTCCGGATCGAACCACGTATATCTTGCGTTCTGTGTTTTCTTTGTGTAGGATAATCTTTCCAATCGGTTTTCTTTGGCTTAAATCTTCTTGATAACGGATCGCGCTTTATCAGAAACCTTGAAGGGAAAGAAACTCAAGCATTTAAGAACTGATAATGGCCTAGAGTATCTATCTACTGAGTTCACAACCTTCTGTAATGAAAGGGGAATTACCAGACACAGAACAGTCCCCATGAATCCACAACAGAATGGTGTGGCAGAAAGATTCAACAGAACTGTTCTTGAAAGAGTAAGGTGTATGTTACTTAATGCTGGGTTGCCAAAGGTGTTCTGGGGTGAAACAATAAACACAGCATGTTATCTAATAAACAGATCTCCTACATCAACTCTGGGGTTCAAAACACCAGAAGAAGTATGGAATGGAAGAATTACAGATTACTCAGGATTAAAGGTGTTTGGATGCTTGGCATATGCTCACATGAGATCAGATAAACTTGATCCTAGAGCTTACAGGTGTGTGTTTCTGGGATATCCAGAGGGACTCAAGGGTTACAGGTTATGGTGCATGGAACCTGGGAATCAGAAATTGATGATCAGCAGAGATGTAAAGTTCAATGAATCCATAATGGGATATCATTTCTCTGGAAATCAAGGAAAGCATGATGGAGGCTCTGAAACAGAGAGAGTATCAGTTCAGGTGGAGACTCAGGAGGATCATGACAAACAGAGAGGTGAAAACTTGGCTGATCATTTCAGTGATAGTTCTTCAGAAGAAGAAGACATACCACCCAGAAATCCAAAACCTGAGAGAGTACAGCATTGCCAGAGACAGACCAAGGAGGCAAATACAGAAGCCAGACTTTTATGGACAGGCTGGAAGTGTACATTATGCACTTAGTGTTGCTGAAGAAATAGAAAATCATGAACCACAAAACTTCAAGGAAGCAGTCAGTGGTGATGAATGTGAACACTGGATTAGTGCAATGATGGAGGAAATGGAATCTTTGGAAAGAAATGGCACTTGGAAACTGGTGTATAAACCAAAGGGACAAAAGCTGGTAAGTTCCAAATGGATTTACAAGAAGAATGTTGAAGCTGGAATCTCAGACAAGATAAGGTATAAGGCAAGGTTGGTAGCAAGGGGTTTTACTCAGAGGGAAGGCATTGATTTCAATGAAGTTTTCTCTCCTGTAGTAAAGCACTGTTCAATCAGACTACGTTTGTCAAAAGTAACTCAAGAGGATATGGAGTTACAGCAGCTGGATGTAAAAACAGCTTTCTTACATGGAGACTTAGTTGAGAACATTTATATGAAGCAGCCTGAGGGATTTGTGATTCCAGGGAATGAAGAGAAAGTATGTTTTCTCAAGAAGTCATTATATAGATTGAAGCAAAGTCCAAGGCAGTGGAATAAGAAGTTCAATGAGTTTATGTTAAAAGATGGTTTTGTTAGAAGTTTGTATGATAGTTGTGTTTACTTTGATAAAAGTTTAAGTGCTGATCCGGTATACCTGTTGCTGTATGTGGATGACATGCTCATTGCAACCAAGAGCTCACATAAAATACATCAGCTTAAGCAGAAGTTGAGTTCTGAATTTGACATGAAGGACTTAGGAGATGCCAAGAAGATTCTGGGAATTAATATAATCAGAGACAGAGCTGCTGGATGTTTATGGTTGTCTCAGAAGCATTATCTTCAGAAAGTGGTGGAGAGGTTTCAGATGCATGAGGCCAAGACACTGAGTATTCCAGTAAGCCAACAACTCAGATTATCAAAGGAGCTGAGTCCTAAGACAGTAGAAGAAGAGACATACATGAGAAGTGTGCCTTATGCTAGTGGAGTTGGGAGTCTGATGTATGGGCTGATATGCAGCAGACCAGACTTAGCACACTGTGTGTCTTTGGTTAGCAGATATATGTCAAATCCAGGAAAAGCTCACTAGGAGGCTTTGAAGCAGGTTTTGAGGTATTTAAAGGGAACAGTAAGTCTGGGTTTGAAGTTTCAGAAGCAGGCAAAAATGGTTATTCCTTTGGAAGGTTTTGCAGATGCTGATTTTGCTGGTAATGTTGATACCAAGAAGTCAATCACAGGATATGTTTTCACATTATATGGTACTGCAGTTAGCTGGAGAAGTGTGCAACAATCAGTGGTGGCTTTATCAACTACAGAAGCTGAATACATGGCTTTGACAGAGGCAATTAAGGAAGTTGTGTGGTTAAAAGGTATTCTGAAGGATCTAGGGATAAACCAGGATTGTGTTACTAATTGTGACAATCAGAATGCATTACATCTAGTGAAACATCAAGCTTTCCATGAAAGATCCAAGCACATAGATGTCAGATTGCATTTTGCAAGAGATGTGATTGATGCAGGGTCTCTAGAGGTTAGGAAAGTTCATACAAGTGACAATGCTGCTGATTTTCTAACTAAAGCAGTGCCTGGGAGTAAGATGGTTCATTGCTCAAGCCTAATTAGGCTTGAACGGTGTGATTAAAGGATGGAATGCAAGGCAGGTTGAGGTGATGAAATACACTTGAGTTCATTGAGGGGGAGATTTGTAGATGTCAGTTCAATATCATCAAGTGTTCATGGAATGTAGTAGAGGTTTTGAGGAATCCAGAACCGGGTTTGGAACGCGGAGAACCGGGTCAGAGAATCGGATTTTAACCAGATCAGTGAAAGAGGTTAGAATGGGAACCGGGTTCAAGTTTGTTATAACTGCCATTCGCAACAGACTAAAACCGTTGCATGAGAAACCGTTGTGGAAAGCTCGCAGCAACAGTTTTGAGCAGTTGAGTCAAAAGTGGTTACAACTTCTTCTACTCCCTGATTCAAGCTCCGGCCTTTATATACATTGTAAACACTTGAAGTTGCGAGTTGATTCACGATTCTTTCCCTTTGTAAACATTACTCAATCAAGAGAATTAGATTGCTAGGGTTTTATGCTCAATTCAAGCTGTGAATTGGGGTTTCTGGTTTTCTCGATGAATTCTTGTAATTGATTGATTAGTGAAGTGAATTGAGGTGTATAGAACCTCCATGGATGTAGATCGCATTGATCGAACCACGTAAAATCCCTGAGTTCATCATTTTTCTTTCCTGTTCTTGGTTCGGTTTCTTGTGGCCGATTTCTGTGTTGTTTTTCATTCAATACTGTTTGTGTGTTGTTTGTGTGTGAGTGAGACTGAATCCTTACACTTCTTGAGAAAGTCCAAGCAACCTTTTTGAACGATTCCTATGGATTTTCACACCCAGTATGTATTCTGCCTCACCCAAGTCTTTCATCTCAAAGTTTGAAGATAACCACTTCTTAATGGTATCTAAATACTCCTTGTCATTTCCAGCCAATAGTATATCATCTACGTACAGAGATAAAATTATAAAATTCTCATTGGAATGTTTCTTGTAGACACAATGGTCTTCATCTATCATGACGAAGTTATTTGAGATAATCGTGTTATGAAATCTCAAATACTGTTGTCTCGAAGACTGCTTCAGTCCGTAAATTGACCTATTCAATCTATAGACCTTTTCCTCTTGGCTCGGAAGAATGAAACCTACTGGCTGTTGCATGTAGATTTCTTCTTCTAGTCCTCCATTGAGGAAATCAGTTTTAACGTCCATTTGATGTAATTCTAAATCAATGTTTGCTACTATTGCTAGAAGTAGGCGAATCGAGGCAAATCTCACTTCAGGAGAAAAAGTTTCCTCATAATCAAGGCCTTCTTGTTGAGTGTAACCTTTTGCTACTAAGCGAGCCTTATACCTCTCTATAGACCCATCGGCCTTTTTCTTAATTTTGAGAACCCATTTGTTCCCAATAGCCTTGCGTCCTACTAGAAAGTCTACAAGTTCCCAGACCTTGTTTGACCTCATTGACTCAAGCTCTTCTTCCATTGGTCCTTAGTTGGATAGGACAAAGCCTCTTGTATAGACTTTGGTTCTCCTTTGTCCATTCAAGAAGTCAAAAATGCAAAAGATAGAGTTCCTAACTCATCGTTGTCCCTTGAAGTTGCGACTAACGCATGTCCTTCTATGTCGAAGTAACGTTTAGGGATACGTGTCCTAGTTGTTTTCGAAGTTCTGAGTCATTAGGAATGGGAATGTGATCACTCCCATTCAAATCCACATCTTTGGTAACATCGCTCCCACTTGGATCGAAGGGGTTGTGATCCTCTCGACTCTGATTAGTGTGATCTCCTGAGAGATTTTCAACTTCGAATAAAGGTTCTGTATTCCTAATACTGCCTTTACTAGGAAATTCATCCTCTGAGAATGTTGCATTTCTTGACTCAATTTCAGTCATGTGAGCATCTTGATGCTCTCATATGAACACATAACCTTTGGACTGCTCACTGTATCTTATGAAGATACATTTATTGCCTCTAGGTCCGAGTTTACCATACTGACTTTGATTGTCAAGTGCGTAAGCTGTTAACCCCCATGCCCTGAGGTTACTTAGGTCTGGTTTTCTACCATTCCAAAGTTCATAAGGAGTTGAACATACTTATTTTGAGGGTATGCGATTTAGCACATAAGTGGCAGTTAACAACGCATCCCCCCAAAAGGAGATCGGAAAACTTGTTTGTGCTAGCATGGATCTCACCATTTCCAATAACGTTCTATTCCTTCTTTCAGCTATACCATTTTGTTGTGGTGTATAAGACGTAGTAAGTTGTCGGATAATGCCTTTTTCACTACACAGTTCCTTGAACTGATCAGACAAGTACTCACACCCTCGGTCAGTTCTTAGTGCTTTCACTGTTCTCTCCTTTTGATTTTCTACTTCATTTAAGTAGTGTCTAAAGCAATCCAATGCATCAGACTTGTGTGAAATCAAATAGAGATGACCAAAGCGTGAGTAATCATCTATTAAGCTCCATGCCTCGCCCTCACACTCATAGGACCACATATATCAGAATGTACTAGTTGTAATGGAAATTGAGCTTTAACGGTTTTGCCAAATGGTTTCCTAGTCATTTTACCGGCAAGACAGTCTTCATAGGTGGACAAAGAGACTGTAGAAAGTGAACCCAACAGCCCTTCTTTCACCAGTATATTCATCCTGTCTTGCCCTATGTGACCTAATCTAGCATGCCAAACATTACCATCGACAATTGCATTACTAGAAGAACAAACATTATAACAAAAACCATTGTCATAGTAATTAAACGTTGTTCGGTCACAATCCATAATAATAAAACCATTCATGAGATGTCCAGTGGCACAAACATTGCCATCACAATTAAAAAAAAACTTTGTTTTTCTCAAATAGCAAAGTATAATTGTAGCTAAGAAGAACAGAAACCGTAACCTGATTCCGTCGAATCTCTGGAGCGTAGAGGACAACATGTAGGATAAGAGTCCATCCATTGGCCAACTCGAGCTTGCAAGTCCCTATTCCCTTGACTTCAACTCGAAAGTTATTTCCCACATAAATCCAACTTGTTCCCGCTGGAACTCGACGATAATCTACAAATGCTCCATGATCTCTAGTCACATAGTCCGTTGCCCCTGAGTCTACAATCCACAAAGGATAAGATTCAGTGAGTAAAACCGTACTAGCGACCTTTACAATGCTTACAGAAGAGTAAGAAAGATTAACCTTATCCCACCTGGGCTCAGGGCACTCGCGTGTAAAATGACCAATAGTGTCACAGTTAAAGCATTTCATCTTGCTCTTATCTTTCTTATTTCTGTTTGCATTTGTCTTCTTGTACTTCTTAGCACCAGCCTTAGAAGCATCACCAGCATTCCCTCCTTTTCCTTCGGTCTTTTTCCCTTTGTTTCCTTTCTTCCAGTTCCTCTTGCGTTTAAAGCCTGAGGCCTTTTAGGAACTGGATTCAGCAACTAGAGCACTTGAACTAGATCTGGCAGCTCCTAGCCGCTCATCCTCAAGTTCCACATGACAAGCAACATCTTCAAATGTCTTGATGCTCTCGTTGTGTGTCAGGTTAACCTTCAAGTGCTCCCACTTGTCGGGAAGAGACCGAATCAAAGCCTGGATCTGTTGCTCATCGGAAAGGACATGGCCAGCAGCTTTCAACTCTCTGATCATGTTTGACATCACACGTATGTGTTGTCTAATGGATTGATCAGATTGTTTCTTATAAGTATCAAATTTGATAGTAAGCTGTCTCAGACGAGTGACTGAGGTCCCACCGTACTTTTCTTTGAGATACGCCCAGATATCTTTAGCAGTCGGGTGTTGCTCACACTCGTGTATCATGTCATCAACGACCAAGCTAACCAGGATGCCTCGAGCTGTGGAATTTTTCTTTTTCCACGCTAAATAGGCTTCCTAGTCCCTCCTTCCTTGAGGGCCAGTTCTAGTTCCGGGGTCTGCCATAACATGATTGATCGCGTCCAACGCGTCTTGTTCGTCCAGAACATACCAAATCTTATGACGCCAAGTGTCATAATTATCGCCATTAAGCTTATCACCCTTATTCAGATCAGCTATTATCTTCTCATATTTCTCTATCTCAACTAAAAGATCTCTGTGGGATGCAACATGATGTATGACATGGGCTAGAGGATCAGAAACTCGACTCTTCAGAGTATAACCGTTCCCTGACAGCCTCCCACTGAGTCTGAGGTTATTAGATCTCAAAATGGGACCCATTCCTAGCTGAGCAGACTTTCCTATGTTAATTTTCCAATCCTCGACCATTTCTTTGACCACATAAGGACCATCAATCAACACATGGTCAACTATATCAGCAGTCTGATTGATCTTATTAAGCCTATCATGAACTCTAGCCCAACCCTCCTTATAGTCACCGGAAAAAGGGGAAGACCAATAGCCTTCGGAAACTAATTCTGAGTCGGGAATGTTAATATGTTTCCAAGCTGATAGGAGACGTATGTGTGCCCCCATCTTGAGCATCTCCAAGTAATGCTCAGGGAGTGTATGCCTAGGGTTCATCTCATAGTACATGAACTCTACCAACTTGCCAATGGGATCTCTTAGTTCCTCCCTAGTCAAAGTTCTTCTTGTTCTAGCCCTATAGAAAATGGGATTACATGGTTAAAACAAGTTATTTTTAATGTGAAACACATGAACACTTAACCGAAAATCACGCAGATAAGAAACCGGGTTTCAATGCGTATATTTAAGCATTCACAAGTGTATAAAAAAAATAAAAACTCGTTCAGTAACCTCCCACTGTCTTAGGGTCCACATTAACAATAAAGAACCACTTAGACTTGTCAAAAAATTTGTTCTAGGTAAACTTTTGTGGCCTATTTGCCTAATAGATAAAACAAATTAGGTTAAAGTCACTTGGCAAGTCCTTCTATACACACTTATGCCCCTCCCAAGCTTTAAAACATGACTCTACATTGACCGACTACCCACCACACGCTTTCGTAGACTTTCAAACACATAGGACACGCCGCCACGCGCCGGTACGTGTCTGCACGTACCACCACGTGCTGGTTCGCTTCTCCACGCGCCACCACGCACCGCCACGTGTCGGTGGACCGACGGTGGTCCGGTCGTGGACCGGCAGCGGTTTATCGGCGATTTGAACGTGGACCAGCGACGGTCCAAACCGTGGACCGGTGACGGTCCGACCATCGGTCATGGACCGATTCGATCCGACCATCGGTCATTGACCGGTTCGGTCTAAAATCGGTTCGGTTCTGGACCGACTCGGTTAGCCTCGGACCGGCGTTTGACTAGTGACGTGGCGATGTCCACGTCGCCGCTGACGTAGCACACGTGGTGCCCTTCCATTGGGCCACGTGTGCTGACTCAGCGGCTAACTAGTTATCAGTTCACCCATTAACGCCTACTCTCGCCCGACCGCACGCGTCGTCACCGGTGCAGATTCCGGTGATCGGGTTCCGGCTACCCCCAAATCAATCCTCTCGATTTCAACAGTATGTTCAATTTTACATTTTACCCAACAAAAATATGAAAACAGAACAACACACATAATCAAGAAGAGTGAAGGTATAATTCAGAATCCATATAATAATACAAAAAATCTTAAATATCACATAATAATTCTCAGATTGCGGAAATATTCGTAAAATATTCATACGGATTCAGAAAAATGTAAGGCCAGCGGCTATGCAACCCAAATATTATGTACTATCATCATGCAAAATTTTGAAAATTTTCATCAACAGTACAGACGGAAATTACAGATTAGAAAACACGAAAATTTGATCTTATTTTAATTTTATAAAATAATCCGTAAGGCCAAAAATCATGAAACTTTACAGTTATTCCATACATAAATCAAAGAATATACAAACAAAAATTCGGTCCTTAATTCCCAAAAAAGAAATTCGAGTTGTACAGGGTGTGCATCAATCTGTACGAAATTCAGTATAAAAAACGTACATTCCATGCGCTCGGGATCAGGACCCATGGCTCTGATACCAATGTTGAATTTAATCACATCAAATACATAAATCCATAACACATAATCGAAATAGATGACTTACATGTTGAAGCGTGCTTTAACGTAAACTCAGTTCTGATCCACGTGCCGTGATACTACGGATTGAGACAAAGTTACGATGAAATTTGCATACTTTTCACAACCCTAGTTGCCTCTTCTTTGGAGAATGATAGTTGAGAGAGTTCTTGCAATTACCGGAATAAAGAATGAAAAGTCATTCTTAATTCTCATATTATTGGAGAGTAAATTTGACTCTCACTTCCTTGATTGAGTAAATCACTCAATCAAGGGAGTAAGGGAATCCTTTCTTTTTTGAGAGTCATCCCTTCCTAATTCTCCTATTGAACTTATCCGGATATTCTAGACAGACTGTCTAGTGTAATATCCGGGTATATTCAATTGGGCTCACCCCATGGGCGGCCCATTTATTAAATAAATTGTTATTTAATTAAGCCCAACTAACATTATTTGATCAAAATACTTCTAAAATTTATTTAAGATAAGATCATACAACTTATAAGTTTTAAAAATATCTTATAAGATGTTTTAAATAAGCTTTAATCAAACACCCTTTTAAAGAGGAGATGACGCATAATGAATATTATCCTCCTTATTTGAACTTGAATTCCAAATTATTTCAGCTGCAAGTCTTCCATCCAATTATAACACAATTCAATACTCCCTCCGTCCCGGTTTATCTTGCATAGGGAGGTCGATACGGGTATTAAGAAAAGTTGTTTTTGGGTTGTTTGTTGACTTTTTAAAGTTGCTTTATAGGTTATTTGATGAAAATAAAGAAGAAGATCAGTGTTCTAACTTCCTCTCAATTTTCAGCAAATCCACTAAATTAAAATCGGGTACTATTCAAAAACCACCAATTCAGCTTTTTTTAATATATATATATAAAAAAAAAAAAAAAAAAAAAAAAAAAAAGAGAGAGAGAGAGAGAAGTAATATGGCATAAAACTTTGAAAAGAGGGAAAATTTTCCTCCACTTAAATTCTGCAGAATTAGGTTTACAAGCATAAGTACCCAAAATTACAAAAATTTCAACTTCCCTCTTAAATTTAAACTGAACTAAAAGCCCTATTTAATGAGCATTGAATGTGAAACAACCATATTCAATACTCAATCAGCAACATCTACAGAATCTGTCCAAAAATTTTGAACCATGGTTTGCAACAAGAAGGGTGGAATAATTTATCTCCGTTAGACCGCTCGATGATTGCTTAGTTTTTTATCGAGAACAACACGAATCGGGTGGTTCATCACCGCAAAATCAGAGAGGAAACAACATCATTTGGAGTTAGTCTTCGAACCATTCAATACATTTGGGAGGCTACAAGGCATCAAATAGAAGCAAATGTTCTTATTAGTTTTGGTACAAAAAGGCATAACAAAGGAGTCGGAATCACAGAGCTCGACATCATCCAGTTCAAGAGCATTCCTTTTAGCAACAGAGGTAGTATAAGAAGACTAGCAACAAAGTTGGAAGTGAGCAAAAGTGTTGTAGGGAGATTATCCCACACACAAATGCAATAAAACCAACATTGACCGAAGCCAACCAGGTACAAAGACTGAAATTCAGCCTTTCATCCTTACACTTTGACAATAGCACAAATAAGATCAAGTATGAAACCATCCATAATGTTGTCCACATCGACGGGAGATGGTTTTTTTATGCAACAGACAAGTGAGAGGACATACAAACTGCAAGAAGAAACTGAACCATATAATTCTTGCAAAAGAAAACACTACATCACGAAAGTGATGTTAATATGTGCAATTTCAAGACCGAGGTACTCAAGCCAAGGCATAATGGAATTTGATGGGAAAATGGGATTTTCCCATTCACAATCCAAGAACCGGCTAAAAGAAACAGTGTAAACAGAGTGAGAGGAACTATTGTGACCAAATTGATCGAGTCAATCACAAAGGAGGTCATCAAATAATGCATTTTGCAGCAGGTAAATCATTTGCTATTAGATTATAATCTCCTCATTTAGCTATCCAACCTAGTAAGTCTCCAAAAATGGTGCATAACAGATTGATATAAGCTGTTACACATCATTTGGCTACTTTACATTCAAATTTTTTGTCTTTTATGCAGATTACACCAACCATAAAATCTAAATGGCCAGAAAATGCAAGCAAGCACATTATCATACAACACGACAATGCCAAACCATACATTAAAGACTGTGATCCAAAATTTAGAGAAGCTGAAACTACTGATGGCTTTAGTATAGAGCTTGTGTGTCAGCTACCCAATTCACCAGACACTACTGTGCTGGATATTGGGTATTTTAGGGTCATTCAATCACTACATGTACAAAAGCCATAAAAAACAGTTGAGGAGCTGGTGGTTAATGTAGTGCAATCATTTCATGATTTAGAGGTAAAAAAACTAGATCATGTTTTCTTAAGATTGCAGGGCTGCATGATTGAGATTATGAAATATAAGGGACATAACAACTTCAGATTGCCTCACATGGGCAAAGCAACCTTAGAAAGGGCTGGAAATTTACCTCATGCTTTAGAAGTTGATAAATCTATTGTAAGAGAAGGGATTGAACACTTAATGGCAATGGAAGAGGCTGTTGGAACCGATAGCATAAGTGGTTTGAAGTCAGCTTTGGGTTACATATAACGCATATTAGGGTCTAGATAGAAGCATATTTTGGCATAGTGTTTATAACATAAACACAATATAGTGTAAATTTTGCTTAGGCTATAAACATTGTAATAGAAGCATATTTTAGGATGATTTTGGATGTTTTGTAACTCAACCCTCAGAAAGCTTTCATAATGGGGTATGTCCTACTCTTATATGCAAATCATTTTATTAAAGAGCAAAAGTGTTAAATCACACAATTTAATAATCTGAAAAGGCATGGATGTTTAGCAAGTAGCATCCAACAAATTAGCACCAGAATGTGGTCATAGGACACATTGATGTCATAATTTGAAACACCCACTAAGACTATCAGCACAAAAACACATCATATAGTCATCATATTTCAAATTCACAGAATACTTTAAAAGATTAGACACCATAATGAAACCTCGGAACACATTGGTGGCATAATTTGAAACCCAAATAAGTCTATCAGCAGTACATCGCATCATATAGACATGAGCCGTCATTTTCAAATAGAAAGAGCCAAATTAGACACCAGAACGTATCCTCATAACACATATCATTATTTGAAGCCCAAATAAGTTTATTAGTAGCAAATCGCATCATATAACCACCAACCATCACTTTCAAACAGAAAGAGCCCAAATTAGACACCAGAATGTATCCTCGGAACACATTGATGTCATAATACACCAAAGCCTAGCCATAATAGAATCATTCCACTAATACCCTAGCCAAAAAAAAACATCAACCACAAGCCAACAGCATCAAATCCCAACATTGTATGCAAATTCATAACCAGAACTCAATACGAAGCCACAAAAACTGGGCAACACTCAATCAGAGCAAACACAGAATCAAATCAAGACAAACTATCAAAAAGCCCCAAAAACTGGGCAACACTCAATAGAGCAAACACAACCTCGGATCAAATCACAAAAGCCAAAAGCTCCAAATATTGGGTAATGAACAAATAATCAGAAAGTAGGTGCAGAAATCCATAACCTTTTCGAGAATGGGAATCATAGGGTCATCAACTATTGGAAATGACGGAGTTTCTCCATCGTATCCAACCACGGACTCACGAGAGGCATCAGATCATGGTTTTCGTCACATAGCAGAGCAGATCCGTCGGTGAGATCAGACGAGAAGCACAGATCTTCTTACAAATCTGGCTTCTTCGAGCCTTCATCCAGATTCAAACAAGGTGAGAACTGAGTGTCCTCTACCACGGTTTCCTCAGAGTCGTAAACGACGAATCTATACTCAGGAGTGTCTTCCATTTACAGAGAAGGTGGAAGAACACAGAGTTTACTGAATTAAAGGGTTTCTTGAAGTGGAGAAAAACCACAATCCAAGAGAAGATGGTGAAGGAAATAAGTGGTTGATGAGCGAGGGGGTGTGGGATATGAATCGGCTAGGGTTAGCAGAGGAAGAAATGAGAGCAGTTAAGGTTTGCTGGAAATTGAGGGGGGGGGGGGGGGGTTTGAAGACGATGAGAGAAAGAGAGAGATAGGGTTTGTGAGTTAGAGAGAGATCCCAAAAAAAATGATGTTGGATCAATAATGGGTTGGGTTGTTTATGTTTTGGTGGGTGAAGTGGTTTGGGTGGTTTAAATGGGTTTGGCTAGTCTAATTAGGAGTTTTAATTAGCGTGTGTTTTGTATTTAATGAGTGGAATTTTTGTGAATTTCGTGAGTATAGAGGGTAAAATCGGGATAAAACCCTTTCTATTTTGGGCCTGTTCAAGTTAACTCCACGGGTCTCAGGGTCACATTTCAAGCGATCCCTCATCTTCTCCGTTCTGCACAGGTTTCTGGTCCCTTATTTTTTGGTCTTATTGGGGCTAATAACAAATCGGATTCTGGTCATGCACTGTTGTCGCATCTCGCACGAGGACCTCATGGTCTTCTTCTTCGCGACGTCTAATGGGAAGAGCCTCCTTCCTCGTCGCGATCTTGAGAATATTTTTGGCCATTCGTGATTTCCATTACTGTGGGAGGTCGCCATTCAGATTTAATATGAGCGAGTTTGATATTCAGAGTCCTGTGGAAGCCATTAACTCACCGAGTCGCCTTTACTGAGTCACGCAAGTTCAGATTGGCGGCGCAAGACTGGGGCTCCTACATTTGCCTTAAACTGATTCCGGTTTTTTCCTTTCAAGATCTTATCCGCATGGCCACATTCTTTTGCGTTCGGTTGATGGCCATTGAAGACGTCCTATCTGCTCTATGAGCTTTTTAGAGCTGGGTTTTAGTTCGGGTCATTCGGGTTCGCCTGTTTGGCTGACCCACTTTTGAACCCAGACCAGGATTTAGCTTCTGAAATGCATCGTGCCCTCTGTAACGTGAGTTGCCTGTGGTGACCGAGTTATCATGTTGCGGCTGAGTTCTAGGTTCCACTCTCGGCCTGTCTCTCTTATTCTACAAATCTGGTTTTGACGAAGGCTCTCTCTTCTGGATTTTATTTTTCTGTGTTTACATCTGCTGCATGATCGTAGGAGGCCTGTGAGCCCTTTTGATTTGATTATTCAAAACCTTTTTTTCAGTTTATCATCTCTTATGAGTGGTCTTCACTTCATTATTTTGCTTCCATCGATGTTAGAATTTCAAGGCATTGGTGGATCTTCTTACGAGAAGGACGAGTCGCGCACGCACAAGGGGCTCGACTCAACAACTTAAAGGACCAAGCACTCCCTTTTGTATTTTTATACTTTTGTTCTTACTAGGGCTTATTTTCAACTGATTTTGAGGGTTGAGGGGACCTATATATATCCCTTCCCCTCTCACTTGTAAGAACTATCAATCCAACTTTGTCTTGCCTCTTTTTATAAGAAAAATCTTCTCCTACACTCTTCTTCTCTCTTCTCCTTACATTTTCACATTTTAGCTTAGAAAGTAGGATTTTCTATCTTTGGTGGAGAACTCGAAGATTACTCGCGGGCTTGTGACACCCGACCATTTCATCAAAGGATTTCGAGGATTCTTCAATCGATTGAGCATTTTCTTATCCCTTCTCTTTATTTTCAGTTTTTGCCTTTTATTGCTTTGATGATTTGTGAGTAGTTTCCGTGTTTCCTGAAGCCCGAGAGTAGCCCAAGCTTCGGAATTGATGGTTAGTTGATTGATCATTGGATGGATGTGAGTTGTGGTAACCTAGGGTTTGGATTTGATCGATTTATTATAATTTTCATATGAAATTAGGGCTTTGATTATAGGCTTGCTTTGGTGGCTCAAGCTTTCGATAGTTTACCCTTATTTTGTATGGTTGTGAATTTGAGACGAGATAATCGAAACCTAGACTAGGATTTTCCACGCCTTTCGAGAAAATTCAATTTGATCTTAAATGAGGTGAGGATTGGATTTCTACGCCTTAGATTAGTCAGGAAGGAAATTCAATCCGGAACCTAAATCAATCAAAATCTAATTGGTAGGACGAAGACCTATGGAGGAGAAGACCTACCAAATGGGGGAGTAAAGCCTGGGGGGTCTTGGATAGGATGGACGAAATTAGGTTTAGTCGCGTGTGTAGGAACTACACCCGTACCCTGGTCTTCAGTGTAGGAGAGGTTGGGCTATCCTACTCTAATCTCTCATAGTCGGTAACCCGGGGTCCGAGGTTAAGCTTCTAAATCTCATTCGTGTAGGTAGTCTACATCGAACCTCGATTACTTATCTATCCTAGAGGAATACGACACCTCAACCGTATTTCGAAATTATTACCCAATTAGGATATCAATTGGGTTGAGAATTCAATCAAATAGAGCATACACTAGTTTCCTTTAATCGTCTTCTAATTGTTAATTCCATTTTTGCTTGTGTGAAATCAAGCTTCGGAAATATCTCCCCATTGATCGGTTCCCTCCTTGCTTTTATTTATTGCTTACGTTGTTTAGTTTTGTCATCATCTCTCATTTCCATTTGACCTAACTTGCTCGAACGTGCTTGAGTCGATTGTTATGGAAAATCCTCCATGCGGATACGATATCTTATATACTACCTCTGTTACAAACCGTATGCTTGTGGTTTGAGAAGGTTGTTCCAATCACATCGATTTGGAGTGATTTTTGCGACAAGTTCATGGCGTCGTTGCCGGGGAGGAGTTCCTTCCTGTGGATTGAGCTGAAGCACGAGTAGAGTTAGATTAGATCATTTTTCTCTTTATTATATTTTTTTAAAAAAAAAAAACTAAAAATGAACCCTGATCATTATCAATATTTGCTTGAGAGTTGTGCTCTCAATCATTCCAAAGTGAATGCATTACCTTTTGTGCATGATGATGGTTCTTATTTTTCTCCCAATTTTGAAAATATGGAAGTAGTTCATTGTGAAGTTTGTGGGGAGGAAGGTCACATATCTTTGGATAGTAACTCTTTTTTCCACCATTTTTCTTCACAAATGCATTATCCTCTCACCCACCCGTCTCAATTCATGGATAATAATTCTTTTTCAAACAATTGTGAATTGGGATGGGAGGTCAATCAAAATTTTCCCTCCTTAAGTCATCAAGCCTTTGAGTCATCTGAATCTTACCAAATTTCTTGAATCAATGCATTTAAAGAAGAAATGAGGAAAGACATAGATGAGTTTCATCAAAAGTTTAATGAACTTTTGGCACACATAAGGTCTTGGACGCTATTCTCTTCAAACATGTTTTGTAGAGAAATAAAGATGAAAGTGTGCAATTGAGGGAAGAGGAGAAAGAAGAGGAGAGTGAAAACCTCCTTTCTCATGAATCATCTTATGAAAATAGTAAATAATGCTTCCAAACAAGACAATGCATTACCAAAGAGCAATCGCAATGTCACAACAAAGTGTGCGATTATGAGCGCATTCTTATTAATGATCCATTTGTTGAGGCATTATTTAGTGGTCGGGATGCAACTTTTGAATCGTCAATTCTTTCATGTTTTGAAAAACTTGCATCGATTATGGACATTAAGCGTATTTTCTTTCATAAATCATATGTCCATAATCTTATCTGTGATCCATCGTGCCATGTCTATGTTGGTGGATCAATTATATACCTTGAGCAAACAAAAGCATGGCACGATAGACATTTGTTCTTGGATCCCGAATAACACTTGTGAAAGTCAGGCCGTCGACTTTAAACCAAGCGCTTCTTGGGAGGCAACCATGCATTAAATTTCTATTGCTTTCTTAGTATTTTATTTCTAGTTGTTAGTTTTTCTCTCTTAAGATTTGATGAATTCTTGAGTTGTGTGATTAGGTATTGTGACACGACGAAATAGCCTAAATCTTGAAGGAAGGTCCCCTAATCATCGATGATGTCAAGATGAGTAATCCTCAGAGTAATGCAAAAAGGGAAATATAGAGAATAGACACCTCAATTGAGTGAGCTTTACTGTATTTCTCTATTTATTCCTTTTGCACGTACATAATTCGTAATTATGTGATTTGTGCCATCTTTGTTTGTCCTTGATTTCATGATCGGATTTTTTTTGTGAATTTGAGTATATGTTGACTTGTTTCTCCATGCACTTGATTCATATGCTTACTTAAATGACATGTTTGTATTTAAGTTTGTGGGGGAGGAGAGACATTTGTTTGCATTAATTGAGGTTCTCTCCTCATATTTGCATAATCAATCATGAAATCTTGTACCTATACATCTCTTGAAATCTTTGAATATTTGTTTGAATAAATGGTTGGTTTGGAAATGTGAGTATTATGAGCTTTTTGATTGATGATATTTGGGAAATACATGAATTCCACCTCCTTTGCTACTTGGACTTGAGAATTTTGCCCAAGTTTGTGGGGAGGATGGAAGGATTGTTATTTTTATGTGCTTAAAGTGGATGTTCCTCATTATTGATTGAATTACTAGTAGTTATGATCTATGCCATTCTACCATATTTTTGTTTCTAGGTTTTATCGCTTTGATTGAATAATGTTACTTGGTTGAAATACGTGTTGAGTTGGCCTATTGCTTGATTGATGCTGAAGAAGTATTGGAAGTGTCCCAATTTTTCTGAAATTTCAAAATTGAAATATCTAATAATTGAGCATAAAAAACTAGAGGATTCCTTGCCAAAAAATCAATGAGATAAATTGGTTGATGTGATTTAAGGGTAGATGAATATTCGGGCATAGTTTGGAGGATTGCATGTGTAAATGAAATAGCTTAGCCCGAAGTTGGGATGCTTGTGTGCATTACTGTAATTCCAAACCACACACAACACGATTAAGGATAAACTTGTGAAAAATAGAATAAATTGGCTTTAGGTGGTAAAAAAAATAAAGGAGATGTAGGAGGAGTTATAAGGTGGAATAGGTCGCCGGGCAAAGTCATTGTTTTTCATTGATTGTAAGAAATTCTAGTAACATTTGTATACTCTAAGTATATAGACGAGCATAAAAGAAAATGCGTTGTCTGAAAAGTAAAAAAAAAAAAGAAGCTCAATAAAGAATCGAGTGTGAAATAGTTGAAAATCTTGTGTAACTCGAAAAGAGTATTGTTGTGTAAAAGAACAAAAACTAGAATAACAATCTTATTTCTTTTGGACTAATCCTGGTGGAAAAAGGAGTGTTTAAAAATAAAATTAAAAATCAGTTGGCTCGAGGGAGAAAAGAGCCGCATCCCTACACCGGGTGAGTGCGTGGCATCTTCCTAAAAAAGAATCGAGTCAAATCACCTAGAGTCGAGGATTTTGAAAAATAATGAGTCATCCAAGCTCACTTCACGTATGCACGTTTTGGGGTTGGAGTGAGAGCTCTTAGCGCGTAGCCTAGGGTACTAAGTGAAATAAAAAGACTACGTGCCTTTTCAAATTCTTATGCCTTTATATTCATCTACTCGTTTATCAAATTCCTTGAAAGAAAATGATTAAGGCAAGTGTGGTGAATCGAAAAGTGAAAAGTGCTCAATAAAAAGAGAAATTCATGTCTAACGGGCTTCCAATAACTTTCCAACCTTATTTTCTTATGTGCTTTAATGTTTAATTTGCTCGGGGACGAGCAAAGCTTAAGTTTGTAGGGATGATGAAAGTGAAAATTACCATATTTCTTGCACTTTTCACATTCATATTTCGTGGTGAATTACGTGTAATTGTTGTGTTTATGTGCGATTTCATGATTTATTGTATTTTCGGGTTGATTTTCCTTTTTAATATAATTTGATGCGCTTTTGAGTGTTTTTTAGTCTCATTTTGAAGGTTAGGAAACTCGGAAGAATTTAGAAGATCGTTCGCATCCATTTTCATACTCCGTCTCGTATCTCGAGGCCCAAACGAGTCCAAAATAGGTCGGATCAGGTCCGAACTGAAGATCATCAAGTCACAAGTAAAAATCGTGGAGCAGTCGGGCCGAGAAAATGGATGAGAAGGCCTCAAATTGGAGAAAGAAAAAAGAAGAGGTCGATCGCACAAATGCCACATTCTAGCCTACAAATCGAGGCCCAAATGAACCTGAATCGGGCCCAACAAAAGTACAAATCGAAGTTCATCGAGTTGCGAATAAAAATCGTGCAGGGGTCGAATCGAGAAAACGAGAGAAAGGATTCCGAAACAACGATGGAAGACGGAGGTGCAAAGCTGGAAACTGAACCGGACCAACAGCCAGACCATCTACGGGACCGGCTGGACCACCGGTTGTCGGTCCAGAACTGACCTAGTGACTACCTGCCGGACCACCATCCGGCCCGGCTGCCGGACTAGTAGTTCGCGGTCAGTTCGCGCGCGCATAGCCTGTTTCGTGCAGTTTCGTATTTTGACCGTAATTTCTTTGTTCGAGCTCCGATTTGGGTGATTCAAGTTGCCACGCGTAGCCGAGACAACGATCTAAAATTTTATAGTTGAAGTCAAAGGCTGATTCCAGAAAAATGTTTTCTAGAAATCACGAGAAGGATAAGTTGAGCGCGCACAAGGGGCTCGACTCAACAATTTAAAGGACCAAGCACTCCCTTTTATATTTTTATACTTTTGCCCTTACTAGGGCTTATTTTAAACTGATTTTGAGGGTTGGGGGGACCTATATATATCCCTTCCTCTATCATTTGTAAGAATTATCAATCCAACTTTGTCTTGCCTCATTTTATAAGAAAATTCTTCTCCTACACTTTTCTTCTCTCTTCTCTTTACATTTTCATATTTTAGCTTAGAAACTAGGGTTTTTCTTCCTCCTATTCAAGGAGGAAGCCATCTTCAGTGGAGAACTCGAAGATTACTCGGGGGCTTGTGACACCGACCATTTCATCAAAGGATTTCGAGGATTCTTCAATCGATTGAGCATTTTCTTATCTCTTCTCTTTATTTTCAATCTTTGCCTTTTATTGCTTTGATGATTTGTGAGTAGTTTTCGTATTTCGTGAGGCCCTAGAGTAGCCCAAGTTTCAGGATTTATGATTAGTTGATTATTTATTGGATGGTTGTGAGTTGTGGTAACCTAGGGTTTAGATTTGATTGATTTATTATGATTTTCATATGAAATTAGGGCTTTGATTATAGGCTTGCTTTAGTGTCGGTCTTTCGATAATTTAGCCTTATTTTTGTATGATTGTGCATTTGAGACGGGATAATCGAAACTTAGGTTAGGGTTTGCCACCCCTTTCGAGAAAATTCGATTTGATCGTAAATGAGCTGAGGATTGGATTTCTACGCCTTAGATTAGTCGAGAAGGAAATTCAACCTGGAACCTAAATCAATCAAAACCCAATTGGTAGGACAGAGACCTATGGAGGAGAGACCTACCAAACGGGGAAGAAGAGCCTAGGGGGTCTTGGCTAGGATGAACGAAATTAGATTTAGTCGCGTGTGTAGGAACTACACCCCTACGCCGGTCTTCAGCGTAGGAGAAGTCAGGCTATCCTCTTCTAGTCTCCCGTAGCCGGTAACCCGGGGCCTAGTGTTGAGTTTGTAAATCTCATTTGTGTAGGTAGTCTACATCGAACCTCGATTATTTACCTATCCTAGGGAATATGGCACCTCAACCGTATTCCGGAATTATTACCCAATTAGGATATCGATTGGGTTGAGAATTCAATAACATAGAGCATACACTAGTTTCCTTTAATCGTCTTCTAATTGTTAATGCCATTTTTTCTTGTGTGAAATCAAGCATCGGAAATATCTCGCTATCGATCGGTTCCCTCCTTGCTTTTATTATTGCTTATGTTGTTTATTTAAGTCATCATCCCTCATTTCCATTTGACCTAACTTGCTCGAACGTGCTTGGGCCGATTCTCACGGAAAATCCTCCATGTGGATACGATATCTTATATACTACCTGTATCACAAACCGTACGCTTGCGGTTTGAGAAGGTCGTTCCAATCATATCGATTAGGAGCGATTTTCGTGACAAGTTCACATGACCATGGGGGTGCTATATTTAATCTCGTGGTATATAGCCTAGTGTACGATTGGCAGCTTTTCTGCAATCTGATTCCGAGTTTGGTTTATTTTTTGGTTCACTTTGCTTCTCTGTGTCCCACCGTTTCACGTTTAGGCTCGAGAATTTTTTGTTAAACTAAGAGAATTCAGTAGATGATGGTGGGCTTTATTTTATCTGAATATCACGATTGACTTTCTTGGCATGTTGCGCAAGAACGTCGGGCTTTATACTAGCTTTGTGTTTTATTACTGGATTGGAAAGCAAGACCGTGGGTTACCTATTGCTGGTCTTGTTCGGTCTGCAAGTTTAGAAATTGCTGCTGGGACATGGGTTTTTGGTGAGGAATTTCAGGCAACGTGCTTGTCCATGCCTCGATTTCTCTATCGGGTTTTTACACGTTTTGAAATTTGTCGTCGGGTCATACGTATAGATTTGACAGTTTTGAGTTAAGGCATTGAAATCCTCCTAGGGATATTTAGACTCACCCCGATGTAAAGAGCTTTGGTTTTCCCCCACGCTCGGGTTAGGGCAATATGATTGAGAGCTCGACTTCTATAGTATGTTCGACGGCAGTTCAAAACCGCATCCTGTTCAGCCGAACCACTCAGTTCCAGTTTACTTTGCACTATATTGGCTCTGTTTTGTATTTGCTCAAACTTTCTCTAGCTAATTTTAGATTATTTTTGGATATATTTATCTGCCGGCTTGTGGCATGAAAAAGTCTTTCGTTTGTCTCTTGTGAGTGACCGTCCTATGGTCTCCACATTTTTCTCACCTTCCTTTATTTTATTTTCTTTATTTATAATACCATATATTTAGCTAGTCTACTACTACTACTACTACTCATGGAGCCTGTTTGGTTGGTGGGTTAAGGCCTTATTACAAGCTTTAATCCACCCATTAACATGTTAGGTTGAGGAGTCCTGTTTTTGTTAGAAGTCAGTCTCTCTAAATCCACCAGTCGCATTGAATGAAATCCATGGGAGTTGGATTCCATAACTTAATCACAAAACAAGGATAATAATAAAGTTAACCTACCAAATAATTTTAAGCAAACATAATATTCATCAACCTATATTATTTATGAGTGACACTCATGTGCATAAGATGCACATTAGTGTTAATGTACACCTTGTGGGCCCTACTTATGATTTTTGCGCGCGTCATATATATATATTAAGGTGTGTTTGGAATCACAAAATAGGCGCTAGCTTAGTTGGTAAAGGCGCGGCATTGTATCCTTCAGTGTGCGGGTTCGAATCTTAACAACACCTTTTTATTTTTCACCAACAGTATATCCAAATTCCGAGCATAGTATGTGTTATAAAGCCTGAGAGTATATGAACACCACCTTCTTATTTTTCACCAGCATTATATTCAAATTTCGAGCATAGTATATCTTTTTATTTTTCACCAACAGTATATTCAAATTCCAAGCATAGTATATGTTATAAAGCTTGAGAGTATATGAACACCACCTTTTTATTTTTCACCAGTAGTATATTCAAATTTCGAGCATAGTATATGTTATGATGCCTAACGGTATATTTAATATTTCGATGTTGTATACGTTATGTTGCATGACAGTATACGTTGTTCCTTTTTATTTTTCACCTGCAGTATATTCAAATTTCGAGCATAGTATATGTTATGATGCCTAACAGTATATTTAATATTTCGATGTAGTATATGTTATGTTGCATGACAGTATACATTGTTTTAGTTAAGTTTTGTTCTGCGAAATATTTATTTTTTCCAACTTACAATACTCACATTATATTTAATATTTCAATACATTATACGTTGTTTTAGTTAATTTTTCTTTTATACTGCGAATTTTTTTTTTTCCAACTTACAATACTCACAGTATATTTAATATTTCGATACAGTATACGTTGTGATGCCTGATAGTATTTGTTGTTTTAGTTAATTTTTGTTTCATACTGCGAAATATTTATTTTTTCCAACTTACAATACTCACAGTATATTTAATATTGCGATACGGTGTATATTATGATGTATGACAGTATAGGTTTTGTTAGATTAATTTTTCTTGTATATCAGAGGCTAATAGATAAAAAAATTAAAGGGCAAAAAAAATAAAAAAAAAAAAAGAAAGAAGAAGGAAAGGAAAAAAATTGAAGGAAAAAGGAACAAACGGAATTGAACCCTTGACATCAAGGTTCAAATATTTAAGATTGCATCAAATACCACAAAATCACTTGCTTTTAATGTTCAACAAACAGGCCATTAAATATATAAAAAACGCGCGCAAAAAATAGTAATATAATAATAACTGGCCGGTTCAGACCGGTCTGAACCAGTCTGACCGCGCGATTTATTTGGACTGAATCAATAGGGTCCACAAGATGTACAATAATACTATAATGCATCTTATGCACTCAAGTTTTTACCATTATTTATTCCTAAAAACTCATTATCTTATAATAATCCACGTATTAAGATGAGCAACTAAACAGTCTCATATGCTCTGTTTGTTTATGGCTGTGGGTGGCTGGAGTACTGTAGGCTGTGGGGAATAAAGTGGAATATGGAGGCTGTGGTAAATAAGTAAGTGTTTGTTTAGGTTGGTTGGAGATTGAATTGTGGGGTAATTATAATATAAAATGTGTTAAAGTTGATTTGATGTGTGTAAGAGTTAGTTAGTGAATGATTGATTATTGGTTAAAGTGTGTATTAGGAATGATGTTTGATTGATGATGTGTGTAAGAGTTAATTAGTGGATTGATGATTGATATTTTGCTGTCCACAATATATTGGGCACAACCACTTGCCAAACACACCATTGGTTGGGCTCAATCCTGAACGGCTGAGCCCAACCACAAACAAACAGACCCATAGAGATCTTTTGACTTAAAGTCTCTGCCGTCTTCGTCATTCACTCCACGCTTCACCTCCACTGAAAATGGCGGCCTCCACTCTCAAAATCGCTCTCAGCCCCAAACCGGAAGGCGTTTTTCCGCCTCAGCGCCGTGGACACTCTTACAGCACTATCAGTATGCCATCATTGTCTAATAGAAGCAGAACCGATCCTCCTCTCTTATCCCCAACTCAGAATGAAAGATCTTCTGTGAAACGATTCAAACCCGTTCGAATATCAGGGGTGGGCCGAGTCCCCAGTTCCGAAGCACACACATTCGATGTAGTGATCGTGGGAGCGGGTATAATTGGATTGACCATAGCCCGTCAATTCCTCCTAGGATCGAGTTTGTCCGTTGCTGTTGTCGACGCGGCTGTTCCCTGCTCCGGCGCCACCGGCGCAGGTAATATATTGATTTCTTACTTGATGGGAATAAATCGATTGATGTTCTGGTTCAATGTATGATCTCTTAAGGGTACCCCGTTTTTGGCATTTGAGGTAATTATCCATTTTAGGGCAGGGTTACATATGGAGGGTTCACAAAGCTCCGGGGTCTGAGAAATGGGAGCTGGCAATGAGAAGCCATCAATTGTGGGGAGAGCTGGCTGAGAGCATTCAGAATCAACGCGTGGATCCTTTATTGGCACTTGGGTGGAAGAAGACAGGTAAACACAAAACGGATTTCTCTCTTCTCAGTGGGTACTGGTGGATGGTATTTCCAGAGCAAGCATTTGATACCGAGGTTTTCTTGTTAATGTTGATATACCTCTTTATTCATTATTCCTAGCTTAGTTATTTCAAGCTCCGGTAGTTTATCTTAGTTCCTGAAAGCGCTGTCAATTGACAGATTGAGTTCTGCGGAATAATAGTGATTTGAAAAGATTTCAGTGCAGAAACATGGATATAAATGATCAACTGCAGGTACTTGCTGTTTTATTAGCAGATGATCAGACAAAAACTAGCAATAATTTTTGGTTAGATGCCAGGTTTTAGATTTCAAATTCAAATGGTAGAAAATGTTATATTTACCTCTTTTATAGTGAATTCATGGGTTTTTTGCAATTAAAATGACTGTAAGGCTAAACATTGGTTGTGACTGTGGGGCACCTTACTTCTATATATTCCTGTATTCTCTTTCAGAAACATTCATCTGGTGTTACGAGTTATAGACCTCCGTGCCTGATGAAAGTCTTGGCAGTTAAGTGCACTCTGCTAATATTAATAGATAATTCTTTCTCTCATAATTTCTTGGCATCTTGTATCATTCATGCGAAGGTTAAAATACCTCGTGGCTATTTTTAGATAAAACTTTGTGTGAGTAAACATTCTAGAATGCTAACTTTGTATTTAGTGCTCTTTCTAGCTTGGTCCTGTATGTTGTTGAGTTCTCCAAAATTTTAAAAACGTCATGCTAATGGATGTTGCTAATGATAACAGGAAGTATGCTGGTTGGTAGGAATGCCGAGGAATGTTCTGTGTTGAGGAAGAAGGTGGAGCAGCTTGTGGATGCTGGTCTGAGTGCGGAGTTCTTATCATCTGATGGTTTGTTGGCAGAGGAACCTGCTCTGAAGCTTGGAGAAGAATGCGGTGCAGCTTTTATGCCGGATGACTGTCAATTAGATGCTCGACGTGCAGTTGCATTCATTGAGAAGGTTCCTCTTGTCTCCTCTGAGAAGTAGTTTCTTTCTGTCTTCTATTAAAACTTTGTTGTCTTTATAGTAACTTGTGGTACTGTCTGCTAGGCTAATAGGGATTTTGCAGCAGAAGAGAGATATGCTGAGTTCTATTATGAGCCAGTAACAAATTTACTACGGTTAGGCAATTTATCTTTGCATAATTTGGTATCAGGCTTATTATTTGAGTAATAATAAATAGGGTACTTCTTATTTTGGATCTTTGGTAAGATGAATATCAATATTACCTGTATCTGTTTTGTTACTTTGACTTGTATTCATATTACAACCCAAGTAACACAATTCAATACTTGTTCCTCTGGTCTAATCAGATCTGAGAGCAGTGGAGAGGTTGAGGCAGTATGTACTTCGAAGAGTACATTGCACGGTAAGAAAGCTGTTATCATTGCAGCAGGCTGTTGGAGTGGTTCTTTGATGCAGAACATTACAAAAAAATCTGAAGTTGAACTAGATCTCCCAGTAAAGCCTCGAAAGGTAAGATATCTAAGTTTGAGCATAAATAATTTGCTTACTTTAAATTACGCCAGTCCTTAGCCATGAGCTCACTTGTATAGGTTCTTTGAGGTATAAACAGTATTGATTGTAATCAAAAAATAATATGGAACATCATTTCTTACTGGATTCTTTTGTGATGCCTTATTTTATCCAAAACTTCAGAAAAAATATTCTTAAAATAATTATCTAGATTGCCAATCTCTCAAGGAAAGTGATGAAAATTTAATTTCTTCCTATTAATTCATTTAAATTCAATATCCCTAGAAGGGAGCTGGTGTTTTGTTGTAGTTGCTGATGGATTTCTTGATCTAATTATAGAAGTTATTACTAGAAGATTACCTGATACTATTGACCCAAAAAGGTGTTAGTCTGTCCCCATTTCTTCCTTGAAATTTGTAAATGCAATTCTATGTATCCTCTTTCCACATAAGACATCAGATTGGTGGTTTTGCTCCTTGTAGTGGTCTTTATATCTTATCGCTTAAATATGGCTGCATAGGAGTATAATATCTGAAGTGAACATCACATGTTCTCATTTATTTACATGGCAGGGTCATCTGCTTGTTCTTGAGAATTTCAAGCCTTTTGACCTTAATCATGGGCTTATGGAGGTGGGTTATGTCAATCATGAATCTACAACGCTGAGCGCTGCTGCAGATTCAAAGACTGGATATGATGCGGATACTGCATCTATTTCAATGACAGCTACTGAGGACATGTCAGGAAGGCTTGTTCTTGGTAAATTTTTTAATTTGCTCAACTTTCTCTATGAATTATCTGAGTGCATAATTCATGAAATTGTTTTTTCCCTTTTGTTTAAACTTCAGAGAAGGAATAGTCACTTGGTAATGCAATGACATTAAGATTCTGGTTCTTTTGGTGCAGGCTTTAGTCCTTTATCAAAGAGATTTCTCAAGAATAAAATAACAGTCTAAAATATAAGATTTATTCTGCATATGCTTTTTAGTTGCATAAGAGTTAATCTCTTGCAAGCAACCGAAGCAGGTTTGAATTCCTTTCTAAAGGTTATAAACTTACCTTGTGTTTTGGTTCATAGCATGGCTATGAGACATATGTTTGTTTTTATGTGAAAAAGCTCTTCAAAATCATCCCACAATGTTGTTGATTTCATCACTTGGCAAATATTTCAGAATTAAACAATAATATAAACCCATGGATGCCATCAGTCAATTGTCGATGCCATTTATGTGTTTTTATGAGTGCCGCCAACGCAAAAAAATAGAAACCTGCTGATTTCACGAGTTACCACGGTTGACAATTGTAGTTATGAAATGGCAGTAATATTTAGTGTCAAAATGGTCCAACAATGGCATATGTTATTTGCATCTTGTGAGCTTAGCTGTAAATGAATCTGTCTATATTTTCCGTGCTCAATGACATTGAAGTGCTAGTTTTAATTTTTTTGTATAGTTTTTTTCGACACATCTTACTGTCATATATGATTGAGCAAACTTTAAGCTGTAAAAGCTGAATCATATACAGACCATATTCATCCAGAATTTGACTGTTGTGGGACCATAGACTACGAAACCGTATACTGTATTATTGTCCTCACTGGTTCTTGGAACACATCAATGTCTAAAATTGCTGTCTGGTTTGTTCACCCAGTTTATCGATGTTTTCATGGCTTCTCATGAAGTTTCAGAAATGAACTGTCCACCTAACTCCAGCTTCTTGAAACGCCTTATTTTACCTTATCCATCTGGTCATATTGTATCATGTGAATTCATGCGTAACCAACTTAAATTGCTTAAACCTTATAACTTCTTCATGTCTTCTTTATAACAAAGCGTCATTACATCTGTGACTAAGATGTGGATCTTCACAAAGAATTTGAGTTGAGTTTGAATATTCATAATCTTTTCCTTCTTCCATTGTCCCTTTTCTCTCTCTTTCTGGAACAGCCGAACAGGGTGTTATTGGAACTGAATTTGTCTTGAGAGGCTCCGCAGTCCATCAAGGAATGTTTTTTTGTTAAATCTAGGTAGTGTTGTCAGTAAAAGAGCTAAGGTACTTTGGGGGGTATCATTGTACAAGCTCTTTGCTGGTCTCTTTGGTTGGAAAGAAATAAGAGGATTTTTGGGAATACTTTGGGATAAATTCAACTTTAATGTTGCATGGTGGATTTCAGTCCGTTAGAACTTTAGGAGCTTTCATGTATTAGATGTCTATCGTGATTTGAATATTGTATTTAGTGATAAATTTTACTTTCATTTGGGGATTTGAATCCCTTTCTCTTTCTCCTCTTTAAAAATAAAAGGTCATCTTTCTTGTAAAAAATACTTTTCCTTCTAGCTCCAACACTTCAAGGGATAGGTGAACTCATTCCGGATTTAGCATGCAATCTTCTCTAATATTTCCATCTCTCCGCCATCTGCCCAACTGATTTACAAATTTTATAAGCTGTGAAACTAACGTTAATCTTAAATCCGTTATTTGACTCATTGGCTCTCTACAATAACAAGAGATCAATAACAGCATCTTGTCCTGGGAAAGCATGCCAAGAAAAAGACCAAGTCACAATCAGATGATTTCTTCTTGCTGTGTATTTCAGGAAGTAGCCGCCAGTTTGTTGGGTTTAACACTGAAATTGATGAATCTATCATCCGTCGGATTTGGGAGAGGGCGGGCGAGTTCTTTCCTGCACTGAAAGGAGTATCGCTGAATGACTTAATCAAAAGCAGAGAAGTGAGAGTGGGCCTGAGACCTTACAGTATGTTTACCAAGACGAAATTATGTCTACTTTAATGACGTAGAATAGATCCTAATTATTTTTGCTCTGTCTCATCTTTAACATCAAATTGTCATAATTTGTTGCAGTGCCTGGTGGAAAGCCAGTTATTGGGCCTGTACCTGGATTATCAAAGACCTTCTTTGCTGCTGGACATGAAGGAGAAGGGCTCTCACTGGTAATTTTCTCGAGCCCTCACTCAACGTGGTTTTATATGGATTATCTACATTTCAGCTCTTGCACTTTTCTACACAGTACCATTTGCAACCAAAATAGTATTGTAACATTATGGGTTCTTTTAGGCATTGGGAACTGCTGAAATGATTTTCAACATGGTCTTGGAGAATCCTCCAAACATCGATCCCACACCCTTCTCAATGTAGCATCTCTATTTCTCATATGGAAGTACGTGCAAGTGAACTCGTGAATATTGAATCCGATGAATCCCGAGAACCGTTGTATGAGGAGGTCTATGCTGTCTGGTCGAGAGAAATAAATAGAAGTTAAGAAACAAAGCAGACAAATGAATTTTATGTTTGCTTGAATGACTGTGTACGTAAATCTGCAATCTAAGGGAAGGAAGATGACTAATTTCCTGTAATAGTTTTAATCTGCCTTTCATTTTCTTATTTCTGTAATGCATCTCTTTCCCCACATTAATTCAAATATAATTCTCAAATTAGCTTAGATTTAGTATTGCTTAATGTTGGAAAATCGGTTAGTTTAAATGGGTGTTAAATTGGGTTGAGCCAATTTATATTTGACGTGAATTTAATTCGAGTAGAATTGAACAATAAATTGAAAAACTTTTCATGGGACGATCGTAACATTTGGTATTTCTCAAAATTGATTTTGACGAGTAAAAAATTGATGGTTTAAGACAACTACGTTGGAATTTGTAAAGTCACATGTGTAGGAAGTGGTTAAGTGGGAAGAGAAGTGGTTATTCTCCCGAATTGCTTAATCAATGTTGTTTAAACTACTTTAAATATAATTTAAGTAGTGTAGTAGATCAAGCATTATATACAAGTGGATCGCCGATATGAGGCCCACACGTGCATGTGTGCTAGCTCTGCTCGGCCTGAGCGTGGGCTTGACCTTAGGGCAGATCGGATCTATGTTAACTTGTCTTTGGTCCGGCTAGGCTCACCAAAGTCCAATTTTGTGGAACCGAATTGGGTTCAACTCAATTTAGGTTGTGACTATTGATTTCTAGGAAGAATTTGGACGACCATGTGTCCAGATTTATTATTTGCATTAACTCGTAGAAGTGAAAGTGGTCATTAAAGTGGAGGGTCATTACCTAAGATAGTGGGGTGGTGTTTGGGGGTTATACAGCTCATAATGACCATTACCCCACTAATTATGGCTTAATAATTTCTATGAGTAGAGGATCATGTGTCCAGATTTATATTTGCATGAACTCATAGAAGTGAAAGTGACAATTAGAGTGGAGGGTCACTACCTAATATAGTGGGGTGATGTTTGGGGATTACACACCTCATAATGGCCATTACCCTACTAATTATGGCTTCATAATTCCTATGAGCAGAGACCTATGAATAGGTCTAGGGTTTTTGTATTTGGAGATACTACATATAAGCAACAAAGCTTTCTTACATTCTCTCATACACACATTCATATATAGTTCCAACAACATCTCATCTAGTTTGCCGGAGGTAAATCATGTCGGCACCGTGAGCACTAATATGAAATGTGTTTATGTTCTGAAGAGTGTTCTACTTGCCTCAACTATCCACATGCCGTTCGAGATCCAATATAGTTCGAGTCAAGTTGTAATAGCTTATTTCAGTTCGAGTCTATTTTATCCGGTTCGCTATTAGAATGTATCATTGTTATTAACAATCACAAGATAAACATGCTCCTTGTCCAATAGCATCCGCTTCTCTTACCACCATTCTTGTTGCACCAGTTCGAGCCGAAAAATCGGAGAAATTCACCGCAACTGACTTCAAATGTTGGCAACAAAATATGCTCTTTTATTTTACTACTTTGAGCCTGACGAAATATCTAAAGGATGACCCACCAGTGGTTGACGAGAACGAGACTGATACTTAAAAATGTGGTGCATTCGAGGCATGGGGTCAAGGTGACTTTTTGTACGGAACTATGCTCTATACAGACTTAGTGACTCAATGTACAGCGTGTATAGTGAGGTAAAGTCGTCCAAGGAACTTTCTAAGTCTTTGGAGAAAAAATACAAAGCCAAGGATGCCGTAACTAAAAAGTTCGTGGTGCGAAAATTCTTAAAATTACAAATGGTTGATTTACGAACTGTGATGGAGCAAGTCCAAGGATTTAAGTTGATTGTGCATGAAATCGATGCGGAGGGCATGGAAGGACCTCAAGAATTATCTCAAGTATAAGAGAAATGAGAAAAGCCTTGAATACTTGGTGGTCCGATCGCAAATTGAAGACACCTGCAAGTATGATTCGATGTCAAAGAAGATTTTGATGGAAGTAAAAAGACCAACTTGTTGGAGCAAGGCTCTTCCAGCAAGAACCGTAAACAGGACTAGGACAAAAAAGGTAACAACCTGCAAAAATTCAAAAGTTCACTGGGAATTTCTACAATTTTGGCAAGCCGAGTCACAAGGTTAAGGACTGATTGCTGAACGCTAAATAACAAAGGCAAGGGCAAGGACTCAAGTGCTAGCATGGCAGAACATAATAATGAGCACTGAGAGTTGATCGACATGGACACGTCAACTTTGGTATTTAAAGCTAATTTAGTTGATAACCCACGCGAGTGGTATATTGATACAGGAGCTACTCGTCACGTTTGCTTTGACAATGACGCGTTCTCAACTTAAGCCTCAGCCACATGAAGGAAACTTCACATGGTAAATTCTATTTTTTCTGTGATTTCAAGTGTTGGAAACATAGTGCTGAAGCTGACTTCTTGAAAGTAGCTGCTTTTGAAGGATGTGCTGGGTGTCCCCGATATCCGAAAGCATTTGATTTCGGGCTCGTTTCTATTTTCTCATGGTTTTAGGCTAGTGTTTGTGTCTAAAGATGAATCTTCTTTTGCTTACGTGCTTGAGCGCTCTGATTTATGGCATGTTAGATTTTTAATCTAAATGCTATAAAACAATTGGTTAACCTTAAGTTGCTACCAATAACAAAACTTGAAATTCTAAATAAATGTGAAGTTTGTATTGAAGTCAAAATGGCTAAGTTGCCTTTCATTCAGGAAAGAAATACATCTCCTCCAGAATGATACATATGGATTGTGCGTGATTTGAAACTTGTGCAAACTAGAGGAGGTAAAAGGTACTTTATACGTTATTGACGATTGGACAAGGTTTTGTTATGTATATATTTTGAGAAGTAAAGATGAAGCAATTGAAGCTTTCAAGATATACAAAAATGAAGTTGAAATTAAACTTAGTAGCCAGATTAAAATAATTTGGAGTGATCGAGATGGTGAGTACATAACACCCTTTGAACAATTGTGCTCTGAGTGGGGCATTATTAATCAAACTATGACATCTTACTTCACCCAACCAAATAACGTTGCGGAACGTAAAAATTGAACTTTGAAAGAGATGATAAATGCAATGTTGATAATTTTGGGGTTACCTCAAAACATGTGCGGGAAGTTATTTTGATAGCTAACCATATATTGAAAAGGGTACTACAATAAGGTATAGGCACAACACCATATGAGTTGTGGACAAGGAGGAAGTCGTCCTACAAATAACTTAAAGCATGGAGGTATTTTTGGCTAAGGTAGAAGTACCTGAACACGAACAAGTTAGAGTTAGACCAAACACGATCAATTACATCTTTATTGGATATGCATATAATAGTAGTGCATATCGGTTTTTGGTGCACAAGTCGAAATTTTTTTTGATATCACTGAAGGAACTGTAATTGAGTCCGGGAATTGTATATTTTTTTAGGATATCTATCCTTATCAAATGGATATGAAGATTGCCTCTCTTAGTGGTAAGTTGAAAGAAGAATTTATATGGAGCAACCTGAAGGTTTCGTTGCACCCGGTTAAGAAAACAAGGTTTGCAAACTTGTAAGGTCACTATATGGGGCTCAAGCAAGCTCCGAGACATTGACATGTGAAATTTGACACAACAATGTTGTTAAACGGGTGTAAATTCAACGAACGTGACACAAATGTTTATATAAAAGGCACACATGAAGCATTTATTATCATCTGCCTATATGTTGATGATATGTTAATCATGGGCAATAGTCATGACATAATCATGAACACAAAAAGAATGTTGAGATGAAATTTCCTCGAGGACATTCCATGTTGGAACAAGTCCGTGTCTATTATGATGATTCACTGTGATAGCCAAGGGACTATCACTAGGCATTGAGCAATATGTACAATGGTCAGTCTCGGCACATATGTCGGAGAAATAACACTGTGAGACAATTAATCTCGAGTAGGATTATCTCAATTGATTATGTGTAGTCAAAGAATAATCTAGTGGATCCGCTCACGAAAAGGTTAAACCGAGATCAGTTGTGTAAGCTGCCAGAAGGAATGGGGTTTAAAACCACAAATTAAAGAATGAAAATAGCGGTAACCCAACCTTGTTGACTGAAGATCCCAAGATCTTGGTTCAATGAGAAAACAAAGTTATGATAGTCCAGTTGAGTACTTGAAACCATCCCTAAAATGCATCAACTCAAGTGCTATAACCTGCGAGTGTGGTGATGTTAAGTCCATGGCCGAAATGGACACAAATATGAGCATGGAAGACATTGAGGCATTGTTGTGTAAATGACGTTGACTCGGTATACGCCACAGTGGAGTAGTTCAAAACATTATGTCCACTAAGCCACTTTTATACACGATGATATCTGAATGTTCAAAGCCACAAGCCACCTCTCTAATGCAGGCAGAAGCGTGGAATAAAATATATTACATCTATTTAAATCCGTTGATTCAAATAATACCCCGAAAGAGACATAAATCTGGGAACAAAACCCATTTTCAATGATCAAAAATCAAATTAATCATCTAACACAATAATGAAAACACATATTTATACTAATAAAATAACCTGATCCCTAAGAAACTAATCTTAATCTAAATAGGAAGCAAAACAAAGATATCATCATCCAAGAAACAAATCAAAACTTATCCGAATAGCTAAAATATAAATATACAAAAAACATATCTTTATCTCCATCATTCTCCTCTCCCTGAAGACGATTCGCCCTGAAATCTAGGTCTCATGATAGACTTCAAAGGTTCAAAGACAGGCTTGAAAATCCTTGAATTCATGCAACCACACAATTTTCATAATAACCTCCATAACTTCTTATTGCACAGAAACGACCATACGATGAATAGAAGGAATAGTGGTCTCGACAAAGATATGTGTAGCGAAAATTGAAAGAACATCATGACCACTATCAATAATCATCATATGAATTTCTTCAATCTCATCATCAAAATTTGGTAGTACATCATAACCAACATGGATAAGTTCAACACAAGTATCAACAACCTTCTTACTCGAGATCGGATCATCAATCTTGTCAAAAATTGGTGGACCACCATAGCCGTCATAAAAAATCTCATCCGAGAAAGACTGTCAATTAAATTCGAATTGGCATCCAATTACTCATTGAAAATCAATGGTTCATCATAACCACTGCCGAAAAATTAATTCGTTGGTGGAGTTGCATAAAATAGTCTCCGTGCAATGCCTCATAAAAAATAGTATAAAAAACTAGTTGACTCCTCAAAAACAACATCGAGAATCATGACTAGTCTTTGATTACCAACTGATGTAGATGAGGCATAAACATACAAATGATACAGGATAAACGAGATAACCACCTTGACACTATGTGTTCTAGGCGTTTCTCAAAGAGGGATAACCCTAATTTGAATATTCAATTCTGCAAAAACTCCCTAAGATCATAATCTTCCTAGCTTAAATTGTTCAGTAAAATAAAAGCCCATGACAAGTAAATAAAGCCCAACAAATAACAAAGACATAAATTAAAGACCAAATGATAAGTTATTTATTAGAATTCTTTAGCGTCTAGATACGAAGGCGATCAAACGTATCAAGTTCCAGCGTCTCATCTAGTTTGTCGAAGCTTCGAGATTTAGAAGTGCTACTATCTCAAAGACACAACCATTGTATCTTGGGAGATATCATGTCGACACCGTGAGAACTAATACAGGACGTGATTATCTTGTGGACAGAGTTCTACTCGCATCTGCTATCCACATTCCGTTCAAGTTCAAATCTTGTTTGCATCAAGTTGTAATACCTTAGTTTGACTTGAGTATATCTGTAGTCAATTCACTGTTAGACTGTATTATTTTTATTAACCGTTAAGACTTTGGATTTTTTGGTTTTATCTACTTTCATGACAGTAGTATGATAATTAGAAATTGCATTTCTTTATGAAAATAAATCACCCCTTAATTATAAATTACTTATACTTGCTTGAAGTATTATATTTCTTTAGAGGTTCTTCTTTCTTCCCTCTAGTATCTTTTTAAGCGTTAGATAGAGTGGGATAGCCGCGTGTGTGGGGATGTTCGTGTTTTACAAAAAAAAAAAAAAAAAAAAAAAAAAAAGAAAAGAAAAAAAAAAAAAAAATTTGCAACTTCTTTATAATTTTGGTCAAGTAATCTATTTACTGGTATTGCAAATGTCTGAATAATTTTTTACAATACTTGATTTGTCTGTGATATCCTTAATATGTTCTAATTTTTAAGGTTAAAATAGTAATTTTATCTTAAGAATTTTTTTATTTTTTGGTAAGATTCTTATTCCATGATGCATGATATTTTATTCACCTAATGGAATAAGTTGAAACAAAATATTCGTAATATTTATATTCTTCATTTTCAGTAATATAAAAAAATTATTGTTTTTGCTTATTTTCAATTTCAAAAATTCTTCACACACAACCTTTTAAAATTTTATTTTGTGCTCCATCTTAGCAAATATAGCTTGAATCTTTTGTCGTGTATTAAATTGAAAAAGTTAAAAGGTGGTGTATTTATATGTTAGGGGTCGTGTTGTATTAACTTTATTAAGCCTATTTATATTCTTCGTCATTTTAATAATATACATAGTATTACTCTTTTGATTTATTTTTAGTTTTTAAGAATCTTAATAAATATTTTTATTTCATTCATATTCTTTTTATCTATTTATATTCTTTAAGATAAATTCTTCATAGGGCGCTGTAAATGAATTGAGTCGAACTGAATATATTGTTATTCATGCTTTTTTGAAATATTATCGAGCTTCTAATATTATGTTTCAACTTGTCTGAATACTAACCTTATCGACTTTGAACAAGCTTTAAGTGAGCCGAACATGAGTAGAGCTAAGTAGTTTGATGTTTTTACACTTGGTTTAGCATTTCTTACTTATTGAGCTCGGGCTTGAGTTTAACTAAGTACTTGGTTTAATTTACCACCCTAATTCTTCTTGGATTTTGGTACAGGTGTTCATGCACACACTTTAGGACGCTTTAAGTGTCATTTTAATGATGTTTTTGTGCAATTTCACGTGTACTTTGTGCATTTAATTCTCATTGGGCAAAATAATGTGTTTGGTTCATTTTTGTGTTAAAACAAGTGCAAATGGATCGAAAAAGAGCATCAAAAGATCGCAAATTTGATGGATCAATCGAGGCAACAAATGACAGGGCTAAAGGAAGATCTCGGCAGAGACATGTTACAAATCTCGGCCGAGATAACCTTCCAGGGAAAACTTGAAGTTTTAAAGAGTTGAAGCACTCGGCCGAGACGAGCAATGCATCTCGGCCGAGATGACTTTCCAGGGAAAAGTCAAATTTTCAAGAGATCAAGATCTCGGCCGAAATGAAATTCAATCTCGGCCGAGATGAGCCAAACCCTAACAAATCCCTGAATTCCTCTTTTCACGTCTTGGCCGAGATTCAGTTGCATCTCAGCCGAGATCAGCCTTCGATTCACCCAGTAGAAAATCCCCTTTGCTTCGTCTCGGCCGAGACATATTTGAATCTCAGCCGAGATTTTGTGCCCTGGTTTAAAATTTTGAATGCGATTTTGCCTTAAACTCAAATGACAACTCTTCCCCTATATATATAAGTTCCATTTCGAATTTGACCTATCCAAGAACACAATTCCAGCCATTTTCTAGCCACCAAAGCCACCAAGGAGGGAGATTGGGTAAGAGATTGAAGGATCATCTTCTCCAATTAACATCTTTGGTTTCATCCTATCATGTTTTCTTGCTTTTCTATTTATTTTCTATTTGTTTTAGCTTCCATGGGTGAGTAGCACCCTTATTTCTACCCTTGATCAAATGTAAAACTTTAAGTGACAATGTTTACATGATTATTGCTAGTTGATGTTACCTTTTGATTGAAATTTCAAGTGTTCTACACTATTTACTGTTATTGACTCATATTTGTATGCTTTTTCTTGGTTTGATCACCCTCTAGGAAGTGTATGAATATGTTGCTAGAATTGGAAATTACTATCCGTAATTGTAGGATCTTCGATTCCCCTAGTAGCAAACAACGAGTGATGTCGTTGGTGATAGTGTAGAATTCGACCTCTAAACCCCGAGCTTTCGAGGTTTATGTCGAATCTATTTCATTATCTTGGAGCTTTTATCATTCGATTGCCAAATTGAAGAGAGCTTATTCGACATTTTGGTTTAATTGGATAGGGTAAGTCGAAGAGCTTATTTCGATTAGCTAGAATTAAGAGATAACACGGTTGCTAGAGCTTGTTAGTAGTCGTGAAATAGGAACTTGAAACGCTTTCAATTGGGCATCTACAATAGTTATGTAATTCATTGGAACTAAAGGGATACTCGATCAAGGGTAGATAATTTAATAATATTTTAAAACCCAAAAATCAATCTACTTATGTTGTCATCTTTTGTTAATTGAATCTCAAGTTTATTTGATCATTAGTTTAATAGTTGTTCTTGGTAATCGATAGTAGTTTATAGTTGGCTAATTAACCCCCCCCCCCCCACCTTTATTGCTTTCATTATTTGTTCCTACTTTTATTTAAATTTCATAATCTCTTGATCTATCAAAATAACACTGGACTACCGTTCTCTGTGGGTTCGACCTGACTTATCGCTCTACTTGTAGAGTTGGGAATCGGAAAAATATTGATTTATAATTAATTTGGTAATGGTCCAACGACCCGCTACCAAATTTTGGCGCCGTTGCCGGGGAATGGTGATAAGAATAGTGTTATTTTAATGTTCAATCATTACTTTTAATTTATTAGTTGTTTATCTAATTTCTTGCTTTTCTAGTAATTTTGATACTCTCTAGATTGTCTTGTTTTTGGATAGGTAGTTGATGTTATTGCGTTCACAAGGGGAAGAAGGACTTCTATTCGAGCCGGAGATAGTTGAACGTAAAAGGATATTGAGGAGAAGAGAAAGGTTGCTTGAGGAGATCCGAGGATCGTTTGAAGATTTGAACATTGAAGGGAAGGATTGAGTGAGCCGAAAATAATGGCAAATGAGCAAGCTCCCGAAAAGAGCTTGAAGGAATTGGCGAACACAAGGTTTGCAAATGAACCATTGTGCATCACGTTTCCAGAAATAGGGGAAAATACAAGCTTCGAGCTCAAGTCCGGGATTGTGCATCTACTTCCTTCATTTCATGGATTAGCAGGGGAGGATCCCTAAAAGCACTTGAAGAAATTTCATGTAGTATGTTCAAACATGAAGCCAGCAAGAGTGACAAATGAGCTGATCAAGCTAAGGGCATTCCCCTTCTCTTTAAAAGACCTCGCGAGAGACTGGCTCTATTATCTTCCCCCGGACACTATAACAACGTGAGAACAGATGGAATCCCAATTCTTAGAGAAATATTTTCCCGCATCAAGAGCTACAAATATAAGAAAGGAAATCAGTGGAATAAGGCAGATGCAGGGGGAGACTCTCTATGAATACTGGGAGAGGTTCAAGAAGTTGGTCTTGAGCTGCCCTCAGCACCAGATTACCGAGCAGCTCTTGATACAGTATTTTTATGGGGGACTTTGTTTGACTGATCGCAACATGATTGACAGTGCGAGTGGAGTGGCATTATCAGACAAAACGTCCACTGAGGCTTGGGCCCTAATCTAAAAAATGGCTGCAAACACGCAATAGTTTGGGACCCGAGAAGCTGTCAGGCCCGTTCGAGAAGCTCAGGATTCAAACATAGAGGATAGATTGGATCAGCTCACAAGTCTAATAAGGAAAGTGGCAGCAGAGAGCATTCCGACACCTAAATCGTATAGGGTGTCCAAGGTTATAGATCACACTACAGACACATACCCTGTTTTGGGAGACGATATGGAGGCACACGCAAACTCATGCCACAACTTTTATTCTAGGCCAAAGTCCCCAGAAAGAAGGAAGTACGACCCATACTTGAATACTTATAATCCGGGGTGGAGGGATCACCCCAATTTTAAGTATGGGCCCCAAAATCAAAATGTTCAACACTCGGGCGAACAAAGCAACCAAATCCGGCCCCTTATCCTGAGGGGATGTATCAGCAAAGACCGCATGCAGATTCGACTCCTTCAGACCCATCATTATTCGACATTGTTAAGAGTTTGGCAACCAGTACACTTCAGTTGCAGAAAGAATCCAACTCGAGGTTCACGAATATCGAAACCCAAATGAGTCAGATTGCTTCAACCTTGTCTCGATTGGAGAATAACCAAGGTGGAAAATTACCGGCTTAACCGGAGGTGAACGCTAAGAATGTTAGTGCAATTGGCATCGTGAGTGAGGACGTGCTTGGAGAGCTTGAAAAGTCCGGGCACTCTTCACATGCACAGACAGACGGCCCACATGACAGTTTGAATGAAGAGAAGACCTCAACTCCTCAAGTTGCTAAAGTTCAAGTCCGTGTACTAAAGTGGAAACTTGCAAAGGAGTTGAGGAAATAAAAGAAAGCAATGGCGGCATGTTTCCCCGATTATTTATTGCCATTTCCCACTAAGAAGTACCTTTCATCCAAGGAAACCGAGAATGTCAGCATTAGTACTTTGAGGAGTGGGAAAATACTCAAGAAAAGAAAGTAGAGAGATGAACAAAAGAGAGTTGAAAACGAAGAAGAAATTGCTGAGAACATAATCTCGACCGAGAAACACCAAGATCTTGGCCAAGATTGCTTACTTCAATCACAAGGGAAAAGTCCCTGCCCATCCATCTCGGCCAAGAAGGAAGTGAATCTCGGCCGAGATCAATCAACCATGCTGAAGGTGAAAAACGTTGTATACTCGTCTCGGCTGAGACACAAGCCAATCTCGGCCGAGATCCTCAAGGGTCACAATTCAATGTTGCAATTCCACCACTTCCATTTCCCAGCCAGATCAAGAAGGTTCTGGATGGAAACAGAGACAAGGAAATGCTAGAAGTGTTCCAAAAGGTGGAGATCAACATTCCGTTGATTGAAGCTGTGAAGCAGATTCCCCAATATGCCAAGTTCTTGAAGGATTTGTGCACCAACAAGAGAAGGCTTAAGGGGAACAAAAAAGTGCTCATGAGTGAAAGCGTATCAGCAATTTTTTAGAAGAAGGTTCCACAGAAATGCAAAGATCCCGGTATGTTTGTTATTCCTTGCAAAATAAACAACCAAAAAATTGGACATGCTATGCTAGATTTAGGAGCATCAATCAATGTTATGCCTCACTCTATTTTTCGATCCTTGATTTTGGGGCCACTCAAGGAAACACAACTAGTCATTCAACTAGCTGATCGAAGTGCTTCATACCTCGATGGGGTGATTGAAGATGTGCTAGTTGAAGTTGATAACTTAGTGTTTCCGGCTGATTTCTACGTTTTGGAGATGCAAGGGGATTCATCTATCTCTATGCCTATCTTATTGGGGAGGCCATTTCTAAACACCTCCTGAACTAAGATAGATGTTCATGGAGGCATACTCACAATGGAGTTTGATAGAAGAACCGTGCAATTTAACATTTTTTATTCTAAGAAGTGTCCCAAGGATTCCCATACTATTTTTCCTCATGATATTGCTAACCCTCCTGTCGAGAAAGAATTTGAGATAGGGTGCAGGAATAAGTCGAACATTTCCACATTCTTGAAACATCATAAAGAGGAAGGTGAGAAGCTGCATGAACTAAAGTGCTTGAACTGGTTTGGACCAATTGACATGACTATTTTCAACCCCTAAATTACTGCAAGTGTACGGGTGTAGGTTTAGTAGTGGCAGTCAAGGTCGATCCTACAAGGAATAGGTTAGGTAGTTCGATACCTCGATTATCTAGGATTGTCCTAACTAGATACTAAGATTTCAAGATTGAGTTTATAACGAATTAAAGACTTAGACTAATGTATTACATAACTATGAATTATCAAACAAAAGAGATTTCAATTAACAAGAATATATCCTAGGGATTCGATTTCAGGACTTACTTCAATGATGAATATGCTCAACTTATAGACCTTTAAACCAGATTCTAGTGTTTATTAAGCGGCGCCCCAATAACCTAACCCTTCTCTAGAAGCGAATAGATCGTAGATTAATTAAGATAATTACCCTCTCAAGTCAATTAATCCTAATAACTCCTAAAAGCTCATAAATCAATGCCTACACAATCATAGACAACTGTGCTCTATGTCGTATGTCCAATAACAATTCCCTCCTCTCGAAGCGGAATTGTTAAATGAGATAACTAAATTTAGGTGATCAATCTAAATTCAGTTGGAAAAGCAAACATAGAGATAAACACATAAAAACGGAGTCTATAAATTAAAACATAATTTAAAACATTGTTGCAAAAATCCCTACTTTCTAACCCCTTGGACACTAATAGCTTAGCTACTCATGCCTAGCGGAAATTCAATACAATATTTCATGCAAAACATCATAAAGAATAAAACTAAAAAGAATTACTAAACCCGAATGAATCGTTTGTCAATCTTCGTCTTCTCGCTCTCATGCTTCCACTCCGACGTAAAAGTATGAGAAAATATGTTGTAATATGATTCTCTATCCTAAAACTCGAGCTTGGGGTCCTTTTTATGGAGTTGGGGATGAATCTTTGGGAGTATAGGATCAAAATCCTACTAAAATTAGGAAATCTTCATAAAATAGGACTTCTGACGTGACCGAGTCGTGCTTTGACGCGACCGCGTCGATATGCGGCCAGACGAGGTTTCAGGTCTGACTTCCAAGCCATTTTTGAGGGTCTTTCGTTCATTTTTGAGATTTGTCCCTTTCAGGAAAGATTGTAGCTCTTTGAATCAGCTTTGCAACGCCACTAATTTCACCTCAATCGGAGTTTTAGATCTTACGATATGGCCAAAATACTAGAGGTGTGTCAAGCTGACAGAAAACTCCACTTTTGGAGCACTTTTTGACGCGACGGGGTCAAGTATTGACGTGACCGCGTCGCATGCTACTGGATTCTTCATGTTCCCGGCCACTTTTGACGTGACCGCGACCATAGACGCGGCCGTGGTCGACCCTGTTGCTCTTTTAACTCCCTTTTCATTCGTTTTGACCCTATTTGACTTGTTTCTTCTTCGAATTTCGTCCAAATGAAATGAAATCACCTAATTAACTTCTAAAACAAGTCAAAACACGTCAAATAATCCAATATATCAAATATGAATGATTCTCGATCAATTATACATGCAAATGTTACAAAATACATACATAAATAGACCTAAATGCATGCATACACAGCGTGTATCAAAATCCCCCAAACTTAAACTGTTGTTCGGGACACAAAATAAATAGACCAAGACCACATGTATTTAGGGCGATTACATGATGAATCAAGTTTCAATTTTATTTTCTCAAAAAGCTAAGCTACACAATATAATTGAGCATATGTGATAACGCAAAAATCAACTACTTTTGAGACGTTGAACTTTCAAATTTATTCAATCCTCACCAGTTAGTGTTTCTCTCATGTCTCAAGTGTTTAGGTTAAACATATTTCACTCAAATTGAACTATAAGCACAATCTACCATAAGCTTGCCAATCGTCTAAACTAGACCTCGTACTCGATACGTGTGACAAAGGATAAAAAAGGTCTTTCTTTTGGTTGTAATGTGGGCTTAAGGTAAGGTGGGATACATTTGGATATAAGTGACTATTCATTGGACTAATCAAGTTACGTCTAACCCGACTACTCCTCAATATAATCACTCAACCTCACTCTTCAAATCTCAGGAAATCACCCCGCATAGTGACTTCTTCACCTTCAAAAGTCCGTACAACTTAAGTGCTTTTCATTTGTGTGGGTACCACATATTGGGACTACCCGACTTTTCTATTCAAATTCACAATTAAGCATTTATGTCCTAGCCTCTCCTCAAGAATACTAACAAAAAACTTTTTTTTTTGTTTTTTTTTTGTTTTTTTGGTTTTTTTTTTTTTTTGTTTTGGTTTTTCAATTTTTTTTCTTTTATTTTTTATAGACATTGCACTAGGAGAGGCTATTTTCTCGGATTTTCACCTATCGTTCTATTATTCTCTTCATCTTGTGAATATCCACCAGTTTTTCCTTTTCTTCCCAATTTTTTTCCCAACTACCTTCCAATCCTCCTTCCTCTTACTTGATTAATCCAGTTAAGGCCAAAGGCTTAAATAGAAATGTTTTTAGTTTGTATTGTCAGGCTACGAAATAACAGGCTATTAAGCTCAAATGGGCTAACTAGGGATAAATAATGAATCTTTTGGTGCAAAGGGCAACTTTTTAAGGCTCGAAAATAGACTGAAAATGAAAACTGCCTAAGACCATTTCCTAAATCACAACACATACTTGCCACATTCTTAGTAAAGACTCAAGGAAAGTTCTAGAGATTAGTACACATATTCAATCAAATTCACACCGAAAGAAAGTATATTACTCTGAAAATAAGAGTACAATTAGGCTCAAATTCTCACAGGGTTAATTTTTGATTGAATACTCTAGGTTCAAGCTCAATTTCGTCTCAAATTACCTCTCATACTCTACTGTATGCTAATTTATCAATGTTTCACTCAAAATCACTTCATCATTAACACATCATCGTCTATCGTTTCCCTAAGTTTCTCTTTCTTTCAGGACTCAACCAACTACTCGCGTTCATTACATCTTGACTCCAATAACCAAATACATAACTAAAACATAAAACCTACTACGACCAACATGACTAGTAATGCAAAGAACACAAAAATGGGCTCACAGACCCAATGACTAAATCACAAGAATGCCAACACAAAACGAGCTCACAGGCTCCTCAAAGCACAAAATAAATAACTGACTAAGCAAAAGAGATAAAGCAGATAATGCGCAAAAAATGTAATTAGTGGCCAAGTCGTCCCACTATTCACCCCCTCCCCCAAACTTGGTCAAAGGCCAAGTTTGTGGGAAAAGAGTGGTACGACTGGGTGCTCGACTCACAAATCATGGTGGAGGTGGAGGTTGAAATCCATGTTGGCTCCAAAGTTGAGCCATCGCATCCCAATGCCGATCTTGCTCTTATCTTTTGCTTGTATTAGCTACCTGCAATTTTAAATATCTGGTCTCGCGAACTGACGCGACCGCGTCTCAGCATACTGACCTGGGCTGTGGGTAGGCGTGACGCGACCGCGTTGTTTCTTAACGCGACCACGTCGCTGCTCACTGTCCTGCGACTTGTCCAGGGTTGAATTTTGGACGCAACCGAGTCATTAAGTGACTCGACCGCGTCGCGTCGTACTGCCCCTCGTCCTCTGCATCTTGCTAACGCATTCTTCTTTGCTCTTGAGTTGTCAATGTTGGTTCCTAATAACCTAAAAACTCTATAAACACACCCTTTTGCTCTTTTAGCTCCCTTTTCATTCGTTTTAACCCTATTTGACTTGTTTCTTCTTCGAATTTCATCTAAATGAAATGAAATCACCTAATTAACTTCTAAAACAAGTCAAAACACGTCAAATAATCCAATATATAAAATATGAATGATTCTCGACCAATTATACATGCAAATGTTACAAAATACATATGTAAATAGACCTAAATGCATGCATACATACCATGTATCACCAATATGGAAACCATCTTGGAATCAACGCTGAGGGAAAGAGCATCTGTCGAGCCAACGACGTTAAACAAATGCACTTGTCGGGAGGCAACCCGACGTCTATTGTTTTTTTATATTCAATTTCGTAATTTAGGTTGTTTACGTATATATTTAGATATTGTCTTATTATCTTCTTTTAGTGTGCAGAGACTATGATGATGAGGAACCGACCAAGCCATGAAATTCAAAGAGATAGCACCAAATGGGAGTGACGAAGCCCAAAAGCCACTGTGAGTTGGAACACCAATTCGTACCCTTTCTTTCTCACAAACTTTGGTTTTCAACCAAGTTTGGGAATGTTTTGGTAGGTGTACGTATTGGCAGCCCACGAGCTTAATTTTTCGTATCCTACTCTATTACCTTTGGGATTTATTAGACTTGAAATGGGTTTGGTATCTTTGTATGGACTAGTCTTTTGCATTGTTAATAAACTGGATGGTGTTGAATAACTGGTTGAATTCGACGAGCACCAACTCGTACTCCTCTTTTCCACAAACTTGGTTTCCAACCAAGTTTGGGGAGGGGGTGGTAGGTGTACAAGTTGATCGCTCAAGAAAAAGTGATTGAACTATGTAGGAATGAGAACTGTGACATTGGTTAATAATGAAAATTTTTTAAAATGGCACTGGGTAGAGCATGATAGGCTTTTGAAGCAAAATCAACTTGCATTCAAAACTTGGGATCAAAATTTTTACCAAGTGAGTTTTTTAGCCTTAAAATGATACTTCCACTTTAAGAGTAATTAAAAAATTCTTTCGGTGTGAATTTCATTGAATGCATGCATTTTCCTCTAGAACTTGCCCTGATTCTCTACTTTTGAATAAGTCGGTACATGTTGTGGCATTGAAAATGATTTTAGGCACTTCTTGATTTGAATCTATTTCAAAAGCTTGAAAATATTCCCTTTTTACCAAATATGAAATTGTCTCTAGTTAAGCCCCTTGAGCTTAAAGCCTTTTTGTTTGATAGCCAACTTTACAAGCCAATTCCCTTTTCATTTAGCCTTTGAACCCAAATGGACTATAAGAGTATGAGGGAGGCGGTTGGAAGGTAGTCGGGTTAGAGAGTTGAGATCAAATGTGGGTTGACTAGTATAAATTGTTGAAGGGTGAAAGGAAACATACAAAATAGGCAAAAATTGAGATTATTAACCTCTCCATTGGTTGTAAATATTTTCCATTTAAAAAAAAATCGAAAACCGAAAAAAGTAAAAAATTCAGAAAAACAAAAGAAATAGTTGACTGTATATACTTTCTTAGTGTTACAATTGGAGAGGTTAGTAAAAATCACACTTCTTGTGATCATCACTCTTAAAAGTTGAAAAGGTCATAAGATATATACTTCATTTGAGAGTTGATAAACAAGAGATCAGTAGGTTGGTTCGAGTTGAGGAAGTCGAATCCTAGGATCGACGTGATTGGGAATTGAGAAGGCGAGGAAGAATGACTATTGTTTGAGGGGTAGACGGCCCACTCGCTTAGTACTTTTTTATAGTCACTCTTACCTATAATTATCCTACCTTATCCAAGCCAACACTACAACCTATATAAAGACCTATTTGATTCTTTGCCACACTTGTCAAGTACGTTTTAAAGTTTAGATGATTGGCAAGCCTATGGTAGGCGGTTCATACACTTCAATGCAAGCGTATACACGTCCCACTTGATACGCTCGAGAGTTGAGAGATACACTCACCCGGTGAGGATCTCAAGTCGAGAATGTCAAAGTGTAGAAAGTAGTGTATTTTGTCTATCACACATGCTCATTACTTTCATGTTTGACTTGCTTTTAAGAAAATAATCTGAAATTGATTGCCACTTAAATCTGTCCTGAACACGTGTTCTTTCTTTTTTTTCCTTTATTTGTTCGGGACGAACAAAGTTCTAAGTTTGGGGAGATTTTGTACACGTGTTCGTACACACACTTTAGGACGCTTTAAGTGTCAATTTAGTGATGTTATTGTGCAATTTCACGTGTACTCCGTGCATTCAATTCTCATTGGGCAAAATAATGCATTTCATTCCTTTTTGTGTTAAAACAGGTGCAAATGGATTGAAAAAGAGCATCAAAAGATCACAGAGTCGATGGATCGATCGAGGCAACAAAGGACAGGGCTAAAGGAAGATCTCGACCGAGACAAGTTACAAATCTCGGCCGAGATAACCTTCCAGGGCAAACTTAAAGTTTTAAAGAGTTGAAGCACTCAGCCGAGACGATCAATATATCTCGGCCGAGATGACTTTCTAGGGAAAAGCCAAATTTTCAAGAGATCAAGATCTACGCCAAGATGAAACCCAATCTCGGCCGAGATGAGCCAAACCCAAACAAATCCCTGATTTCCTCTTTTCACATCTCGGGCGAGATTTAGTTGCATATCGGCGGAGATCAGCCTTCGATTCACCCAACAGAAAATCCTCTTTGCTTCGTCTCGGCTGAGATTTTGTGCACTGTTTAAAAAATTTGAATGCGATTTTGCCTTAAACTTAAGTGACAACTCTTCCCCTATATATATAAGTTCCATTTCGAATTTTCCCTATCCAAGAACACAATTCCAACCATTTTCTAGCCACCAAAGCCACCAAGGAGGGAGATTGGGAAAGAGATTGAAGGATCATCTTCTTCAATTAACATCTTTGGTTTCATCCATCTTAGTATCATGTTTTCTTGCTTTTCTATTTATTTTCGGTATCATGGGTGAGTAGCATCCTTATTTCTACCCCTGATCAAATGTAAAACTTTAAGTGACAATGTTTACATGATTATTGCTAGTTGATGTTACCTTTTGATTGAAATTTCAAGTGTCCTACACTATTTATTGTTATTGACTCATATCTGTATGCTTTTTCTTGGTTTGATCACCCTCTAGGAAGTGTATGAATATGTTTCTAGACTTGGAAATTATTATCCGTAATTGTAGGATTTTCGATTCCCCTAGTAGCAAACAACGAGTGATGTCGTTGGTGATAGTGTAGAATTCGACCTATCAACCCCGAGCTTTCGAGGTTTATGTAGAATCTATTTCGTTATCTTAGAGCTTTTATCATTCATTTGCCAAATTGAAGAGAGCTTATTCGACATTTTGGTTTAATTGGATATGGTTAGTCGAAGAGCTTATTTCGATTAGCTAGAATTAAGAGATAACATGGTTGCTAGAGCTTGTTAGTAATCGTGAAATAGGAACTTGAAATGCTTTCAACAATAGTTGTGTTATTCATTGGAACTAAAGGGATACCCGATCAAGGGTAGATACTTTAATCATATTTTAAAATCCAAAAATCAATCTACTTATCTTGCCATCTTTTGTTAGTTGAATCTTAAGTTTATTTGATCATTAGTTTAATAGTTTTTCTTGGTAATCGATAGTAGTTTATAGTTGGATAATCAAAAACACTCCCCCCCCCCTCCACCTTTATTACTTTCATTATTTGTTCCTACTTTTATTTAAATTTCATAATCGCTTGATCTATCAAAATAACACTAGACTACCGTTCTCTGTGGGTTCGACCCGAATTACCGCTCTACTTGTAGAGTTGGGAATCGGAAAAATATAAATATATAATAAATTTGGTGCTGGTCCAATGACCCGCTATCAGATTTCTTATCTCATTTATGATGAGATTCTTTTATAATCGTAGAAAAAGAAGGAATATCAATTAGTAAACCTTTTAAGGCTAATTTAGTACCTTTATTATAAAGAAGAATCCTTTTATAGTTCAAACTAATGATGTAAGTTGAACCGAAACATTCATAATATGTTATATCTTATTCTCTTTTAGTAAAATATAATATATTATAATTTTTATTTTCTTCGTTTCTTCATACGTTTCTTATTGTTTTTATGATTGTATTCTTTTATAATTGTAGAGAATGAAGAAAAATCGATTAGAAAAATCTAAGTAAAATCAATAAATATAGAAACTCTTACAATATGTAGAAATACTTTAGATTTACAGTTCTCAAAATATTAAATAATTGAAATTTACAAAAAAATATGTTTTTGCAAAATATTAAGTTTAGGTGGTTCAATGGCGAATAAGAATTATAAACATGTATTGATTAGAAAAAAATAACATATAATTGAAATTTGGAATAATATATATTCGCGTTCGAAGTCCTTATTGGTTTACTTTTCATCTCTCATTCTCAAGAGAAAAATTTGGGTAGTTTTCTGATTCTATATTGTCTTTGTACTCATACCACAAACTAAAAATAATATCATATATGATATACCAACTAATGGATATTTTTTTGTAATATATGAATGGATTAAAATTAATCATAACATTTTATAGAACAAATTATGGAAAATTAAACATCTTACAGTTTAATAGAACTTTTTTTTAGTGATCAGTTTAATATAATTTTAGTAACTTCAAAGTTTAACTTCATTATTAGACTACAAGGAAAGAGGTACTATAGAGTTACTTGGGCATTGAATATTTGAAAAGTACTAATTAGTTTTAGTTGCTTTGGTGGTGAAAAAAAATATTAATATGTTTTAGGATATACGAAAAACATATAATTAAAAATAGAACATTGAATATTGGTGAAAGCGCTTATTGGTTTAATTTTTCATCTCTCATTCTCGAGAGACAAATTTATTGTTTGCCTTCTTTTTTTTTTTTTTTTTTTTTTTTTTAGAGTTTTGGTAGCTATAATATACTTATTTCACCAACTGAAAAAATAAATTGAAAAGACATTGATAATGTATCATATGATATTAATTTACAATAATTTGTGAATGACTCAAGATCAATGATAGTTATTTGATAAGATGTCTAAAGTATATATATTAAATTGTAATAGTTTAATGGGATACCCACAATTTATAGTTTGACTTCTTAGCTCAAAGAATAGATATAGTACTCTTATTGTGGGAGGAAAGTAGAAGAGAGTTATTTAGGTATTAAATATTGAAAAACTATTAAGTTTAGATGTTTTGATGGTGAATAAAAAAAATGATGTGTTTTAACCTATCGTGGAAAATGCTTCCAATTGTTGTAATTAGTGTACTCTCCTGGTTGCAAGTGTACAACCTATTGACAGAGGTAGCATAAGACATTAAAATATCCACAAGCATAATTCTCCATGTGAACTTGCTAAATCACTTGGTTGGTATAAGTTTAGCAAATCAATATTTGCGTGTGCGTAAGCAAGAGTATCATAAAACAAGCAATAAAATCAGTGGAGAAGAATTTCCCGAGGTTCAGTTTCACTTTAACCAATAAGATGTTAATGTACTGTGACAATTAAACAATTCATTGTGGAAATTAATAGAAGGTGGAATGTATGCACTAACAGGTGGCCAAGAAGGCTACAAACCTAGGAACTAAATCCCCATAAAGTTTTTTGTCACCCTTCATGCTTGGATTAACCGGAAGTCAACCGATTCCAACTTAGAGATGAAGAGATAGGAAAGCCCTATGAGGAATACCAAAATCTTAATATCATTGTGAAATCCGACCTAGGTTGGATTTTTATTTATTAAGTGAAACTTGAATACACCACCAACTCCCACGCTATAAACTGGTGTGGGAGATTAGTTAAAATACTAGAGTACAAGGCAATCACATTAATTATAACAAGCGATAACCAAATCCCAACTCCTCTTCATAACGTAGCTTTTCCCTCAGGTCTCCTCTACGTTATATGTATTAAAAATCATCGAGTTAACAAACAAAATCAATGACCCGTAGACCTAAGACCTATAATGTTTAAGCGGGATCATTTGAAGATATGAGTAAAAGATGAACGTCAAATGATCATCTTTACATGCATTTTATGTTCATATTTTATTGTGAATTGCGTTCATTTTGTATGTTCAGGTCCATTAACATGAAAAGCTATATTTCGAGGCTGATTTTCTACATTAATTTGATGCATTTTTTGGTGTTTTTGAATTTTATTTTGAAGATTAGGAAAGTTCGAATTTCTAAAGAAGTCATTCCCACATACTCGTCCATTCCAGCATACATTTTGAGGCATAAAAGATCTATACCAAGCTCGGGCCTAACCTAAATTATATTTTATCTAGTCATAGACAAAGGTCGTGAAGAGAAAATAAGCGGAAGAGGCCCAAAAAGCAAATGAAAGATGAAAACACACAGAGAATAAGAAGAAAAAAGGGCAAACAGAACCAACGTCGTGGAGCACCTCCGCGGTACCGCCGGTGGTACCCTGTTGGTATGAAATTCCAGAACTCCCTGATCTTCCATTACCTCTAGCTAGGGATGCCAGTTGGGCCATCCTATGCGGTTTCAGGCTAGCTCTAGAAATTTTCGGGCTTATAGGGCCTCGCGCCTATCAGTTCATTTTTATTGGACCGACAATATGGTGAACATAACCCTAGCTCTACCGATTTTTGAGGTAATCGGGCCACTATCGGGCTACAAGTTAACTTTCAAAAGTTATGTACTGAAATTCAACAATATTAGCAATTCCAGCATAAAAACAATGATGGCTCAAAATATAAAATAAAATACCTATTCGTGTAAATACAGAGAAAACGATATAATGCAACCAAGACTGGGTATCATTCATGTCCATATACATGATAAAAAATAGTTTAACATAGAAGCTATTATAATATTGAGATGAGTCTATCATAACTATCAAGTACAGAAAGTTTAAGATATGTGCTTCAAATTTCTAAAACTAAGATGAAGTATAAAAAAACCTTTATATTATTGAGAAAATTAGAGTGTGTAGATAAAAAAAAAAAAAAAATACTTGCATCATACAAACTAGTAGGGATGCCAGTCGGGCTAGCCCTAGCGATTTTCGGGTTTATAGGGCCTCGGACCTATCGGGCCATTTTTACCGGGCCGACAATATGGTGAACCTAAACTTGGGTTTTTTTGGGTGGGCTAGGGTCAGCTCGGCGGGCTTGGGGCCATTCAAGCATCCCTACCTCCAGCCACAACCGCGGTACACGCCCGTGCGTGCCATAGCCCGACCTGTTGTAATTTTATTTTTCGACCATAACTTCCTCATCTGATGTTATATTTAGGTAATTCAAAATGGCTATGGAAAGCTATGCTGAGACATACAACTTTAAAGGAGTTGAGAACCAATTTTGAGCCTTTTTTTCCTAGGATTTATGAGAAGTTCAACCTAGCTACGCTCCATTCATATTCGACCCATTTAACTCCATCCCTCCCGTACCCTTTGCAATTTGCACTTTTGCCCCTTATTCCAGATTTTGGACCTCTCCTTAAGCAAGGTTTAAGGTGGTCTTTACATACCTCCTTCCCATTCATTTAAACTAAGTAGAATTGAATAAGAAATGGTTTTCTCTCATTTTTCATAGTTTAGCTTAGGAAGAGGGTTTCCTTCCTCTTCAAGGGAGAAACCATCTTTTAAACCCTATATGATTTTTAGATTTTATTAAAAATTCGTCGATTATTGACCATTCATTGCCCTCTTCTCTTTATTTTCGTTTGTTATGATTTCTTGTTTAAAAATTATGTTTTTCATTGTTTATTTGATGATTCATGAGTAGTTCCTTGTTTCCCAAGGTTAGGGGGTAACTAAAACCTTGGGTTTGATGTTTAAAAAATGACGGTTGGTATTGTTTGTGGGAATGTATGGTTTTATTAGGGGTATGTTTGGTGTTTATGTCTGGAGTTCAGAACATGAGACTTTATTTAATACTCCCTCCGTCCCGGCTTAATTTGCACACCTGCTCCAGAGCGTATGTTAAGAAAAAACTGCTATTTGCTTTTTAGTTGACTTTTTCAAAGGTGGAGATTGAGGGTAGAGATTTTAAGGGTGGAGATTGTAAGATTTCTTTCTATTTTGGGGGTGTGCAATATAGGATGGACGATCAAAAAAGAAAAGTGTGCAAATTAGGGTGGGACGGAGGGAGTAATATTTAGGACCTTGCAAATCCTTATATGTTGGTGTCTTCCGAAAGCCCCGGTGGGATGACAAAAGGAACTTGAATCATGTGTCTTGACCAAGATAAATGCATCAATGCCTCATCCATGAGCAATATTCATTTGGAGAAGGGATAAGATTATTAGTTGAATAGTTGGTTTGATTGATAAAGTTATCTGCCTAGTAAACTTTGTAGCTTAGAGTCCTTAGTGGGCCGCAACCATATGCATAAAATGGTGTTCAGAGCATCACCATAAAACTAGTCCTTCCTGCATAAAGATCATAGCTAGCTTTAACTAGGAACCTGCGATTGCTTTGTAATTCCATATTGAGATGACCAATGACAGATTCCTCAGTGTTATCAGGGGTTTGCCAAGAATAAGAACATAATGGAGAGTGATAGTAACTCCCTTGTAAGCATTTGAATTATTCTCATAAATTCCACATTCAATGCTTCTCTTCATTTCATTACGTTGACTTTTGCATTTGGTGAATCGAAATTAGGGAATATTTCTTTATCAATTGATTCTCTCCCTGTTTGCTTTATGTTCATGTTGTTTAGCTTTATCAGCACACTTAATTTTTGTTTGGTCTAAATTACTCAACCGACTATAACAAAATAATCCTCCCCGTAGATACAATAATCTTATACACTACGTCTGTCGAAGGGTTGTATGCTTGCAGCCTGAACAGCGCACTAATCCAACAGATTAGAAGCATTTTTCACGACAAGTTCATGCTCTATTGCCGGGAAAAGTTGTTTTTGTGAAAATTAGCCCAAGGCATGAGTAGAGCAATTTTAGGCCGATCATTATCGAACTTGGTCAAGCTATACGTTTTGACTCCTTTTGACCTCAAATTCATTCCTTTTCTTCTTGGTGATGGTGCTCATTATAACTCTCCTAGTCTTGTTAGTATGGAAGTAGTGCAATGTGAAGTTTGTTATTTTTTTTGGGGGGGGGAGGGGGGTTGGTTCACGTATCTATGGAGCGTGACTCTTTTAATTATTTTTCTTCTCATATGCACTACCCTCCCACCATCCCTTCCCAATTCACGAAAACCGATTGTTTTCCAAACAATTATGAGTTGAGATGGGAGGATGAACTAAAAAATATATCTTCAAGTCATCAAACCTTTAAGTCATCTGAGTCTTACCAAATGTCTTTGATCAAAGCATTGGAAGAAGAAAGGATGATGGGTGAGTCTTAGAGATAGTTTGGTTTCCGTTGTTGAAGATATATGGCCTGAACATGTGACCCTATTATCACTGATAATGCTTCAAGTTTAAATCTACTTGTGACATGGTTTTGGGTAAATATTATCATTTGTATAAAACTCGTTGTACTACTCATGGAATAACTTACTCTTGAAGGACATATTATGCTAAAGTGGAATGGGTTCGCAAAGTTAGTGGTGATGCAAAGATAATTGTCACATATATGTATAGGCATACAATAATTTTTCCATTGATGAGAGTGTATACAAATAACAGAGAGTTAAAATGTCCATGTGCTACTAGATTTTCTTCAAATTTCAAAATGCTCGAGTTTGTTATTAGTGTAGAAAATGAGTTGAGGTCATTTTTTGCATCATGTATGTGGAGAGGACTCGAGTACATTAAGAAGGCATTGGCAAAAAATGTAACAAGCATAATCCAAAATACTAAACTTTGGAAACTAGGGAAAAATGCATTATATACTATGGAACTACTTGTTCAAGTTCTTCGTCTGGTTGATGGTGATGGTTCTAGTTTAGGCTGTTTGTACGAGGCAATGGAAAGAGCTTGCGAAGCAAGTAGATCAAATTATAATGATATGTAGAGCAAGTATATTGAATTGGACCTTGAGCGAAAAAAAATAATGATAATGTAATTCATCCAATGCATGCGCCAACAACTTTTCTTAATATTGTAAATACATTCAATGAAAACTTTAAGGAGACTAAGGAAATGAAGGATGGTGTGGCTTAGTTGTTTGATAAATTGGTCCCAATAAGAGACCTGCAGTTATATAGAACAAAACCATAACCTTTATTTGTAGATAGTTCAATGAAACCATTGAAGACATTTCATCCTTATAAGTTCTAAAATTTGTTCATTTTCATTTAAATTTTTTATTTTTTATTTAAGTATTATTTAGTTAAACTATTTTAATTTTATACTCCCTCCGTCCCGGTTAACTTGTCATAGTTGACCGTGCACGGATGTTAAGAAAAAAGCAGATTTTGTGGAATCTTTGACTTTTTTAAAGGTGGAGATTGAATGTGGATATTTTGAGGGTGGAGATTGTTGCCATTAATTGTCATTTATGGGTGTGACAAGTTAAGTGGGATGGACCGAAATGGAAAGTAGGACAAGTTAACTGGGACAAAGGGAGTAACAGGATCCTAGTGGGATTTTTTTTGAGATTCAGTACCAACATTACAAAAGTATGCTATTCGAATACTGAGCCCACCTTGTAGATCTTCGCCATGTGGGAGGAATTCGAGTGCATGTGAAGCTGCACAAAAAAAGGCAAAAAAGAAAAAAAATCATTTGAGTCGTAAGATGTTGGGGACTCTTGTTTATGTTTTAATGAACACGGTGATGATGGGGAAATTTCATGTCCTAGAAGCAAGAGATTTGGAGCCTATTGATCTAAGTTGAATGAACTTCCTGATGATGTAGAACAATACCAAGAAGAAGATGGTGATTCTTTGGATATTGCAGATGCATTGGCACTTCGGGATGATTGTTTTTATAATTTAACTTGGTTAGATGATAATGCAATTGATGGTGAGAGGTCCTTATAATAGTTCTATTTACCATTTTATCTAGTTTATCAATTTAGATAGTTTTTAGCGTTACACATTTTCTTATTCAAAATAATTGGTTGGTTACCTTAAGTTTATTGCTTTATTCAATACTTTTGTACTATCATACATGGTTTCAGCTCTTGTTAATGTTATTTTAGTTATTAGTGTGTATATCCATTGCATTTATACTTTGTATAAGTGTAAAAGTCTAGAATTTACATAAGTATAGTTCTTTTGGTTTCATATTTTTCATTGGAAAAAGTTTTATACCTGTAACAATCATAGTATGTATTAATTTATAAAACATTTTTCCGATGTTTAAATATTTTTAAGAGAAAAACTGAATAATACTCGTACATATAAATCAACATTTTGAAAGTCATCATGTATTTAACTAACAGTGACTGTAATAGCTAGAATCATCTAATGAAACAATTGCTATCTCACTGCCAAAATAATTACAACTTGTAAGCTCAAATCATGAATTGTTTTGTTGCCTTTTGATGACCAATTGTTATGATTAACAATTTGTTGTCACGTACTTTAATTTTTATTTTGATTGAATTTTGACATCATCAGAAAAGGATTTTTTTTAGATAACTCGTGTATAATTTTGATGATGTAAATCCACCTTATAAAGTGGGAACTAGTGCCCCCAAACATTCTGTAATCTATTGTAATAGATAGGGTTAGTTCCACTTAGGCAAAAGTCACATCATAAAGATACAACAAGGTCATCGACAACATACATCAAGAATGTATATTGTAGGATGAAAGGTTCATATGATGTAGGATGCTAAATCTAAAGTTTATACAAAGATCGTGTACTACATGGTCTGCCAGCATGATCCACTCCATGTAGCAATCAATATCGCATATTAGACCATGCAACAAGTAGCTAACATAAGGGAAAAAATAGTCTACAAGTCAGCAATTTCAAAACTAAAAAATATAGACAGTGGAGACAAGATGCAATCTTGTGCTGACTATGCAATAACGTGAAGATAATATCCTGACAAAAAAAAAAAAAAAGAAAAAGTAAATCAATAGATTGACATTGTCGCATCTACTCTGACCTACTCTTCCAGCAAAACAACAATAACGACTCCGAGTCGTAAAGCATTAAATGTCAATGGAGAAAATCTTTACCCTTCAACAAAGAGAAATCCCACCAATATAAATAGAGGAACAACTAAAGCAAGAGCAACACTACACTGGAATTCTTATAATCAAGCATACTTCTAAAGTGATGTGATGAACATGAAGATACTTGTTTTTCTCGTATTATTTACATTCAATTTCTGGGGTAAATTGTGAGTATCTTGCTTAAGTGAAATTACATATTCTTATCTCAATTTTTGGTTTGAATTCCTTTTGGTATGATTTAATGCACTTGTTGGGTGTTTCTGAGTAATATTTTGAAGGATACGAAAATCGTGGAAATCAAGAAGGCCGATTGCACCTATTTCTCCGTCCCTCATACTGAGGCCCAAACAAGTTCAAATCATGTCCAGGAGCTTGAATGCATAAAAAAGCTCCCTGCTGAGGTGTTGTGCTACCGCCAGCTTTTGAGGGAGGCCCACCTCACCTCTCCCCCCTCCGATGGCTAAGCATCCAAAGACACCACAACAACAGCAACATAATGGTTCCGACGGTAAATAAAATGATAAGGGAACACAAAGAAGCAGAAAAATAAATAAGGGCAATTCTGATGGTTAAAGCTCGGCCTCCCGTGAACCTTAAAGTGGAGGTAGTCGGCAAGCGTGCCCGACGTTTGATAGCTAACCTCTACGGTATCGCCCATGGTTCTGCCATGGTAGGAGTCTAGCCTTTCACTACTGCCAGCGGTACAACACCCCTATAGGTGCGGTATTCACCCGACGGCTCAGTGGACCTTGATCTGTCGTTGTATGTTTAATTTTCGGCCTTATCTTCCTCGTCCAATGTCAGATTGAGGTGATTCAAATTTTTCACATGAAGATAAGATAAATATTTAAAACTTTTCTATTAGGGTCGAAAGCTAATTCCGTACGAGGCAACCTCAGAATCATCGAGAAAATCGAACAAGCGTATTTGAAGGGCTCAACTCAACAACTTAAGGGCCCTTGCACTCTCCTTTGTTAAAAGACTAGTATACCCTTACTAAATGGGATATTGCTGCATTTTTATTATCTTTTCACTTTGTGAGGGTTGGAATTCTATAAATACCCACTCCCTCACTTCATTTTATAGCTTTTGCGTAATATAAACACTCTCTCTTTTAATAGTTAGATTTTCACATTTTAAAGCTAGGGTTTCTTCTCTTCAAGGAGAAAATTAGGGTTCTTGATGGATTCTTTGGAAATATCTCTAGGGGAGTGATAACCCTGAAGATTATTGAAGATTCTCAAGATTATTATCATTATTGCACATTTCCATCCGTATCTAGACAAGTTTGTGATTGTCTTCATCGATGACATTTTGGTCTTCTCACGAGATAGGACTCAACACGAGGAACATTTGAGGATCACTTTAGAAACCTTGTGCAAGGAGAAACTTTATGCCAAATTCAAGAAGTGTGAATTTTGGTTTGGACAAGGTAGTATTTCTTGGTCATATAATATCAGCCAGATGATTTGAAGTGGACCCAGCTAAAGTAGAGGCAGTCAGTAAGTGGAAGACGCTGACCAATGTGAACGAAGTTCGTAGTTTTCTTGGTTTAGCAGGGTACTATAGAAAATTCATTGAAGGTTTTGCGAAGATTGCAGGTGTGAGAATAGTTTCTAGGAGCTGAAGAAGAGGTTGATTACTGCACCAGTCTTGATTATATCTGACGGAAGTGAGGGATTTGTTATCTACAGCGATGCATCTAAACTTGGTCTTGGTTATGTCCTGATACAAATGGAAAGGTAGTATCCTACGCCTCCAGACAATTGAAGAAACATGAGGAAAACTATCCAACCCATGACTTAGAACTTATTGTTGTTGTTCATGCTTCGAAGATATGGTGACATTACCTCTATGGTGGGAAGTGCGTGATATACACAGACCACAAGAGCCTCAAGTACCTGTTTGAACAGATTGAGTTGAATATGAGGCAAATGAGGTGGTTGGAATTAGTTAAGGACTACGACTGCACCATCCTCTATCACCCAGGGAAAGCTAATGTGGTTGCTGACGCTTTGAGCCATAAAGGAGAAGAAAGCATAGCTTGCATGTTGACTAGGTAAGAACGTCTGATTGAAGAGTTCAACAAGATGAAGCTGGAAATTGTAGTGCCATCAGCTAGAACTAATATGGTCAGAGAAACCTTCATTTCAAAGCTCACACTTCGAGAGAAGATAGGTGAAGCTCAGCGTAGAGATGAATTTCTAGAGAAGCTGAGAAGAAGAGCCACAGATGGTACCATCAAGGGATTTACCAAAGCTACCGATGGTGCTCTAGTATTTTGCAGTAGAATATGTGTGCCAGAGGATGAGGATATCCACAGAGAGATTCTAGAAGAAGCACATAGTACTCCATATACTGCTCACCCCGGAATCAATAAGATGTACCAGGATTTAAAGAAAGTCTTCTGGTGGAGAGGTATGAAGAAAAGTATAGTCTTGTTCATCCAAAGATGCTTAACTTGCCAACAAATTAAGGCAGAACACCAACGACCAACTGGTCTCTTACAACCGCTAGAGATAGCAGAATGGAAGTGGAAGCACATCACAATAGATTTTGTCGTTGGATTACTGAGATCAAAACATGGGACAATGCAACTTGGGTTGTTGTGGATCCGTAACACGTGATTCGCCATGAAGGGCTAGAATTTGAGGATGATTTGTCCTACAAGGAAAGGCCGATTGCTATAGTCGATCGAAAGATCAATAAGCTATGAAATCGGTAGATTTCCCTAGTCAAGGTTCAATGTAGCCGCCATGGCAAAGAAGAGGCCACTTGGGAGCTCGAGAGCGAGATTTTGGTCCAATATACAGACTTACCTAAAATAGCTAACTTCTAAATTTCGAGGACGAAAGTTTTTTAAGAGGGGGAGGGTGAAATGACCCGGATTTTCTAGTTGCATTATTTTATTTGAAATGAGTGAAAATTAGTTGCATTATTTTGTGCGCATTTTTCTTGTTGTAATTATTTTTCTTACACTTGCATAATTATTGATCTTTATAACTAATGGTATGATTTAATATTTTTAAATGGATCAGGATAAGAAAGTTTAATTAGACAACACTTAGACTCTATATTACATAATGATATAGAGAAACCTACATTTTTATGGTAAGCCCTCTCCATAGGATTATAAATCTAAAAACCAGCTACCGAAATTCATGGTTTTATGTCCACAATATTACCCAAAATCAATGGTTAAATTCCACGGTTTATACCCACAATATTGCCCAAAACCAGTAGCCGAACCTCGATTTTATGCCGACGGTTTTGTGCTTGGTAGGTCTATAAATAAAGGTGTGAGGAAGCCTTCATTCGATCACCTCCTCCCACCAAAACATAGCTTGGAGTCTTCCTTTTTTCTACCATGAAGCATTACTGGTAAGTCTTCTCTCTTTCCATCTCAAATGTTCCATCCCCAGCAACCGAAATTCGGCGAAGTTGCCATAAAACTGACCCCACAGCTTTTTAGGCTCATCGGATCAGCTACTGCCCCATTTTCATTTTTGTTCCTTTATCAAAACCCATGTTTTCTTGTACAATATGATAAGTCTCGGTGAGAGAATTCCGGAACAGTTTTCAGAATCACAATCCGAGCTCTGGAACTGCAGTTATGGTTGGTTAAAGTTTAGGCGAACCTCATATAACCGAACCACCTTCAAGGAGCCATAATCTTTTGTTCCGAACTCCGATTCTATTATGGATGGTCATTTAGAAAGATCTTGACAAGATCTTTCTGTAGCCATGTCCCAATTGAAATTCTGATGACTGAGTCGCCTGAAAAGTTTGGTCAAAGTTGCTATAGAAATTCATGTACCATCTTTTTAAAATTAGATATTCTTTAAGGGTTAAAATGCAATTTTTGACTTTTAATTGTGGCCCTTGTAAAAGACAACATTTTTGAAAGTCAACCAACCAATGTATTTATGAAAATGCCACTGCCCTTTTTACAAAATTGTCATTCTTTTTTTAGAAATTACAACAATGCCACTAGATTTTCAAAGTGTTAATAAAATGCTCGTTTTTAACCCGATTCGACTCAAACCAATTGCCAAAGAACCCAAATTCCAAAATCTACAGTTTTACATAAAAGTAGGGGTAGGCATTCGGTAAAACCGAACCGAACCGAAATTTCGGTAAACTGAACCGAAAATTTGTGTAAAGTCTAGTACCGAATACCAAACCGAAATATATTATTTTGGTTCGGTAAAAACCAAATTATTTCCATTTTTCTTTTTGGTTTTCGGTTAAAAACCATTTTCTTTTAAATGCAGATTTTAGCAGACGGATAACACCTAATTCCTGTGCATCATCTGCAGACTCCGATATTCTTAGTGACCTCTGAATTTCCATGCTTGAAATATGAAGAAGCGGGTTACATTGCTTCTCCTTTACTAGTGAAATTGGGATCTGATGCATATAAAACAACAGAGCAGGCAAAAGACAGTAGGAAAAAATGGGATAAACAAAGAAACATGGTTCATAGTTGAAAGAAAGCAAAGATAAATTTCAGATAATAAAACTTGTTCGTAATTACAATACTACCTCTTGGGGTTTAGTATGATAACTAAAAAAGAAGATTTCAGTTAATTATTTCGTTTAGTATTCGATTCGGTTATTACCGAACCGAAACGAATACCGAAATGTTAAAAAATAGAAAACCGAATAGTGAACCGAATTCATATTCGGTTCGGTTCGATACGTACCGAATTTTTGGTTTTGGTACGGTTCGGTCGGTAAAACCAAAATATGTCCACCCCTACATAAAAGTAAGAATCTGAAATATTTTATGAAATTGCAAAATGGTCCCTCAACTTTTATAAAATTACAAATCTTGCCCCAAATCTTCAATTTATGTTTAAAGCATAGTACACACCTATGCGAAGATAAATATTCTATATTGTAGGACTAAAAGAAGTTGAAGTAGAAGATGACTCCTATCTATAAAAGGAGTATACGACCAACTAGCCGTACGCACTTCTAGGAGGGGAATCTCTTTGTGGCTATTTTATGTTATCTACTTGTTTTCATGCAAATTATTGTTATAATGGATTTTACATGAATGTTGCTTACGCCTATGTTTATGTGACAAGTATGTGAAGTTTATGTGTAACTTGTGTGAAATTTATGTTAAGTTATGGGTAAACCCATATTATGTGTATTTTATACGGGTAATACCGTACTCGCTATGTTAGGACTGCGGGTAACACCGTACAAAATCCTCAGGTTGCTCCCGAATATATATTTCAAAAATCTTATGCGTAATACCGTACATGATTATGCTTACGGGTAAAATCGTATATGATTATGCTTACGGGTAAAATCTTACATGATTTTGCTCTACGAGTAACACCGTACATGTTATGGATCGAAAGATCACCCTCGGGTTACTCCCGAATATGCTATGTTGCTCGAGCAGGGCAACGCGTGCCCCACCTATATGCTCCTATGTGTATCTATATAGTATTTATATATGTGTATATTTATTTTAATTTAGATTCCAACATGTTTTCAGATGTGTTTTATGTGTTGATGGTATATGCATTATTTATGTAGATGTCCGTCATTGCAATTTTTTGTATGACATCTAAGTGGGAAACAGAGTGAACCCACAAAATGTTTTTCTTGAACACTCACCCCCCTCCTTTCAGATACTAACGGGAAGAGGAATGAAGATGGATGTGAGCCCTCGTCTGAAGTGAAAGCTACTAATATTTGATAAAGAGCTTTATTAAACTCTGTTTATGGGACATGTAAGCAAACTATGAAGATTCCATTATGCACTTTCGCTTTAAATTTTGTTAAACTACTTTTCAAACTATGTGATCTCTATTTAAAAGTTATGATGAACTATTTTGAAGTAATTATGAGCTTCCGCTTGTTTTAAGATTATGTTAACGTGGTTTACAAACGTCTTTTAAGTATTTATTATTTCGAGCAAAAATTATCATCAATTAAAGTTCAAGGATTTTATAGATTTTAGTGACGTTGCCCATATTTCTAATAAATATAAGTTTCATTGAGATGGGGACGTCACAAGTTGCATCTTAAAATACTATTTTTGAAGTAATTATGAGCTTCTGCTTGTTTTGAGATTCTTTTAACGTGGTTTACAAACAAAGTTTAAGTATTTATTATTTTGAGAAAAAATTAAAATCAATTAAAGTTCAAGAATTTTATAGATTTTAGTGACGTTGCACATTTTTCTAATAAACATAAGTTTTATTGAGATGGGGACGTCACAGGTTGCATCTTAAAATACTGTTTTTAGAAATTTTTATTAAATTTCTGGAATTTATTTTTAAAATATTATAATAAAAAATGCTTTTTTCTTTTTATAAAAGTAAAAAAATAATATTCCTTCTCACAAAAAATAAAATAAATAACCAAATATCATTTATCAACACCCAACACTACTTCAATCATCAATAACAACTTCTTACACTCATCACATCATATTATACAATTAAATAATATATCCTACACTACAAACGCTTCCCCAACCATCAAAATTTTTTACTTTCCCAGCCACTAACTTCTGCCACTATCCCCAGCCAACAGTACCCCAACAACTCCCAGCCCCAACCAAACATGCACTAAATGTTCCTCAGTATGTGTCTGTTTGTTTTGAGTTGCCCTCAATTCATTGAGGGAACTCAATCCCAATAAAGCGTACTCAAATACTCTCTCAGCCAATAGTACTCAACACTCCACAACTTTAAGCAAACACACTATACTAGTCGATCCTTTAATGACACACTTTTTAGTACCGTCATTAATACTTTAAAAAGTAGACTATTAATAACTGAATTTTGATACTATCATTAAGTTATGGTCATTAAAAAATAGTGTTAATATCGGCCAAAACCCTCTTTTTGAGCACAAGGTATAACCGGGAATAGAAGAATCCGAAGAACCCAAAAACCTCAGAAAACTATTTCAAATGAATGATTTCGGAATTCATGGAAAGAAAATGCATGATTTTTTTTGAGAAAGTTGAAACCGGAAAGGGTGAACAACCCATTTTGAGCCCCCGCAATTGTTCTAATGTTCAGGTCAAGATAATGACCTAAAAGAAGTGCACTTGGGAGGCATCCGAAACACTTTTTAATTGTTTTTCAATAAAAGTAGTTTATTTAAATTTGTTGTGAATTTGACATTGTTTAGATGATTTATAGCATAGAAATGTCAAATTGTGAAGAAAAAGGATGAAGAGAGGAAATTCTTGGAAAAATTCGTACTCGGGCTAGGAACTTTGTGAAAATTTTACTCCCTCCGTTCTGAGATAATTTGCACAGCCCTCCCGGCATGTGGAATAAGAAAGTGCTACTTTTTGCTTTTTAGTTGACTTTTTTAAAGGTGGAGATTGATGGTGGAGATTTTAAGGGTGAAGATTATAAGAGAAATATCATTTTTAAGGGTGTGCAAATTATCTCGGGATACTCCGAAAAATAAAGTGTGTAAACTATCTCGGGACGGAGGGAGTAATTTCTAATTCTTTTCCAAAACTCGAACTTGGAATTTAAAGAAAATCAAAGAATGTTTCTTTTTTTCCGAAAATTTGGCCAAAATGGGCTAAAATAGTCGTACCCCCTTCTCTCCCTCCTTTACAATTCATTTCTTGATTCTACTTCTCTCTCTAGAAGTGGGTGTTCTCGCTCTCTAAAAACCTCCAAAGTTTTCTACTATGATTTTCAAATTACTCAATAACCGCTTGGAATTAGCTCAAGTCCTTCAGAGGCATTGCTACCTGGAGCCAAGGGAACATTTTGTATCGACCACTTTCTTGAGAAACGTCGAAATCCGGTGTCGAATTTCAAAGAGGTAAGTTTTGGCCTCTCTCATTTTTGAGCTAGATTTTTTTATTTTTATAGCTTATTCCCGTTGATATCCCTTAGTTAGTACACCTTGCACACACATGCTACATTCTCCCCTCCCCAGAATTGTATTTCGGGCATATATTTTTTGTGCTTTTTGTCTCTCTTGAAGTGTAGGATTAATTTAAAATGTTGATTAGTGAAAAGAGAAAAGGGAAGTCAACAAAGTTTCCTAAAAGGGGGAAACGAGTAAGAAAACCAAGGGTAAGAAGTTTGTCTCGGAAGATTAGGGTTATACTTGTTCACTTAACTCCTTAAATTATTTGCTTCAAGTCAAGAGGACAAAGATTACTTGATGATTGTGAGTAATAAAACCATAGCATTTTTAAAGTTCATTAGGTTGGAGAAGTTGAGAACCCTGTCGTTCGGAGAAATGTGGAAGAGTAGTTAAGGAATTTGAGTTTGTTAGATATCCTAACGAATCGACTTAAAGAGATATAACAATTTAGTTCTTTACCACTCTTCAAGTGGACTAGGTTATATCTTGCATGGAAAATTGGAAATATGCATTTTGTAGCAATGGGGAAAAACTTTTCTATGGATGAGAGGAATTTCGGGAGAGAGCTCAGCATAAGGGTAGATGAAGATAGCTCCTCGAGGGTTGATCGTGATTTCAAATCCAATACCTTTTGGAAGAGCTTAACAGTGGAGAGTAAGTTTGAATCAAGTTGTTCCGGCTATGTACTCATCAAAGATGAAGCAGTCAAATGCACAAGCCTTCCTGCGACATGTGGACACACACTCTTTGCTCCCTGTCGACCACTTCTAACAAGCGAGGAACTCGTACCGAGAAGAGCTTCCAAATCATTGAAAACATATTCCTGCAATGTGAACAAAGACCGGCAAGGGGTTGAGGATCCTCTCGTTCTTTCTTAAACTTCTTAGCATGGATGATATAGGATTGGGATTTATGTTTTTCATAATAAGTGGTTGATATGGAAATTGGATAAATTGTGAGCATTCTTGATATGTGGAAAATTGGGAATAACCTAGCCCGAGGTTGTGTTGCTTTTGAGCATTACAATAATTCCAAAACACACACGACACAATTAAGGATGTTCTTGTGAAAATTAAATTGAATTGGCTTTAGGTGGTAAAACAATGAAGGAGATGGAGGAGGAGATAAAGGTGGATTAGGTCACCGGGCGAAGTCCTTGAATTTCATTGTTTGGAATAAATTCTAGTTAACTTTTGTGTACTCCAATCATTGAGTTGAGCATGAAAGAAAGAAGTATACGTTGTATGAAATGTAGAAAAAAAGAGAAAACACAAGTATAATCGAGTGTTATAATTGTTGAAAATCTTATGTAACTCAAAAAGAGTATTGTAGCCTTCAACGAATTATTTACAAAAAAAAAAAAAAAAAAAAAAAAAAAAAAACTAAAAACTAGAATAACAGTTCTGTTTGTTTTAGACTTAGCCTAGTGGGAAAAAGAGTACTTGGAAGATAACATTGAAAATCAGTTGGCTCGAGGGAGAAAAAAGCCGTATGCCGTCTTTCTAAAAAGGACCGAGCTGAACCACCTAGAGTTGAGGATTTTAAAAAATAATGAGTCGTCCAAGGTCACATTCACATATGCACACTTTTGGGATGGAGTGAGAAGTTTTAGCGTCTGGCTTAGAGTACTAATTGAAATAAAAATGCTACTTGCAATCAAATGAAGATTGGTGAACAGAAAAAGTGGGAAATGCTCAACAAAAAGAGAAATTCATACCTAATGGGCTTTTAGTAACTTTATAGACTCGTTCTTTGTGCTTAATTGTCTAATTTGATTGGGGACAAGCAAAACTCAAGTTTATGGGGATGATGAACGTGAAAATACTCTTTTTTTCCATATTATTTACGTTCAATTTCTAGTGTGAATTGCGAGTATCTATCATGTTTAAGTGCAATTACATGTTGTTATCGCATTTTCGAGTTTGAATTCCTCTTGATACGGATTTAATGCACTTTTTGGGTGTTTTTGAGTGATATTTTGAAGGATAAGAAGATCCGAGAAATAAAAAAGGCTGATTGCATATATTTCCTTACTTCGGCCTACATATCGGGACCTAAATGGACCTGAATCAAATCCGAGTCGAGCCCAATTAAAAAATTATTGAGCTCCAAAAACATCATGAAGGGGACGGATCGAGAGAACGAGCAGAAAAGGCTAAAAAAGGTGATGCACGAAGACGACATGCGACAAGAGACACGATGTGCTCGATGATAAGAACGTCAGGCAAATGGCAACTAAATACTGCCGCGGTACCCCTACAGTAGGAGTCCAGCCTTTCGCAGCCGGCGGCGGCACGACACCCTTACGAGTGTGGTATTCGCCAGGCAACCCGGTCGAGCTCGGTCGGTCGCTGTGTGTTTGTATTATAACAAGCTATACATGAAGAATTAAATATGATATATGATATACTATAGTTGTCTCTTCAATATCTTTTGTTGTAGTTAGTGAAACGAGTAAAAAAATATTGTGGATGCAAGATTAGAAAAAAAAAAAAAAAACAGAAGAATACACATGTTTTTCTTTGGAGAATGAGAGGTGAAAATATAAAAACTAATAAGGACTTTGAACTTATATAGTAGTTCTAATTTTTAATTGTATCTTCTTCTTCTTGCTAATCATAAAACACAGCATTACATTTTATTCACCATCAAACATCTAACTTAATAGGTTTTCAAATATTTAATACCTAAATAATTCTCTTATATTTCCCACCAAAAATAAAGTTTTGTATCTATCATGGATGCAAAAGGCGGTCTAGACGGGCGCTTAGGTGCTAAGCGCCGCCAATCCGTTCTGCTTTTATCTAAACAGCCCTCTTTAGGCGTTTTCGGGTCTAGGCGGTCCTATTCTTTAATTTTTTCTTATCTTTAATATTATTTTTCATTGAAAACGCCGTTGTTTTTTGAACATAAAGCATTTGATTTGATTAAAAAGATCAAACTTAAAAGTTAAAACGTTCACTCTTCTCGTTCTAATGGCAGAAAAAATGGAATAAAAGTTAAAACCATCTCCCTCACAATTCAATTTCCTCTATCGCCCTCACTTTTCATTCCATATTGCATAATTAACTAACTATATGGACATTTATAGTGAAATATGGTCCACTATAAATATAAACCTTTAAATTAGACATGTAAAAATTAAATTTGGAAAAGAAGGAGGAATTCTCTAGGCACCGCTTGTCGCCTAGGCGGTCTAGCCGCTAGGCGGCCCCAAACCACTCCGCCTCCGCTTTCCACCTTCTGCAACCATGGTATCTACTTACTAAGAGGTCAACCTTTAATAAGTACTAAAATCCTATTAAATTGTTAAAACTTAATATACTCTAGATATTTTATCACATAATTATCAATAATCTTGAGTCATTGATATATCGTGGTAAATCAAATATCATAAGATACACAGTAGTTGTCTTGTCAATACATAATTGCTTTGTTTAGTTAGTGGAATGAGTGTAAGACAATTTAACTACCAAAATAAAAAAAAACCAAACCAAAAAATTGCCTCTCGATAATGAGATATAATAAATCAAACAAATAATGACTTTCACAAATATTCAATGTTCTAATTCTTAATTTTTTTTTTTTTTTTTTTTTTTTGTTAATTCTAGAATATAACAGTACTTTTGTTGACCATTAGAACACCTGAACTTTAACAGTTCGCCAAATGTCAAGATCTGAATAACTTTATTTTATCGCAAACGGATGTTTTGTAATCATTATCTGAAAGTATTGTAATCCTTGTTATAAAAAGAAGCCAAGCTTTGAAGTTGCTAACGTCTTATTAAGCTATAAGATGTTTAATTTAGTAAAGTTTTTAATAAGAATTTGTCATTAAAGTTTAGTTGTTCATATATTACAGGACCTATACATCAATTGGTAAATCAAATATCGAATATTATCATTGTTATTGTCATATCAATTACTGCCTTCGTCCTAGCTAACTTGTCACAGTTGATCGGGTGCGGATGTTGAGAAAAAATAGATTTTGCTTTTTCTTTGACTTTTTTAAAGGTGGATATTGAGTGTGGAGATTTTAAGGTTGGAGATTATGAGAGAAATTTCCTTTTTAAAGGTGTGAAAAGTTAAATGGGACGGACCAAAATGGAAAGTGTGACAAGTTAGTTAGGAAGGAGGGAGTACTATTTTTGTTGTAATTAGTGGAATAAATACAAAGCTAATATAGCTGCAAATCAACCTATCAACCTATCCTCCTTTACTATTAAAAGAGAATCGCCAGACAAGTGTCGTCATTTGGTGTGTTTAAACACCTTAAAAATAGCTTCTTCTACTTTTGACACGTGTCCTCTTAAAATTTTGTTCCCGCTAGCATGAATATTGAATTCTCTCAAATAACACTGAATATAATATTATTTTAATTAGCTTTAATTATCTCTCCCTAATTATAAGGAGAGGTTAACCTCTTTTTCGTTGGATTTTCTCCCATATGCATTGAATAAAATGTAACTTTAATTATCTTCAGTTATCTATCCCTAATTATAAGGATTCAGAATCCTTATAATTAGGGGTGAGCACGGGTCGGAGCGGACCGGAGATCTGGGTTGCTCCGGAACTGACCCGAAATTCGGAGATCTCCGAAATTTTGGCTCCGGAACCGAACCGAAAAAATAAATCTCCGGGACCGAACCGAACCGAAAATCAGGTCGGTTTGGTTCGGAGATTCGGGTCTAATGGAGCGGATCAGTTCGGTTCGGAGATTTCGGAGATTCAGAGTTTTTCACTCAAAATAATAGTATTTCCCTAAAACATGACTATATCATATCAAATGTTAAAACAACATATAGTTCAATAAAAGACATTAAAATTGACCAACATAACATAGTTCATATGTGAATACAAGTCTAGGAGTCAAATTAAGCAAAATAAACTTCACATATTACATAATAGCTCAAAAACAATAATCATTAACATCTCAATATTTCCACTTCTTAATCAATTAAAGCTTTACATTAACTTTCATCTTCAACTTTCGTCTTCAACTTTCATCCTCAACTTATTCTTCCGGTCCGTGATCCCATTGACACCTAATAAAAGCAAGAGGAATAATTGTTTAAGTCATTATGCTACGGAAATAAATATGCACAGAAATTACGTGATCCCATAAATAATGCTCGTATGACAACGAAATACACAAATATTATTTCATATACCTCTCTAAGTTTACATCAACTACTAGTGAGACAAACTCAATGCACACTTTTGAAAGTCAAACTTACATTTACGGAAATTCAAAAAACTATTAAATAAGTTTAATTATTTGCAACAAAACAATCAATCCAACCGTATCAACATAGAACTAGCAATCAAACCAAACTATTAAATAAGTTACATTTACATTTACAAATACTATCACAGACTAGTAGTCTACCTCATCAATCCAATCCAGTTTTTGGCAAGAAATTATCTTTGATTTCAGGATATTCAATTGCACCTGCAAGAGAAAAAAAAAGAAGAAAAATATTAGCTTTTTCCAAGAACTACAAACCATCAAATATTAATCAAATATTAATTATACATACAAAGTATGATTACCTAATTCAATTTTCTCCATATCGGCTATTAATTCTTCAACATCAATGGAACGGTTGGAATTCCCCATTCAATCTTGGAGGCAAATAATAACTTCAGCTGTAGTAGGAGTTAAAGAACTCCTAAAACGGTCCAAAGTTCGACCGCCGGTGCTAAAGGCCGATTCAGATGCTACCGTCGAAGATTGAGTTGCCAAGACATCCCTAGCAACACAACTTAAAGATGGAAACCGGACCGAATGAGTCTTCCACCACCCTAATACATCAAATTCAGGAACATATTTTTCGTTCAACTCCTCCAAATACATATCCAGTTCATCTTTATCTACAGCCCCTTGTTCACTCTCACCATCTAGGAAGAACTCATCAACATCTTCCATTAGAATATCAACTTGGGAACTACCCTCACCCACACCCTTTTCTTCTTTAACTTTCTTATAATCCCCCATTAATGCTTTCAAAGCGGAAGTCACCCTATCTCGAACCTCAATTGCATCATTTTCAGAATAATGCATCTTGTACTTAGCAAACAAGAATCTCATCTTATACCTAGGGTCTAACACAACAGCACAAAAAAGCATAACATTCATCTTACTAATAGACCCCCAATACTTGTCAAACTTCATTCTCATCTGTGTCCCCATTTCCCTCAACCAAAGATCATCGCTTTTCACAAATAATTCTAAATCCCTTAAGATGCGAATTATTTCAGGAAAACATATATTCGCAGTGCAATAGGACGTACCAGACAGCTTGGTGGTGACATCAAAGAAACGTTTTAATACTTTGGTAAAGTGAGCTGCATGGGCCCAATCTATCTCATTGGGCAACTCGTCTCCAAATTCACCCACATACTTCTCATCCATATCCTCAAACTTATCAAAAGCCTTTTGATAAACTAACGTACTTTCAAGCATCAAGTATATTTAGTTCCATCTAGTGGGACAATCATATTGCAAAGTAGCCTTAGACTGAATGTTTGCAATCTCACAACATTTTTTGAACAGACTCAACCTCTGGGGGCTGCCCCTAACATACTTAACAACATTACAAATTTTTTTTACTGACTCGTTAGCAATCTCTAGACCGTCTTTCACAATTAATTGCGAAATATGAGCAAAACATCTCATGTGAAAGGCCTCCCCACCCAAAACAAATGCATTTTTCTTCGCCAATTTTTTCTTTAACTGTTGAATTGCAGTGTCATTTGACGATGCATTATCAACTGTTATGCACATTACTTTATTTATCCCCCATTCCTCCATGCAAACATCAATAGCATTCCCAATATTGACCCCCTTATGACTTTTAATTATGCAAAAATTCAAAATTCTTTTTTTTACTGCTTCTTCTATCTATAATTAAATTTGTATTTTTTTTTCTTTAATCTCTAGCAGTTTCTTAGTATAGATTCTTAGTTTTTCCCTCTTGATTCTTGGGGAAACTTATTAATAGCTTAATCAACAAAAATCATAACTAATTCAACAGCTTATTTTACAAATAAGCTATTTTAACTTTTCCTATGCTTAATTCTTGTTTCATAATCTATTCAATTCATTGCTTATTTATATAATTTAAACCTAATCAACAAGAATCATAACTGATTCAACAACTTATTTTACAAATAAGCTATTTTAACTTTTCCTAAGCTTAATTCTTGTTTCATAATCTATTCAATTCATTGCTTATGTATATAATTTAAACTACATTTCAAGAAAAAAAAAAAAAAAGGAAAACAGAAAACTTGCTAGTAACTTTAATAACCAATTTTAAACTTTACCAAAGAAACGTCGGCCGTAGCAGAGGCGTCGGCGGGGGCAGAGGCGTCGGCGGTGACGGTGGTGGTGGCGGACAGAGTAGGGCGACTGTAGGCAGTGGCGGTGGTAACTGGTAATAGCGACAGAAAACAGGGCGGCGATAGGCAATGGGATTGGTGGTTGGCCTTGTGGCTGCAGTAGCGGTGGAGGCGGTTGTCGCGGTAGTGGGGCGAGAGAGCGGTAGTGGGGCGAGAGAGTGAGGCGGAGTGACTGTGAGTGATAGAGTCAGTGGGGCAAGAGAATTGATTAGTGGATTAGGGTTTGTTAAAGTTATTAAAACTTAAAAGAAAACTTATAAATATATGTATACAGTACATAATATATATATACAATAATGAGGTATTCTACTAAAAAATCGATTTTTTAACTCTGAAAATCGATTTTTCACCGCTAAAAAAAACACGCTACATTTATTTTTCATTTTTTTACGGAATCCTTTATGGTATTCTACTAAAAAATTAGGTTTTTCCACCATACAAGATCTTTTTCTCCCCAAAATTTATTTTATCAATTTTTTTTCTTCTCTCATCTCTCTCCCAAAATCTTAATATTAAATTTTAATAAATTTTGAAATATATTATATTGATGGATAATAATAAACAAAGAGAAGATACATAATCCAGAATTCCAATATAATTGAATAAGTGAGAAAATAAATATTTTCTGGACGATTATTCTTATATAAAATCTTTTATTAGTTTAGTTCATCAAATTTTTATGCCTATTAAGATATAAATCCAAATTCAACTTTATTTATATAAATGAGCTTATTATATGAAATATTGAAGATTATTGGATATAAATTTGAAAGTTTTGAGTTCATCTATATCTATTAAATTTCTAAATCCAAATTCAACTCTATTTATATCAATGAGTTATCTTTATTTATATAAATGAGCTTATTATATGAAATATTGAAGATTATTGGATATAAATTTGAAAGTTTTGAGTTCATCTATATTTATTAAATTTCTAAATCCAAATCCAAGTCTATTTATATCAATGAGTTTCTCTTTATTTATATAAATGAGCTTATTATATGAAATATTGAAGATTATTGGATATAAATTTGAAAGTTTTGAGTTCATCTATATCTATTAAATTTCTAAATCCAAGTCCAACTTTATTTATATCAATGAGTTTATCTTTATTTATATAAATGAGCTTATTATATGAAATATTGAAGATTATTGGATATAAATTTGAAAGTTTTGAGTTCATCTATATCTATTAAATTTCTAAATCCAAATCCAACTCTATTTATATCAATGAGCTTATCATATGGACTATGCATATTCAGTTCATCTTAAATAAAAAAGTATTTTCTATATCTTTCTTAAAATTTATTTCTAGTAGAGGATATTTTGTAGGTAAATTAATAAAATATTTTATATAAGAATAATCTTCAACAAATCTTTTATTTCTCAATCCTATTAAATGATATTGGATTATAGATTATGTAACTTCTCTTTATTTATTATTAAGAATCAATGTGATCTAAAATTTATTTATATACAGTTTTCGGTTCTACTCGGTTCTGATTTCGGTTCCTCGGTTCGGAACGGTTCGATTTTGTCAAAAAAAATGTCGGATTGGTTCGGTTCGGATAAAGTCAAAAAGTCAATGGTTCTTTTCGGTTTGGAGTGCTTTCGGTTCGGGTTTCGATGCGGACCGGATAATCTCCGAGACCCGTGCTCACCCTTAATAAGGAAGTGTAATAACTTTTCTCCTCGAATTTAAAAGTATAATAACTTTTTCGTCTCAACTCCATTTTCTACGAAAATTATATTAAATTAATCTTCTTTTCACGATCTTCGATCTGACATCCATGATGTGTATTTAAGTAAAATATTAATTTTTTAAATATGAAATATATTTTTTATGATTATTGTAATATTAAAAGTAAAATATATAAATAAATAAATACATATATGATATGACATGAAAGGGGAAGAAAAATGATTAAATAATAATATATTGATAGGTTAATTCGTTGACACATATCCCACTTTATACTCTCAAGTAGAGTATATGACATAACTCCATTATATTTTATTAATATAACATAATATATTAATCCCGTGCATAGAACGGGAGAACATCTAGTTCTACTAAAAGAAGATTGCATAAAAATAGAAAAAGACACATGTCACTTCCAAAATTTTTCGCCAATTTTTTATTTTATTTTAATTTTTAAAGAATATTCTGAAACATGTAGAGAGCCCCTAAAGAAGTGGAGCATCCACCTTTTTTTGTCGGTTTTCTTCCAATCATTTTTTTCTTTTTCTTTTTTCTTTTTCTTTCTTTATCGTTTGCCTTCGAAATTTAAAAGTCTTTTAACTTTTTCGTCTCAACTTGATTTTTCATAGAAATATATCAAATTATTTCTCTTTTGACGATCTTCGATTTGACATACATAATGCATATATTATAATTAAAATATTAATTTTTAAGTGTAAAATACCTTTTTAGAATAGTAATGATATATTTTGATTTTCTAAAAAAATGAGATATTTTTATTTCTAAACATTTTTATATAAAATTAAAATGTGATAGAATTCCAAAAATGAATTTTTTTAGTCGATTGAAAGTTTTTAAAGATTAAAATTATGTACTTTAATTTTACTTTTTTTATCTTAATAATTTTTGCTATAGGTTTACACTTTACAATAGAAAAAAACAGCTAACATATATATTTGCTAAAGTTATTTGTTGATTGAATTAGTTTGCTTATTATTTTCTTCTATTTTGTGAAAAGAAAAATTATGTTAACTAAAAAAATAATAAGTCGATTTATTTTATTGGAACATGACATGATAATATAGTTTAGCACTCATATACTTAAGTAACTAATATATTTGTGGCTTCTTATACTAATATTATATTATTTTATATGTGGCTTTCAAACGATAATTATTCAAAATATTTTACATTGTTTTATCATTACATGCATATGTAATTATTACAACATGTGTAATGCACATTGAAATAACAGGGAGGGAATGAATCAAATTTCAAGTGTGTATTTATAATTTACTTAAAATATTCAGTATAATCAGATCATGCATTCAAATAATTGAATTAACAAAATTTATGAAAATATAATCAATAGTTTCAATTTGTGATAATGAAATGTATTAAAGTAAAAATATAAAAATTTGAATAGTAAAAGGATTATGAAAATCTAACTGGTAGTTTCAATTTGTAATAATGCAAGACATTACATGTAAAAAAAACCCACATGTAAGGAGGAAGAAAGATTACTGGATAAAAAAAAATATCAACTGACGCTTTTATATTCTCAAATAAAATATAAGCTGATAAATTCATTATTATTATTATTATTATTATTATTATTTTTTTATTATTATTATTATTATTATTATTATTATTATTATTATTATTATTATTATTATTATTATTATTATTATTATTATTATTATTATTATTATTATTATTATTATTATTATTATTATTATTATTATTATTATTATTATTATTATTATTATTTAAAACGTACTCATCCCGTGCATCGCACGGGTATACATCTAGTCGTAATAAAAACAAACAGAAAAACATATTAAAAAAAAAAACTGATATGACACACTGTAATTGTCATGTCAATTTTTTTTTTTTCTTGTAGTTAGTGAAATAAATATAAAGTTAATATAGTTGCTAATCATAAATAACAAACAAAATACGCAAAAACAAATTCTTGAGATTGAAAGATGAACGCCAAAAATAAATATGCAAAAACAAATATTTGAACACCAATTTACATTTTCCTACATTTTAGTTATATGTTTTTTTTAAGGCAATCTAGGAATCTTATTCCTTAATCAATGTCTTTAAGTACAAGATTCTTAACCCATATAGGAACATCCGAACCCATCCAAACATACGAATGGGAGGAAAAAAAGAACCAAATGATGAGCTACTTCATTACTCTGGCGATTCATGTGTTGCAAATTCAATATAGCACCCTCTACCATAAGCTCGTGAATTTTCTCAACAAGGATCCCACAATAATCCAAAGAATTCTGATGCCTCGTGACTGCCTGCACAGCGAGCAACAAATCCAAAAAAATCAATACTTGACTAAATCCACAATCAACACAAAAGCGAATACCACTAAGAATAGCCTCCAATTCCGCCGCCTTGACTGGCATTGGACGAAGGATCTTATGAGCCACTGCTGCTATAACCTGCCCCTCGTGATTCCTTAGAACAAAACCTACACCATACCTGCCACACACCTCATCTACAGCTGCATCCACATCAAGCCGGAGGATATTACCCATTGGTGCCTTCCACCCCCCTACGCCTATCTGCAGACTCGATCCCCTCACAAACAATGCCTCATTGGCCTTATCAAATTGTTCCAAGTAGCTTTCCATAGCAGACCATGAGGGAGATTTCCATTGTGAAACTCTGCCATGCTTAAAAGCACAAACCGCTCGCCAAAAACTCCACAACCCCATCACAAACATACGAAACAAACTAACCCTAAACAATCTTGCAATCATATCCCCACATTCAATAAATGCTGCATACCTTATCATCTTAACCGATGCCCAAAAACAACTACCTTTCCAAAATGGGAGAACCAAATCACAAAACATAAGCCCATGCATGGTAGACCCAATACAACCACGACAAAAAATTACAGCCAGGAGAAATCGGCACATGATGATTCGCAAGGTTTAAAGGAAAAGAAATGAAATCCGAAGATACTTGCCAAAGGAAGACTTTTACCTTAGGAGGGAGAGAGAGTGCCCACATAAACTTCCACCAAGCCAATGACCGTGCAATTGAAGAAGACGGCGGGTCGAAACCCCCCATGGCGGCCCTATACCCCATCTTTACCGAATACTTCCCTTTTTCCTAAAACCTCCAATACCTACCAGCTTTTCATCTCTACTAAGGGGAACTGCCATAATAGCCTCCACCTCGTAATGCATAAAAACCAATCGCAATCTCTATTCATCCCACGTACGTCCCAAAGAGATAAAATTCGAAACATTCGTACCTGATGTAAATCGTCTTGAGGAGATTCGACCAGACGCCAATCCAGGTACCCACATATCTCTAAACGGAGCAATAGATCGACCATTCCCAATACGCCACATTAAACCCTTATCCATAATTAGGGGTGTGCAAAACTCGGTTATAACCGAAAAACCGAAAAACACCGACCGAAAAATGTCGGTCGGTTCGGTTATGTACATGTCGATTCGGGTATCGATTATGACAAATTAAAAAATCGGTTATTTCGGTCGGTGTCGGTTTTGAAAAATTAAAAATCGAAAAAACCGAAACCGACCGAAAAATTAGGTCATATACAACCCAAACCCTAATTCACCCACTAGGTCGGTCGGTGTCGGTTTCGATTTTGATCGGTTTTCAGTTATGTAGGTCAGAAAACATGTATTTTATTTATTTTTTCCGGTTTCGCTTATGGCCGAAAAATCGACCGACTAAGTCGGTTCGGTTAGAGTTCGGCTGCAATAAAAGATTCGGTCGGTTCGGTTATTGGGTAGGACTGGTCGGTTAGCGGTCGGTTTTTTAAATTCGGTCGGTTTGGTTACCGAAACCGACCGACGCACACCCCTATCCATAATATCTCGACCCCAACAAATAGATCTCCATATATACGATGGTTTAGACCCAATTTCCGCTTGCATAAGCTCACAATTTTTATAATATCTCCCTTTGATCAGCCTAGCAACAAGAGAAGTTGGATTCTGAATAAGCTTCCAAACCTGTTTAGTTAGTAGCGCCTGATTAAAGGCAAAAAAATCACGAAAACCCATACTACCCTCTTCTTTTGGCCTACACAGCTTTTGCCAAGTCGCCCAATGCAGCCCTCGAGAATCAAACTGATTTCCCCACCAAAGATTAGCACAATGTTGTTCAAGTTGGCGACATATTGAATTAGGAATTCTAAAGCAAGACATCACATAATTTGGGATGATTGTAATACCAATTTAATCATAACCTCCTTCCCCCCCTCGTGAAAACAACTTATTACTCCAACTATCAATCCTACGCAACACCTGTTCCCGAATGCATTTGAATTGCAACCTCTTATCCCTTAAGGTGAGGGTTGGCAATCTGAGGTATAAATCATGGCTCTTCACCACGGAAATAGACAAAGTCTCCTTAATCCGAGGCACCACCACCGAAGGAATTGCAGGACTCAATGTAATCGCAGACTTATTATAATTGATTAGTTGTCCCGAGGCTCTCTCATACTGTTGAAGACAAGATTTCACTTGCTCAGCATCCTCCGGAGAAGCCCGAAAGAACAATAAGCTGTTATCCGCAAAATATAAATGTGAAATAGTTGGGCACGTAGGAGAAATACAAACACCCCGAAAGAGGCCATGATCCTGAGCAGTCCGTAATAATACTGATAACCCTTGCGAGCATTAAATAATAAAGGAGATAAAGGGTCACCCTGTCTCAAACCTCTCAACGGTTGCACATCCCCAACAATATCGCCATTCAAATTAAAAGTATACGAGACAGAAGAAATATAGCGCCAAATTAATTCAATGAAATTCATATCAAACCCGAGCTGCACCATTAATGCACACAAAAAGCCCCACTCCACGCGGTCATATGAAGTATTTTTTATTCATCCCTCAACCACATAAACTTAAAAAAAATATTCCAACAATAAATACATAAATATATTTTTTGTAAATTCTAACTTCTTAATCATTTAAGAACCATGCAGCTAAACTACTTTTACTTATTGTAAGAGTTTTAAATCGTCCTTTCTTCGATGTCAACAATTATAAAAGAACCAAATCATAAAAAATAATAAATTTATGAAAAATCATAGGAAATAAAACTAAAAAAAAAAAAAAAATATAACATATTCTACTAAAGAAGAATAATAATATAAAATATTACGAACATTCAGGTTCAACTTAGATCATTAAGCGAATTAAATATCTTATGAAATGCAATAGAAAACTTCACGAGTTAATAGATGAGTTTGAACTAGAAACTCTTACCAAATAAATAAAAAATTTAAAACATGAAGTTACTAAATTAGCCTTATAAAATTCATTATAGATCTTCTTTCCATTTCCACAATTATAAAAGAATCACACTATACAAATATAATTTTTTTTGAAGAATCTTACAAAATAAAAATACATAAAATAATAATATTATGTATACATATTAATAAAATATTATATCATTAGGTAAATTAAATATCATAAGTTATCTAGTATAAATTCTGGAATATAATTCCATGTAATAATAGATGAGTTGAACTATTTAGAGCTCTTACTAAATAAGTAAAAATCTAATAATCTAAAAATTCATTAAAGTTATAATAGGCAAATCAAATTTTGTAAGAAACTATTCGCCCTTTTATAATAGAGAAGTAGATTATATTGTAATTATAATTGTATTTAGTATTAATCAATTTTTTTAATTATACACACACACACACATATATATATATATATATATATATATTATGTATTATTTACTTTCTTTTTAGAATCTTGGCTAAAGAGCATTCTCTACGGATGGATTTGATATATTATATTTAGTATAATTTAAACTATTATATTTAGAATTTCTTAAAGCCATGTCGATTCATATATTAAAATTATATTAAGTATTATTTTTTTTTCTTATTTTCAGATTTTTACAATAATTCTAATATATTATTTCATTTTTAAATTTTTTAAAATAATTTCATTATATTTTGCAGTAACTTTCGTTTTCATATAGATTTTTTCATCTTATTTAATTTAACAAAAAAAAATCTTCTAAATTGCATCATCATAAATATAGATTATCAAATAAATTTTAGATTTTTTTTTTAAGTTACCAATTATTTTAACATTTTTTTTTGAACTATTTTTTTTCAACTCGAGAGTGATGTGGCACCATATTTTTCTAAAAACTAGTATCATCCTCGCGAGATGCACGGTTTGTATATTTAACATAAATATATAATAAGAGTTGATATATTTATATTTTTATAATATAGTGAAAATTAAACATATAAAGTGACGAAAAAGTTATATGTTTATTACTTATAGATGTTTTCATTATTATATTAACTAAGATAATAATAATCTATACGGAGAGTATTTTTTATCGATGAACGATGACATTTAGGTGCCATGCAAGAGATGTTTTATATAATAAAACATAATGGATGCAGAGTTGGTAAGCATAACCGTAATTATTATGTTTTTATAATATTGGGACTACATTTTTGTTTAGGGGATGAGACTACAAAATTATACACGGTATGTTTACCAATGATTGTTAAAATGATTTCCATATATTGTCTATTGCAGGTAGGAAATACCACGAATATAAATTTCACATCCTGCAGGAATTCATGGAATCAGCGCCTTAATTACTGTCGATTTCAATCAAGAAATAATTTGATTGCACAGAAAAGATTACGTAGGATATAAATTCATACTAATTTTGGAAGTTTGTAAGAATATCTCCTCTTATAGACATCGTCAGTAATTACTGAATGCGGGGGAGTTATGATTGTATTGAGATAATGTTATTTTAGGCAAATATATGGTCATTTAACACGAATTGTGCTGTTGTCAAATGATAATGTCCAAAAATAATATTTTCCATAAACGACAAAATAAAGAAGTTTGGGCGGGAAAATTTTAGAGTTTCCGATTTAAGATGGTTTTGTTTTTATATATAATAAGATGGTTAATATCTATATATATAATAATAAAATCCACCCAAAATAGTAACCTATGAATTTTCACATCCAATTTCCTTTGTCATTTCTGGAAAACATTATTTTTGCTATAAATCATTTTATTTTGAGATAAATCTATATATATTTGTCTAAAAAGTATTTAGGCACCATTATCAAATTAATAGTAAGTCCATCACAATCAGCTTAATTTTTCCAAGTCGACAAAAGGAGACACTCACGCAACCTTCGAAAAAGATCTGAACTCATATCTCATAGAATCGGTTCCGCTCAATCAATTTATTTTTTAATTGAAATCGACATAAATCAAGCCATTGGTTCAGCAAAATTTTGTGTCTACTTCCAATTTTTATTCTTATTTAACTAAGTTTATTTGCTGTGAAGATTAGAGATCTAAAGTAACTGAGGGAAGAGAGGTGACATCACCATCTACCAGGGTAACAAAGAGGCCGACATTGTGAGAAAATATGTGTGTGTGTGTGTGTGAGAGAGAGAGAGAGAGAGAGAGTCTGAAATTGTGTGAGAGAAATCAACAGAATTATCAAGAATCTAAAATGGGGGGACGAAGTTGGATAGCTCAAGTGGTAGAACATCTACTACCTAGGCCTTTGATCCTAGGTTCGAGTCATCTTGGTGGGGAAGGGATGTGTTTTTTCTTTGTTCTTAGATTAGGAGAAAAAAAAAATTAAGAATCTAAAATGGGGGAGGGGGCGAAAATGTGGGGAAGGGAGTGGGAAGAGAGTAAGTTTGTTGGCAAAAGTAAAATTACAATTTTTTTGTTTCTAAAATCCTGTGTATTATGTTCACTATACTCATTATTCTTCTATTTAATTTTATTGTCACGTAATGTGTCCTTTAATTTGTGTAGCATCAATTCTGTGTATAAAAATGATTTGGTCAAATATATTCATACCTAGAAAGAGAAAACCAATAAATAAAGAAAAAAAGTAAAATAAAAAAATAGAATTTAGTACGATTTTATCAAATAAACCTGTAATGGTCTCTTTTTTGTTTAATGTTAATTTAGATTTTGTTTTAATTATTTTTCTTATTAACTTTTTAATCATATAAAATTTTAAAAATTGAATTATTTAGTAAATATTTTATAACTTTAGTTTATAATTTCAACATTTTATTTTATTTTTCAAAAAAAATAACATTTTTGTTATTTTTTTTATTTTATGTAAAAAATCATTTCTAATGTGATTTTCCTGTATAATAAATTAAGTTAGTCATGTATTATCGATCTATAGTTTGAAATCATGTTGAATAAATAAATTAAATTAAATTAAAGATAATTAATTATTTATTTGTTGAAAATGTGGGTTAATTATTAATGTGTTTGTGCAATAAATGAAAATTAATAAAATTAAAATGTAGTGTTATTGTTACTTACTAAAAGATTTTGAAAATTTCTTGAACATTATATTTGAAAAAAAAAAAAGTAGATACTTTTGATAAATATAGACGTTTATCATAAAATTATAAATATACATATATGCACTCATTCTTTGTACAAAATGATCAACATGATCTCCATACAAGGATACTAGAGATATTCATACATTATAAAATTTACATAATTTTTATTTTCAATACTTTCACTAGCTCTTATTTCATTAATATATAACTTCTCATCTCTTATGATATATTTGTAATATTTTATTATATAAAAAATATATAACATAAAAAATTCTTATTAATCGTTCTCGAGGTACCCAGGTAAAGTTCCGCAGCCAGCAATTTTAGCGAGCGATTTGATATTGTCAAGGATAATGCTTCTGTATGCATCATCCCAAGAATCATCATTCAGGTCTTTGATCAAAGTAGAGATGTCACTCTCAATCACGAAGTTTCAAAGGCCACATTCAATTGCCACTTTCTTCGAGTGTCGGAGCAAAAATGCTTCAATAATTGTGGAGCTTCCTGCTAGCCAAATCCATTTGGTGCATGCCATTAGGACATCACCCACTTCATCTCGAAGGACCCCTCCCAGTCCTGTTGATTGATCACTAAAACATGTTGCATTCATATTGAGCTTTAATTTTCCAGAAGGTGGAGATTGCTAGACGTTGTCTCTTTTAGTCGATTGTGTGCGTGGAATATTATACTGTCGTCTTGCCTCTTTCAGCTCCTCCACTGACCGAGATGCTGCTCGGAGGGCTGCCTCATCATCAAAATGGATTCCTTCGAAGTACCTCATATTCCTACATAACCAAATATTCTAGAGTACATGGATCAACAAAAGGGATCCCTCCTGCAATAATTTCTGACATTCGTTCCAAAACCAAAATCTGAAAGGGGTTCCTAAGGTGGGGTTTAAATTGACCTGAATGGAACTTTTTCTCCACAACTTCTGAACTATATGAGAAATGATGAAGAGATGCTCGATACTCTCCTCTGTGAGTCCACAACGCAAACAAACAAGGCCATTGCTCATATGGCGATAAACCAGTGACTTTCGAACTAGAAGGGCATTGGAACATGCCATCCACAAGAAGTGTCTTACTTTTGGATACGTGTCAAGGTGCCAAAGCTTCCGCCACTCGATCGGGTACTTGTTGGGGCCAGAGGTTCGGTTCCCTAGTTGAGAATATTGTGAAATAGTAGACCGGTAAGCCGTTCGAACACTGTATTCTCTATTCTTTGTGTGAATCCAAATTTGTTTGTCCGCCACCTACCGAAGATCGAGTGGGATAGAAAAAAGAAGGGCAGCCTCATCTTCATCCATATTAGGCCAAATAAGGGTTTCATCCCAAGATCTCGGATTGTCTTGAATAAGAGAGGCAACGGGTCATGGGTCCCAAGGGTCCCTCGGGTGGAGCAGGGTCTGTATTCCTTGCCTTCTAGAATCTATCGGTCCTGTTGGATGGAGGTTGAGCGTCCATCCCCAACCCTCCAAGCGCTTCCTTGCAAAACCAGCTCATTTGCCGCTAGAATACTATGCCACATGTACCTATGTTGATATCCAAGTGTGGCCTTTGTAATGTCCGTCCTTGGGTAGTAACGTGGTTGTAGGACTTGTACCGCTAATGAGTTTGGACTTTGAAGTAGTCTCCATACCTGCTTCCCCAACATTGCAAGGTTGAAGATGTATGTCCAAGGCCTCTCTCATCTTTCGGTTTTGCGATCCCGTTCCAACCTGCCCAATGATGTCTATGAGTTTCTGTTGTTGATCCTTAATAGAAACAGGCCACGACCTTCTCAATTTGCTCACTCATGGTACTCGGTAGTAGGAAGTAGCTCATTGTGTACATAGGTATGGTTTGGATCACAATCTTGAGAATCACTTCCCAACCTTCTTTTGTTTAGTGAGGTCACTTTCCAGTTTTTCATTCGATTGAGGATTCGGTCCAAGATTGTCTGGAAACCTGTTTTTTTTTATTTGCCTATCAGTCAGGGAAGACCAATGTACTTAGAGTAATTTAGCACTGTGGACACCCCAAGTAGAAGCTCAAGGGCGTTTCTCCTTTGTTCTGGTACATTCGAAGTTGCCACCAGTTCAAATTTATCCAAGTTTATTCGTTGTCCCGATGCCTCCTCATAGTCCGATATAATCTCTCCGATCTTTCCATATTCTGTTTTGTTCGCTTGAAGGAAAAACACACTATCATCAACAAAGAAGAGGTTTGATATCGCCGGGGCACTTCTCGCCACTCGTAATCCTGAGATATCACCCCTCTTCTCAGTCACCTAGAGCAGGGCAGAGAATCCTTCCGCACAACAAAGAAATAAATAAGGAGATAAGGGGTCACCCTGACGGAGACCTCTTTGTGGGGAAGAAAGGTTCCATTGGTTCCCATTAACCAAAATGGAGTACAACACGGTACTCAAACAGTGTAAAACAAGCTTTATCCAATTTTATTTTATCAAAGCCCATTCTATGTCTGAGCCCACTTAAGAATTTCTATTCCACATGATCGCAAGCTTTACTCATGTCGAGTTTAAGAGCTAATATAATGTTCTTCCCTTTCTTTCTTATGCATAAAATGGAATGATTCGAAGGCGGTCATTGCATTGTCAAAAATCAAACAACCTGGTATAAAGGCACTCTAAGACCGGGGTATGATTTTCAGTAAAATGACTTTGAGTCAATTTGCTATGACCTTAGTGATGATGCGGACTATGACATTACAAATTGAGATAGGGAGAAATTGATTAGGGGTTTCAGGTTCTTTAACTTTTGGGATTAGGATAATATTAGTATGATTCAAGCTAGATATATCATTGGAACTTTTAAGGACATGCAAGCACGTGGAAGTCACTAATTTACCCACAATATGCCATTTTTTTTTTAAAAACAATGGAGGCATACTGTCGGGCCTCGGTGCTTTGGCAGGATGCGTCTGTTTTAAAGATTTCTGGATCTCTTGTGCCTAGTTTACGGCTGTTAGTAGCGCGTTCATAGCCGGTGTTACTTTTGATTCCATGCAGTCCAGCACTTTGAGCATATGTTCCAGAGGAACAATACAAGTCGATTAAGTGAGTCCGAAGCACATCCATATTCTTCCCCTCCCTTGTCACCCACTTCCCTTCTCAGTTTTTTAGCTTTCCAATTGAGTTTCGCTTTCGACGTTTGGTTTCTTTTGCACGAAAATATTTGGTGTTTCTATCCCCATCCTTGGGCCACAATGCCCTTGATCTTTCGAACCACATTATCTCCTCTAACTTGAGCTTATTTTCTAGTTCCTCCTCAAGCTGCCTCAATTCATGAATGTTTGTCCTAATGTTATCCTTCTTTTGTATGTTGGCTATTTTGTTTGTAAGAAACTTTATTCGGCTCTCAACATTGCTAAAAACAATAGAGTTCCAGGACTGAAGATATGTTGTGCACCCCTTCGCCCTCTCCACAAAAGCCAAGTTCTCACCATTACATTCCCACCCTCTTTGTATAATCTCCTGCAATTCGGGTGTGTAACCCATATTTTTCTCGAACCTGAAAAGGTTTGGTCGTCTTCTTCCTCTTTCTCGACCATTTGCGAGATTACTTTGAAGTTCTTAGAGAATCGGGAGTGATTCGATTTGAATCTGAGCAAGTGTTGTACACGGTTGTGTGGGAAGGTGTTCAGCCATTCTTTGTTAGCGCAGTACCGATCTAGGCGACACTGGATATTATGCACCCCTTCTTGGCCATTCATCCCTATGAATCGCCCCCCTCCACTGCTCAAATTAATCAGTCCCATCTCATTGATGATATCCTGAAAGGCTGCTACAGCTGAATCCGCTCTTGCGTTGCCCCCAAAATTTTCATTTGACCACATGATTTCGTTGAAATCACCTCCACATTCTTACGGTACACTATCCAACTGGTTTAATGTTGCAAAGTAGTTGCCGTTTGCGAGATCGCAAGTGTTGTTCTGGCCATCTATACAAACCTGAGAAGACCCACTCGCCGTTCATCTTGTGATCTCTAACTCGCATGGATTTGTGGTTTGTGGAGAAATTTATTAGGTCCAACATTATTGGCTTTCTCAAGAGGATGCAAAGACCCCCTCGACATGTATTTCCTTCTCCGTCGCATGAACGGGGAGGCACCCTTCAAGTTGCAACTGAAGGGAGTTTAACATTTGCATTTGGGTCGTTTTCAGTTTGATTTCTATCAGAAGGACTAGGTCTGGGTTGTTCTCATGCAGGAGCTTCTGTAGTACATAAACTGTCGCCAGGTTCCCAAGCCCGCGACAGTTCCAACAAAAAAGATTCATTGGTGTTGGCAGAGCTGCATGGTAGTCCTCGCCATTAGATTGTTTTGTTCCGAGTTTGTGAGCAAGGTCCCTTTTTGTTCTCTCTTGAGCTTTAGCATATCAGAGATCCCTTACCCTTCTTGGGGCCCTTGTTTTATCCCGAATTGAGTCTGATTCTGGCTGTCTGCCCATTCGCTCTTCTTTCTCTGTTGTGGGATTAGGATTGGCTTTCTTCCCAATCTTGTGTGGCTGGTTTGGTGGTTTATGGTGTTTTTTTTGTCAGAAGGTTCTAGCTTAATCTTTGGGTGCATGGGTGGGTTTTTTTGGGTATTGAGGGAGTTGTTGTGGTTCATTCCTGTTTTGATCACCGATGGGTCGGTTATGGGCTGGTCTTGTATTTGTGTGTGATTTGGGCGCATGTGGCTGGTTTACCATGATAGGGGTGTCAAGGGGAGTGAGGTTATATTTTGTGTGGGTGGATTGTGTAGTGATGGTTTTTGGATCATGGAGGGCTGTATGTTGTGATATTTTAGATCTGTCTTTGGGATGTTTGTATGGTACGGGTTGAGTATAGGTGGGGTGGTATTGGATTGGTGGTATGGATGGGTTGAGCGGTGTTTGATCGGCGTGGGTGGTAGCAGTGTTTGGATGTGTTTTTTTGTTAGCGTTTGTTGTTCGGTGGGCTCGGGTTCTATTTGTATGAGTGTTTCCTTTGGTTAGGGGGTTTTGGTGAGTTGCGTAGTCAGGTTAGAATTTGGCTGGTGGAGTTTCTGTTGCTTGTGGGTCTCGTTAGTGTAGATGGCAAAATGTTTGTTACTTTTGGCCAGATTCTCCACTTCATTGGGTGCCCAGTTATATGGGCCATGTGGGGAAAGGTGGTTCTGTTGTCATCTTGAATAAAGTCCATGAACAACTTGTGTCTGCTCTGTAAATTATTTTGTTGTTAAGTTGTTTGTTCACTTTTCACCATTACGTGCTTCGTTGGTGATGCTCGGATCTAGTCACCGAGCGATATTTTTGCTTCTGAGATCTCAGAAGTCCCTCTTATTCCTTCGAGTACATCACACTCCCGTCTCATACGATGCCTACCTTTCGTATTCAAACGATACCCACATTACCCTGTTCTCTTTGAGTGCAATATTTGTTCTTGCTTGCATGGTTTGATATACATCCAAGACGATTTTGAGTCTCACACTTCCGCTGAAGCCTTCTAGGGATTTAGTGTCATATCCAGGACCTTCCCCATGCACTCCCCTATGCATCAAAGATATTTTTCAAATTGGGCTATCATTGGTAGGTCGTAGATGCAAATCTAAAAAGGGCCGTATTGCAAGTTGATCATCAAAGCTAAGCTCTTTCAAAATTAGTAAGTCTTTTTTAAAATGTCATGGCTCCATAGAAAGAACATGTTCCATATCCTCTATATCACGAAACTAGAACAAGAAAAGTTCCAAGGTCACTTCTCTTGCTGTCATTCCGTACTGCGGTTTCCATGCCTTTTTCATGGATTCCAGTAACCCGATTTTATTGAAAGGCTTGCTGGTGAGTACTCTTCCCATGAAACACAAAGTCGATTTTTTGTATTCACCTTTCTCAATCTGTATTAGTTTCCCCCTGTTCTCCTTTTCCTCTAGTACCAACTTGTTTTCATTGTGAGCCATGTAATATACCCAAAGTACCTGTTGAGAAAATAGAACAAAACAAAGACTATAACAACACCATCTACTGCTTAGCCGGAAAAGATGATAAAAGCAATAAAACATATGACTACCAAAACCCTAGGTTCAAGAATCAATAATAGACATGACGTAAGAATAGGAATTCCGCATCATTAATGCTGAATAAGAAGCAGAGAATATGAGTCAGTACATTTTTTACTTTTAAAGTCGGGGGACAAGATCTGAAACGGAGGGAAAATAAATGCAAGGTATCATAAATGCTTAGATTTAGATGTAATGGAGGATAGTGTGTCTGGTTCTCTGAATACCAGGCCGTTTGACTTCTTCCATCCATCGTGAGCTCACCGTCGATCACCCTAAGAGAAAAGGGACACAAAATCTCCGTACGAGATTACAAAAACCCTAAGTGAAAGAGAGACGCCAAGAAGTGGTTATTAGCTCCAGGACAAGGTAAAAGTGAAACACTATAAAAACGAGACAAATAATTCCAACAAGGTTACTCACCTGCCTATTCAGAGGATCCTCACTAGTTCATCTAGGGGTGAGCACGGGTCGGAGCGGACCGGAGATCTGGGTTGCTCCGGAACCAACCCGAAATTCGGAGATCTCCGAAATTTTGGCTCCGGAACCGAACCGAAAAAATAAATCTTCGGGACCGAACCGAACCGAAAATCGGGTCGGTTTGGTTCGGAGATTCGGGTCTAATGGAGCGGATCAGTTCGGTTCGGAGATTTCGGAGATTCAGAGTTTTTCACTCAAAATAATAGTATTTCCCTAAAACATGACTATATCATATCAAATGTTAAAACAACATATAGTTCAATAAAAGACATTAAAATTGACCAACATAACATAGTTCATATGTGAATACAAGTCTAGGAGTCAAATTAAGCAAAATAAACTTCACATATTACATAATAGCTCAAAAATAATAACCATTAACATCTCAATATTTCCACTTCTTAATCAATTAAAGCTTTACATTAACTTTCATCTTCAACTTTCGTCTTCAACTTTCATCCTCAACTTATTCTTCCGGTCCGTGATCCCATTGACACCTAATAAAAGCAAGAGGAATAATTGTTTAAGTCATTATGCTACGGAAATAAATATGCACAGAAATTACGTGATCCCATAAATAATGCTCGTATGACAACAAAATACACAAATATTATTTCATATACCTCTCTAAGTTTACATCAACTACTAGTGAGACAAACTCAATGCACACTTTTCAAAGTCAAACTTACATTTACGGAAATTCAAAAAACTATTAAATAAGTTTAATTATTTGCAACAAAACAATCAATCCAACCGTATCAACATAGAACTAGCAATCAAACCAAACTATTAAATAAGTTACATTTACATTTACAAATACTATCACAGACTAGTAGTCTACCTCATCAATCCAATCCAGTTTTTGGCAAGAAATTATCTTTGATTTCAGGATCTTTAATTGCACCTGCAAGAGAAAAAAAAAGAAGAAAAATATTAGCTTTTTCCAAGAACTACAAACCATCAAATATTAATCAAATATTAATTATACATACAAAGTATGATTACCTAATTCAATTTTCTCCATATCGGCTATTAATTCTTCAACATCAATGGAACGGTTGGAATTCCTCATCCAATCTTGGAGGCAAATAATAACTTCAGCTGTAGTAGGAGTTAAAGAACTCCTAAAACGGTCCAAAGTTCGACCGCCGGTGCTAAAGGCCGATTCAGATGCTACCGTCGAAGATTGAGTTGCCAAGACATCCCTAGCAACACAACTTAAAGATGGAAACCCGACCAAATGAGTCTTCCACCACCCTAATACATCAAATTCGGGAACATATTTTTTGTTCAACTCCTCCAAATACATATCCAGTTCATCTTTATCTACAACCCCTTGTTCACTCTCACCATCTAGGAAGAACTCATCAACATTTTCCATTAGAATATCAACTTGGGAACTACCCTTACCCACACCCTTTTCTTCTTTAATTTTCTTATAATCCCCCATTAATGCTTTCAAAGCGGAAGTCACCCTATCTCGAACCTCAATTGCATCATTTTCAGAATAATGCATCTTGTACTTAGCAAACAAGAATCTCATCTTATACCTAGGGTCTAACACAACAGCACAAAAAAGCATAACATTCATCTTACTAATAGACCCCCAATACTTGTCAAACTTCATTCTCATCTGTGTCCCCATTTCCCTCAACCAAAGATCATCGCTTTTCACAAATAATTCTAAATCCTTTAAGATGCGAATTATTTCAGGAAAACATATATTCGCAGTGCAATAGGACGTAACAGACAGCTTGGTGGTGACATCAAAGAAACGTTTTAATACTTTGGTAAAGTGAGCAGCATGGGCCCAATCTATCTCATTGGGCAACTCGTCTCCAAATTCACCCACATACTTCTCATCCATATCCTCAAACTTATCAAAAGCTTTTTGATAAACTAACGCACTTTCAAGCATCAAGTATATTTAGTTCCATCTAGTGGGACAATCATATTGCAAAGAAGCCTTAGACTGAATGTTTGCAATCTCACAACATTTTTTGAACAGACTCAACCTCTGGGGCTGCCCCTAACATACTTAACAACATTAGCCCCTAACATACTTAACAACATTACAAATTTTTTTTACTGACTCGTTAGCAATCTCTAGACCGTCTTTCACAATTAATTGCAAAATATGAGCAAAACATCTCATGTGAAAGGCCTCCCCACCCAAAACAAATGCATTTTTCTTCGCCAATTTTTTCTTTAACTGTTGAATTGCAGTGTCATTTGACGATGCATTATCAACTGTTATGCACATTACTTTATTTATCCCCCATTCCTCCATGCAAACATCAATAGCATTCCCAATATTGACCCCTTATGACTTTTAATAATATTGACCCCTTTATGACTTTTAATTATGCAAAAATTCAAAATTCTTTTTTTACTGCTTCTTCTATCTATAATTAAATTTGTATTTTTTTTTCTTTAATCTCTAGCAGTTTCTTAGTATAGATTCTTAGTTTTTCCCTCTTGATTCTTGGGGAAACTTATTAATAGCTTAATCAACAAAAATCATAACTGATTCAACAGCTTATTTTACAAATAAGCTATTTTAACTTTTCCTAAGCTTAATTCTTGTTTCATAATCTATTCAATTCATTGTTTATTTATATAATTTAAACCTAATCAACAAGAATCATAACTGATTCAACAACTTATTTTACAAATAAGCTATTTTAACTTTTCCTAAGCTTAATTCTTGTTTCATAATCTATTCAATTCATTGCTTATGTATATAATTTAAACTACATTTCAAGAAAAAAAAAAGGAAAACAGAAAACTTGCTAGTAAACTTTAATAACCAATTTTAAACTTTACCAAAGAAACGTCGGCCGTAGCAGAGGCGTCGGCGGGGGCAGAGGCGTCGGCGGTGACGGTGGTGGTGGCGGACAGAGTAGGGCGACTGTAGGCAGTGGCGGTGGTAACTGGTAATAGCGACAGAAAACACGGCGATAGGCAATGGGGTTGGTGGTTGGCCTTGTGGCTGCAGTAGCGGTGGTGGCGGCGGTTGTCGCGGTAGTGGGGCGAGAGAGCGGTAGTGGGGTGAGAGAGTGAGGCGGAGTGACTGTGAGTGATAGAGTGAGCGGGGCAAGAGAATTGATTAGTGGATTAGGGTTTGTTAAAGTTATTAAAACTTAAAAGAAAACTTATAAATATATGTATACAGTACATAATATATATATACAATAATGAGGTATTCTACTAAAAAATCGATTTTTTAACTCTGAAAATCGATTTTTCACCGCTAAAAAAAACACGCTACATTTATTTTTCATTTTTTACGGAATCCTTTATGGTATTCTACTAAACAATTAGGTTTTTCACCATACAAGATCTTTTTCTCCCAAAATTTATTTTATCAATTTTTTTTTCTTCTCTCATCTCTCTCCCAAAATCTTAATATTAAATTTTAATAAATTTTGAAATATATCATATTGATGGATAATAATAAACAAAGAGAAGATACATAATCCAGAATTCCAATATAATTGAATAAGTGAGAAAATAAATATTTTCTGGACGATTATTCTTATATAAAATCTTTTATTGGTTTAGTTCATCAATTTTTTATGCCTATTAAGATATAAATCCAAATTCAACTTTATTTATATAAATGAGCTTATTATATGAAATATTGAAGATTATTGGATATAAATTTGAAAGTTTTGAGTTCATCTATATTTATTAAATTTCTAAATCCAAATCCAACTCTATTTATATCAATGAGTTTATCTTTATTTATATAAATGAGCTTATTATATGAAATATTGAAGATTATTGGATATAAATTTGAAAGTTTTGAGTTCATCTATATCTATTAAATTTCTAAATCCAAGTCCAACTCTATTTATATCAATGAGTTTATCTTTATTTATATAAATGAGCTTATTATATGAAATATTGAAGATTATTGGATATAAATTTGAAAGTTTTGAGTTCATCTATATCTTTTAAATTTCTAAATCCAAATCCAACTCTATTTATATAAATGAGCTTATCATATGGACTATGCATATTCAGTTCATCTTAAATAAAAAAGTATTTTCTATATCTTTCTTAAAATTTATTTCTAGTAGAGGATATTTTGTAGGTAAATTAATAAAATATTTTATATAAGAATAATCTTCAACAAATCTTTTATTTCTCAATCCTATTAAATGATATTGGATTATAGATTATGTAACTTCTCTTTATTTATTATTAAGAATCAATGTGATCTAAAATTTATTTATATACAGTTTTCGGTTCTACTCGGTTCTGATTTCGGTTCCTCGGTTCGGAACGGTTTGGTTTTGTCAAAAAAAATGTCGGATTGGTTCGGTTTGGATAAAGTCAAAAAGTCAATGGTTCTTTTCGATCTGGAGTGCTTTCGGTTCGGATTTCGATGCGGACCGGATAATCTCCGAGACCCGTGCTCACCCTTAAGACCATCTTTATCAACAACCTCCCACAACCTCCCACAACCCAACCTATCAATAAAATATTCATTTCTCTCTCTTCCACATATACAACCTACTCCACAACCTAAAAAATACATTTTCACACTTTATCAACAACCCAACCCAACCCAACCCAACCTAACATTTTAATATATATTAATTTCTTTTATCCAAATACAGGTCTTATTTTCCAATAAAATTAATATTTTTGATACGGTTTAATAATTGCATATTATTTTTCGCGTTTTTTTTAATATATTTCAAGAATAAAAAAAATATTTGAATTCCGTAATTACAATAAATCGATTTTGTTTTTCCGGTACGTTTAAAATAACATGATAAAATAATAACCAAATTAAAATTGCAAAAGTTGAATTACGAAATCGAAAAAAATAAATTAAGCTACAAATACATGTCTGAAATACTAAATTACAAATAGAATACATTAGGCTCTATTTATAAAGGGACCAAAATTTGGCCGGCCCGACCCGGTTAGGTGGGGTCTGTCGGGCTAACGTCATATTTTGGATCGGTCCAGGTCGGGCCAAAATTTAGTTAGTCCTAGATATATTCGTCCGGCCCATGATATTTCCCTATAATATACTAAGATTATCGGATCGGCCCGGGGTCCGCCGGGGATTTAGCCCATCGGACCGGTCCAGACGAGCCAACTATTTATAAAAAGAATAAAATAAAGAGCTTCAAATTTTAATTCAAAAAATATCAACATTAGATTCTATTCGTAGAGAAAAAAAAAATAAGAATTTTGATAATTTTTTAATTTTTATAAAATAAAAATTATATTATTTATTTATTATTAAAATTATATCCAATAAATAATTTAATACGACAAATGAGATACCGACATGTGGCAGGTTGTGGAAGGGGGTTGGGTTGTGGACTAGGTTGGTTGACCAACCCCATCCACAACCTAGGTCACCAATGATTGGCAATTTTTGCTTTAATTTTTAATCCCTTATTTTGTCATCTAGCCATGCCCTTGACCTCCAAGGACATGGATAAAGCTAGTCTAAGTTCATCACCTCCCTATTGTGCCTACTTAGGCGTCTATTGTGATTACTAACCTACCTATTGTTACTCACCTGCCTAATGTGGTTGCTCACTTGCCTATTGTGGGAGGAACAAATAAGTAGGGTTATTAATTATAGATTTTTTTTTTTTATTATTATTTTTTTTTTTTAAATTTCAACATATGATTTGACCAACAAGCTCTCATGTGAGCCATGAAATCATTTGTTATACTTTGGTGTTACATCTTATGTTTCACTATATTCACTAATCAACATGTGTATGGTATGATGTTACAAATTAATATGTGTCACATAATGTATTGAGTGTAACAGAGGATGAAACACCTATTGTAACAGAAAATCTGAATTGCTCATGTGAGGGGGCAGATGAGCATTAGAAATAATTGTAAATTTTTTTCATTAAAAATTTCTGCTCAGAAAGTATTTTTCTTGTTCTTTTGGAATAAAGCATAATAGCATTATATATATCTTGTGAATAAATAAAAAACTAAATAACGAATTATTGTATAAAAATTCCGATAGAAGAGAACTTGGGCATACTTTCTTTAGGGAGTTAAAATATTCAAGAAGAAAATTGGGCTGGGGCTTTCTTGGAAAAATTAGACCCTACGTGCTAAATGACATTTATGTCTTATCCCAAGTCTATCAATTGTATATTTTAGTATTTATTTTATTTTATGTCACCATAACGTATTTTATTTATGTATTGTATATCTATGAAATTAATATGTAAAACCGAAACAAGCAGTCGATTTTCCACGTCTGAATATGTATGAATTTAAGTGACTCTAATTCATTAGTTTTCCACCAGAAATGTTTTTGTTACTATTATATATATTGGTTATGTTTGGACCTCATACTTTGTCCTGTTAACAACATATAGTATAAATTTTAATAAACACATATGTGGCAGTAAATGAAAATGAGGTTAGCAGAAAAAGAAAAGAGGATATGAAATTTTAGTGGGCTTACCACAAATTCCTCCATATTTTTCTCACAAGTATATTGAAAACCCAACGCCTTCCCGCCCTCCCTTTTTGTGATTAATTTTCAGTGCAGTTGAAAATTAATTTCCCACAATAAAATATCACGTGATTCGTGCAACGCATGCCCGTAATCCCAACCAACAATCCCTTCTCATACGACTCCCACATTCAATCCCGGTTCTTCCCAAATTCATCTTTCTCTTCTGCGATATAAATTAGATGGATAGGGCGGAGCTGCGACGCGTATTCAGTATGTTCGACCGGAACGGCGACGGAAAGATAAGCCGTAAGGAACTGAGCGAATCGATGGAGAAATTGGGAATCCACATACCGGAAAAGGAGCTGACGCAGATGATTGAGAAGATCGACGCCAACGGCGATGGATGCGTTGACGTGGAGGAGTTCAGCGAGCTCTACACGACCATAATGGAGGACGAGAACCGGGGAAGCGAGGAGGAGGATATGCGAGAGGCCTTCAAGGTATTCGACCAAAACGGTGACGGATTCATCACGGTGGAGGAGCTGAAGGCGGTGTTGTCGTCACTGGGGCTCAAACAGGGGCGGACAACCGAGGATTGCAAGCGGATGATCAATAAAGTCGACGTCGACGGCGACGGAATGGTAAACTTTGATGAGTTCCGAAAGATGATGAAGGGCGGAGGATTCGCCGCCTTGACTTGATTACTGCTCAGTGCTCACGCAACCACGGATCCAGATACCATGAATTTTACTTTTTTTTTTCCGATTTTGTTTCCTTTCTTGTTTAATTATGAAGAAAATTTGTGCATGTGAAATTCTAGTATCGCAGTTGAGGTTAAATATATGAACTCTCTCTCCTTTTCATTTTCAATTTTTTTTATGAAATTAGATACTAATTCCAACACAATATTTTTTAAAATTCGAGAAAAAATACTATTGTTTTTTGTATACTTACCTTAGATTATTTAAATTCTTGAAATATGTCTCACAATTGGATTATATATTGAGTGCTACAAGGATTATTTTTCAGTCATTCAATTTTTTATTATCAGAAATGCAAGAATTAATGGAATACTGTAATCCAAAAGTTAGAGGGCAGTGCAATCTGAAGCAGCAAATATGTGTTATCAGAAAACCAATTTAATCTTTATATAGTTTGCCGGAAACACAAAAATTGTTGATTAACATTATTATAATAATAGAAATTGGTTTATGAAAGAAAATTGTTGAATTAGTTTTTTTTTTTTAGAAAATGAGTGGGAATTGATCCCAAACCTGAGAATTGATTGAGGTCACTAACCTATGTTACAAGATAATTTATCAACTAAGCTATAACCAATTCCCGCTACATTTGATTCTTGATTCTTTGTTTATACAATTTTTTCTTCTCTCTTATTTTCATTTTCTTAATTATATCCGCATTTTACGGTGTACTAGATGTTCACTCATGCGATGCACGTGTTAAATATCTATTAATATAAAACATTGGCACTGTGTTTGCAAAACAAATTTCAAACTCATGTTAAAAAGTACTTAACATTTTCGACTATGCAAACGGTTATAATATTGGAAAAAAAAAAGGTGAAGTACAAAGAAATCAACATCAATCTACAAATACGAAAAACTTCTTTACACACAACATTTACAGTGGTATTGACATGCTTCTTCTCCGGATCACATATGAGAACCTTGAGTCCTGGCGGTTTGTAACTCTGGAAAATGCAACATATAACTGGCTGTGGCTGAAGACAGGTTTTTTTCAGAAACAAACCAACATGTGAGAGTGATTGACCCTGACTTTTGTTGATGGTCATTGCATAAGAAACCATTATTGGAAACTGTCGCCGCTGAAATTTGAAAGGCAACTTTGCATCTGATGGTGTCAATGACAATCTTGAAATTAAAATCGTCTTTCCTGCACTTGATCCTGTCATAGTCTTTGCTCTAATACATGAGTACCAAGCCTGGTGAAGATAAGTCTTGTACCATTACAAAATCCCAAAGTCGGATCTAGATTACGCCAAGGGATGACAACTTTTAGGTTTAATTCATGATTAGGGACACCAGAACACTTAATTGCATTTAAGAATTCTGGTGTATGGACTCCAGCTACGGCATCAACTGGAATATCAGACTTACTTACACTGTCGGAGCTGTAATAAGGTCGAAGTTCTGCATCATTCTTGTCAATAATGTGCTTATTTATTGAATCTACAACATCAAGAGTTTGTGCGAGTATGGCTCTTTGTTGCAAGTATTCAGGATTGTGAATGTTCTCTTGCAGATTTGGATAAGTACTTTCCACAATAACTGAGATTGGATCATCAGTATTCTGGAGAATTATGTCTTCCGGTATTTGTATAATTGATGCACCGTCTTCACCTTCGCCAATCACTCCATTACCAATATCCAGCAACCAGTTTGAAAATTCCTCTAACTCAGCACTTTCACATTCATAGCTAGTACTGTACAATCTCATATTTTTGTGAGTCTCAGGACCTGGCAATCTTTCCAGATGAAAGACAAATTGATTGTTGCATTGACTATATCTTGTCTTGATCCTCTAGGAATGACAGGTAATATTTGACGAAAGTCACCACCAAAAACTACAGTTTTGCCACCAAAAGGCTTACTACCATTACTCGTGTGAACGACCTTCATTACAACTTTCAAACTTCTATCAGTGTTTGAAAGCATAACTTATGCATCATTGGGGCTTCATCCTTGATAACGCCGAAACCCGGATATCAAACGGATCACGATCGCAGTAATAATCCAAAGCAATCAAAACATGCAAGAACTTAGATGACACAAAGATTTACGTGGGTCGATCCGGAGATCTACGTCCACGGGAGAAGGCAATAACCTTCCGAGGTGTTTCACTATTCTTCCTTGAATACCGGAGTACAATTTTACAAGTAATAGTTCTAGAATCCAAAAATCGGAACCCTAAACTCAACAACAATTCCCTTATTTATACTCTACAATAACAACCCCAACTAAATCCCTATCAATTCGCCCATCAAATCTGCATGGCTGTTGGAAAAGATCATGGGGATCTTTTCCCAACTTCCAAAGACGCCGTGGATGGGCTTGGCTGCGTTGGGCTTGCACTTTTGGGCCCAATTGACCCGTCTGGCGGGCTAGACCGATCCGGGGAGATTGAGCCATACCTATCAGATGCACCCCACCAGCCGGAGCGAGGTAGGAGCTTCGGTTTAAAAGATTTATGTGTGGGCCGATGCGTATGCGCTGTAGCCGAGGTTGAGATGGAGTAGTATCTGAGTCCGGTTTTGAAAGAGTCAACCGGTGTCGAACTGAGTTACCCCCCCAGGGTGAAAGAGTCAACCGGAGTCGAATTGAGTTGCCCCCCGGGGGGAACGAGTCAACTATTGTCGAACTGAGTTACCCCCCGGGGTGAAAGAGTCAACCGGAGTCGAACTGAGTTACCCACCGGGGTGCAAGAGTCAACCGGAGTCGAACTGAGTTACCCACCGTGGTGCAAGAGTCAACCGGAGTCGAACTGGATGACCACCGAGGTGAAAGATTCAACTGGAGTCGAACTAAAAGAAGGGTAGCCGAGGTGACAGAGCCATCATGAGTTGAAGTGACGTTTATTCAAATCCCAAGACGCGTGTTCCCCACTCGCCTAGGATACTGTGATGCGCGTGACAAGCACGTGCGCATCCAAAGCGTTGAATTCGAAAAGTCATGATCTGGGCTATTGATTCTTGAGTATACACTACAAGAAATATTACAGATAGTGACTGATTTTAGTGACGGATAATTTCCGTCACAATCAAATTATGGACTAGTGACGGAATACCCACGGATAGAGACTACAAGAGTGTTTGAGTATTAGCAACGACTTAGTGACGGAATTATGACGGAATTTAGTGACGGAAAAAAATCCGTCATTAAACCGTAATGTTGTGACGGGAATATTCCGTCATTAATCTTGTATTGACGGAATAGTGACGGAATTGTAGTCGTTGCTATGTAATGACGGAAAATATTCCGTCATTAATCTTGTATTGACGGATTAATGACGGAATTTTAGTCGTTGCTATATAGTGACGGAAAATATTCCGTCATTAATCTTGTATTGACGGATTAATGACGGAATTGTAGTCGTTGCTATGTAGTGACGGAAAATATTCCGTCATTAATCTTGTATTGACGGATTAATGACGGAATTTTAGCCGTTGCTATGTAGTGACGGAAAATATTCCGTCATTACTTAATGCCCATGTAAATGCACTTATTCAGTGACGGAATTTTCGGTTACTACTTTAGTGACGGAATAGTGACGGAAAATTCCGTCACTATTACCCTAAACGACATCGTTTTGGCCCTAATTAATTAGGGACGGAAATATTTCCGTCACTATACCAAAACGACGTCGTTTTAGACCTCCAATGCTTAAAAAAATAAAAACGTTACGCGCCAGCTTCGAACCCCTGACCTGGTGGATATAAGGCAAGTTGCTTACCACCAGGACACCTATTAATTATTGAGAATTGCTTGCTTGGTTTTTACATATTCAATTTTTCCACATTCAGTTTTCCCCAAATCCCTAATCTCCTCTCTCATTTTGCTCCCCATCGTTGAGAAAGCTTCCACCAGAAATTCGAACACTCAAATTCCGGCATCTTCTTCAGAGCTCGAATTCGAACACTCAAATTCCAGAATCCGCTTGGCTCTCTTCTTTTTTCTAACATCAATTTACTCGATCTTCTCTCTTTTGTTGCGAACGAGGAAAGCAACCGCTAGGCAAGGCAAGGCTTCGGATTCAGGTTGTTTCTGCCCTAATTTATATACATTTTCATATTGAGCAACAATTGCGTTTATAAGTTGCCATAATTTAACTAACGAAGATTAAGAGTAGCTATTCAATTCTGATAAATCAAAACCATAATTGAAAGCATAATGCTTGTCAAGAGAAACAATTCTTCTTTTCACTTTGTACGCATCATTTTAACAAATTCCTTTGTGTTTGAATATTGTGTGACACTTTTTTGCTGTGTGTACTGTGCTTTAAAATTTCTGATAAAATTTTTGAAGGCTACTGAACTTTTGTTGGTCCAGTCTAAGAGAGGGGAAACGTGTGACACCGGTTTGTGTTCATCTCAAGCAAAACAGATTTAGTATATTTACTTGTACATCATGCTTTATTGGTTGTACACTTGGCTTCAGGTCGATGGATTTTTTTTATAATCATTTATTTAATTTTCGTTTACTTGTGAGGATGTGCAAAATTTAACTCTGTTCTTGATGTTAGAAAAAAGAACATATCTACTGTTATTTTCTTGAAGATGCACTCAGGAAATTATCTTATTAGCTTCATGTGTGTGTTAACACACCATGGCTGAAGGAATGGGGATTAATATGTTACACCAACATAATTAATTTATGACTTTGCAAGGGCTTCCTAGTGGTGAACAAGGAGTGGAAAGCTTTGACAAGAAAAGTTTCTGCACTATAATTGATATTTGAAGGAACAACTACTGCTAAACTATATGTTTAATGTTGTAATTTATCTTATTAGCTTCATTTGAACCTTTTCATACATGGTAAGCTAATCTTGATAATCTATCAGGTTAAACCATGGATAAAAACAAGCCTTGCTCCTGGCTCTGGAGTTGTTCAAAAGTATTTGCAGAAGAGGTATTGTTCCTGTTTTTATTTCTAGGCGCAGTATTTCATCATTATTCGTATTTTGAGGTATAACTTTTATTTCATTCTTTGTATGATTCAGTGGGTTACAAGAATACTTAAATCAGCAAGGCTTCAATATTGTGGGGTATGGTTGTACAACATGCATCGGAAATTCTGGGGAACTGGATGAAACAGTTGGTGCTGTTATATCAGAGAACGGTATTTTCATGTTTGACTGTAGTCTAGTGTCAATGTTTTGCTGCATCTTTGTGATTCAAGTGTTATTAATTAAATTTGGTGTAAGAAGTAAATGCTAAAGTCCTTGGATAGAACTTCTGTCATGCTTATCATTTATTGCTCAACTTAGTGAAAGCTTCAGAAGTATTCGATGCCATGAATTATTCTGAATCTTTATTTCTTAGCTATATATGGAATCTAGTTATCTAATGGTATTCAAGTTGAATGAGGCACTGCCTTATGTATCTAGGCGTTATTGCAGGGTATAGCATGTCTCCTACCTTGCACCCAAAGTCCATCCACATAAAATTAACCGAAAGTACATTTTACCTATCATAGAGTTATGTAGTATTGTAGGCTCAAAAGTTGTTCTAGTTGATATAAAGACACTCTGAAATTTGGTCAGAGAACTAATTTTATCCATCTCTAATGTACCAAACTATCTATGTCTCATATATTCCAGTTCATCTTTCACAATCTGATAATTATAGTATTTGACTAATATATTTTATTTGAATTTTTGAATTTCAGTACAGTGTCCCTTGCTGGACTTCACGAGCAGTTATCTAATTTATTATGGATCCACAGTTAGAAGTACATGTGACTGAAAACAGGGATCTGAGTGGCTTAAGTGAAATTCGTAATGGCAATGTTTCTGGAAGGGTAGAAGCTTTTAGTGGTCTTGCTGAAGGTAGAAGCTATCTATTGCGTTTTTCGTTAAGCAATTTTTTATTCTTTTGCATTTTCCTAATGTTTCATAATGTACCTGCTATTGTTTTTCCTCTAGAAAATTGGAGTAGCTGAATCATGATAAAGATGTTGAACTCTGTTAAAGTTAGAATTAAAACAATCTGTTAAAGTTAGAACTAAAATTTTTCTGATGAGTCAATTATTAGCCTCCTGTAATTTAAAGAAATTCTATTAGTCAATTATCAGCATGGGGTTCAAGTAGGTGGCAAGTGCTTCATTTTCTCCGCTAAGATATTTCTTGGGCATTTTGCTTGTACATTTACAGTCACAAATTGCAATCTGGAATGAATCTGAAAATGAGTTGTATTCAGATCTTAGAATATTTACTATGTTTCATGCAAAATTTGAATTAGAAATTGTTATCGATGTTGAAATTGGGAGTCTTTCAGGAAGTGAAAGTTATTGGTCGACCCCTTTGAGGAGATCATGGAGCAGGAAAGTTTCTCATGTTGACGCGAATGGCTGTAAAAACCCCAATGGCTCAGGGCTTCTAAATAACTCAAATGATTCAGAGAAGAGTACAGATGTAAAGGAAATCAAGAAGACCGTAAGGACGCTTACTCCAACATCTGAACAGTTGGCATCCTTAAATTTAAAAGAAGGGAAGAATGTAGTCATTTTCACCTTCTCAACCGCAATGCTCGGCAAGCAACAGGTTACTTCTATTTATTGTTATTTTGCCTCCCACTCTTTCTTCTTGTTATTATGTATTTTGTTGTGTAACTTTGCTTTGTATTGGCTCGAATTTTATATCCAGGTCGATGCCTGGATTTTTCTGTGGAGATGGGACACTCGGATTGTGATATCTGATGTCGATGGGACAATTACTCGGTAATATTTTTTCTCATTCCTCTGAATTGTACAGTCCTTAATTGATCAATTTCATAACATCCTCTTTATGGACTAGTTGAATTTGTCACATGTGTGATGTGTCATTGATAACTATCGCTTTGTCATTCCATCAGAAACATCTCTTTTGGTAAACCGTAAATGCCTTCTTACAGTATCTAATTATTGTTGATCATTCCTTTTGATACAGATCTGATCTTCTAGGTCAGGTCATGCCATTGGTTGGTATGGATTGGTCGCAGACAGGTGTTGCACATCTCTTCTCAGCAATCAAGGTCCATTAATATCTTTTTCTTATACTCATTGAGAACATATTTTGTGTGCAAATTATATTTTATTATTTTACTGCACTCTCCACATTACTTTGTCATAAGTTCCATATAAAGAGTATTGCTCTAATTTATTTATTTATTTACTATTTTTGTCCCAAAAAAGTGTCTTGTTTTAAACGTCAGGAGTTGATATTTGATTCTTTCCTCATACCTGGCGTAACTCAACGTCTAAACAAATTAAATGTGATTAAAAAAAATGCTGCACTTGGGAGAACCAAGATTTTGTTTTTAATAAATGGTGTATTGTTTTCTAATTACCTTTGATTAGTTAGCCAGCAACCTTACTGCTCTGCTACCATGTTGTTATGTAAGTACAATGCTTGCATTTTCCTGATTTCATCTTCACTTGATTGATTCTTTAATAATTCTACATCCTCATTAAGAAAAGTCATAGTGATTCGACCTTCATCACTTTCGAATCTGTCTACAAAAATGGGAGCAAGTAAAACAATGAAATGTAACATACAATGATAATCTTATTTCTATTTTTAGTCTTTTTGAAAGCATACTAACTCTTTTCAATGGAATGCAGGTAGGGCGCAGCTGATACCTTACCTAAAGAAACAGTGATTTGGAAATTGAACTTATTTCAAACTGCTGCTGCCTATGCTAATTCTCGTCTTAATGCTGTTAAAGCTGAAATACTCGTTCTTGCCAGGTTTTCTTTCTGTAAACCCTGAATTTATGGATATGATGTTTAATCATATGTACATGCAGACCATTGCTGTCTAGGCAATTGGAGTTTCAGAAATTCACACCATTTTTATCTGTTGTTCAGAAATAATGAAATTATATAATTGAGTTTTTAATACTTTCCATTGAAACTTAACCTTAATTTCTGCAGGATAATATGCTTCCTTGTCAAGATGAAGCTTCGAGGCTTTTACACTCGTCGGAAAATTGCATGGTAAGATGCTTCGTAGACAAAGGGTGCTCTATATTATTGGAATTTAATTTTGGAAGTGACTCGATCTTTTATTATTGCTGTACATGCTCTGTTTATTAGAGGATTGTTTTAGATGCAAGCTTCTCGAAAGCGCTGAAGTTTAAATATGCACATTATCAAGAACAATTTCATTATTATGAGGTTCTTGTTTGTGTGTTCTTTGTGGTTCTTTAAAAGATTCCATGGTCATTCTTTGTTAGTTTAATTATAGCGCAAGCTCTCTGAAATAGGAAGGATGATATTGTTTTTTATTTAAGTCTATGTGATCACCTTTTCTGTAGTTTTCCAAAAGCATGCTAATTGCAGTTTCATCTTATATAACAATTTTCATTAATGCAAGACAATGGCATTAATCTATCGACTGTTATTAAAGGTACTAGCACATACTGTCGTTCGAGGAAACATGATTTTGTCATGGATTTCTTACCTCCTAGTATGTCAAAATACGTGCACGCAGCCACGGTATTCGGGTAATTAATCATTTATTTTTGTCCTTGTCTTTCCTATTTCTAACATAATTTCTGAGTATATAGTGAAACTTATATTGGCTATATAAAAGATTCTGCCATGCATCCTTTAGAGTTTTTAACTACAAAATTAGAAAAATTCAAGAGTGAAAGAAAGAGCAACTCTTATGATTCTGGTTTGAGCTGCATATCCAATTTGTGTTGTAAACGTATCCATAACTGAAAATATTGAGTATATAATCCAATACAGATTGGTGAACAATTATACTGGTCCGATATTTTTGTCTACTATGGAAGATGGAAATATAGTGAGAGGTTTAATAGGAGTGCCAAAAGGTCCAGTTTAGTTGGTAATCACATGCTTATGGCATTAGAACTTGCTCCATTAATTGATGAATTTGTGCCGGACAATGGTGATCAGATGAAAATCCCTTTTCTAAGTGACCTTTTAAGAAGTTTCTATAAGAAATATGATTTATTCAACTTCAGACAACTATCTACACTTTTTTTAATCAATCACTAGGAGTGTTAGTTCACTTGTATTTTATCATCAATCATTAGGAGTTAAAAACTGAATCACATTTCACTATGTGTGTAGGACCGGAATGAGCGGCGAGGTGGCCAATCAACCACTACATGTTCCAGTGGTTCTACCAAAGATTCTGGGCCGCTTGTACGACCTGTTTGGGAAGCCAATACGAATAAAAGGAACGAAATAGATGTTGAAGGATGACAAAGAAAAAACATCGGTTTAGCTCGATCCAAGAGCTGTCGTCCAGCTCTCAAATCAGCCTGCTTGAAGTGAATTTTAGTTGGAATAAAAATGGTGATCTATGTTTAGATTAGTGCTCTGATTGGTTTAACTTTAGTTATGTTTGTTGGTATTTTATGGGAAAAAATAGAATTCATGGTGGCTAACAATATTTAGTAATGGAATATGTTTTTATTTGTTCATGTCCAATTATAAAGTTTAATTAATGATTGCTAATGGGGAATTTGTACATGTAATTGCATATAGCTTGTTCATTTTTACAGGTTAAGAAAGAACATTTTTTTCTTAAATAATGACATTAATCAGATAGCATAGTGACGGAATAAAGACGGATTTTTTTTTTTGTAACGGAATAATTCCGTTACTAATATAGGCAAGATAGTGACGGAAATATTCCGTCATTAATTTATGACGGAAATATTCCGTCATTAATCCTGTAGTGACGGACTAGTGACGGAATTTTAGTCGTTGCAGTTTAGTGACAGAAATATTCCGTCATAATTTTATGACGGATTTTTTTAGAATTGTGACAGAATTTCCGTCATTAAACTAGTGACGGAATAAAAAATCCGTCATTATCGATTTAGTGACAAAGGTTTTTGTAACAAAATATTTTCGTCACTAATCCGTCACTATTCATTCATTGTGACGGAATTTTTCAGTTTAGTGACGGAAATTTCCGTCGCAATCAATTATTTTTCTTGTAGTGATATATATAAGGCGTGCACAGGAAGTTTTCCATCACTTTCATTTGCAATTTGCGATAGACAAAGAGCGGGAGAAAAAAGAGAATCAGCCTTGCAAGGTCGTGAGCAATCGCATATCTGAAACAAGTAAGTATGTCATCTTCTTCGTCTTCGTCTTTGATTAGGGAAGTGGGGACGACGGAAGCCCTTCTAGACGCAGAGCCATTGCGGTATATTATCCCTGAGAGGAGGGAAATTAGAACGGTGTATAGGGTAGAAGCATGGAAATTGCCACCCGAGCAGTAGGTTTTAGTGACTGCTGTGAGGAGGACTTCGAGGTTGCCGCGGAGGCGCCGCGAATGTCTCGGGTGTATATAGAAGCCATTATGCCGTCGTTTTATTTTCCCTTTAACTTAGAATACATTTTGCCGGAGCCCAGCGATCGAGCCTGTTGTCCACCCAAGGCGTTTATAGCAGTGTACATAGATCATCTGAAAGTAGGACTTAGGTTCCCGCTGTGGGATTTCGTAGTTTTGCTTTTGAGGTTTTATGGCATTGCATTGTGCCAGCTGGCGCCCAATGCGGTGAGGCAAGTAGTGGGGTTTTTGGTAGTATGTAAGAGGACCGGGGTAGAGCCGGATGTAGAGATTTTTAGATTTTTCTTCCAACTCAAAGCCTTCGGGAAGTCGAAGGGATGGTATTCGTTTAGCCCGAGGCCCCGGGGTGGGTTTAAGGTTAAAAACCCTAGTAAGGTAGAGGGTTGGAAGGAGAAATTTTTATTCATAGCTATTTTCGGATTAATTGAAGAATACAAAAATAAATTTGAAACATAAAGTACCGCGGTACGAAAGTGAAAGTATGTACAGAAAATGTAAAAGAAGAAGAAGAAGTAATTGAAAAGGGAAACTATAGGTAGAAACGCCGCAGATTGCTAATGTGCCAAGGGCGAGGCATCGGTGTGCCATCCAAATGTTCTAACTGATAGCTCCCGAAGGCGTGAGCGGCAGTGACGCGATAAGGCCCTTCCCAGGTGGCATGCAGTTTGCCTTCGGGGGTAGCTTTGTTGGCCGAGTTTAGCCGGAGCACTAGGTCGCCGACCTGGAATTGTGTACCTCGGACTCGGTTGTTATGATCTGGGCTGCTTGTTGCTTGCACTTTGCTTGTCGTATGAAAGATTGCTCGCGACGGTGATCAAGCTCGTCTAGGTTGGTACGGAGTGCTTCCTCGTTAACCTCGGGATCAAGGTGCAAAAGTATAGGGCTGGGTACTCCCACCTCGGCAGGAATGACAGCCTCGGAGCCGTAGGTGAGACTATAAGGAGTCTCCCCAGTGGAGGAATGTGGCGTTGTGCGATAAGCCCAGAGAACTTGCGGGAGATTCTTTGCCCAGAGACCCTTGGCCTAATCCAGTCGTTTCTTGAGACCGTTGACAAGAGTGCGGACCTCTATCTGGCCATTAGCTTGGGGGTGAGCTACCGAGGTGAAAGCCTACTTGATGTGCAACTCCTCGCACCAGGACCGAAATGGATCATTGGCAAATTGTTTGCCGTTGTCGGATACAATCATACTTGGAATGCCAAAACGGCATCTAATGTTACGCCAGACAAACTTTAGAATATTTTGTCCAGTAATGGCAGTGAGGGGCTCGGCTTCGACCCATTTAGTGAAATAGTCGACAGCAACCACGAGAAATTTAAGTCCCCCCGGAGCCACTGGGAACGGTCCAACGATGTCAATACCCCACTGTATGAATGGCCAGGCACTTTGTATGCCAATGAGCTCGGTTTGCGGCAAGTGCTGCACTCGGGAGTGCTGCTGACATTTGTCGCACTTCGACACCAAATTGTGGGCATCACTGAACAATGTGGGCCAGTAGTATCCCCACCGAAGCACTTTCTTGCCCAACGTACGGGACCCAATGTGACTTGCGCATGCTCCTTCGTGAAATTCCCGAAGAACATAGTTGGCTTGGACCGGGCCAAGACATCGGAGGCTCGGCTGCAAGTATGACTGACGGTACAAGATTCCATCGTGAAGTGTGTACTTTGGTGCTTTCAGAAGTATCTGCCGAGCGAGTAATTTATCTTCGGAAAGTGCCATTCCGAAGATACTGGAGGATCGGGGTCATCCAGTTAGGATCGGCATCAGTCAGCACAGAGACCACCTGCTTATCAATCGAAGGGTGGGTAGCCTCTTTGACGATTATGTCCGGAGACACATTTGACGGGACCGCGGAGGCCATTTTACTGAGAGTATCAGCTTTAACATTTTCTTGGCAGGGTATCTGCTGGACATCAATCGAAGTAAAAGTTAACAAAAGTTTGCGAGGTAATTCCAGATACCTTTTCTATGTATCATCCTTTGCCATATATGTGCCCTTGATCTAGCTTGAAACCACCTCGGAATCAGTGTATAGCTGGATATGCGAAGCTCTGAAGGTTTGGGCGAGCCGGAGCCCAGCGATGACGGCCTCGTACTCAGCTTCATTGTTGGTCACTTTAAACTTAAAGCGCAGGACATATTTGACTTCGGTGTCTTTTTGGGACTAGCTAGAAGGACCCCGGCCCCACTGCCTCGGGTAGCAGAAGCGCCGTCGACGTATACATGCCACTTGTTGGCTTCGGCTTCGGGGTCAATTTGGGGTATAGCCTCAGCTTGTGTGACAGTGTCGGGATTATTGAACGGGACCTCGACTAAAAAATCCGCGAGAGCTTGACCCTTAATGGATCAGCGAGGTAGAAATTGTATATCGTGTTCCCCGAGCTCAATGGCCCACTTCGCCAAATGACCCGATACATCGGGCTTGATAAGAATCTGACGAATTGGTTGATTTGTGAGGACTCGGATAGCATGCCCTTGACAGTAAGGACGCAGGCGGGGGCCACCATGACTAGTGCCAGAACTGTTTTTTCCGCCACGGAGTAGCGGGTTTCTGCCCCTTGGAGTGCTCGACTAACAAAGTACACGGGTTGTTGACTTCCATGGTCCTCGCGGAGGAGGGCCGCACTAATGTCTTCATCGGCGGAGGCCAAGTATATATAGAGGGGCTCTCCGGGGAGAGGTGCTGACATAGTGGATAACTGGCTAATGTGTTGTTTCAGGGCCTCAAAGGCTTCGTCGCACTGCGAAGTCCATTCAAATTTCCTTGCTTGGCGCAGAATTTTGAAGAAAGGAAGCTGGCGCTCCGCTACCTTGGATAAAAAATGATTTAGGGCGGCAAGTCCGCCAATCAAATGTTGGATGTCTTTTACGGTCTTCGGCGGCTGAAGATCCAGGACATCCCTGATCTTGGTTGGGTTGGCTTGGAGACCATGCTGTGAGACCAAGTACCCAAGGAATTTTCCTGACTCGACTCCGAAGGTACAATTAGCTGGATTGAGTCGGAGATTATGGCGCCGTAGTGTCCTTAATGTCTCGGCAATGTCCTGCACACATGATGTAGGAGAATGACTCTTAATGACGAGGTCATCGACATATACCTCAACATTGCGGCCTATCTGATCCCGGAAGACGTGGTCCATAAGACGTTGATAGGTGGCTCTGGCATTTTTGAGTCCGAAGGGCATTTTCTTGAAAGCAAAGCATCCAAAATCAATGATGAAGGCTGTTTTGATGGCATCTCGGCGGTCCATATAGATTTGGTGATATCCCTTGTACAAATCCAAAAAGCAAAGCGCCTTATACCCTGTAATGGCCTCAGCTTTTTGGTCAATAGACGGTAAAGGATAGCAATCCTTTGGGCAATGTTTGTTAAGGTCAGAAAAATCAACACACATCCTCCAAGCCCCACTGGACTTCGTCACCATTACTGGATTAGAAAGCCACGATGGATAATGAACTTCAAATAGGATGTCGGCATCCACGAGCTGTTGAACCTCAGTTCGGATAGCTACATTTCTTTCCGGGGCAAATTGTCGTCACTTTTGTTGTATTGGCTTCACGTTAGGGTCAATGTTCAACTTATGTGTGATAAGGTCGGGAGAGACTCCTGACATATCTAGGGGAGACCAAGCAAAGACTTCGGAATACTCCCTTAGCGTCTGGATGATGGCATTGTGTAACAATGGTATGTCCACGGCGCCTACTGAAATAGTTTGCTCTGGCTTAGCAATCGAGTGGCACTTCGGAAGTATCATTTCCGAAGGGCCCGGAGACACCCAGGGCAGGCGCCGGAGTGGATATTTGAAATTGAGGCTTAGGAGGAGCCTTGGTTGTCTTCTTGAGTGCGACATACATGCACTCCTTGGAAATTCTTTGATTCCCACGGATGGCGACCTCTCCGTGGGGTGTAGGAAACTTCAATGCTAAGTGATATGTGGAACAAATGGCCTTTGCCGGAGTGAGCCAATCTCGGCCAAGAATCATGTTGTATGGAGATGAAGAAGTTACCACATATAAATCTACGAAGATAGTTTTTATCGCTGGATACGTACCAAGCGACGCGGGGAAGTTGATAATTACCTCAGGTTGGACCTCGCCCTGAGTGAAGGTCTGTAGAGGCCCAGGAGCTGGCCGGAGCTGCTCGCGGGGTATACTCATCTTCTGGAAGCAATCAGTGAATATGACACTCACAGCGGCGCCGTTGTCGAGAAAAACTCGCTTAATGGTGACATTGGCCACGACCATGTCAATGACAATGGCATCAGTATGAGGGGTGAGTTCGGGAACAGGGTCGTCTTCGGTGAAGCTCACTGTTTCAGATTTGTCAAAACGCTTGTGACGTGGCTCCTCGGGAGGAGGCCTTCGCGCTTCGGCTTTAAGGGCACTTCGGGAAGTCCCTGTTGGCGTGGCGCCATAGATTACATTTATAATCCCGTGGACAACATGATTCGGTGGGTTGTCCTCGGGACCTCGTGTGGTGGCGGCGGTGGCAACAGTTGGGGTTGTTGCGGTTGATTTTGTTGACGATTACCCTGATCTTGTCTTTGGTAACCCCGATTTGTTGTTTTTCCATTGGGGTCTGTTTTATCTTGGGCCTCGGCCATTGTATCCTCCCCGACCTTGTTGTGAACCTCCGTTTTGGTTCGCTGAGATCTGTCCTCGGCCCGAGCTATGTATTGTCGAAGAAAACCTCGCTTCAAACAGTCCTCGATTTCTTTACAAAGCTTGCGACGTTCTTCGGTGTCGTGTCCATGATCGTGATGATATGCACACCACTTCTCATGGTTACGCTTCTCTGCCGGAGCAGTCATCCGTGGGCACGGTCGCAAATCATTCTTGTGAACAGAAAATATTTTTATCCTTGATCGCGTAAGGGGTGTGAGTTGAGGGATATCACTGCGAGGTTCCAACCTGCCTCTGCCCAAACGACTAAAGGCACTGGGCCGGGTACTAGTCCCGGCCTGTGTTTTGTCTAGCTGTTTCTTGGTAGTATGTTTCTCCCTCTTGCGCCGAGTTTGCTCTTCAGCTTTGGCAAACCTGCTCACGATGCCAAACAAAGCTCGGGTAGTGGTTGGAGGATGTCGTGCAAGATCGGTGTAAAGCGGTCCGGCTCGGAGGCCGTTCATGAAGGCCGTGATGATAACATCATCAGATCGGCTACCTACTTTTAGGCTTTCCGCAGTGAAGCGTTCAAGAAACTGAGAGACGGTCTCCCCGTCTCGTTGCTCCAGGTTCATGAGATCGGCCAAAGTGGCCATAGGCTTGGCTCGTGTATAGAAACGAGCCCAGAACTGTTCGGAAAGATCCCGAAAAGAAGTAACACTGCCGCGTGGCAAAGAATCAAACCAAATTCTGGCCTCATCTTGGAGATACTCGGTGAACACTTTGCACAAGTGATGCGGCGTGCAGCTCCGATTTAACATGGCATACTTGAACGCGCTCAAGAAGTTACCTGGATCCCTTGTGCCGTTGTATACGGGGACTGGTGGAAGTTTAAACCCTTCGGGGAGTGGAGTGAAAAGAATCTCCTCGGAGAACGGAGTGATTATCTCCCCATCAGCATCAAGGCCCAATACCTTGTCAAGCTCGGCAGCAAATTGAGCCTGCTCTCGTTCTAGAGGATCGAGTAAATGGGACCTCTCCAAGTGAGCCCGCTTCGCCGCATCTACAAGTCTGCGTCGGTCTGCGTCATCGTGATCAGCATAGCGGGGCCTTGAACCATTAGAACTCCGGTTCTTCCCAGGCGACACTAACCGCTGACGACGGTGATCATGCCTGGCTCTGTGAGGCGGATCTTCATCGAGTGCGCGAGATCGATCACGGCGGGGATGTCCTGCCACCTGATTAGCGCCATTTTCGCCGCGCGCACTGATGATTCCATTCTTGGAATAGGGCGGCGTGTTCCCGAAGGAAGGCTTGTTGTGCCTGCAGTAGTTCGGGGGTTGGTTGAGGGTCAACCTGCACTGGCGCATCGACGGGTGCGGGGTGCTGCGTATTTGCTTGTCCCGCGGGCGGATCCTGGATCTGCTGACGCGGCAATGGAGGGTTTTGATCGACGGGAGGATTCCGACGAGATCGGGTTGGATTAGCCGACTGGCGAGTGTTCACCATGACTGACGTAAATCAACTTTGATAGATGTTAGGGTTTGCTTCTGGTTCAATTCCCACAGATGGCGCCAATTGATAACGCCGAAACCCGGATATCAAACGGATCACGATCGCAGTAATAATCCAAAGTAATCAAAACATGCAAGAACTTAGATGAGACAAAGATTTACGTGGTTCGATCCGGAGATCTACGTCCACAAGAGAAGGCAATAACCTTTCAAGGTGTTTCACTATTCTTCTTTGAATACCGGAGTACAATTTTACAAGTAATAGTTCTAGAATCCCAAAATCGGAACCCTAAACTCAACAACAATTCCCTTATTTATACTCTACAATAACAACCCTAACTAAATCACTATCAATCCGCCCGTCAAATCTGCATGGCTGTTGGAAAAGATCATGGGAATCTTTTCCCAACTTCCAAAGACGCCGTGAATGGGCTTGGCTGTGTTGGGCTTGCGCTTTTGGGCCCAATTGACCCGTCTAGCGAGCTAGATCGACCCGGGGAGATTGGGCCATACCTATCAATCCCAAAGGATAAGTTTAGCTTTCACGATGAGCTCAACCGAATCTGTTCCAAGGGTGATGCCACATGTTGAATTAGATTGAGGAATGAGAGGAATCTTGAAGAGAGAATAAGCTGTTCTACCGCCCGGTAGGAGCAATGCAGCAATTCCACATGAAGCAACATTCAAAATAATAACACCTCTTGTTGTTATCGATGCTGATAATGTTCTCCAAACAAAAGTTTGCCCAGTTCCACTATACCCATGAAGAAAAAGCACCTTACCTTTGTTTTCATCCACAAAATCTAAGATAGTATCATAAACAATCCTTTGTTCATTAGTCAAATGCGGCATAACAAGCTCCTTTTGAAGCAAATCTTTGTTGTAATTTAACTCATCATGAACTAACCTATTTCTGCAAACTGAACTATCTTAAAAGTTAGGAAAGGGCATTGTGTCATACTGTTTAAGTGATCGGCCACATCTACACATTATCAATTTTATCTATCTATCTATCTATCTATCTATCTATCTATCTATCTATCTATCTATCTATCTATCTATCTATCTATCTATCTATCTATCTATCTATCTATCTATCTATCTATCTATCTATCTATCTATCTATCTATCTATCTATCTATCTATATATATATATATACACACACACACACACACACGTTAGGACATACATTTACTATGCTAACATTATTATTAATAAATATCAAACATAATTAGGATGATGCAAGTATGAGTAATTGTATTGACAATAACAGTTCATAGATATAATAATGTTGATAATTTTAAGTTTTCAACTTAAGAAAATAAAATAATTAATCATTCAATAGTGAAAAAAAAAAAAAACATACCTCGGTGGTTGAAAATATAGAGCGTAAAGAATGAGCCGATGCCCAAACGCTACCCTCTGTTATAGCATCAATATACTCTTTGTCATCTTCTAACAAACCATATGCATAACAAGCATCACGGTAGCTGTTATACTGAACTTCACGAGCAACTTTCATATCATTGTGACATTTTTCTCCTTTGATATCATTAATGAGGCATGTTTGGGAGTACGCATCACCGGTTCCAGGAGGTACATAGTATGGCTGTCCTAAAGAGAATTTGTTTTTCGAGGAGACCATTCTTTTTTGTCAGGTTTCCACACAACTTTTTGTGGGTATTCAGCATATGTGAGGTTGTTTCCAGCGGGATAAGTTTTGTTTGATTCACACCATGCTTCAACCATAGTATTGCCCAAACTTTGACGATCAACTATTGACTCGATGTTATCTGAATCTAAGAAAATAACAGTTTGAGCACCTGGAAGATGAAAACTTAACCTCTCAACTACGGGCTCCCTATGATGAATCCTCCACATTTATTCGTACAGAGAAATATATCTACAATCATCGAACATCTTAATCTCATCAACCTCAATTCCCGTATGATCATCCTTTGCAGTCTTAAAAAATGATGTTGTTACACGATCATTTCCTTTGTTAATGTAGTTGAACAAATATTTGATCGATCGTGATTGATTTCAAAGTTCCATATTCATGTGAGCACTGTACTTTAGCATCAAGTACCGATTGTGTGGCACTACAAAACGACTGTCGATATGTTTTCCATTTCTCAAAATAGTTCTACCATTATCAATTCGCTTGTAGATTGGATATCCTTCATCACTGAATGTGGTGGCATCTACGGAATCCTTCGGAAAATCCTTCGTACAACCTTTGCTGAACATGCACGGAGAAGATTTATTTGCATAACCACATGGACTGTGAATCATAAAATTATTTACTGTTGCATAGTATTGAGGATCAGTGTGCTTATCAGGAATCTCAGCTAAAATAACACGATCAATATCTTCACTAGTTGAAAATTTATGCTCAAGGAATAGTAAAATGTGTGCATGCGGGAGACCACGCTTCTGGAATTCAACTGTATAGATTACTAGAAAAAATTTGAGAAATGTATGTGTTAAAAAAAAAATAGATAATGCAACAAATAAGGAATGTGTGTGTATAACTTGGGTATCCACCTACTTTTACTCGACCAAAAACTCTGTTCTTCTTCAGATCATTTATAAGACAATCTAATTTCATCTTGAACACACGACACACTATGTCTGGCCCATCTTCAGGTTTAAGACCTCTTGGGTTCAAATACCGAGTAGTCTCTAGCCACTTAGGATTACATGTAAGAGTAATGAATAGATCTGGATAGCCTGTCCATCCACAAATAGTCATTACATCTTGATAATTTTGTGTCATATATCGCAAACCACTAGTGAAAGAAGGAGGTAAAATAATTCGTCGACTAAAAAGAGAAAGATCACTATCCCTACGTAACAAAGCATCTGCTAGTCCTTTATACATTTCACATCTTAATTGACGTTGATGAGCCCTAAAAAATGTGAGTCGCGCCCATTCTATAATAGTGTACGAATCAACCTATGTCTGTTGGGTGAGATGTCTGCAACAAAGAATGATTGAACATTCATTTTCCCTATCGTGAAGGTGATAAGCAAAGAATTCTCTGATACTAACTCTCTTTCGCTTGGCAGATCCAAAACTTCTAGTACTTGATAATGAGATATCATCTCTGTAACCGTCCTTTCCATAGGGAAACATAATCAGCTACTACAGGCTAAGATATGAGGGATGTAACTCATTAACTCTCTTCAACTTACCTGATCTTGATTCCAGAACAATATCCCTAGCACATAGACCTTCATCAAAATTGCCCACAACCAATGCTGCAACTTCAGAAACTGTTGGCAGATTATAATTTCTTCCATCCTTATTTCTTCCAGAAATTAGATGCAGTTTCACATCACAATCAACCGCTTTTGAATTCTATCTGCAGCCATTAGAAATGATTGAACTAAGGTATTATTTTCATCAAGCATTACCTTAAGATCTGAAACAATATCTTTATCAAGATTATTGTCATTTGAATTTGACCTGTTAAGAAAAAAAATCAATTATGAATGATTAAAGAAACGAATATTGAGAAAAAAAAGTAAAAAATATGTGCATTTATATAAATATATGTACACACACAAATTTCATTCTATTGGAGATTTTGTTTGATGTGTCGTAGATGTATAATTGCCCAAACTTTGCTGTCTCGCCAACATTAGGTAGTAAGCTTCCAATTAGGTGGTAGTTCTGTCCATGAAGCTTAAAAATCGGTGGAGAATTACCAACGTTTGGGCTATTGTCAACTTTGCCTCCTATTGATGTAAATGAGAATATACTATTGTAGGAACGTATGTTCTTTATGAAATGCTTGCTTTTCCTTGATTTTCCATTAAACAAGTTGAGCAAAAGCTGTGGAGGTTTTCTCATTCGAGGCAAACTGATTTTTTCTTGTAAGCAACATGTTGAGTATGTCAAGTTTTTTTGACTTGCAATGAGACTTAAGTCTCTCAGCATATAAAAAACATGCACCACAATACTCGCATATACATTCAGCATCCCCAAGATCGAAGTGGTCTATATAATATAATCATTGATATTAGAATTTGTTGTTGGAAAAAAAATCATTAATAATATAAGTAAATACAAAAATAATAAATAAGAAAGTTAAAATAAGATGTAACCTGGTGATTTTATGAAAGAGTAATTTTCATCTATGTTTTCCTCTTTGTCATCACTTAGTATATCGGTATCTAAAGATTGTTTGGGATCTTGGATTGACATCTCAAGCAAAAAATATATATTAAAGAAATTTATGTGGACTAATATATATACTTATATTGTTTTGATCGGTAGGTTAAGTATTAAGTGTTTAATACATATATATATATATATATATATGTACATGCATCTTATTAAAAAATACTTCAATTTTTTTAATTTATCTTAAAGATTGTTGCGGATAAAATGTACTCGAGCAGGCAACTACATGGAAAAAAAAATTTAGACAATATTAAGTTTATATTTTTAACTAACTTTTGTTGATTTTACATACCTCCTTCTGATGAACCCAATTCAATTATGCTAACAGGTCATAAACTGCAATTGCCTGTGTAATTCCCTGAAATTAAAGTACATTATGTGGAATTTTTTTTTTTTTGAAAAAAAGTAAAAATAAGATGTACTGACCAAATGATTTTGATGACGAATTGTGTTGTTTTTTTTGTCGCTTCTTTGTTGGTACATTTTGAATGAATAGGAATTTCTGCTGCTAGCATGATTGAAATTGTTTATATATATATTGATGATAAATCATTTAAAAAATATTTTGAATAAATGTATAATCATAGCAGGATCCTAGTTAAAAAAATAGACTAATACATGTGATGTCTTACCATTTAACTGTCTTCCCCTTTTCTTATTTTGCATCAAACTCCTTCTCGAAGATCTTGCTTCTTTAACATCATTTTCATCCATCTATATGAAAATCATACATTATTAAATTAATTAATTGTTAAGTTCCAATTAAACAATATTAAAAGTTTTGTCAATATAAGTAATGATTAAAACAAATTAGGAAGAAGGATAGTTAATATAAAAGAAATATTATTATAAAAAATATGAAAAAACGAGTAGCCAAAAAAAAAAAAAAAATTAATGCAACACAAACATAATCTTTTATTAAAATTCTATTAAATTTATCATTTCAATAGATACAACCTATACCAAGATTATATAATAAATTGACAAATGAATAAAGACTAAGTTAGTGATTTAACAAAGCAATGAAGGCATAAACAATTATGAAACTTAATTGAAGTATCAATTCAAAAAAAAAATGAAAAAGATATAAAATAAGAGATGCTTAACTAACTGAATAAGTGTCCATAAATATTTGGACACTAAAATCAATTTTATTATCAAACAATACCTACTTTTCATTTCAAGCAATTTTGTCTATAATATCAATTTTTAATCACTTCTTTAAAAGTTAAACGAATTGGATGTTTGCAATACATTTTCCCAAGTACTTTTCAGCTTATAAGTTGAGAAAAGTTGTTTTGGGTGTGTTTGGGAAAGAATTTAAACTTTAATAGAAGTGATTTTAGGCAAAAAAAAAAAAAAAAAAAGTAGAAAATAATTACTTTTTCAAACTTTTTGGTATTTTGGTAAGTAAATAAATATTAGTTTTTCTCTCACCCATAAACTAAGGGGTTGATTTCCTTTGCTTAACTTTTGAAGAAGTGATTAAAAGTAAAGATTGTGGTAAAGTTAATTAAAATCAAAAGTACGTAGTGTTTGAGAATAAAAGTGATTTTGGATAAATATAAAAGCTGGAGTGTTTGAAACTTAAGCAATTATTAGCTTATGAGAGAGAGAATAAAATTTTATATATTTACGAAAATACCAAAAAGTTGGAAAAAAATAAGTATTTTCTACATTTATTTAGCTTTGACGTAAAATCACTTCTATCAAAGGTAAAGTTGTTTTTTCAAATACTGTAACAACTTTGTGAAGCTAGAAGCTGAAAAACACTAAAAATGCAATTGGAAACACCCTAAAAGTTGTTAACTATCAAACACTCTAATATTTACAGTTGTCCAAAATCACTATTATTCTCAAACACTACATACTTTTGATATTAAATAATTTTACCACAATTTCTACTTTTTTATCAATTTAATAAAACTTAAGCAAACAAAGACAACCCTGAAAGAAAACGCCCCCTTTAACTTGATTTGTATTGAAAAGCTGGTGTAAACAACTGTATTAGATTAAATGAAATAGTTTCTAGAACCATCATCAATGTCTCCCAACTTTTTCTTGGAAGATGAACTAGCACATGGCCTCTATTACATTTTCAGACTTGAAGCAAAAAAAGTAAACATCATTTCATTTTGTTCCACATTCTGTCACGCCCTTCAATATTTCTCTCTCTATCAAAGGGAGACGAAGAGATACCATCTCCTTCGTATGGTCAAGTTTCCGAGTTAAAGCAAAATCCCCAAAACAATCCCCAAATCCAGCAGAAACCCACTTTGAAGTTGCGTAGATTTTCGTTTGGAATAATTTACGATTTTTTTTTTTCATTTTCTGGGCTTTTTGGGGAAACCATTTTCTTTATAAGAAATCTTTTTCCGATCTCTAAATTTTGCTGAGGAAGAGTAGTTAGTATAAAGTATGATATAAGAGTTTGATTTAGGATGTAAACTTTACACTTTGATCTCTGTTTGCCCACCGCTTCAATGTTTCTCTCTATATGAACTCAAGAACAAAACACTCCATCTCTTTTGATAAATCTACTTTCACAATATCTTACCCCCTCTTGATTGAAAACTACAAAAATTTCCTATTGAAACCAAAATCATCACAAATAATTTCCAAGTTCAGCAGCGACCCTGTTTGAATTCATATATTTTATGTGTTTTGATTTTTATTCCTTTATTGGGATATGTGCCAAAACTGTTTTCTTACTATGAGAGAAAAAAAATTCCGAACTATGAGTTTTCTGAGAAAAAGTGTTTAGTACCAAACTTGATTTAAGGTTGTGGTTGTGGTTGTGTATGCATCATCCCTGCCAAAGTCGGCAGTTCGCTATTGATTATTTATCGAGATTTGGTGGAGAGTGAAGGTGTACAATACGTTCAGAGAAAAACCGCAACAAAGAGATAAGTTTTGGACCATTTTTAGCTTTATAAGGTTTTACTTTTAACTACATATACCTTTATCTGCTATTTTTACTTTCGAACTTAGGAGCGAAAATGATGATCTAGAAAAACTAAGCATAATACATCACATGCATAAGTGGAAAATAAATTTACAGTCGAAAACCAACATGACGATCCATTTTTAAGGTAATATGCAGTTTGTCTGTTGAAATGTCATGTACAATAATGATCTGCAGTTTTTCCTTTGTTTTTTCGCTGACTCTTGAATTTTCGAAAAAATTCTAGGTAAACCTTTTCTGTTTTTTTTTTTTTTTTTTTTTTTATTTTTTTGGTGTAAAAAAATAGATAGTTTTTTTGTTGTAAAAAAAAATGAAGTATGCGGAAAGAGTTTGATTAAAAAAAATGAAATAATGCCTGAGCAGTTAATTTTTGGGAAAAAAAATATGCATCAATTATTCAAAAATTTCAAAAAACAATTAAGCAGCTTAAAGATTTGTGAAAGTACACGGTCAATATGTTGGTTGCTAAGTTATTGTGTTTATTTATGTTGCTCAAATATATTTGTAATTATTACAACGTTCTTTTTTGTAGGGTGCAACTTTAGAGTACTTTGTGCATCCACTGAAGAGAAAGGTTGAGAGCAAATATGATAATTAATATTATCAGATTCCCTTAGTGAAAGGTAAAAAAGGTATGTATTTTATGTGTACAATTATTTTTTTTCTCCTATATGTCAGTTGCATTTATAAAAATTGTCCACTGGTTTTTAATAAAAACTCGACGGTTAATGATGACATTTTGTTTTGGAAGTTAAGCATTATTTCTATATAAAAGGCTAATGTCTTATAATATAAACAATATCGAATATGTGCTACATATATATGATTAAGTAAGAAAATATATTATTACTTTTTACTTGTGCATTCCAGATTTATTAGTAAATTAATGAGGATATGTCTTTCAGAATGGTTAAAATTTGTTAATGTGGCATTGCTTACTAATATATTCCTATTTATGAAAAGGTAAACTTTTTGTAATTGATTTCGTACAATATATCTAATTAAGCTTGTATTAATTCATTGAGCCGTTATCTTAATATAATTTCCATGTTGGTCATACTCATGTACTAATTTTTTTATGTTTTACACTCATTATATCGACAAATTATTAATTTTGCTCATGCTGGTAATTGGATATGATTTTGTTGATCATGAATATTGAGGCTGCTGGAATATTAAAGGATATTATGGATTTTGATTGTTGGTTTGCTGAAAAAGAAACGGACAAAAATAAAAGGTATTTATTATTTTAGTTTTTTTATTCCGTCAGCTTAAGGCGGTACTAACTATGTTTTTACCAATTATATACTTAAACAAATGTGTGTTCAACTTGTTATCATGATTTAGGCACAATACTTACTTGTTAGTTTGAATTTGTAAGATACAGTGTAAAATCGAAAAATAAATGGCATTCATAAAATTCCAGTGATAGATTAAATAGGGCAGAAAAAAATGCGACCATGACGCGGACAACAGAATAGTATAGAGAAATGTAGAATTTCAGAAAACAGGTAGACAATGTAATAAGGTAATGAATCAAAGAAACTATAGCTCATGAAATGAAAATTAACCTAAAACAAGGAAAACTGCTATTTTTTTTGGTAAAAAAAGGAAAGTTTGGTAGATGAAAGTTGGTGGCTGCACCGTTGCTCCCTCATATGTTTCTTCTTGACGTAATCAAATTATTCGAACACAGTCCCTATCCGAGTAGGTTTGATGAGCATTACCCTGTGCATCGGTAATGTTCACTGCATAGCTGAACCTGCTTATAGAATAAAAAAATCCATTTGTTACAATAATATTATTTATTTAATTTTGTTTTGATAAATTATATCTTAGTACACCTATTTAAATATTCTGGCCTTCTAGAAGTACACATATTGCATAAAACGAAAGCATGATGTGCACTGACCCATGTTGCACAATCACTACACAAAACAAAACACCATGTTCTCAGACTGTCAACGTTAATGCGAGCATGGCGGAAAACTATTCTGTCTAAAATGAGAAAATATTAGTGTTAATATGGGGTATTCAACTTAATGTGTATCAAATTTGTGGGAAAAAAATAGAATATTCAACGAAAAAAAAAAAAAAACCTGCAATTTGTTATGAAAACTTAACCGCACTTTGATATATTTGAAAAACTGCTTGTACAAGAGATTGCATCTTATATTTATAGATGTTGATTGCTTGCAGAAGTGGTTCCATAAGAACTTGCATAACCACTCTCTTGATTTCTAACTAATCACATGTGCATGACACATGCAAACCTAACTAACTAATCTAACTGCTAATATTAATTCCAATGCTATTTACAATTAATTAATCTAACTGCTAATATTAATCCTATTGTTATTTGTAGTTAGTTCAGCTATATTATTTAATATACTTCAACATGTTCCATTTCAATTTAGAGCCGGATGATGATCAATGCATAGTTGATTGGATAACTTTTGGAAGCGTGTTGCAGACAAGCTCTTTGTTAGGATGTCTGCTGTCTGAAACTCAGTGGGAACATAGTTCACTTGGAATTCCCTTTGTTTGACTCTTTCCCGAATAAAATGGACATCTATCTCAATATGTTTGGTTCCAAAGTGTAATGCTGCATGAGTCAATAGCTGGATGGCTCCTTCATTATCACTCCAAAGAACCGGTTTGTGAATTTGAACTCCAATCTCTTCCAACAGGTTGTGTATCCATATGACTTCAGTGATGACAAGTGCTAGAGCTCTATATTCTACTTCAGTATTGCTTCATGCCACAAGAGATTGCTTTTTGGAACACCGCACAACAGGGTTACTGCCAAGATACACACAATATCCACTTGTGCTTCGCCTATCATCTGGACAGCTAGCCCAATCTGCATCAGCAAAGGCTGTTAGTGCTAGTCTGGTAACATGTTTAATAAACAAACCTCGATGGAGAGTGCCACTTAGATATCTAAGTACCCTTTTACAAGTTTTCCACTGTTTCACAGTTGGTGCTTGTAAAAATTGACTTAGTTTGTTGACAGAATAGCACAAATTAGGTCTTGTAAGTTGTAAGTACTGCAATGATCCAACTACCTTTCTGTATAAAGATGGTTGATCAAATAAAGCACTGTCATTTGTGTGTAACTTAACATTTGTGCAAGTAGGAGAAGACACTGGTTTACAGTTTACCATGTCAACTTCTTTTATCAAGTCTGTTATGTACTTTGTTTGCTTTAGAAACATTCCCTCATTTGTTATGTTAGCTTCTATACCTAAGAAGTAATTTACCTGTCCTAAGTCTTTGAATGAGAATTTTCTATCCGGTAGAGAAACAACAGACTTAACCTTAGAAGGATTTGATCCTTTTAGTAATATATCATCAACATATACCAGCAATAAAGTAATATGATGACCTTGTCTTTTGTAAAATAAAGATGAATCAGCTACAGACTTTTTAAAACCAATACTGATTAAGAACAGTCCAAGCTTATCATACCAAGCTTTGGGAGCTTGTTTTAAACCACACAAAGACTTTTTAAGTTGACATACAAAATTAGGATGAGATGAAGAGATATAACCTTCTGGCTGCAACATATAGACTTTTTCTTTTAAGTCTCCTTTTAGGAAAGCATTGTTAATGTCTACCTACTGTATGGGCCAACCTTTTGTCACACCAAGAGACACCACTAGTCTAATAGTTACTGGCTTGACAACAGGACTATATGTAGCAAAATAATCAACTTCTGCAGTTTGTTGAAAACCCCTTGCTACTAACCTTGGTTTGTATCTATCAACAGATCCATCTGCTTTATACTTGATCCTGAAAACCCACTTGCAGGTTACTGTATTTGCTGCTTGATGAGAAGGTACAAGTTGCCAAGTGCCATTGCTCATTAGAGCATTGTACTCTTCATCCATGGCCTTTTTCCACTTTGGTGATGCCAAAGCTTGTGCAACAGTGGAGGGTTCTGTATTTTCAGAAGTTACAGCTGTAGAAAATGCTTTTGGTTTATAGACACCTGGATCTTGTTGTCATAGAATGAACAGTTTTTACTCTGGCAATGTCATTTAAGTTGTTGTTGTTAGTTTGGAAATCT